>JAUMHM010000004.1:604132-647496 GCA_032362435.1 Melikaiella ostensackeni
GGTCATGCAAAGGAAAGTATGAAAACCAAGCCAGAACAAAAGAAGTTATGATCGGTTTGTGTTGTATGCTGAGGAGGGCACCAGTCTCCTGCAGTTTGGTCTCGAAGATGGAAAAAGTCCATTCAGTGCAAATGTGACAAAAATACTCAGCGGTGAATAAAAACTTAAGAAGCTCATCAGCTTCCCTAAATTCTCCTTTCAAAAGATCAATTTTTAGAACTCTTATAAATCTCTAAAGTCTTCCACAATTTTGAAGACTTTTCGTAAATACTTATCGCAAATTGAATTTTCACTAGAAGAAATGCCCGCTGCACATGAAAAATGTTCGAGAACACTAAAAAATATTGAAATATACGTGCGTGGAAGTAACAGACAGATTTTGCAAATATACTCTTCAAAAAAACGATCTCTCCTCTGATAAAACCGAAAAAATAATTCCCGAAATTATACAAATATCGAAATCTAAAAAACCGACTTTTAAGAATCCCGAAAAAATACAAAAATTAATATTGATTATTTTCTTAAATTTCTATGTAGTACGCATGTAAACTAAAATATTATTCTAACAGATAAAAAAATTGAATATGAATTGTTTTATCGTTTCGGAAATTTAAAATTTCAAGAAAATTACGTTAAGAACATTTTCTGCAGTTTTATTCTTTTCGTGAATTTTAAATATCGGAAATTTACATTTTTCGAAAGTAGTTTATTCGGGAATGATTTTTTCTGTTTTTTTCTTCAAATTTGAGATTTTTTTCCATAAAATGATGTTATCCGTCCAAATGTTGTTGAAGAATCAAGTATCACTTGTTGTAAAAGAAAGAATTGAAAATATCAACAGTTACAACAAAATTGTAATTACTACGACTGATTCAGCAACAAATTGAGAAAAAAAATCTTAATTTAAGAAGCTAACTCATGCTTGCATTTTCTGCAACAAGTTCAAAAATACCGAAAAAATAATTTCCGAAATTATGAAAAAACCGAAATTTTAAAAACCGAATTTAAAAAATCCGGAAAGTACAAATATTAAAACACACACACACAGTTTTCCATGTACGCATGTAAGATAAAATATTATTCTAACAGCCAAAAAATGTTAAATATTAATTGTTTTGCCGTTGCGGAAATGTGAAATTTCACTGAAATTTCGTTAATAAACATTTTCGATAGTTTTTTTTTTCTAGAATTTTAAATGTCGGAAATTTACATTTTTCGAAAATTGTTCATTTCGAGAATGCTTTTTCTGTTTTTTTTTTCAAATTCGAAATTTTTCTTGATAAAATGATGTCATTCCTCTAAATGTTATGAAGAAATCAGATATTATTTTTCCTAAAAGAAATAATAATTGAAAATATCAACAGCTAGAACCAAATTGTAATTCCGACGAGTGATTCAGTCAATAAAGCAAATTCTTAATATAAGATGCTAACTCATACTTGTATTTTCCATAACAAATTTCCCATTATTCCCTCTCATTGATGATATTTTTTTTAATACAGAAAAAATTATCCACAAGATACGAATTTTTATTCTCTTTCTCGTAAAACTTATCCTCAATAAATTTGAACTAAATGTTTACACAAGTGATGTAGAAAATTAATTTTTTCCCCTTATTCTTTATTATCTAAAATTCTCAAACAGAAGGAAATTTATGGAATTAATTAAAAAGCTTAATCTTTAAAATAAAATGAGATCAGATTTGGGATTTTCTTACCAAATAAACTGCTTTTAATCTGGGGAATAATTATATCGTATAAAGCTGACGTCACAACCGGCATTTGCGAAATGACTCAGATAACATACTGAGCAAACGATAATCATTACGTCATGACTATGAATCGGAAAGAATGACTTCGTATTTTACCATATTATGAATTTTATAAAAGTGTCTTTCAAGTGTGTGTTTCAAAATATCAATTGGCTTATCATAATTAATCATTCAATAATTATTATCACAACAGTCTTTCTAAAATAATAATAAGCTCATCAAAATTAGAATCAAATTAAATAAGTAAGAAAATTGAATACGAAAAAATAAAATGACAAATTCTGATTCTAAAAATATCCAACATTTAAATAATTTAAGGGCATGTCCAACATGGGTCTCGTGACTCTTGCGGCTGCATATCTCGGCACCTATTGGACCGAAAAATTTCGGAAAAATGTAAATCATTTTTCAGAACATTTGTTCTACGAAGAAAAAGAAATTTTTTAACGGAGCTCAAACTTTTGTTAATATATAAGTGTTAATAATAGTTCTTTTTTAACAACTACGTTACAATTTTTTGAACTTTTTGAGAAAAGCTTTTATGTAAAAGGTCGATCCTATAACTTTCGTCAAAAAATCTTGAAGAAATTACCCCGATTACAAATATGCGTTTTTCAAATTAAATGAAGAAGAAAAACTTGAAAAAAATAGAATTGTTTTAAATTGAACCCATTTATTAATTATGGCCTTATACAGAATTAATTGCAAAATAATCTTTGGTCTGTCTCAGCTGCAATTTCACAGGTTGATAACACTTGTTATTAACAAATGAACAGGGTGGTAACAGAGAGAAACATTTTTAGGAAGCTACCTGATAAATAATTTTAAAATATTGAAAATCATAACTGTAAAATTGCAGCTGGGACAGACCAAAGATTGTTTTGCAGTTAATTGTTTATAAGGCCGTAATTATCAAATGGTTTGAATTAAAAGAAAGTTTAAAAGAGATAAAAGTTTTTCTTTGCGTCTGGTTCAAGCAACGCGTATAAAAGGAGCAGTTTCGTTAAATCTAGGTTTTTGTTGATAAAAAATGTTATTAACAAAGGAACGATGTTTTCAGAATAGTAACAGAGAGAGAAATTATTAGGAAGTTACAAGATAAATAACTAAAAGAATCGAAATTCTTAACTGAAAAAGAAACATTTTTAGCATGTGTTTGCAGCCGCAAGCATGTCAATTTTAGTGCAAATTCAATTGTTTATGACGCTCTAACTTGAAAACAGTTCGTTGTATGAAAAAATCGCATAGACATAAAAGTTTTCTTGTTCCATGAGCTTTCCGAAAATAATTTTAGAAAATTTTTTTCTCAAAAAATAACGTAATTAAATTGTTGAACCAGATTTCGAAAAAGTAACCTTGTTATTCAGCTCAGCTCGTGAATATCTCTCTATTACAAGTGCCTGTGAAATACGTTTCGAAAAATATGAGATTTTCTTAGATCTCTCTGTTCAGACAATCGTAGTCAATATACTAAAACCTTATGGGTCCTATAAAATCCTTTCAAATCTTCTGAAATTCTTTAAAATTGTATGAGATTCAATTGAATATATAAAAATCATTAAAATCCTTGGAAATTCCTTGACATTTTTCAAATCTCTTAGGATGTTTTGAAATAGTCTAAAATATTTCAAATCCTTTGAAATCTTTCGAAATATTCTAAAATATTTTAATTTAATTAAAATCTCTGGTAATACTTTGGAATCCTTCAAAATATCCTAAAACCTCATAGGTTCTATAACATCATTCCGAATCTTCAGAAATTCTTTAAAACTTTATAACATTTTTTTAAATACTTACAAATCTCTTAAAATTTCTTCAAAGTCTTGAAATCTATTGAAATCTCCTTTGAATCATTTAAAATATTTTGAAATATATAAAATCCTTTCAAACCTCTTAAAAATTCCTGAGAATGTTTTAAAATATCCTAGAATCTTTAAAATCCTCTGAAATTCCTCAAAATATCTTCAAATTCTTTAAATATATTGAAAATTCCTTGGAATCATTTTAAATATCCTAAAATATTGAAAGTTCTTTCAAATCTTTGGAAATACCTTAAAATATTTGAAAATCTCTTCAAATCTTTGAAATCCTTCGAAATTCCTCAATTATTGAGAATAAATTGATTGAAATCCATTAAAATATTTGAAGACTTATAAAATCCTTAGAGATCCTGGGAAATTAATTAAAATACCTTTATTGAGTGCCTTTCAAAACCCTCAAAATTATTGAAATCCTCGGAAATTTGCTAAAGTCCCTTGAGTACCACGAATCTAAATAAAATCTGATGATATTTTTTGAAATCCTTTGAAATCTTTAAAGTCCTTTGAAATCCTTTGAGATCCTAGAAATTCATTAAAATACCTTATTGTACCTTTATGATCCCTCAAAATTATTGAAATCCTCGGGAATTTGATAGAATTCCTTAAAAATCTGTTGAAATTCTTTAAAATCCTTTGAAATCTTCGAAATAATATCAAATTCCTTAATTAATTCTTGTGAAATTCCCTGGACTGCCTTAAAGTCTATTAAAATTCCTTAAAATGTTTGAAAGCTTTGACCATTCCTCAAAATAATTAAAGTCCGTGGAAGTCCTATGAATTCCCTTGAAAGCTGTTGAATATCTTTAAAATCTTTTTGAATCCCTGGAAATTTTTCATATCTTTTGGAATATTTTTAATTCTTTCAAAAAAATTGCGTAGAATCGGTTTGATGAAAAAAGCGGCAAGAAATGAAAATTACTCTTTTTGTGGAATTTTGTTGAAAATGTTTTAAAAAAATTATGTTAATTTAGTCTTCATTTGCTTCAAGCACACGGTAAAAAATATAAGAACATTCTTTATGTCTCATCCTCCAGAAGTGAGAAATTAAAAAAAAACATGTTCAACAAAATTCCATTAAAAGGGTAGTTTTCAGAAGGCCTTAATTTCGGTGTTATTAGAGTTAGAGTATTGTTTTTTTCTTCATATTTGCTCAAAATTGAGTTTTCTGTAACTTATTTTGTAGCAACTTTCATCAGAAGTGTATAGGAAATGAGTTATTATGCAAAAAATAGAATTTTTATTTTTTAAAAAAAAACATGTTCAACAAAATTCCATTAAAAGGGTAGTTTTCAGAAGGCCTTAATTTCGGTGTTATTAGAGCTAGAGCATTTTTTTGGTTTAAATTTGCTCAAACTTGAGTCGTCCTTGACTTATTGGTATAGCACCTTTCACCAGAAATGTATAGGAAATGAGTTATTGCGCGGAAAATGAAATTTCTTGTTTTTCCTTGAAACAATTATTCGGTTAACAAAATTCCATAAAAGGGGTAGTTTTTGGAAGGCCAAAATTTCGGTGCTATTAGAGTTAGAGCATTTTTTTGTTTAGATTTGCTCAAAATGTAGTCATTTAAATCAATTTATTGGTAAATTTTATCAGCAATGCATGGAAAATGAGTTATTTTACAAAAAGTATATTTTTTCATCTCTACAACAATTATTCGCTTAACAAAATCCCATAAAAAGGGTAGTTTTCAGAAGGCCATAATTTCGGTGCTATTGTAGTCAGAGCATTGTTTTTTCCAGATTTGCTCAAAATTGAGTCTCTTTTAATTTATCTGGTGACAATTTTCATCTGCAATGCTCATGAAATTGAGTTATTTTGAGAAACGAGATTTTTAAAAAAATTGATGTTAAACGAAATTTCATAAAAAAGGGTCATTTTCAGAAGGCCATATAATTTGGGTGTTATTAGAGATAGAGCAATCTTTTTCTAGATCTACTCAAAATTGAGTCTTCTATAATTAATTTATTGTCAACTTTCACGAGAAATGTAAAGGAAATGAGTTATTTCAGAAAAACTAGAATTTTTTATGTTCTAATTATTCCCTCAAAATCGACTTCCAAGGGCCATAAGACCGAAACTTTTGGAGATAAAACATTCGTTTTTTTGTCACAGGAAACTTCATACACTTTAATTCTTGTACAGGTACTTGGGACTTGGATGAACTGGGAAGAAGCAATTTTCGAAAAACTAATTTTTCTCCACTTTTTTCATCATTTTCAAAAAATATTGAAGGGTCTCAGTTCTTGTAAGATACTCAGCTTCCGCAGCACTTTTTTGGATGATAAACTAAAGGGTTCAAGCCAAAAAATTTCATTTTTATCTTATTTTCATGAAAACTTGTTGATTAACTTCTTTAAAAAAATAAAAAATAGAGTTTTCTCAAAAAGGGCTCACGCGATTTTTTTTTGGGCTCAAAAGTTACATAAGAGTTACGTATCTGTTACATAACTAGTGTGACAATAAACGCAGCTTATAGACTGTGATATCTGTTCCATAACATTTATATAAATGTTAGATAAGAGTTACATAGCACTGCAGTTATGTAATTATGATGTAACTGACATATGTGTTACATAACTGAAACATAACTTTTACGTAACATGTTCACAACTGTTGTAAGAAAACAAAATTTGGAAAAAAGTTGCTTAATTAAAAAAAAAGTGAATTTATAATCGTCGAAATTTATCTGCATCTAAAATATAGCGCCAAAATTCAAAACATATAATTTTAAATACTGTTCAAATCTTGAGAAAGAAGTATCCAAATTATTTTGAAACATTCTAATTTGAACTTCTAACTGAAGCGCAATCAAATAAGAAAAAGTATTTAATAAATTTCTGACTATGTATATATCTTCGTGGACTATAATTTCATTCTAGCTTCATAAAAATAAAACGAATTTTTTTTATTAATTGTTAATGACTAATAATTACCACTAAATAAGGAAAGAATAATAAACCAATAAAACATTCATTATCGCTATTATTGTGTGACAATTACAAATTTGTTTAAAAGTTAAAAAATTGTTTCAGGGGTGAACTGTAGTCGTGATAAGTTTTGCCGAGGTCGTCCGAGTCGCTGATGTCGTTATCGATCTTGGTTTCAAGTTGGTCAGCACGTCGACGCGAGACTTTTTTAGTGCCAAGTCGAGTCTTGGAACAGCTCAAAGTAAATTTTGTGCTTTTGGACCACTTTTGACGTTGAGATTGTGAGGTGGCCCAGACGAGGATGACGGACCAGGAAGAACTGGATTATTACATAATGTTTCCGGAATTTCCTGCATCCCCAAAAGACCCAATGATCACCACCTCTTCGTCAGACGACCGAAACCGTCGCGATGACTTCGTCTTCGTTTACGAAGAGGACAAGCGACCGGTGGTCGTCCTCCTCGGCTGGGCCGGATGTCAAGACAAGTACCTGGCCAAATATAGCGCCATATATGAGGAAAAAAGGTTTTTTATTCATCTCTATTTTATATTGCTTTCGTTTTTTTTATTGGCTGTATTTATAATTTTTTATAATTTTTATTTAATTTCTCCTGATATATGATAGTGGTTTTCAAAATTTGGGTGATTTAGAATAACGGAGAATAATTTATGTAAATGTTACTTTTATGTTACATAACTGATATATGGATGTTACATATATGCTGTGAGTTGTTACATAGATGCTACATGTATGTTATATAATTGTTACGTATATGTTATATGCATGTTACATGTATGTTACATAGCGGCTAAATAATGGTGACTTACATGTGTGATTATTAGAGTGTTTTTTATGAGGAAAAAAAGGTTTCTATTTATCTCTATTTTATATTGCTTTTGTTACTTTTATTAGCTGTATTTATAATTTTTTATAATTTTTATTTAATTTCTCGTAATCTATGATAGTGGTTTTCAAAATTTGGATGATTAAAAATAGCGGGGAATAATTTATGTAAATGCTACATTTATGTTACGTAACTGATATACGTATGTTTCATATATGCTATATAACTATTACATAGATGTTACATGAATGTTATATAACTGTTACGTGTATGTTATATGCATGTTACATTTATTTGACATAACAGCTAAATAATGGTGACTCAAATGTACGTTAATAAACAGTTATATAGATGTTATGCAATAGTTTCAAAACTTTTATATGATTATTAGAGCGCCACTTATGAGAAAAGAAGGTTTTTTATTTATCTCTATTTTAATATTGCTATTTTTATTTTTTATTGGCTATACTTATAATTTTTTATAATTTTTATTTAATTTCTCCTAATCTATGTTAATGGTTTTCAAAATTTGGGAGATTCAAAATATCGAAGAATAATTTATGTAAATGCTACATTTATGTTAGATAAATGATATATGGATGTTACATATATGTTATAAACTGTTACATAGATGTTATATGTATGTTATATGCATGTTACATGTATTTTACGTAATAGCTAAATAATGGTGACTCATATGTATGTTTGTAAACAGTTATACGTATATTATGCAATAGTTACATAATATATGATATTAATATCATGATTAATATATATGATTATTAAAGCACTATTTATGAAGAAAAAAGGTTTTTGATTTATCTCTATTTTATATTGTTTTTGATATTTTTTATTGGCTGCATATATAATTGGTTATAATTTTTATTTAATTTCTCCTAATCTATGATAGTGGTATTCAAAAATTGGTTGATTTAAAATAACGGAGGATAAGTTATATAAATGTTACATGTATGTTACATAACAGCTAAATAATGGTGACATATGTATGTATATAAATAGTTACAAAGATGTTATGCAATACTTACATAACTTTTATATGATTATTAGACCACCATTTATCAGGAAAAAATAGTTTTCATTTGTTTTTTTTTATATTGTTTTTGTCACTTGTTATTGGCTGTATTTATAATTTTTATTCAATTATTCCTACCATATGATGGTTGGTTTCAGAATTTGGATGAACTAAAATAGCGGAGAATGATTAATGTAAATGTTACATATATGTTACACTACCACTTAAATCTAAAAAAAAATTCTATCACAGTGTAAAAACTTGAAGTTGTAACAAAAAAGTTGGGAAAATTTTAATATTCTTTGTGGTAAAAACAATATTTTTGTAAATATATGAAACGTGTTACCATGAAGTTTCTGAAAAAATCCTTCAAAATATATATTTATCGAATTTTGATTTTTATTTGCCTACAGATAAGATGTTTTCAAAATTTTCCAACTTTTTTGTTACAACTTTAAGTTCTTGCACTGTAATAGGAATTTCTTTTAGATTCATGCTCATAAGCTGTTACGATATACTGTGGAAGGATAGCTCTAAAATGAGCCCAAGAACTTTGAAAAATATTGATCATTACGGAAGTTATTAAAAATTTAATAAAACATTGAAATTTACACTATTTTGCAATATCTACTTAACATATAGACAAATTGGCTCCATCCTGGGCTTAGTTTATACATAATTCTCAGAGCATTTGACCCCTTAAAGAGAAAGTTTTTTAGTTCTGGCATAATTAAAATTAAGAGAACTTAATCCAGTCATCAAAGAAGGGGTGGTCGGAAACTTTTGCACGGCAGTGTACATATATGATATATGAATGTTACATAAAGGTTATATAACTGTTATATAAATGTTACATATATGTTATATAACTGTTATGCATGCGTTACGTGTATGTTATATGCATGTTACATATATGTTACATAATAGTTCAATAATAGTGACTTTCATATGCATAAATATGTTATGTCACAGTTACATAACTTTTATATGATTATTAGAGAAAATTTATATTAACATTATATATCGCTTATGTAAATGTTGCGTAAGTCTTATGTAATAGTTACTTAGATTTTATGTATCTGTTATGTAACATATAAATATTATGTATCGATTGTGCCGATCTTATGTAACAACTTTTTTGACAGTTGCATCACACTACGTTACACGGCACCGGCGGATTGTTTATTTTTAAGGAGAGACAAAATGCCTTACATTGGAAAAAGACTAATTCAAGTAATAATTGACAAAAGTCTGGGAGAACATCCGATTTTCTTCCATGTATTTAGCAACGGAGGAGCGTTTCTTTACGAGTACGTTAGTGTCGCAATGCAACAAGCTGGATCACCTTTTCAGGTATATTTAAATTTTTCAAAGAATTAATTCATATTTTTAGAAACTTTTGTGAATAAGCAATTTTCATTTTTTTTTTAAATTTTGAAATATATAACCTTTACATAACTATCAATAAACCTTTATACAATTGTTATTTTGCACTTACATAACTGTTACATTACTGTCACGTAACAGGTATATAAAGTTGAATAACAGCTATATAACTATCATGTACGGTTCCTCATTTTAATTTTATACAACTGCTATATGACTGGTGGCTGGTATATAACTTTTATATAAGTTTTAATTGAATAATGAAGAATTTGTTTGATATTTGTCAAAATTTAAAATTTAAAAAAAAATTTCAGGTGAAAGGGGTCATTTTTGATAGTGCACCAGGTGAGAGAAGAGTGATGTCATTATTCAGGGCGATCAGTGCAATTATTGGTGGCCATCCTATCACCAATATTCCAATGTCTTTTTTCATCACATTTTTCCTCTCAGTTATTTGGATTTTCGAAGTATGTATCCAATTCTAAATTCTAGAAATATTTTTATACAAGAAGAATTTCTATAATAGAAATTTGTGTATCTATTCTTCAATTTTATTAGTGTAATGAGTGTGTCAGTTTTGAAATGATACAATTGAATAACTAAAATAGCAAATAGGAATTGATAAGCATTTAAAATTAAATGTAATAATAAATATGTCAAAAATATTATATCATCTTAATTTATCATTTTCAGATTATCATTCAATCATCAGTGGCAAAAGGGAAAATGATGGCGAGCCTTGCCTCCCTTGCTGAAGAACCATATTTTTGTCCTCAGTTATTTCTTTATTCAAACACTGACACTTTGATATCAGCTGCTGTAAATATATTTTCAAATTTTATTCTTTTCTATTTTGTTTATGCTCGCTCCCTTTTACGGGTTTAAGAGTCTTTACAGAACCATTACATGTTTTCTTATCGATAATCCTTATATACTACCTTATCAACTATTTCTTACATATCGGCTTGACCACTATTCTTACTCCTCGATGCTTGCGACCTTGCCTTGAGCTTCCGTTTTCTCTTACCATTACCAATCTGTAAATTGTAGCTCTATTCCGCAACACGACTTCATTACTCTCCTTCTTTAGGAGTGATTTTTTGGCTTTTCCCTACCGTGTGCAATCAGCACATTCAAAATCCACTTTATTCGCACTTCCATACTCTCCCCTCTCCTTTCGTAACCTGTGCACCTCTTTATTATTATTATTATTATTGTTAGGGTTGAGACCAAAAGAGCCCCTCACGTTTGGGTAATCCCGCTGCGTCCCCTTGTAGGCCTATGCGTGACCCCGGAGCCCTCTCCATACAGACGGGACCGCAGCCAAGCCTTTAGCCGATATGTCTGACTCACTGATGCAGTTACTGACCGTGAGTGCCAGACGCTTCCCCACAATTGCGACGCAGTGAAATAGGATGTAAATTATTGTGTCATCATCCTTCCCGCACAGACGACAGAGGGGACTATCCACGAGCCATATCTCATGCCTGTGATAGTTGAGGTTTCCATGCCCCATAAACATTTTTGTTAGGACCTTGACTTCATTCCTACCGAGCTTGCGTGATTCTGCAACTCTTTGAAAGTTTACATTAAAACCCATTAGTGCTTTGGCCTGTCTGCAGCCATTGGCCTTATTCCACTCCTTCTGATGTTCCTCGGTCAGCCAACTGTTAACTCCTTCAATGACCAACCTACTGGAAATGCCTACGACTGGTTCGGGACCCGTGAAGTTATCTTTTACTGCTAGTTTTGCTAGCCTGTCCAAGATCTCATTACCTTTAATGCTACTGTGTCCAGGGATCCAAAGTAGAGTCACTCGGTCTTCCGTCGCTAGATTGTTCAGTGCCTCAAAGTACTCCCATACTAGTAGCGACGTAGTCGTTGTTCCATTCAGGGCCACTATAGCAGCCTTGCTGTCTGAGCAAATGCGGATGATCTCGGCCATGATCTCAGTTTGTAGGACTGTGGCATAGGACCCCATCGGAATTGTGAAGCCCATTCCACTTTCCCTACGATAGGCACCGGCTTCTGCTTCCTCCTTGTTCTTGAAGCCATCTGTGAACCAGTTCTCCCCATCACCAGGCAAATATGCATCGCCGTTAGCCCATTCTTCTCTCGTGGTTAGGCTGACTCGATACTTGTTGTTGAAGAGCTAGCGAATAGGCATTTTGTCCCTGACCATGCTCAAAGTTGACCTATTCGCGATATCGGTCGGAATCCGCAGTTCTGCCGAGATCCTTCCGCCGCTTACCATGTTCATTCTCAAGACTGCCTTTACAGCCGTGGCCTTGATGGTTAGATTATCGGAAGCTTTTCTCAGATCAACACATGCACGGAAAACTTTTTCCACCTCCAAAATTTTTTCTATGATCTGTTTCACGCTAAACATTTGATCCGCACATGATCTCCCTGGCATAAATCCACATTGGACTTCCCAGATCCTTTCTTTAGCTATTCTCATGACCTTACTAAAAAGTATTTTGGTGAACATTTTGCTAACTGTACTTAGTAGGCTAATCGCTTTATGATTGGTACAGTCACCTTCATCACCCTTTTCCTTGTAGAGCGAAACGATAATCGCCTTCCTCCAATCATTTGGAACTTCACCGTTCTGAGCACACATTCATAAATTCGCTTAGCCACACAAGCAAATATCCGCCACCGCTCTTTAGCATTTCAGTGGTCATACCATCCACAACAGCAGCCATACCATTCTTTAGTTTTTCAGTTGCGGATCTAATGTCGCGGGTGTTGATTCTTCGTTCGCCACCTACAACGGAATTGTCTAATGCATAGTCTTCTGTGTCACAGTTGTTATGCTCCATATCTTGACCTCCATACAATTTCTTGAAAAAATCACTCACAGTCTTTCACTTTGTCCGTATCCGATACCATATCAACAACAACCCTCCTAATTCTAACTAAATCAGTTCTATTGCTTCCTTTCTGAATGTTCTTGATCCAAATCCAAAATAACTTTTTATTTCCTTCAGAATCATCTTGCATTTTTTATCTCCTTCCACTTTGATTTCATCCTGGCTTTCTTTGACAAGTATCTTTGCTTTTCTGTTTTTATCTCTATAATAATTTTTTAGCCTCTCCTCATTGCTTTGATTTAAACAAAGAATTTGCTTCGAGTAAACCTATACGATAGTTCCTTAGAAACACGCTAAGAGCACAAGACGGGCCTTCTCTTAATGAATACTTCAATTTTACTGGATATAAAGGCGTCTGAAATTTGTAAAAGTAGCGTCGACCCACATCTCGCGAATTCCTACAGGTGGACAAGTGGAACATTGTTCGAAATAATTGATGAAATCGAGAAATTAATATAAGGTTGAACAAAGTCTATACTTAATTTGAAACGACAAATATTTGAAATAAATAAATACTTTATCTAATGAAAACAAACGATTTAGTTCATCTAAACAAAGATTTGTTCAGACGAAATGAATGAGGACAAATAAGGGGCCGCCCTTAAATTACGGTACAAATTTGAGAGGAAGGGGGAGTGAGTTGCAGCAAAAACTGCGGTTGGTAAAAAATAATTGTTCATAGTGGAAATTAACGATTCCCTTTTTGGTTGAAAAGTTATATTTTTCAGTTGTAAATTCAACTATTTGGTTGAAAATTCATTTCTTAAACTGAAAGTTTAACTATATATTCCATTTTTGATCAAAAACTTATGTTTCTTAGTTGATAATTCAGCTATTTGGCTGAAAATTTATGTATTTTGTTGAAAATTCAACTACTTGGTTGAGACTTGAACTACTTCGTCAAAAATTTATTTTCTCACCTCTTTGGTTGAAAACTCAATTATTTTATTAAAGATTCGTTTCATTTCTGGTAAAAAATTAATTTTCTACTGAAAATTTAACCATTCCCTTCTTGGCTAAAAATTCATCTTTCTTGATTGAAAATTAATTTTCTTTTAAAAAGTTCATCTTTCCCGGTTTAAAACTCAACTGTTTTCTGATACATTTGACTTTTTGGGTAGAATATTAGTCATCTTTGTTGAAAATTCATCTACTTAGTTGAAGAATAAACTATTTTGTTAAAAATTCGTCTTTTTTGTTGAATTCAACTGGTTAAAAATTCGTTCTTATCAAAATGTAATTTTACGAACTAAAGATTGAACTATTTCATTTTTAGTTGAAAACTTATGCTTTTTAGTTGGATTTAAACTATTTGGTTAGAAATTCATGTATTTTCTTGAAAATTCTGGTAGAGAACACAGCCACACAAAAAAAGACCAAGAACTTTTCCGCAGACCATTGTATTCCTCTGTTTTTTGAGGCGTTGAATCTGAATTCAAGGTCAAAATAGCACTTCATCCGGTAAACCTTGGACATAACCTTAAAAAACGTTATTTTCGAGTATATGACAGAAAAATATGGTATCATTATAGATTTCAAGCAGCTGAATTCTATAGTGAAGTTAGATCAGTTATATTACTAAAAAGTTCGTAAAATAACCTCAAAACAAAATTGTTTGAGCAGCAATTTTTAGGACTAAATTAAATTACAACGTATTTTGAGCCATTGAATCTGACTCGTAAAACTATGAATCATTCTTGAAAGCATTTTTTCCAATCTGGACTTTTAATGTTCCCCAGGAACTTTTCAACAACATTTTTGAAATCGAGCTATGATCTTCTTCCAGTAGTAGTCATTTTAGTAACAAAAACATCATCTTTCAACAGCTTTCAAATTTGAGGCCCATTGAACATTCCTTCTTTCAATTCAGCATCGGACAATTGAGAGAGCTGAGGCACTATATACTTGAAACATTGTCCCTCTTTATCTAATGCTTTTACGAATTGTTTCATGAGACCCAACTTAATATTATGGAGAGATAGAAAGAGGATTTTTGGATGGCTCCACTAATCGGTCATTGATGACGTTTCCGATTCTTCGTTTTAGCGACATTCTTTTTGGCCAAACTTTTTTTTATAATAATTATCACGATCGCGGCTGTCTCATAACCACAAAAAGCAAGGATACTTCGTATTTCCTGATTTCTGTCCCAGAAGCATTAGAAGAACTTTGAAATCTTCACAAATTCGCCGTTCATTTTGTTCGTACTTCATTTCGTCCATATTGATTTTCATATTACTGTCACCTTCTTCAAGTTTTGTTGAATGAGTTATTGGGATCGATGCATCTGCCTTTGTGTTATGCAATAGGACGGTTTTCAGGCCAGGCTCCGCTTATAAGAGTCTATAAACAAACTCCACGCTTCATCTTTGTGAACTCCTGGTTCCAATTAATCCATGAGTCCATTAACAACCGTGCAATAGACTAAAGACAGTTCTTGTTCAAAATGTAATTATTTCTGAAAACGCTGCTGTTTGTTCCGAGAGATACTTGACTTAGTTCCTTTTGCTAAATTTCCTTTTTTCGGAGCTGAAGCAAGGTGTTCCGAGCCATCTTCAAGTAATCCCAAATCTCAAATCAAGTCATTCAATTCATCTTGTGTCTACGTTTCTGAAAGTCTTGTTTTTGTGTCATATAGAGTGCATTCGCTATCGGCTTTACTTTCAGTATCACAATCTTACTATTGCTTGTGCATTTCTCATGCTTCTGCGCTGCTTTTGTTTCTCTAGTGTTGAAATGAGAAGTGCCAACGTCAATAAAAACCTCTGCAATTTTTCATCTGGAGTTCTATTACCGAAAAGACTCTATTACAAATAAGAGATTTTTTATTGAAGATTCTGCATTTCTTTGCATCGATCATGCAGAAGTAGCAATTCCTTTTATCTTGCGGTTTCTTCCAGACTGCCGGTACAGTAAACTCCAAGCTTTCATCGTTTCCACTATCTTCGCATTTGCACAACACAGCATGACAAGCGGAGCATATAATATGAGGAACCCAGCTTTCACCTCGGCTTGAAACCTTAACGTTAAAATATTTTGCGTACATGTCCCCAATTTCTTCAGTTATTTTCTTCCGATACTTTGGAACTTCGTATTTTGTACAAATGTAACAAAGTTGGTCATGATTGTTTACACGACTGTGCGTTTGTTTTAAATTTTTGATTTATTTTTGAAAGCCATGGTTGTTTCAATCCCCATTCTCACACCTTAACGCCCCCCTACAGGGCAGCGCGCTTTCGGTGACTTCGTTACTGACAGGGCTGGAAAGTAAATCATTCTACACAACACTTTTCAGGGCAGTTGTCATAACCTCCAGTACCCAGTGCAGCAGCAGGACTTAATACTGAATTGTTCAGTAAATTGGATTACTGCAAATAAATAAACACCTGAGTCCGACGACTTATAAATGTATTATTAAGCAAGAGGCCTAGAACGCATAGTTTACAAAAAACGAAATAAGTTTTCTTACGGAAAATATTATGAGGAAGACTTTTCAAAGAAAAGACCGTTGTAATGAGTTACGTTTTTGAAGTTAAAGTCTAAGTTTTGTTCGTTTTTATGCTAATCTAACTTAAAAACTAAGTTCGGCGCCTCAAATTCAATAAAAATACGATGCTGGTCTACGAATTGCTGCTCAAACAATTTTTTTTTGAGGTAATGCTATAAACTTTCTAGCAATATAACTGAGCTAACCTCATTATTAAATTCAGCGGCTTAAAAATCATAATGATACCAAATTTTTGTATCATATACTCCAAAATAACGTTTCTTGAGGTTATATCCAAAATTTACTGGATGAGGTGCTATCTTGACCTCAAATTCGGATTCAGCGCCTCAAAATACATAGGAATACAATGGTCTCCAGAAAAGTTCTTGACATTTTTTCTTTGTCGCTGTGAAATTAATCTTGTTGGTTAAGAATTCAACTATTTGGTTAAAGATTAAATTATTTTGTTAAAAATTTAATTACTCTGTTGAAAATCGACGTATTTTGTTAGTCATCTTTCTTGGTAGAAGATTCAACTGTTTTAATAAAAGTTCGTCTTTTGGATTCAAAGTTCATTTTTCTTGGTTGAAAATTAACTATTTTTTTCTGAATATTCAACTGTCTTCGCAAAAATTCGTCTTTTTGATTCGGAGATTTAACTATTTGGCAAAGAGTTCAACTATTTTGTTGAAAATTCGTCTCTTTTGCTTGAAAGTTCAACTATTTGGTTATTAATGCAACTGTTCATTTAAAAATTAATTCTTTTATTGAAAGATCATCTTTTTGAGTTCAAAATTCATCTCTTTTGGTAGAAAAACTATTTTGGTTGAAACTTCAACTATTTTGTTGATGATGCAATATATTTCGACTTGAAATCTTAGAAATTTACAGCATTTCATATTGAATTCAATGTTGTATCTACATCAATTTTATTTAAATGAAGTTATTCCCCTATTTTCGTAAGAAAAATCCCGCTATTTCCTCTGTTTTGAGAGTATTTTGGGCAGTGAAGTCTCATATTTTAATATCTTTTGTTATTCTTGCTCCATTATCGAAGCTTATAGTTCACCACACGATCAAAAATGACCAAAATTGGTAGCGTAGTTTATGGACGGCCCCTGAAGAATTTCTTGGAATCAAACAAACATTTGTTTGATTCTACATAAAAAAAATTTGTTCCATTCAATCAAACATTTTTCTCAGTGGGGAGTCTCAACATGTCCTTTAGATCCCAGAACCACTTTAGATGCAGGACATTATGAGGAGTTGCTAACATTATAGATTTTTATTTTTTTATTCTGTTCGCATACATAAAAGTTCAAAAAATGTTCAAAAGGCAATAAATTCTGATGTTGAGAGAAGGATGTCTCAGCCCGTCTCAGCAATCTGGTTTCCTAGGACAGGCCCCTCTTAAAAACTACGGAAATCATTTTATTTAATACTTGATATCGATAAATTTTATTCACAATATATTGTTTAAGCATCAATGTACCCTGATGACGCATTATATATGTAAAGTACATATTAGAACGTAAAATAAGCGTTAAATAAAGCCAATTATGAAATGAGTGTTATAAAAAGGAAAATTAAGTAGACATTCATAAAAAGTTGTGAAATCGCAAATATTATTCACCTTAAAACAATAATTTATCGATATAAAGTAAAGAAGCAACATCTTTTTAATAATTTTGTGTTGGTGAACTAGAAGCGGAAAGAGGTTAACAGAGATTGTCTCTGATTGGTTGAAAATTTGAATTTCTGCTTTCGCCGGCTGTACCAGCTGTTACTCCAAAGGTAAAACAGATTACGATTTTACCTACAGTTTGTGACCAAAACGGGGCCCATCTTAGGAATCACGCACCTTATATATTTTTTGCGTCGTTTGTTTTAAAAAATACTCGTATAAAAATGAATAAAAAGCACATAGCGGTTTGAAAGCTTAGAAAATTATCTTAGGGAAATAACAACTATTCACAGTTTCAAATCATCGCAAACTATTAAACGAGGACTTCTAAAATAGGTGAGAATTCGTAATTTAAAGTGATAAAATAATGTTTTCTTTCTGCTTTTGTTAGTTTACTTGCATTTAAAAAAAAACATTCGGTAACTAACTAGAAGGGTACTGAGCAGAAATATACGTACATATTTGATAAATATAATATGTTTATACAAAAATATGCAAGGGGCCTGTCTAGAAAGGGGGGTTCTTCTTAGGCATCTATCTTTCAATTTTAATAAATCACAAATGTCTACCATATCGATTAAAACAAATAATTTGTTTGTTACAATTTGTTTGATCAATTCGTCTGATTCATACAAAAAATTTATTTCATCTAAACGAAGATTTGTTCAAACGAAATTAATAAGGAAAAATAAGGGGCCGTCTATGAACTACGTTACAAATTTGAGGGGGGGGGGGAAGGAGTCGCGCCAAAAACTACGGTTGGTAACGCGGTTTGAAGAGAGGAGGTGGGGGAACTCATATAACGTTTAGTACGTTTTCTGATGATAAATTTCAACAAAGTTTGCGAATTTTACAAAAGATGACCATGCAACGGCTGCAGTTCAATTAGACTGGACATCAGAGCCGTAGCAACGGCTGGGCAAGCAGGGCGGCGCCCTCGACATCATGGGGGCCCTTCAAATTCAAGGGACTCCGAGAACTTCAACCCTGCTGGAGATCCACAACTCAGAGCAGATGTCGCCACTCCTTTTGGCTTCTTAGGGCGCACGTTTCCTAGCATTTTCTATTATTCATGGCGAACAACTATTCGCTGAAATTTCGGGCATGCGCAGTGGAGGTTACCTTTTCACGCATGCGCCAAGCTTAAGCAATAGCTGATCATCCTGATCACCATTAACAATGCAAAATTGTAGGAAACATGCGCCCTAAGGTGCCAAGAGGAATGACGACATCTGCTCTGAGCTTTGTGTATCCAGAATAATAATAACTTGATAAGTTTGAAAATCACTTTCATATTTCAGACTTTACACTCCTCCCTCTATTCCCCTTATTTTTCCTTCCTGAAATAATTCTTCTTTTTCCCTTTTTCTCGTTTTTTCGCTTCAGTGCAAACTGAATTAATAAAACCCAATAAGAAAATCCAACTATTTTGGGGTAAAACTTAATTTTTTTCGATTGAAAAGTCTACTACTATATTTTCGAAGCAAAATTCATCTCGATGGTTGAAAATTCTACTATTTGGTTAAAAATTTATTTATTTTGTTGAAAATGCAAATATTTTGTTGAAAAGTCATTTTTTGGTAAAAAATTCAACTTCTTGGTTGAAAGTTGAACTACCTTGCTAAAAATTGAATTTTTTGGTTGAAGATTCATCTCTTTGGTTAAAGATGTTACTATGGTGTTAAAAATTCGATTCATTTTTGGTTGAAAATTAATTTTTTAAATCAAAACTTCAAGTATTCCATTCATGGTATAAAATTGATGTTTTTTAGTTAAAAATTCAACTATTTTGTAGTAAATTTGTCTTTTTGACTTTCAAATTCAAAAGTTTGGTAGAAAATTTAACTATTTGGACGCAAATTGACTTTTTTGCTGAAGATTCAAATTTTTTGTCGAGAAATCATATTTTTGGGTTAAAAATTTGACTGTTTTGTACATAATTCGTGTTCTCGACTTCGAAATTAAACAATTTTGCTGAAAATTGATTTATTTTGTTAAAAATTCGTCTTTTTGGTAGAACATTAATCTTCTTGGTAGAAAACTCATTTTTTGGTTGAAAATTTAGCTATTTGGTTGAGACTTCATCATTCTTGGTTGAAAATTTAACTACCTGGTTGAAAGTTGGAATACTTTATTGAAAATTCATTTTCACCTCTTTGGTTGAAAATTTAATTATTTTGTTGGACGTTCGTTTCATTTTTGGTTAGAAATTAAATTTTTAAACTAAGATCTAATGATTCCCTTTCTGTTTGGAAACTTATCTTTCACAACTGAAAATTCAACTATTTGGTTGAAAATTCATATTGTATGGCATAAGAATCAACTGCTTTCTAGAACATTTAACTTTTCAGCTTTGAAACTTAACTCTTTTATAGAAAATTCGTTTTTTTGGGTGAAAAATTAGTCTTTCTTGTAAAACATTCATGTATTTACTTCAGGATTGAACTATTTTGTTAAAAATTCATCTTTTTTCCTTGAATTCAACTGACTGAAAATCTGCTTTTTTTGAATGAAAATTTTTTTTTACTGAAAGTTTAACTATTATTTTCTTGCTGGAAAACTTATGTTAGTTGAAATTCATATATTTTATTGAAAAATTAGTCTTTTGGTAGAAAATTAAACTTGTTGTTCGAAGATTCATCTTTGTCGGTTAAAAATTCAGCTACTTGCTTAAAAATGTAACTATTTTGTTAAAAGTTCAATCAATTTATTGTAAATTCAAATATTTGGTTGAAAATGCAATATATCTCGACTTGAAACCTTACGAATTTGAAGCGTTTCACACTGAATTCAATATAGTATCTACATTAATTTTATTTGAAAGAATTTGTTTGCCTTAATATCCCCCTATTTTCGTGAAAAATCACAATTAAAACCCTGTTTTGAGAGTATTTTGGGCTGGGAAGTCTGATATTTTAACATTAATAATTATTCTTAATTCATTACCGAAGCTTATAGTTCACAACACGGTTCAAAGTAGCCCGAATTCGGTAACATTGTTTATGGGCGCAGTTTATCAACATGTCCTCTAGATCCTAGAATCACTTTAGATCCAAGACATTATCAGGAGTTGCTATATCAGCTTTATGTTTATATTTTTCTTTTTTGTGGCAAGTGAACTAGGAAATCAATTTTGTGCATTATATGTTTCGACTTACCGCCAACAACTGTAGCAGTCGAATAGACTGAGAAAAGCCTGCCGGAACTTCCGGTTCATGAAGCAATATGTGATAGGGTTGCAGCAGCTGGAAATATAAGCCAGGAGTTGTACGAGGCTAATACCAGTGCTCCCAACGTGGGAGTAAACCAGATCTGGTGCGAACAAATACCACGTATTGACTACGTGCAAGGGCGCCCAGCAAACGAAAAATTCCAACACGATGGCGAAGAGCATTCTAATTACCTGAAATTCATCAAAACAGCCATTTTCCTTCCATTATACGAATTGCATTCAAAGTCAGAGTATGGATACAAATTTGAAATTGAGACTCACAGAGAAACAAGTCAAGTACTATAACATCAAATACTATAATTATCAATATCGAATACTATAATTGTTCAAAGGTTCAGCTAGGCCATTTGAGGTCTGCAAGTGAATTTTCTTGGTTTTCGAATTAAAAAAAAAATACAATCCTAAAGGTGAAAATTCTTTCAACTCTAAGAAGCATTTGTTTTCAATAATATTCAGTAAAAACGAAACTGTATGCATCTAAAAAATGTCGTACCAAAAAATGTTTTTTAATCTCATCCGGTGTTATTAAAAGTTACGAGATTTTGGTATTATTTTTACATTCCTTGATATACGAGGCTTGAAAAGTATAAACAATAAAGTATAAACTTGAATTTAAAGAATTCCCAATCTCTACCGAAATAGTGAGCTTAACAATTTTTAAAATTTATGCATTAGAGTCTGTGCATAATTTCGATAATATTTAGTAGAAATGAAACTGTATGCATCGAGAAAATATACGCAAAAATGTTTCATAATCTCATACGGCTTTATTGAAATGTTTCTGAAATTTCTGTATTATTTTTACATTAATCGATATAAAAGATTTCAAAAATAAACAAAATTTATGAACTTGCTTTTAAAGAATTCCCAATCTCTACCAAAGTCGTAAATTTAATCACTTATTGAATTTCTGCATTGGAGTACTGTGCATCTTTCCGACAAAATTTAATATACAATGAAACTGTATGCCTCTAAAAAATGTATGCGTACAAAAAAATGTTTTCAAATCTCATCCGGCGTTATTGAAAAGTTTCAATAATTTTTTTACTATTTTTACATTATTTGATATAAGAGATTCAAAAAATAAAAACAATTTATGAACTTATTTTTTAAAAATTCCCAATCTCTACCAAGGTCGAGAGTTTAATCATTTTTTCAATTTCTGCACTAGAGTTCTGTGCATCTTTTTGATAAAGTTTAGTAAACAATAAAACTGTAGCCCTCTAAAAAATGTATGCAAACTAAAAAATGTCCCTTAATCTCTATCGGCCTTATTAAAGAGATTTAGTAACCTTTTCATTATTTTTACACTATATACCAACAGAGAAACACATATTGTGACACACTTCTTTCAGTTCCTGATCCAAAGAAACAATAATGCTCTCAGAAGAAAATTGAAGAATCATAAAGGTGCGTGCTCGTAAATATACAAGGGTGATTTTCGTATGACTATTTCTGTCCAGAGATTTGAGAAATAAAATTTTTGGTTACGAATAGCTCCGATATACGACTCTGTCTATTTGTACAGAAATTTCCGTACAAACCGGAGGGCTTAAGTCTCTAAAGAACGTTGTCTCATCAGAACGTTGTGTGTTAGACTAAATAAGGTTCTAAAAACGTCCAGTATCTCAAATACATCCCAAAAATGGCTTGCACTCTTTGAAATATTGGACATTTTTAGAATGTCAATGCGCCTGATGAAGGACTTTTTTTAGAACGTTCTAATCACTTCTTTTGTGATTTATGTCCAAAGAACGTTTTAGGACATTATAAATACACTGAAACCCCCATATAACTGGCCCCCATATAGCGTGTTGATAGAATTCCGCCGGCTTGCATTCGCTGATAAGGGGGTCCAAGGATCCGAGAAAGAGGATTGCCGCCAGCTCGCATTCGATGACGAGGAGGCCCAAGGGGCCGAGGGAAACGCGTGCGTTAAGCGTGAATTAAGCAGCTCCCCCTGACTGATCACATCATATAAATTCTCAGAGCGGAGTCACGGTCATCCGAGGCCATACCCGATACCGTCGCTAAATGGGGGTTCCAGTGTACTTCTGTGAACCTTATAGCGACTGAAAAGTAACCCTCGTTGCCCGGATAGGCTATTCTTACTGAAATTTCAGTACGTTGAAACAAACCCATTTCAATTAATTTAATTTTGTTACAAATACATATGATTATAATAAACTAAGAATAAGTATTATGTAATACTGAATCAATAGGTCATAAATAACCTGGCCTCGTTTTATCCGAAGTGCCATTTAATTTTTATGTTAATGATTTTATCGAAAATTGTACACAATTTTACACAACATTTGTGTGTGTAAAGCTTGCTTTTTGTGCAACATTTGTATATCTGTATTATGTTATTATTTATTTCATTATTGCAGAATTTTTATAATAAACAAACTTTAAGATCCTCAGTTGACTATAATTGTGATCATCAAGCCTCCTTAATTGCCTTAGAAAATCTTCCAGGATGAAGAACTCGATTACTCTTCAATTCACTCTCATCGTTTACAAGTAAATGGGAGCTCACATTAAATTATTAACAAGATAGATTAGCAGGATGTAAACTAATACCTCAACTCTGTAGGGTTCTCAAACTACATCTCAGGCCAACTCTACGAACCACATGGACACAGAGTTACAAAAGCAAAATTCAATTTACCTATGAACGATTTCCATGTAAAATGCGAGAAGACAGGAGTACGTGATGAAATACTTGAAAAGCATTTCATGTCTATTAAGCTCGCACATTTTATGGCACGAAATTTAGTGGAGAGATAAGAAAACTAACTTTTCAATTGTTCTAATTCTGACATACTGTGATGCAAAGTTGTGAGAAGTATATTGTCACCCAATTATTTATATTCTCAGATGCATATACTATGCAAGGCAATGATTATATTCCTTCATTTTCGGGCCGAAAAGAATTTGGAAACGGGTATGTACCAATACAGAGCATTACTTAAAGAAGAAAGAATTAATTTAATTTTTTTTTGGTGGAGAGAAATATTACTCAATTCATAAATCTATATCGTATATAAATTAACTCATTATAATCTTCATTATCATGTCATAATAAGTATGTTTTTGTCAAATTTATGATTAGAAAACTGATTTTATAATAATAATTGCATTTAAAAACTGTAACGTGAAGAAATTAATAAAGACTATACATGCACATAAATTTACTATAAATATTAATTTTTATAGTAACGTAAATTGTTTCTGCAAAAGCAATTTTCTTCCACCTATTTAAAAAAAGGGAAATTGAAATATCGTGCTATTTTCTTCCAAAGATAGTAATATTATGGGGTTTATCGGTCTGGTTAATTAAAGGTGCTATTTTATTGCTAGATATTTTTTTCAAATATTTATAATGTTCACCTAGAAGCTCTTGTATTTAAAGTCATTTAGATATGGCGGCTCATATGGTATTTTTTTCGTTGATTAGAAGTGTCTGTTGGATTTACAGTCGATCAGAGACGAAAAGATTGATGATACAATTTATAGAGATTATAAACAATTTACATCATGCTATTTCAAAGTGAAATGAAAAATTATAATCTGTCATATGAAAGAAGTGACAGTGTTTGTCGATGCAGACGTCTCATAGCAGAAAGCCACCTTTAGGAAAGGATGCGAGCGCCGCGTTGCAGTTGCGGTTGCTGGGAAAAGCTTTCCGCCGGTCTCTTGGAGACTGAGTCGGTAACGACGATATAATTTTCGAACGCATCAAGCGCTGACGGATTGAAATTCAAAATCTAAATTTGTTTTTGATATTTTTGATTTAAATAATCATTCTGCAGTTTTCGGCTACATGATTAAATTTTTAAGGAATATGAATAAGGACCCCTTGTTTATTTTACAACTCATTTTGGATAGTCTTCGTAACCGAATTAAAAAAAATTGCATTGTGAACTTGGCGGAGTTTTCCCAATTCGATTTTGAACACAAAATGTGATAAGTTTTTATAATACCTTTTTATTTGACTAGCGTGAGATAACGTTACCCGCGTATGAGCGCGCCTAAGGACCGGGTCTGTCAAGTCTCGCGCTTCGAGATCGATAATGTATTTAACTTGCGCTTCGCGCTCACTCTTTGTTCTTCCCCCATTTTTCTGCCTAGACCTTTTTGAATTGGAGGTCAAATCATTGACAACTGTAATTGAGTAATTGTGAATTCCCTTTTGTTAAAACACCTTCGGGTTTAACGAATACATTCTCAGCACCTATCTCGCGCTTCGCACTCGATTAAAGTATGTCCAAGGAACAAAAATTTGTATACTATGTTGAAACCTGTTATATTAAATGTTTGTTATATTCATTTATCTACTACCGTCTGGGACTGCTTATTTAAACATTGCAAAATAAAGTACAAAAGCTATTTGTGATACAAGTGCGCAAAATAGGCGATTGCCGACGAGTGTGAAACTTGCAGCATGAGCCGGAGAATCGAAGAACTAGTCGGAGGTTAGCACACGTGCGAAGCGAGTGCGAAAAGCTGAAGGCAAATGTTGCAATCACACAAGTAGCAATTGCCTGTGCGCACGCGCATCACACGCTTTTTTTTTGCAACAACCATTGGAGAAAATTATTCAGCACTTTTTAAAATTTTTTCAACAAATTCCCGATCCCTATGGTGGATTTTAGCCAAATTTGTGTATGCTTTTTCAAAAAGAATTTTTAAGTATATTTTTATTGTGCCAATAAACTAAGCTACTTGTCTCCGAGGCTCGCGTGCGCGTCCACTACGTCGCTTCGCAAAATAGATGAGTTTTAAAATGCGCATGCGCCAATATTATCCTCGCACAGTCTGCGAGGTGGGTGTTGCAAGACATGTTGTTTTCACTATTTTAATGTTCATTCCTTATTTCACATTAATCTTTATATGCAGTAATTTATCGCTGAAAATCCTAAATATTGTTGGTAGAAGGCTCACTCACAGACAGACAGACCAACAAATAGGCAGATATTTTCGTGAAAACTATTTTTTCTGACTCAGGGGGACCCAAAGCGTTGAAAATTAGTGAAAACTGGATAGGTCCAAATTCACATAAATCTAGGACCTTCAATCTGAATGATAAAAATGTAAAAATGCAAATTTCCTTGACAAACTATAAGTGCTATTAAGAAATGTTTAAATGCAAAATTGTAGGTATTTTTGAGATGAGAAATTTTCCTGTTGAAGCTTTTATCGTATGTTTCGTTCTTTAGCTATAAATTAGGATTTTCGATTTTCTTATGGCATTTTCCACGCTTAAAACAAAAACTATTAACTCTATTGATAACTGTTCAGGAGCAATTTTGTAGAGCCTTCTGAGGCTAATCATTTTGGTATCCTGTCTATTCATCGTGTCTAGCGTGGTTTCGTGGAAAAGTTCAGTTTTTCGTCTTTTTAGGTTTATTTTTCATGGCTAAAATCATGAATATTGGCGGTATAGAAGACTGGCTAACGAACTTGATTTGTCTTTTTGGACCACAAATAAGAATACAAAAGAAAATTTTTATTGGTAAAATCCTGCAAATGTTATCGCGTCGTCAGACTAGACAGACCGAAAGACAGACAAAAATTTTAGTAAAAACCATTTTTTCTGACTCAGTAGGTCTCAGAGCATCGAGAATTGACGTAAACTGGGTAGGTCTAAATTCACATAAATCTAATACCTTCCATCATAAATGATGAGAATGTAAAAAGCTTATAAGCATATTTTTGCAAAATTCCGAATCTCTACCAAAGTCGTGAGATTCATAGTCTTTTAAATTTCCGCGACAAAGTTCTGTGCATATCTCCATCAAAATTATTTTCTCTGAAAAGAGGGCTTGTAAAAATAATACATTAATAATAATGCGACTAAAAATAGAAGCGCATGGTTCAAATATTTATAGGTCTTTCTGATATAAATGTAATCTTCAATATTTACACCCAACGCTTTTGATTTTAGTCACATTATTATTATTATCATTAATATCATTGTTATTATTGTTATTATTATTGTAATTATACTACAAGCCCCCTTTTCGGAAGAAATTATTGCTCCCTCATAAAGGAAGCTTTGTTACGATGAAAATTTTTTCACTTCATTTTTTGACGTACCTTGACGTAATTCGACCTCAGGAGTCCGAAAATGAGGTTTTTAAAGAATGTGTGTGAGTCTGTACATGCGCGCGCGCGTGTGTGTGTGGCAACGATATTCTTTTTGTGATAACTGGAGAACAAGTACAGCTAGGGTCCTGAAAGTTGGAGCGATTGTAGTCCTAAGTAATGCCCATTATTAATCGAATTTATAGCTGGATCAGATAAGAATAAATATTTTTCATTTCAATTGTATATTTTTCTCAAAAATCGTTTTAGATGTGAAATTTTTTGCAATTCCGACTATATTGAGAAGAAAAAATTATATGTAGATTTTAATCTACATCCTTTTCAACAAAAAAGTTTGAGGTTCATTTATTAAATATCATGAGAATGGCAAAAAATTAATTTGAAAGATTCGAAACTTAGAATTTCCATCACGGCATTGACAGTAATACCAGGCTCTATGACCTGAATTATTTCGTACACGGGGCGGTATTTAGTCGCTATAATTCAATATAATCTTTATGGCTATCTCCATACATAAACTTTCATTTTTGGGAATTTTTGAAGATTTTAATTTTTCGGTTATAAGCAAAATTTTTTTAATTTAAGAAATGTAGCAACACAAGAAGTACCAGATTTGTTCACTTTGGCAACATGAATCAATTGATGTATTTAGAAGCATTCTATGACCAAATAAAGTTATGATATGTACAGATTTGTAAATCTTCGAATATACTATTAATTGGAAAAAATCATGGTCAGTATAATATAATTTCTTCGAGTGTTTGCGGTCTCTCTAGGCATGTAAAATTTCGGAAATTGCGGAAAGATCCAGGTAATTCCTGACCCTTAACGGTAAATGTGGAAATTATTGGAAATTAGTAACATCAACGATTTCAAGTCTATTTCCAGAAACAGCAGTATTTTTTATGGTTTAATACAGTGAAATTACACACGATTTTTTATTTAATTGAATGAGATAAATTCATTATCAAATTGAACATTTCAAAATACCAATAACGACCGATTGGAGCTAATAATTTTTCTAATATATATATATATATATTGTGAAACATAATTTTTTTAGAAACATAATTGTTTATATAGATATATGTTTGATATTCTCTATGAAAAAAAGCTTTCAAGTAGAATTTCAAAGTAACATGTAAAGGATTTTTAATATGAACTTTCGAGCGTGAAAATATAATTTACGAACAAACAAGATAATCAACCATTCAAAATTCACCGCTCAAAACAGTTGATAGTTTTGATATTTGAACGGTTATTTTCAGTAATTCCCAAAATTTCTGACGTTTCTGCTTAATCATTTTCGAAATTACGAGCTTCACGGTTTTCCTACCGCTTTGTATACGCACTATGATTCTGTCACAAAATGTGTTGTTATTCGAGCACTTCTTTCTAAATTTTTCAATAGAATTTTTCAATTGACTTTACTGAATTTGTTTCGACAGTTCAAATACGAATATATTTATTATACGGTCTTACAAGGACGAAAGGAAAGAAGTTCTAAAAGAACTTTAATTATGCGTTCCATAATTGTAATTTTATACATTAAGATATGGTATAACGCAGTAAGAATGTTTGTTTACGAAAAAAAAATTCAATAACTACAAAGATTTTTTACTAAATAAATTGTATTTTCAGCGCGATTCTGCTCCATATCGCAGGGTTTCTATTAAGTTCAAAAATGTATGGGATCATTATAAATAGCGGAGTACTTTCTGACATAACATTCAAGCATTTTAAATTTACAATCTGAGCCTTAGAATAAATAATTTCACATAAGATGGTTAAAATTCGATCACCTGAAATTAAAAGTCAATTTAAGTGCTGTATAATTGAACAATTCTCAATTTGAAGTGTTTTACATTTCCAACTCAAACATTGATATAATTCAAAATTTTAAAACAATCCTGAAATGTTATGGAATATTATTCTATAAATACATATGCATCTCTCAAATTTATATATATATATATATATATATACATTCGTAAACATACATCTGTTAAATAGACAATTTCGCATTGTAAACGCCAGCGTGAAGCTGTATAACAGAAGAATGAAAAAGAAAGTAACAAATTCTATAGATATTTTTGAATGAAATTGACTCAAGATTGCCCTTCGTGAACTGTGTAAACTATATATGTTACTACCGTCGCAAATGTATATGTCTGACTATGTACATGTGAGCATGTTTGATGTAGGTATAAGACTTACTCACGCTGAAATAGCAGAACTTTTGCTTGTCACAACAATATATTTTGTGTACGAAACTACAATTTTCGCTCCCAGGAGGAGCACGGATACTAGGCGAAAGTGTAATTTCTACTCTCGCAAGACATGCAGCGTACAATGCGAGCTGTATCTTGCGCTTGTGACAAAGTAGGGATTACTGGGTGACACTGCTAATTAGTATGGTTCATCCATTCAATCTGACTACGGATTTACAATTTGAGTACACCCTGATGCGGTAGGAATTGCTAATTTTCCCAAGGTGTAAAAATTACTCTGTGGTTGCACGGAAGGCTCCGTAACTGGGCCACCGAGTAATACTTCATCAATTTTCCTAGCATATTTTTCAGGGTACTTTTTTCCGTGTACCCACAGGTCAATTCAAATAAAAGCTTGCAAAAATTTACAAACTCGTTATTTGAAAATTCCCAATCTCTACCAAAGTAGTGAACATGTTTCAAATTTCTGCATTGGAATTCTGTGCATTTTTTGAAAAAAATTAGTAAATAATGAAACTGTATGCCTCTAAAAAATGTATGCGCACCAAAAAATGTTTCTTAATCTCTTTCAGCGTTATCGAACAATCTCAGTGATTTTTGTACTATTTTTACATTATCCGATATACGTACGAGGTTCAAATTTTTTTTTCTAAATGTATGAATTTTGTTTGAATTGCCAGTCTTTACAGAAGTCGTGAGTTAATCATTTTTTCAATTTCTGCATTAAAGTTTTGTGCATATTTCCAATGCAGTTTAGTGAACAATAAAACTGTATACCTCTAAAAATGTATGCGTATCGAAAAATGTTTCTTAGTTTCTTCCGGCGTTATCGAAAAGTTTCAGTAATCTTTTTATTGTTTGACATTATTCGATACACGGGACTTCAAGAATGTAAGAAATTTATGGACTTATTTCTAAAAAATTACGAACCTCTACCAAAGTCGCGAGTTCAATCATTTTTTTGGATTTCTGCATTGAAAATCTTCACACCTCTACGATTTCTGAATTAAAGTTTCGTGCATCTTTCTAATAAATTTTTGTAGTCGATAAAACTGCATAATTATACGTCTTTCGATTTTTTGCACACTTGGAAGTGGCCCTTGTCGCCCGGATAGGCTATTATTACCGAAATTTGAGTGCGTGCAGACAAGCCATTTCAGATCATGCAATTTTGCTACAAATATCCATGATCATAAAAAACGAAGCATAAGTAATAGGTAATACTGAATAAGTAGGTAACAAGTAAGCTAGATGAAAAATCTTCCAGGATGAAGTACTCGATTGCTCTTCCATTCACTCTCATCGTTTGTAAGTGAATCAATGTTTATATTGAATTATTAGCAAGATATATTAACAAGATATATTAACAAGATATATTAACAAGATATATTAACAAGATATATTAACAAGATATAAACTAATATCAACAAATGAAGGTTTCTTGAAATACATCTCAGCCCAACTCTACGATCCACTTGGACACATAGTAATGAAAGAACAATTGAATTTATCTACGAATGAATTCTTCGTAAAATGCGAAAAGAAAGGAGTACTTGATAAAATACTTTAGAACATTTTAAGTCTATTAAGCTCGCCCATTTCTTGGCACAAGATTTTGTGAAGAAAGCAAAATATTTACGGAATGATGCTAAAAGATTGGGAAGAACTCCTTGTACAACATTTAATTACATATTTCAAACAAGCAGAGGGTGTTTTAGCTATGTGAAAGGATCGCGTTGTTCCAATGAACAAATGTCTTGGTAGAAAAAAAACAATTGAAGAGAAGGAAGAGAACTAGATTTACAATTGCACTGATTGAAACATACTTTGATGCAGTGATAACATTGCGAGTCTTAAGAGATATATTGTTACCTAATTATTTATATTCTCAGATGCACATAACATGCAAGGCAATGATTATATTCTTTTCATTATTGGGGCCCAAAAAAAGTGGGAAGCGGGCGTCCACCAATACAGAGCATTACTTAGAGAATAAGCAGACAACTATTTTTTTGTTGGGGGAGGGAAATATTACTCAATATATAAATCGAAATCTCATGTAAATTAACACATTAAAATCTTCACTATCATGTCCAGATAGATACGTTTGTTTGTTAAATTTATAATGGGAAAACTGATTTTATAATAATGGTGCCATACAAGAACTGTAACGTAAAGATATTAATGAAGACTATGAATGCACTTCAATTCACAGGAAATATTAATTTTTAGTAACGTTAATAGTTTCTGCAAAAGCAATTCAAAGAAAGAAACTGAACAGGATAACTTTTCTGTAGAACTTTGCGAATTTCTTGTACAGTTTACGGAATTTTAAATACAATTTTACACAATTTATTGATATTTTTTCGTTAAATTTACAGACTTTTTTTCAAGTGTACATTCAAAAGATTTCAACTTGAGAAAAAAGTTAATATGAAATATGTATAAACTAATTGAAAGAAAATTCCAAGTCTCTATCGAAGATGTGAGCTTAATCATTTTTTTAAATTTCTGCAAAGGAGTTCTGTGCATCTTTCCGATAGAGTTTAGTACGAGTATACAATAAAACTGTATGCCTCTAAGAAATAATGCGTACCAAAAAATGTTTCTCAACCTCATCCGGTGCTCTTAAAAAGTACCAGTGATTTTTGTATTATTCTCACATATTTTGATATAAAATGTTTCAAGAATATAAAAAAATTATGAGCTTGTTTTTGAAAAATTCCCAATCTCTACCGAAGTCGTGAGCTTAATAATTTTTTTCAAATTTCTGCATTAGAGTTATATTCACCTTTCTGATAAAATTTACCATACAATAAAGCTGTATCTCTCTGAAAATGAATGCGTACCAAATAATCTTTCTTGACCAAAATCAGGCGTTATTAAAAAGTTTCAGTGATTTTTGTATTATTTTCGCATTATCCGATATACGAGGTTTCGAAAATATAAAAATCTATAATTGAACAATTCAAAAAACAAAATTTTATGAGAATATACGAAAAAGAAACAAAATAATGCTCTCTGAAAAAGAGGCTCGTAATAATAACATAATAATAATAAGTTAAGTTAAAATAAGAGCGTGTGGTATCAATATTTAAATATATCTTTTTCATATAAATGTAATGTTCAATATTCATGCCATCCGCTTTCAGTTTTCGTCACGTCATTATTATTATTATTATTATTATTATTATTATTATTATTATTATTATTATTATTATATTATTAGAACCCCCTTTTCGAAAGAAACTATTTTGTTTTTTTTAGTACATTTTAATATAAGCTTCATTATTAGAGTTATTCTTCAAACTATATATTTTATTTTCTGCTTTTCAGTCTTTCACAAATGTTCCACAATTTCGAGCAGTCAAATTCCTTGAATCGAACTACGTCTTGAGGGGTGAGGTGAATCAAATTTGAACTGTGCTCTCCAAGACCTTTTCATAGATATCCATATTTTTGGGGTTTTCTGAAAATACGAAAATCCGGAGTGGGCTTACGATGTGAGGGAGGGGGGAGTATGGATGCAAATTTTGAAACCGATTGGATATGTGAAAGTATGTCAAAATTGAAATTCAAGATTTGACCCCAACATACCAGTATACCCATAGAACAACTCAAATAAAAGTTTGCGAAAATTTAGGAACTTGTTTTTTAAAAATTCCCAATCTCTACCGAATTCATAATTTTGTTTTTTTTTTTAAATTCCTAATCTCTACTGAAGTCGTGAGTTTAAACATTGTTTACATTTCTGCATTGGAATTCTGTGCATATTTCTAATCAAGTTTAGTACCTATACAATAAAACTGCATGTATCTGAAAAATGTGCATTCCAAATAATGTTTCTTTATCTCATCCGGCGTTATTTAAAAGTTTCAAGGATTTTTGTATTATTTCCACATAATTCGATATACGAGGTTTTAGAAATATAAAAATATATAATTATAAAGAATTTTTTGAAATTCATAAATATTAAAATGTCAAAACGTGGCATAAGTATTAAAATGTCTTTATCACATAAATGCGAGCGGTTAATTATTCTTGCAACTTGGTGTACACTCTCTATGCAATATTATGCAATCACATACAATCCTTCATAATCCCTTGTGATCGCATGCAATCTCGATACAATTTCATGCAATATCTATAAAATGACGAAAGATCTCTATAAAATATGGAGCAATCCCATAAAATCCCTTGAAATCCTTTACAACCCCATGCAATCCCTTGTAATCCTTCCTTACAAAAAAATTTTATGCCAAATTCAGTATAGGTCTATAATGATTGTCCTATAATGAAATTCTTATGAGTTTTTCGCGACACTAGAAAAATTAACATAGAAAGTCATAATGAGGAAATCAATATAGAAATAAAAAATGTTAGAATATTTGAAACTAGCTTAGAATTCGATCTCGAATGCTTCCACTTTGTTTGTATTTATAATTATATGGTGCTCATTCCACGAGCACTTTGCTTCCCGTTAGCAAATGTATTTGCTTCCTCATAGAGGAAGCATTAGTGATTTTTTAAACAATAGACAAACTAAAGTTTTCATTTTGATCAACTTAAAAATAGACACTCACAAAAAATGTAAAATTACAAAATAATACAATTTTTTAAATATAATGACAAATCAGACAAATCAAATTTTGTATTTGAAATGGTAATTTTTCGAGCTGGAAAAGTGGACAGAAAAGTTCTGTCGCACCCTATCCCTTTCTCAGCTTTATGATTTTGTTACAAAAATTGTCAGAATTATTTTATTTGAAAATTTATGATGGAAAAGTCTTTTCTATTCATGCATAAACTATGAATTATGTCGATGAAAAAAAAATTTCTGTTTAAAATGCCTTACTTTAATAAAATATATTAATATTATAGGTCAAACAGATCGCCCACATCAAGTAATCTTTTCTATTCTCGCATTAACTCCTAATTACTTGACTGCGAAAATTTTTGTTATAAAAATCCATTTTTCAAATAATAAAATTGACCATACCACTCTTACTCTTCAATAAAATTTATCAATATTATAGGTCAATCGATTCGTCTCGAACCAATGAATATTTATGTTCTTGCATCAACTTTAAATTATGTGTCTGATGTAAATTTTACTATAAAAATCGATTTTTCAAATAATATAAATTACCATAACTACCTTACTCTTTAATAAAATATGCTAATATTATAGGTCAATTGATTCATCTCGAACCAAGGGATTTTTTATGTTCTCACATCAACCTTGAATTACGTGTCTGAAAAAAATTTTACTATAAGAAATTCATTTTCCAAATACTATAAATGACCATAACATCCTTACTCTTTAATAAAATGTATCAATATGACAGGTTAATCGATTCGCCTCAAATCATGGATTTTTTAAATTTTTTGCATCAACTTTGAATTATGTGTCTGAAAAAATTTTACTATAAAAAACCTATTTTCCAAATACTATAAATGACCATAACTTCCTTACTCTTTGATAACATTTATTATTATTACAGGTCATACATCAACCAGATTGTTGAAGTTTTAAGTCAAAAAGGCGAATTTTCAATGAAAAAGTTGATTTTCAACCAAATAATAAAATTTCTATGCAAGGAAGTTTAAATTCAACAAAAAATGTAACATTTTAAATTTCAACCAAAAAAGACGAATTTTGAACAAAATACATGAACTTTCAACTAAAAAAGATCAATTTTCAACAAAAAATGGGATAGTTAAATTTTTAATTGAGAAAATTAATTTTTAACGGAAAAAGATTAAACCTCGATGAAAAATGTCATAATTGATATTTTAACCAAAAAACAGTTTAATTTAATTCCGAATCAAAAATAGTCATATTTAACCAAAAAAAATCATTCTCATCAAAATGGATGAATTTTCAGTCAAGAGAGAAATAAAGTCGACCAGATTGTGTAAATTTTGAGCCAGAAAGGCGAGTTTTCAACAAAAAAGCTGATTTTCAACCAAATAATAAAATTTTTATCCAAAAAGATGAATTCTCAATAGAAAATGTAATAAATGAAATTTCAACTAATAAAGACAAATTTTCAACAAAATAAAGTAATTTGAGACCAAACTACATTGCGAAAGTAACTAAATACGAACGATTTTTATAGTTACTGTTACTGAAAAAAATGTAACACGTTACCAATTCGTTACTTACTTACAAAAGTGATTTCGTTACCACTATCGTTACAAAAAAAGTAACTAGTTAAAAGGAATAAGTTACTTCCCATTACTGAAAATCATTTAAATTCAAAAGTATGAAAAGATCTTGGAAAGTAGAGTACATATTTGAGTTTTCTGATTAAGTGAAAAGCAGAAAATAAAATATATATTTAACACATTTTTTTATTGAAGAAGTTTTATCAAAATCAAAGGGTTAATTACTCTTGTAGCCTGGCGAATACTCTCTATGCAATCCCATGCAATTTATATTAAATCTCGATCTCTATAAAATTTCGTGCAATCCCATGCAATCTTTTGCAATTGTTATTAAAAAAATATTATGGGAAATTCAGTATAGGTCTAATGTCTAATGTCTAAGGCCTAATTTTACATTATTTCACGGAATTTCACAGGATACCACTGATTTCAATGAATTTCGCAGGATTCCAAAAGAGTTAAAATAACTAAAATACATCAATGGATTTTAACCAATTTCAAGAAATTCCAGAGAATTTAAGGGCTTCCAAAGGGTAATTTAAGCCGATTTCGAGGGACTTCCATGAATTTAAAGGCTTTGAAAGGATCTCGGAGGAAAACATTTCAAGGAATGTAATAGAATATCAAATATTTTCAAACATTTCTGTGGATTTGAAGGGATTCTGAAGGATTTCAAGAAATTTGAAAAATTTCAAGGAATTTTAAAGAATTTTGTAGGAATTCCAAAGATTTTCAGGGATTTCTAGAGAACTAAGTTCTAAAGTATAAAATTTCAGAGAATTCCTAGCGATTCCAAAGACTTGAAGGGATTTTAAGGTATTTCAAAGAATTTCACTAAATTTAAAGGATATTATTGAATCTCCAATGCTTTTAAGGGATTTGAAAGATTTATAGAAATTTTGACGGGATTTCTAGAGTAATTTAATAAATTAGTTTCATTTCATTTGTATTCAAGGGATTTCAAATGATTTCCACTTATTCTAATGGATTTTTACAATTTCTGAAGATTTTTGGGGACTTCAACTATTTTCTCTAGAATAAATAAATTTTACCTCAAAGGATTTCTACATACATCAACGATTTCAAGGGATATGAAGGAATTACAAAAATTCCAAAACATTTCAAAGATTTCAAGTTATATCAAAAGTTATTTCATTTTCAATGGGTTTTAAATGATTTTTACAGATTTCTAACTATTTCAAAGATTTTGAAGATTTCAAAGGAGTACAAAAGAGTTTAAGATATTTCAAGGGATTTCAACGGATTTAAACAGATTTCAAATATCGAAGGATTTAAAGTCGGATTTCAAGAGACTATAAAGGATTTTTATGGATATCAATGAAATTGCAAACCATTCTAAAGGTATCAAGGTAATTCACAGATTTTTGCTGCGTGCAGTTTATTTGTGCAAATCGCTATTTTTGTGTACTTTCATATAAGTTTATGAGTGACTTTTTACAATAATTCCTTTAATATTTTTGTATTATTTCTTCCAATGCTTATTATCCTATAATCATTTTTTATATAATGATTTTCTATAATGAACTTCCTGTAATCTACAGAATCTTTTGTGATCTCATGCAATTTTTTGCAATCCCATGCAATCTTGCTATCTACACCTGCAAACTTTCTCTTGAACATTTTTTGGTAGGAGACATAGTTTCTTTTTAAGTATGAAAAATTATATTAGAATATTCTAATTGTAATTTCGGAGCCAAACGACGCGAGATAAGAAAAAAAGTCAAGAGAGGAGAATTTGTGCTTTTAAAAAGTCAAATAAAATTGCCGTTCAACATTTCTTTATAGGACCAATCTTGAATCATCAAGATAATTTTCAATCGAATTTTTAATTATTTATTTGTATATATTATACGGTGAGCGAAGAAAATCGAGCGCAAAGCGCAAATATCATGATGAGAATGTATTCCTTAAGGCCGATGGAGCCTTAAGTAAATTAATATCATTCTTCTTTTGAAATAAAAAACAAATTAGTAATTTGTACATGAAGAACATATTACACCGAGCGTGAAGCGCGAGATCCACATGTTTCGGAGCGTGAGGCGCGACGACCGAATCGCGCGCTCTAGGCGCGCTCAAAGTTGCGAGCGAAGCGAGCTGCGCGCGATGAGAGTGTGCCCGCGAAGTGGGCAGATTTTCTTATCACTTTATTAACCCAGGGGGCGCGGAAGAGTAGGTGGGAATACAGATGGAATGGGGAAGGAGGGGATAGAAAACTCAAAACTACATGTGCAGGAGAAATCAGCTCAAATTATATCTATAGAATAGCGTAAGGGTGTTTTTCGTAATGGATGTTATGGCTATCCCGCAAGGATCATAGAGATGTTTCAAGGTTCATTTGAAAGCTTATGGAGTCCAGTTTTTCGGAAAAATGTAGAGAAAGCTCTATCAAATATGATTTCTTAGTTTATACTTTCTTTCAAAATATAGTTAAATTTAAAAAATGACAATCTCTGATTATAGAAATTTTGGCTTTCCTCTAAGGGTTGAAGGGATGCTTCATGACTCATTTGAAAGCTCAGGAGGTTGAGAGTAGGTTGTAGGATCAATCAACTGGCAGCAATTGCTGCCACAAGCCTCTTGTTTGATAGAATATTGTATTGGCATTGGAAATACGTATGGGTGCAAAGTTTGGAGCCGATTGGATATGTGGAAGTATGTCAAAATTGGAATTCAAGATTTGGCCCTAACATACCCACATACCCACAGAGCAACTCAAGCAAAAGCTTGCAGACATTTGTAAACTTGTTTTAAAAAATTCCTAATCTCTAAGGAAGAAGTGATCCTAAACATGATTTCAATTTCTGCATAAGAATTCTGTGCATTTTTCCTAAAAAAAGTTTAGTATACAATAAAACTGTTTGCATCTAAAAAAATTGTGTGTACCAAATTTTTTGTTTAAACTCATCCGGCGCTATTAAAAAGTTTCCGCGATTTTTGGATCATTTTTGCATTATTTGACATGCGAGATTTCAAAAATAAAAAAACTTCATAAGCTTGTTTTTAAAAGGTTTCCAATTCCTACCGAAGTCGTAAGTTTGATCATTTTTCCAATTTCTGCATTGAAGTTCTGTGCATCTTTCAGATGAAACGTAGTATGAACTAAAACCGTATGCCTCCAAAAAAATGTCAGCACACCAAAAAATGTTGCTTAATCTCTTACTCTCTTATACATAAATATGTTATATTTTTGAAATTTCGAATAATTACGAGAATTAAAGAGATTACTAAGACTTTTTTAATGAGGCCGTAAGAGATGAGGAAACATTTTTTGTTGTGCATACATTTTTTAAAGGCATACAGTCTTATTTAATAATAAATTTTATCGGAAAGGTGCACAAAACTCCAATGCAGAACTCAAAAAATGATTAAACTCACGATTTCGGTAGAGATTGTAAATTTTTTTAAAAGAAGTTCATAAATTTTTCATATTTTTGGAACCTCGTATATAGAATAATTTAAAAATAATATAAAAATCACTGACACTTTTTGATAAAGCTGGGAGAGATTAAGATACATTTTTGGATACACATACATTCTCTAGAGGCGTACAGTTTTATTGTATACTGAATTTTAACGGAGAGATGCATAGAACTTTAATGCAGCAATTCAAAAAATGCTTAAACTGACAACTTCTGTAGACTGGACATTTTTAAAAAACAAGTTTATAAAGTTTTCATATTGCTGACACCGCGTACCATATATCGAATATTGTCAAAGTAATACAAAAATCACTGAAACTTTTTTATAGCACTGGATAATATAAAAAAAGTTTGTTTGTACGCATATTACGCACATACGTATATTTTTGAGATGCATACATATACATACCAGCAAATTTTCTGTATCTCCTGCAGCGATGTTAAAAAATTTTAGTAATTTTTGTATTATTTTCACATTATTTGATATACGAGGCTTATAGAGTACAATAATTCATAATTAGAAATTTTGTTTTTGAAAAAACCTTTTATTCAAGTATACTAAAAAAGAACAAAATAATTCTCTATAGTAAGCGGGCTTGTAATAAAAATGAATCAATAATAATGTGACTGAAAATAATAGCGAGCGGCATAAATATTAAAATTTCTTTCTCGTATGAATGTAATGTTCAATATTGACAACCAACGCCTTTATCTTTAGTGACATTGTTATTAATATTATATTATTAATTCAGGCTTCCTTTTCAAGAGGAATTATTCTGTTTCTTTCTGATATATTTTAATGTAAGGTTATCATACAAATATTTCTTTAATTATATATTTTATTTTCTGCTATTTAGTCTTTCGAAAATGTTTCGCAATTTCGAGCAGTCTAATTCCCCAATTCCAACTCCGTTTCGAGGGGCTTGTGGGGGGCGCCAGATTTAATGGAGAAGGGGAAGATGTCAACTCAAAACTACATATGCATGCGATGTTACAAGTTATTTAGATGAGGTCGTTCATATACTACAAGGACAATTTTTTATCACTTCTTGACACCCCAGCCCCCTCGTGAACAATTGTCGACTTTTGCCATACCTCCCCGCACCGTCAGCTATCACCCAACTGTTTCACGTGATATATGGGCGGCCACAGATACGTATAGTGTGTCAAATCACAATATATCTACTCGTATGGAGGGAAGGTCAATTCAAATCTCAACTCTATTCTCCAAAAAATTTTCATAGATACCCACATACCCACAAAGCAACTCAAATAAAAGCTTGCGAAAATTCATAAGCTTGTTTCTAAAAAATTCTCAATCGCTACCGAAGTCGTGAATTCAATCAAATTTTTGAATTCCTGCATTGACTTTCCGCACAGAAAAAAAAACGAGATTTCGAAAATATAAAAAATTTATGAACTCATTTTAAGAAAAATCCCAATCTCTATCAAAGTCGTGAGTTTAATCTTTTTTTTTCAATTCCTGCATTGGAGTTGACGATAAAATTTAGTATATAATAAAATTGAATGCATCTAACAAATGTATGCGACCTAAAAAATGCTTCTTGATCTCATCAGGCGTTATTAAAAAGTTTGTCATTTTTTAATTATTTTTACATCATTCGATATACGAGATTTGAAAAATATAAAAACTCTTGAAACTTGTTTTTGAAAATTTTCAATTTCTATCGAAGTTGAGAGTTTAATCTTTTTTTTTCTTCATTTTCTGCATTAAACTTTTGTATCATTTTTATATTATTCGACAAACAAGACTTTGAAGATAAAAAAAATTTATGAGCTTGTTTTAAAAAAATCCCCAATCTCTACCGAAGTGATAAATTTGAACAATTTTCTGAATTTCTGCATTGACTATCTGATGTGCATTCTTCCGATAAAATTTAGTATACAATTAAACTGTATGCTTCTTAAATTTGCATGCGTACCAAAAAATGATTTTCAATATCATTCGACGTTATCGAAAAGTTTCAATGATTTTTGTATTATTTTTTTATAATATTCGATATACGAGATTTCAACAATATAAAAAATGTATAAACTCGTTTCACATTTTTTTTAATGCATAAACTTGTTTCACTGTATTGAACTTCTTCTGAAAAATGCCAACCTCTACCGAAGTGGTGAGTTTAATCATTTTTTTAAAATTCTGCCTGTGCATCTTGCCGATGAAAAATGTTTTCTAATCTCATCCAACGTTATTAAAAAGTTTCAATCATTTTTTAAAATTATTTTTTCATCATTCGATATACGAGATTTTAGAAATATAAAAAGTTTTGAAACTTGTTCTTAAAAAAATCCCATGTTTGAGAAAAATCCCAATCTCTACCAAAGTTGTGAGCTTAATCATTTTTTTTTTAAATTTCTATATTGGAGTTCTAGGCATCTTGCAATGAAATTTAGTATACAGTGAAACTAAATACATCTGACAAATGTACACCAGCCAAAAAATACTTTTTAATCTCATCCAAATATAAACAATTGATGAACTTGTTTTTAGAAAATTTCTAGGTCAACCAAAGTCTTGAGTTTAATCATTTCTTTCCAATTTCTGCATTGGAGTTCTGGGCACCTTGCCGATTAAATTTAGTATAAAATTAACCTTTATACCTCTAAAAAATGTATGCGTACCAAAAAATGTTTAAGCTCATACGGCCTTATTAAAAATTTTCAATGATTTTTGTATCATTTTTACATTATTCGATATAAAAAATTTGGAAAATATAAAAAAATGTTGAACTTGTTTTTAAAAAATTCCCAATCCCTATCAAAGTTGTAAGTTTACTCATTACATGAATTTCCGCATTGGAGTTATGCGCACCTTTATGACAAAACTTATTGTAGAATAAAAATTCATTCAAAAATATAAACAAATTATGAACTTGTTCATAAAAAAATTATAATTTTCACCGAAATCGTGACTTTACTCATTTTAAGAATTTCTGCATTCGAGTGATGCTCTACTAAAGACATAAGTTTAATTATTTTTTCAATTTCTGCATCAGCGTTCTCTGCATCGTTCCGATGAAATTTAATATACAATAAAACTGTATGCCTCTAAAAAAATGTTAGCGTACCAAACAATGGTTTTTAATCTCATGCTGCTTTATTAAAAAGTTTCAGCGATTTTTTTTAAACTATTCAACATGGGAGGTTTAAAAAATATGAACAATTTATGAACTTGTTTTCGAATGATTCCCAATCTCTACCGAAGTCCTTGGTTTAATCATTTTTAAAATTTCTGCATTGGCGTTCTCTGAATAAGTTTGATAATATTTAGTGTGCAATGACACTGTATTCAAAAATATAAAAAATTTATGAAGTTATTTTTAAGAAATTTCTAATCTCTACCGAAGTCGTGAGTTGAATCTTTTTTTTAAATTTTTGCATTGAAGTTCTGGGCATTTTGCCGATAGAATTTAGTATGCAGTAAAACGGTATGCATCTAAAAATGTATGCGTAGCAAGAAATGCTTCTTAATATCATCCAGCATTATTAAAAACTGTCAGTGATTTTTGTATTATTTTCTTATTATTCAATATACGGGACTTCAAAAATGTACAAACATTATAAAACTGTTTTGAAAAAAATTCTGAACCTCTACCGAAGTCGTGAGTTCAATCATTTATTTTAATTTCTGCACTGATATAAGGAGCATTTTTCTGATAAAATTTAGTATACAATAAAACTGTGTGCCTCTAAAAAATACATGCAGACTAAGAAATGCTTCTTGATTTCTTTCGGCGTTATTAAAAAGTTTCAGTCATATTTCAATTATTCTCACACTATATATGCTCTGTGACACACTTCTTTTAGTTCCTGTTCCAAGAGAACGATAGTGCTCTCAGAAAAAAATTAAAAAATCAGAGAGGTGCATGCTCGTGAATATATAAAATTATAATCTAGTGTACGGTACAGAAGAGACCTTCCTATAGTAGATAATGAAATGTTCAGTAGTTATTTAATATATATATATATATATACATATAATTTAAAAAATTGGTCAAACAACCACCGCAGGGTCCCCCTGGGAGCGACTGCCATCCATGAAAATGACCCCGGCTTCCAGTAGAACCGCGGTAAATCACACTCATGGCCACGCCTCACAACCGTGAGATGGGCGGCCACAGGGTACGGTTAAATCACGATGAAGGGCTGGCGAAACCCTCGTGAGTCCTAAGGACACGGAACGACCCAAGAATGACAGCTATCTGCATCCATCTCGCAAGTGCTTTGGCATTTTTCTGGCACGCGCGTATGGCTTCGAGGTTACGAACCAGTGATGGTTTAGCACCTCCGAGAGCACCGATGACAAGGACAATCATTTGAGCC
>JAUMHM010000004.1:675053-685610 GCA_032362435.1 Melikaiella ostensackeni
GAAATGTAAAAGATCAGTCCTTGTCGATGGAGTTAACGTTTGCTTTCCTTAAATCATCCGGACTTAATTCAGGCACACAGGATTTTATTTTCGCGTGTCAGGACGATGTCATTTCCACCTTGGTAAACCGTAGCCGCATCTTACGTGAAGAAGTTCCCAGCGACAGGTGCAGACCGTGTGATGCACATTCTGAACATCTAAGGCACATACTATCCGGGTGCCCCACTCACACGGGAACGACGTATCTCCACAGACACAATGCGGCCCTAAGAGTTATTCATTACCATCTTTGTCGCTCTTATGGTGTTAATCGCGACCCTGCCCTGCCGAACGCTTCCAGAGATAGAGTCAATTGTTGAGAACTAGTTGTGCAAAATTTACTGGATCTTCGAGTTCAGGTTAAAATGTGTACACTCGAGGCCTGACATCTACTGAAATTTACTTAGTCGCACTCTATGAAATTAGGGGATCGCAATAAGCAGACGATCCTATCCTTATGACGCAAGGTTAAAGACTCGACCTTTGGATTGGAATTGGGTATATTCGAGATAACAACGCTCCTTCGTTGAGTATCGAGACTCGCCCAATGCTGGTCTACGACATGAGCCTCGCGGGTGAGTTGCTCCGCGAATGACAAGAAATTAAAACTCTGATCTCACTGAGTAAATAAAAAAAAGGGACGAGCTCTCCTCCCAGATAGGCAACGTGCTACGCCGTCTAGGAGAAGGAGGTAAGAAGAAACTAAACCAAGAAAATACTCACTATTACCCAACTAAAACAACAATATGAGCACACCACAAAGTGATGCATGGTTGCGAACACAGTCGCAGAGTTTAATAGGCTTACCACAGCGAACCTGTGTTATGCCGTACGACGACCACAGTAGAGCTGGCAGGAATCAGGGACACTCCAGTCAAAGCTGGTGGATGCCTAGATACTCCAAAGGTTTGGAGGCTACCTCGCTAGTCTAGGTGGCGCTCGAGTGCCGCTCTCAGGTCCGGGATGGCCTTTTATGGTCTTGTCCTTACTCCCCATTGCCCGACGGAGGTGGTGGTTACCTTAGTGGGGTCCGACGATGGCTATGATTGGTGGCGCTGGCCCACGTGGTTTGCCGTTCTCGAAAGTGTGGGGCTCGCTGACCGCGTTGGGTGCTGACTGACCCCACTGCCCGCGTATTTGGACCTGTTTTATTATAATACTCTAGCGAGTAACGTTATTTGAATTGTCTTAAAGCTAAATAGCATGTTACACTTTAATTCGATTTTTTATAAGTTCAGTCGACCTTTGGCCTACAATATACAACCGATTCGTCTAAAAATTTCAGGGTAAATCGATAAAATGAAGATCCAAGGGAATTTTATAGAAAGTTTTGATTCAATAATAGAGATATTTCACTGTTTATGCCCAAAATTAGAGATTTTAGCAGTTCAATCAACTTGTAATAGTCAGTATGCTTATTATTAAATGATTACATTACTAAATTATTGGTTAGCTGCATTAAAACATGTTATTAGGCTCTGTATTGAGACTGTTTGCTTATTATGCAGCAAATGATAACTAGGAATAGCCGACTTGTAATTGGCCACCCAATAATAAGTAACTGAACTAATAATTATATTTTTAATTATAATATAAGTATCAATACCAATTGTGTGTATTATATTTTGTTGAGTATTAAATATTCTTATTACTTTGAAACGAGTATTTGATTTTACCAAGATTTTTATTGAAAAAGAAGTGAAATCTCACCAAAAACATCTGCGATGCAAAAAATTACGCCAAGTAAACAGTTATGAGTACAATCAACATAGTTTGTGAAATCAAAGTTTGCCAAATGATTTTAAAAGATTTCTAAATTTGGAAATTGTTTAAATAGAAAAAATTAGACATTTTAGGAATGCATGAGGAGAAAAAAAAAGGAAAAACTTGACGAGATTGTTATTATTATTAATATTACTACTAACAAAAGAAAAAATCTCGCCAACTTTTCTTTTTTTTTCTTTTGATACATTCTCAAAATTTCTGTAATTTTTTCTATTTAATAAATTTTCAAATTTACATATCTTTTAAACAAACTTGGCAAACTTTGATTTCACAAACTATATTGATTGTATAGATAACTTTTTACTTAGCGGAATTTTTTGCATCGTAGATGCTTTTGATGAGATTGAAAATATTTTAAGTAACTTTGGTACTAAGAAATGAATAACTTTTCACTATTGTGCACAATGATCAGTTAACTAGGCTTTCGAAATTCGTAAGCTTTTATTAACCGCTTTTAACTTATAAGAATAAAAAAAATATATTTAATCCAAACAATACGAGTTACGTTATTAAATGAGATGAAACTTCAAAACTGCTGACAATTTTTTTTCGTAGTCATATCCACATGGTACATAGGGGGTTCTTTTAGGCGTTAAGGGTTGAAATAGTGAAAAATTCTGAAAAATATTTTTTTTCGGCAGTCATATATGCGTGATACAAAGGGGGTGCTTTTTGGCGTTAAGAGTTGGAGCCCAAACATCAGACTTGGTATTTTTCAGGCGCCCAAAAATAAGAGACCCTATTGATGCGGTGAAATTCTAAAAAACATTACTTTTCAGCAAATTCATATCTACATGGAGAAGAGGGGTTACTTTTAGACAATAAGGGTTGGAGCCCAAAAATAAGAAACTCTGCGAACATTGGAAAATTCTGAAGAAGATTATTTTTCGGCAAAGTCATATTTGCATGGTACAAATGGGGTGTTTTTTGGCTATAAGAGTTGGAGCCCAAAAATCGAAGTTGGTATTTTTGAGAAGACCAAAAATTAGAAACTCTGTTAACATTGGAAAATTCTGAAACAGATTATTTTTTGGCAAAGTCATATCTATGTGGTACAGAGGGGTTGATTTTTAACGTTAAGAGCTGGAACCCAAAAACAGGAGTCGGTATTTTTGAGGAGCCTAAACATAAGAAATTATATTGACACTGTAAAATTCTTGATAAGATTATTTTTCGACCAAGCCATATCTACGTGGAAGAATGGGGTACTTCTTGGATATAAGGGTTGGAGTCCAAAAATCAAAGTTGGTATTTTTAAGGAGTCCAAAAATCAGAGACTCTATTAACATTGAAAAATTCTGAAAAAGATTATTTTTCGGCAAAGTCATATCTACATGGTACAGAGGAGTTGCTTTTTGGAATTAAGCATTGGAGTCTAAAAATCAAAGTTTGTATTTATGAGGAGCCCAAAAATAAGAGGCTTTATTGACACTGTAAAATTCTTAAAAAGATTATTTTTTGACAAAGTTATATCTGCGTTGTACAATGGGGGTAGTTTTTAGCCATAAGGGTTGAAGCCCAAAAATCGAAGTTGGTATTTTTGAGGAGCCCCAAAAATCAGAGACTCTGTAAACATTGAAAAACTCCAAAAAAGATTATTTCTCGGCAAAGTCATATATGCTTTTGTACAATGGGTGTAGTTTTTAGCAATAAGGGTTGGAGCGAAAAAATAGAAGTTGGTATTTATGAGAAGCCCAAAAATCAAAGACTCTGTTAACATTGAAAAATTCTGAAAAAGATTACTTTTCGACAGTCATATTTGCGTGGCACAAAAGGGATGCTTTTTGGCTGTGAGGGTTGGAGCCTAAAAATCGAAGTTGGTATTTATGAGGAGTCCAAAAATCAGAGACTCTGTTAACATTGAAAAATTCTGAAAAAATTATTTTTAATCAAAATCATATCTACGTGGTACAGAGTGGTTACTTTATGGCGTTAAGGGTTGGAGACCAAACATCAGGGCCGGTATTTTTAAGGAACACAAAAATAATAGACTGTAGTGACACTGAAAAATTCTGAGAAAAAATTATTTTTCGGCAAAGACATATCTGCGTGGTAAAAATGGGGTGCTTTTTGGCATTAGGGGTTGGAGCCGAAAAATCGGAATTGATAATTTTCAGCAGCATAAATGATGTCCACAAATTGAGGGTCCTTCATTTTCGGAAATGTTGAACTTTTCTTATAAAGGATGAATTCGATGAAGGGTTGTTTTATGGTGATTGATTATTAGGGGATTTAGGAGTCCAAAGAAGCCCAAAAATACAGCGGGATTCAATTCATGAAAAAATAAATCATTTTAATGGGTTTAGTTCTGGAACTTACGGGTTGTTTTGAGGCAAATGGTTTTTGCGGATTTCAAGAGCCCAAAAAATACCCAAAATTCTGATGGAATTGATTTTTTATTATTTTGGTATTTTAGACAGTGGAGGTGCTAGGTTAATGTAAGATAGCACCTCCACAAGAAAATTGATTTTTTGTAAAAAGTAAAGGAGCCCAAAAAATGTTATTGGTGCCCAAAAAAAGCCCGAAATTCTGAGCTATGAAGAATGCTGAAATTCGATTTTGGAGGTGCCACCTTTATGGACCTTCAGAATTTTTCATCTCAAAAAAATCTACAAATCTGCTTGAGACTACTTTTTTATGAGACGCATAGTTTTTGTTTTAATCGTGAAAAATGTTATTCAAAATAAAAAATTCCATTTTCCGGTCAAAGTATGCAAGATTCGATAAAATGCTACCAAAATAATTATTCATCTAAAAAAGATCTACAAATATTTCTGAGACCATTTTTTAATACAACGCATAGTTTTTGTTTTAATCGTAAAAAATAACATTAAAAATAAAAAAATTTAATTTTTGGAAAAACGACAAGATACAACAGAATGTTTAATGAAAAATTTTTACTGAAAAAGGTCTACAAATTTCTTATTGACCATTTTTTCTTAAGATGTGTGAGAATGTATTCGTTAAAGCCGAAGAAGCTTTAAGAAAAGATAATTCACAATCACCAAATTACAGCTGTAAATGTCTTAAATTTTAATTTGAAAAGATTTCTGCATAAATATAGGGGCAATACATAGACCGAGCGCGTGGCACGAGGTAAATACATTATCGAGTGCGAAGCGCGAGATCCGACAGACGCGCGCCCTAGGCTCGCTCAAACTTACAAGCGAAGTGAGCCCCACGCATAGCGCGCGATGAGAATCTGTCCGCGCGGTGGGCAAATTTTTTCATTCGAAGTAATCAAAACTAAATCACAAATTAAAGTAGCCAAAATTGAACTCTTCTAAATTTTCAACTTTCTAAATTGAAGTTTAAAAAAATTTCATTCAAAAACTTTTAGTTCAATCGTTTAATAATGAGCAAGTTATAAAATGGAAACCTTTTAATTTCAATAGGTTTAATTCTAAGGGCTTCAAAATAAACATTATCTTGAAATGAAACATTCAATATGGTAAAGTATCAGTTTCACAAACATTAATTATACAAATTAAATGGTAAAAGCTGGTAAAGCCCTCCAACTTTCATTAATTAATAACCAGTCAGAACAAAATATTTTAAAATATACGAATTGAATGTCGCCACTTTTGTCGCCGGAAAAAATTCCCGGTTTTTAAAATTTTTTCTCGATCATGCAAAAAAAATAGTTCTTAGAAACTAAAATTTAATATATTGTCTTTTCTTACTCGATAAATATTTGTAGAGATATTTTTTACCATTAAGGGCGTTTTATTATGTACTGCTGTTGAAATTAAAACTAACTTTTTTATAGAAATTTAATCGGAAACGAAAAGTACTTCAAGCATATTTTAATGGTGAAATAGAATCACTTATTCCAGAGTATGAAAACCATGTTTTAGAATTTGTAGATATATCTCTCTGCTTGATATTCAGAACATAAAATCAAAATCATTTCATAATAATTAAAGGTACATAAAAATCAGAACTTTTTAAGCAAGGTAAGAAGTAGATCCGCTACACTAAAACTTAAATATACACTACCGGCGAAAATTATCTACACGACTGTTTTTTAAACTGTTGCTAGAGTTTCTTAACTTTTATAATCTCAACACGAACTTTTTTCCTCATATTAATACAAAAGGTAATAAAATTCTGCGTTTAATAGGCACAAGTTGAAGGCAAAATGTCAAATTTCGATGTTTTCGAAAAATTGGAATAATTATAGAAATACTTAACATTTTTTAATGTTCTTGGGCTCATATTAAAGGTAAGTCTACATAGTATTTTTTTTATTATTATTAAGGTATATTTAGACTTTTTTCCTAGATTCTGCCCTGAGGTGAAATTTGGTGCAACAAACTCGAAAATTTTAATAAATTTCAGAAATATTTATCAAAATACTATTGTTTTGAATTTTTTTAAATCATGTACAATTATTATTTAAAACACAACTTTTTCGCACCAAGTTTAACCCTAGGGTAGAATCTAAGAAAATAATTCTAATAATATCTTAATAATTCATCAAAATACTATGGAGACTTACCTTTGTAAAGAGCGCAAGAACTTTGAAAAATATTAATTACTTCCAGAGCTATTCCAATTTCTCTAAAACATCGAAATTTGACGTTTTTTTGCGTTATATTTTTATTTAATTGACATTTTTCCTTTAACTTTGACTTATTAGACGCAGTATTTTATTACCTTTCGTGTTATTATGAGGAAAAAATTTTTGGTGTTAATATTATAAAAATTAAGGCACATTATATTTTTTATGAAGTTATTGAATTTCTTTTTCGATTATTTCTACACAGATTTTTGTGCATTTTACAGTATAAGTTTATCATTTTTTAATTGAAAATTAAACAAAACTTCCGGTCGACGTAAAAATTTCTAATCATTTCCCGGTTTCCCGGTCCAGTGACCACCCTGTTTTAAATCAGCTATTTTCTAGCTATTTTTAAATGATTTTCCAAAATTGTAATGCATATGAAGTACGATATTTTAACAGGATTTTAAAAAATAGGAAAGAAGCAGGATTAAATATTTTTGACTTGTTAAAATAAGATGGAGTGTTAACATTTTACATACTTATGTACATTATTTCTACACGTATTCTTAATATTTCTAGCCCATGTTTCTTCAGATCTTTCAAGTTTTCTCTCTCGAGAAGGACCTTGTGATTTTCATTTAAATTCGCTAGAAATGAAACTTAACATAATTTGACATTTTTACTGCAGCAAGAACTGAAGAGTGAAGGTGCGTAACGGGTTAATCCACGAATTTTTGAAATTGGGTATTTTGTCTTAAAAAATCTAAAAAAATGTAATACATGATCTCCTGAAAGCGTTTGATTTAATTTCCTTTCACAGTGACGTTTAGTAAAAGTCGAATGCACTTCGGAGAAGCACAAGGCACCGTGAGAAATGTTGTCAAAGTTAATTTTTGAAAAAAATGCAGTGCACAGGTGATTCACCACGACACCGGGCAATCAATAACTGCAATTAAGCGTGGAACCGTTTCAGTTACAACAAATCTTGGAACAAAGGAATTTTGGATGACGTGCTCTAAGCCCCGGATGCAGCGTTCAACCTGCTATCAGTCCGCCGTATGCAGGACAAGGGGATGACAATCATTTTCGATTCAGATGGGGTAACGGTTGAGAATGATAAAAACAAAACCATTTCAATGAGTAAGCCCCAAAATGATTTATTTGGTGTATTATTTAAAATAAATAAAAACATTAAAAGCGAAAGTCACATACATATTAGCAAAGCTAATAATTTTAAGCCAGGGATGTCCACGGACAGTTCCCTGGTTCTCTTCTCTTCGCCTTCCCCTTCTCCGAGCGCTTCTTCGTGCCTTTTCCTCGCATGCTCGTTCGCTCTCTATCGAAGGCGGTAAGAGAGGGGATTGACGAATGACAGATTTTTGCACTTTGCACTTTCCGTGGACATCCCTGTTTTGAACTCTGACAAGAGCATCTTGGTCATATTAATAATCCTAAATTTGATCAAATAAAACATCAAAAATTAAATGAAGATGTTTCTGACCTTGTAGAGGTTAAGCCAAGTGATGAAATTTTCGAAGTCTGTATTTTTGGTAAGCAAACGCGACTTCCTTTTAATAAAACAAAAAAAGTCATGTTACAAGACCATTATTCTTACAAATTTTTATGGGCCAATTACACTACCCACCACTGACAATAAAAATCATTTTGTAACATTCATTGATAATTTCACACATTAAACAGTCATACCTGTATATTTATTGGCTTTTAAATCAGATGTTTTAAATACATTTAAAGAATTTGTGGCGAAGAGTGAATCACATTTCAATTTAAAAAATGTTAATCTGTATTGCGACAATGGACGTGAATATGTAAATAATGACCTCAAAGAATTTTGCTCGGAAAAAGGAATAATGTTCCATTTTACAGTACCCTACACTCCTTAACAAAACGGGTTAGCTGAACGAACGAATCGAACGATTACTGAGAAAGCACACGCAATGACTAACGGTGCAAACTTAGGTAAACAGTTTTGGGGTGAGGCTATTTTAAAAGCAACTTATTTAATAAACTTAACACCCATTAATGGTGTTGAAGGTTCGAAATGTATGAACTGTGGCATACTAAAAAGCCCAGATTGAGTTATATAAAAGTGTTTGTATCTACCACTTATATTCATTAAAAAAACAAGAAGTAGTAAATTTTACAATAGGCCAGTCAAAGTAATTCTTGTCGGATATGAACCAAATGGGTACAAAATCTGGAACACTGAAGCTGAAAAGTTTCAAGTAGCACGTGACGTCATTTTTGATGACATTTTTTTTCAAGTTTCAAGGTCACGGTTATCTGAAAGGGTTAGCCCTATAAAAATTCAGAAAACTAATGACGAGAACTATAGTAATGAAAACACAGAAATGCGAATCCTTGAATGTAGCAAATCTCTATTACCGGAAGTCAAATCACAAGAAAAGAATCAGAAACAAACTAAAATAAGAAGGAGTGATTAGACTCAAAAATCGTCCTCAGCTTTGTTATAACGAAAATGTTGTTGGATGAGTTCGATACAGATGCAGCGTGTACGCAAGCTGTAATCTATACAGTCCCTAAAAATTTCCAAGAAATTAAAGAAAGGGAAGATCGAACTCAGTGGGAGCTGGCTACAAAGGACGAGCTTGAATCACTCCTAATAAATAATACCTGGTCAATTGTACCAAAACCCTTAAATAAAAATACTGTAATTTGTAAGTGGATATCCACATTTAAAAATAATGAATCTGGAAATCCCACAAAATACAAGACTAGACTAGAAGGTTTCAGTCAAAAATATGCAATAGATTATGAAGAAATTATTGCACCTGTAGCTAGAATTTCCACCTTTCGTTTTCTTTTAGCATTGGCAAATCAGTTTGGTCTTTTAATACATCGAATGAATGTAATGACAGTTTTCTTAAGCGGAATTTCGCATGAAGAATCATATTCAAAAAATGTTTTGCAAAAGTTTAGCATGAATGATTGTAAAGCAATAGATGCACCTTTACCATTAAAAGTAGATTTTGAAGCTTTAAATTCAGGGAAAAGCTGTGATGCATCTTGTAAAAATTTAGTTGGTTGTTTAATGTGTGCGATGTTATCTACATGACCTGATCTCTGTTTTTCAATTAACATTTTGAGTCGATATCAAAGCAAGAATTCGAAAGAGTTGTGGAAATGCATTAAAAAGGGTGTTATGGTACATAAAAGGTACTTTATAACTAAAATTAATATATGTTAAAAGTCAGTACAAAAACGTGTTCATCAACTACGTTGATGCAGATTGGGGTAGCAATGAACTTGATAGGAAAAGTACAACAGGATATCTGTTTGAAATCTTTGAAAATGTTCAAGAACATGGAATACTAGGCTACAAACCTGTGTCGTCACCTCTTCCACAGAAGAGGAGTACACATCACTGTTTGAAGGTGTCAAAGAGACCATGTGGCTTAAATCTTTGCTGACTAGTATAAACATAGACACCCAAGAACCAATCATTATATATGAAGGCAACACTGCTTGTATTAGTATTGCAGATAACCCCACACATCATAAAAGGTCAAAACTCATTGACATTAAGTATCACTTTACTAGCTAATTAATTCAAAAATGGTATATAACTCTTGAATATCTGTCCACAAGTGAACAAGTGGTAGATATTTTTACAAAAATGGTAACTGCACTAAGGTTAATGGGAATAAGGTTCGCTGCAGGCTTACATTAATCTCTCACTTAATTTTATTTGATTTGTAAAATGTATTTTCAAAAAGTTCTATAGATTTTATATTATATTGCTTCAGAATTTACGTTTCACTTTTTGAGCGGGAGTGTTGAAATTCATGTAAGATTAGTACAAAACGCGAACGAATATTATAATTTTGACAGATTAATATATAGAGAGAAGTGACTTGGTATAGGGAAAAGGTACCCACAGGGAGTCAAAAAAATTTTAACACCTATAGATGTTCATTTTAAAACAAGGGGGTTTTTAAGATCGCTAATTTCGACTTTTACGTCAAAATTTACAAATTGATGAGAAGTTTGAGACATGTAAATAAAGTCTAGTTCTTCAGGTACTTAAAATTGGGAAGATAAAACCTTTTTACGTAAGCATTTAGGAAAAATTAAGAATTTATAAGACCCAGTAGAACCGCGGTAAAACACACCCATGGCCACGCCTCACAACCGTGAGATGGGCGGCCACAGGGTACGGTGAAATCACGATGAAGGGCCGGCGA
>JAUMHM010000004.1:700752-713588 GCA_032362435.1 Melikaiella ostensackeni
ACTCGTGCCACGAGTGCTCCTGTCTAGACCTTCCAGCTCCTAATATTTTCTCGATACGCTCCTGAGCGTTGCGAGTGCGGAGGAACTCATCCGCTCTTTCTTCATCGCGCTCCTAGTCCCTGGATATAATAGACCCTTACGAATGGTTCCTTTATGCACGACAATAGTCAAGCAACTGATTACAAATTTGCGAGATATCAATGTTGAAATGTGTAGCGTTTGAAAATACCTACTTATTCTGGGAATTATTGAGGCCTAATGTTTCCAATGCGAACAGTGGAAAACCGTAGGTGTAAACATAAACAACAGCAAGGATCGCGATACAAATGCATTACTTGATTGGGCATTCTATCTAAGATTCATTCACATGTGAATCTCTGTTGAATTTGTGTGCACATAAATTATTTACTTCATCTTTTTTATTATACTGCTTTTAAATTAGAAAAAATTAATTTGATGACCAACTCTCCTCACTCATAACAACTATAAGATGCCACAGTTAGGTTTTTATCGTTTCATGTTTAAAGTTGATTAATTTTTTTTTGTCATAACGTGTACTAATGACTTTATTATATTGAAACATTTTCATGTTTTTCATACGATTGAAATTAATGTTAAAAAAAAGCAATGACAGAACTGAAAAAATGAGAAAAAATTCGTCAGAAAGATGTATTTTATTTAAACCTAAACTGCTAATAATGAATTGAAACATTATATAATGAAACATATCGTTTTGTTTATAAAGTGTTGCGTGTAAACCTTTAATTTAAGAAAAAACGAAAAGGGGATCAGCTCGGATTTCGGGTTCAGCATTTTTGAGTACTTTGAGGTACAAGAAAAGTATCCCTCTGTGTACTTTTTAGCATCAAGGCAGACAAACTTTTTTGGTCTATAGTAGTTGGACACTGTGACCGTAGTCAAACGAACAACAGTCTAATAACACTTTTAATATATTGGTATGATTCTGTAAAGCTTGAGCCATGTTCCTATTGTCCGTATGTGGTTGCTCGACTAATCGTTAATATGTTCGAGGTCGTTATTGCTCAAAGTCCTGAACAAATTTCTAGCGATATCCCCAGTTCCATTAATTAATCCTCTTCTGGGTCATCTATTACCCATCACCGGGTTGATTAACTGGAATTTGTCTCCGACAATCTCGTACCTAGTCTTTTTTGTATGCTGTTATCGTTGATGTTTATTATTTTCCAGGTTGCGTAATAATATTATGTTCTGGTTGTGTTCTTTGATGGTTTGTCCGAAGATCACTATATCGTCTAGATATACAACACAATGCTTCCCGACGAATCCTCATAACTGTATATTTTTAAATTCTTCTTTCATAGGGATTTGATGAAATCCTGACGAGAGATCGGAGTCAGAGAAAATTTTTGATCTACTAAGGTGATCTAAGATGTCTATTACAGGTAAAGGGTAAGCATCTTGATTCTTGTCAAATTTTATGCCTTTGTAATCTGTGACCGCTCATAATTTTCCACCCATCTTGGGTACTACACATATTAGTGAATTAAAAAGTGAGCTGGAAGGCCTTATCATATCTTGCTGAAGTAAGGAAGCAACTTCTTCTTTCACAAAGTTTTATTGTATTTCGGGCAGTTGAAGGGCCTTAATGTTGATGATTTTACCGGATTTTAGAACGATTTAGTGATCCGTTAAATTAGTATGGTAAAAGGTATGGTATCTCCATCTTAGGTGTATACATCAGTGTATTGAGAAAGGATCTGCCAAATAGAATAGGCTATATCTGATTCTACGTGGTTTCAGGCGCGTTTCCTCTAATGAATTCAGGATTCTTGGATTATTAGTCCTTTGAGCTTTCTTTATTTTCTGCCTCGCGATTTTAGTTATTCTATCGATGAGTTCATAATTTGATAAACATATTATATTGCGAAACTTGTAAATAGGCTACGTCACATCTACCAACATAACGTACTTAAAACTTATTATTTCCAAATGGTAAAATTAGTGATATTATTACCGATTGTCTGAGATTTTTGACTTTTTTGAAACAATAAGAAGGTAATATTATGATATGATGGAAGAAAATCGAGTTTCTTCTTCACATAAAAAAGCAAAGGTTAAAAAGTTATTCAGGTAAAAATTCTAGGGGTACCCTTTCCAATCTTCATTTTTTGCATGCCGAGATTACCCCCAACATTTTTTCCTAAATCACTTTTTATCCTATGTTTCTTCTGTGATGAAGGAACTTGATTTTTTTCCAATCAAGGTACATATTCTTGAGACAAGAAAACTCTTATCAGGTAAAGAAAATATTGTATCGTCCGTATTCATACCGTTATTTTGTTGACTCAATGATAATTTTTCTCCGTGCATCAGCATAACGTATTACAAGTTGTTAGTCCAATGTGGAAAATTAGAATTATTTACACACATAATCTATTTTATCTTAATTTATTCACTCTAAAAATAGTCCTATCAATCTGTGTGTTTCACTAATTGAATTTAGTAAAATAAACTTGTTTTTTTTCTATTACTCCATTAGTGAAATGCTAAAATATTACTATTTTATTAGTCAAACACGCAATTACTAATTTACTTATTAATATTTTCACTAATTCAGATTTAGAGAGAAAAGAGAAACATTTTTAAATGATAGCCCTCAAAATGAATCAATTTTCAGGGTGTCTACCCAACGGACAATTTTTAATTCCCGGTCATTTACCGGTTTTCTCCCGTTCAATTATTAATTTTTCATGGTCAATTTAAAAGATTAAAAAGATTTCTTATCTGCAACATCAAATAATTTTTAGTCATAAGAATTACAATTGAAAGAATAATAATTCTGAATTTGAATTTTTTTTCAAATTTCCTTCTTCTAAATTAGAATTAAAATAATTTTCCAAGAATTCTCGAAAAGTGGCCATTTTCAGTCATACTTGAAACAATATAAAACGAGCAACGATTCTTTTTTGCCTAAAAGCGCTTACTAAAATTGTTTATGTGCCATATCTCAGAGAGAAAAAAACAGACCGAGATGATACAGAATGAAAATGAAAAGTTAAGAATGGTACTAAATAATGGCGTAAGCTGTTTTCAGAGAAAAAGTCGCTGCTCGTCTTATATTGTTTCAAATATGGCTAAAAATTGCCATTTTTGAACCTATATAATAATACCTATTGGTCACCTATTCCGGTCTTTGGGTACAAATTTTGTCGGCTTGTGTCGTAATTTCTTAAAAAAATTCCCTGTTTCAAGTCACCATAACATTTATTTTCACAATCTCACGAATTCTGATTCGAAAAAGGGATTTTTTACAAACTCCCTTTCTATAAATCAGAATTAAAATTCTTTTGAAAAATTGCCGTTCCATGTCCAAAATTCCTTGTCCAAAGTGAAATTATAATTCTTTATGGAAACTTCCTGTCCTAAAGTAAAACTTGTTATTCTTTACGAAAATTGCCTGTCCCAAAGTTAAAATTATAATTTTATACTAAAATTCCCTGTCCTAAACTTAAAATTACATTTCTCAACTAAAATTCCATGTCGCAGCTTAGAAATGTAATTCTTTTCAAAAATTCCTTGTTCCAAATCAGGATAATTGTGAATCTTTACGTGAATTATTTTTCTTTTTGTCCCCTGCCCCGATTCAGAATTATAATCTTTTAGAAAAATCACTGTTCAAACTTGGAATTAAAAGAATAAAGTATATAAAACTACTTTTAACTGAACAATAATGAAGAATAAGAGTAAATAATAATAAAGAATTTCCGAATGGAATCATCTAAAATGTTCTTTCCTTTTAAACTGGAAAAGCTATTAAAATTCAGCAATTCTTATTATGGAGCTTTATAATTTGCAAAATTTCAGTACTAATCACTTGCAGCTGAATGGATCCTATTGGATGGCACTTCATACAGAAATTTTTTTTTGTTTCGGCAAATATTTGCAACAGAGGAGGGGGGGGGGGGGTGAAATTTTTGTCTTCTGATGGAAAGCCTCTTTTTCAAACGTGTATAACTTTTTTCCATTTTGTAGAAAATGAAATTTTACTTGATATGTTTCCGAAAGATTTTTTTAATGATATTTCTACTTATTATAAAAGTTTTTGAAAAAAATTAAAATTTGATCTCCATTTTCAAAAATCAAAAATAAATTTGACTTTTCCTCAAATTTGGACACAGTTGATTTCTTGGAAAATAGTCTAGTTAGAAAGCTGAGAATTTTTCCTATAAAGTAGCCAAAGTTCAGGAAGGCGTTTTTTTTTGTTCTCGAGTAACTGAACGACGAGTTACTGGATAAAGGCCGCGCGAGCGTTTTCTAGTGTCTTCACGCCGGGAACCTCGTAGAACACCCTCATCTTAATCTGTTGCGTTAGATAATATTATACGCTGTTCGTGTAACTGCTCTCTGCACTTACAGAGTTGAGACTGTCATTGTTAAGTTACAAGTTAAAATGCTTGCATTACACTTAGTGTAAAATTAATTGGGAAATATGTTTTGAAAATTAAATGTGTTGAATGTGTCTGAAAGTAATGTTTTTGCCTAACTGGGTGATTTACTTGAATGTGAGATTGATAGATTCAATTTTTTTACGCCAGTAGCGAACGGTCGCGCGGCCTCAGCTCTGGCGGAGCATCCGGTTACTCGTCGTTCAATTACTCGAGAACAAAAAAAACGCCCTCCTGGATTTTGACCATTTTATAGGAAAAATTTTCAGCTTTCTAACTAGACTATTTTAAAAAAATCAAGTTTATTTTTGATTTTCGAAAATAGAGGTCAAACTTTAATTTCTTTTCAAAATTTTTTATAATTAGTAGAAAATATCGTAAAAAATTCGTAAGGAATGTTGATGTTCGTTATTGGCTTTAGGGCAATTTCCCCACCGATTATTATAGTAAAAAAGTTTGTCGAAAACATATCAAGTAAAATTTCGTTTTCTGCAAGAGGAAAAAAGTTATACACGTTTGAAGAAGAGGCTTTCCATCAGAAGTAAAAAAATTTACCCCCCCCCCCCTACTTTTGCAACTATTTGTCGAAACGAAACAAAAATTTCTGTACGATGAATTATACTCGTATATTTACAAACTAAGGCCCTTTCAAATAAGTGGAAACGAATAAAAAGACATGTTTGTTCATACATAAGGTTCTGGAAAAGAGTCCATTTTTAATAGAGCTCATTTTCAAGGAAAAAAAAAGACTAGTAGGAGAACAAAATTTAAGACATCGGTGAAAATTTGCTTTTGCTGTTCAATAACCTTAGCATAACAATATGAGTAAAATGATAGTTTCATGTTAAAAATGTTTTTATTCATGAATATACATCAGAAAAATATTACATAATTTTCATATATTTGTTTCGTTTATCTAGTGTAGATTAATTTTCACGTAATTTAATCACCTAGAAGACGAGATCCAACAACTTTTCCATCTAATTTGTAGTACACAAATGGAAAGGGAGAGGACGTCGTAACTTTTACTTCCTGAACACCGTACTTCCGTCTCTCAGCCCAAGTTGGAACCCAATTATGTTCGATACCATGTGGGCGAATAATGACCACTTTTTGTTTAGAATTTTCATACACGTCAAATATCTGACCATCATGAACGTAATACCCGGCCTCTTTTGGGACTGGGTACGTTTCCTCAACCTGTGCTGTAAAAAACAAAAACAATTATGAATTTCTAAAAAACAATTCCAAACAATTCTAAATTGAAGCACTGAAAATGAAACAATTTTAATCTCAATTTCTTAAAAGTCCACAATTAAAAAGAAACCTCTGAGCTGAACTATCTTAAAAATCAGAGTAATCACAGTTAAGTGTAGAAGATGAAATAATTTCAATTTCTAAGCATTCATAAAAAAAAAATTGCGAATTTTAAGAACACGAAATTAAAAATGAAATATTTTCAAGAACAAACTAAAAAATTTAAAGTATATTTTTATCTTGAGTGTAGATTAAACTCCACGAAACTTAATTATTCCATCCTGAATGCAAACTCAGTTCTGAATAAAGTCTTCGCACCAAAAAATTATTATTTCATGAACCCGTGAAGATGTTTCAATCTTTAATGGCTCAAATGAAAGGTGAGATCCTAAAGATCACTTTTGTATTAATATAAAATTAATAAAATCATTTTCCTAGATCCTGCCAAAAGTTGAAGTTGAAGTACAAAATTCCTTAAAAATCGGATTTTTTTTTGTCTTTCTTATGTGAGATTCCAATACCCACAAGGCCAAATTACTTCAACTAGAGCTAATTCAATGCAGAATTTAATAAGCTTTGGAATGCTTTTTTAAAATATTTTTATCTATACTCTGGATGGGGTTATCTCCTTTCAAAGTCAAGCTAATTTTTAATAGGTCAGCAGCTTGGTGATCCGAAACTATCCGTCGGTAGTGTATATACAAAGAAATGGTAATGCTACACTCATTTACCTTCTCCGCTAGGTATATATTCAACTCCTTGAATCAATAGATTCCTGTCTTGGTACACCTTAATTTTTATACCATCTACCTCATCATCATAGGAAGCGAACTGATGCAGATCCGGATGATTTTGAGGCATGAGGTGAAGATAATCCACTAATCCACGATGTTTCCACACCCCAATCACGTAATACTGCTGATAAATTATACGCTTATCTGGTCGCCTCTCTGGTGCACTACTTGAACTGGCACCACCGCTGTGCATTCCCAAAACATTTTCTGTACAAAGAAAATCAAGATTTGCAATTTTAAACAGATTAAATATCAATCTCAAAATTAAACACTGATTAATTCTAAACTCAAACCCTGAAAATGAAAAAATTGTGATCTACTATTCTTTAAGAATCCACAATTTAAAAAGATAACTGTCAAGAATCACTATTTTTAAATTAAATTTTTTTAAAACATCGAATAATCTGAATAATGAACTTGTGGAAGTTCGACAATTTCTAACAAGAAAATATGTACGTTGAAGTAAAACGATTAACACTTTACGATTTCAAATGCAGAATCATTTGAAACTGAATAATTAAATATATTAATGCAAAAAAGAATAACTAAGGACCTCTAGTTTATGCGAAGGGCATATTTCCGTGCCCAAAATTGAATGATTTGAAAATTAACCAATATTTTAAAAAAATTGAACACATTTTAGGATCACACAAATCAGAATCGTATCAATTAGTTTTTCGTTTATAAGTAATTTTTTTTTAAATACTAGGAATACAGCAACATAATAAGTACCAAAGTTGCTCATTTTAAAAACATGAATTGATAAATATACATATTTAGAAGCACTCTATGACCAAATGAAGTTATAATACGTACAGATTTGTAAATTTTCCTAACGTTTGTGAGAGAAAAACTTTCTCAACTTTGGGAATAAACCAATATTGTAATTACTATATTTATTCATTATTATTGATGAAATGAATCTATTGAAGTATATAAAAACCTTCTATGAGTCATCAAAAAAAATAATGAACAATAAATAGTAATAAGTAATAAGAGATAAGAAATTAGAAATAAATAATAAAAAGCGCAATCCAAACTACTCCTATTATAGCAGTCTTTCATCATGATCATAGATAACATACCGATTCTTGTCAGAGAATTATTTTTTTAAGATAAAACAATCGTCCATGAGGATGCACAGTGTTCATGAAATGATCACAATTAAAGATACATCATTGTATAATGAACGCGCCCACGAAACTACTTTGCAGCGGTTTTTAATTGGATGTGGTCAAAATTGAGAAACTTCAAATTTTAAGTGTATGAAATTGAATATATAAATAATGAATGAAGCCTCGATAATTGAATAATATCATGTATAAAGCTTTAAAAAAGATACTAATCCAAATTACTCTAAACCTGAACTAACTTGAAATCAAAGGAATCGTAATTAAATTTATAAAATAAAATAATTTCATTTTAAGCAACAGGTAACTAAACAATCGCAAATTTTAAAAGCATAAAATTTAAAAAAATTTATCAAGCTTAAAAAATGTACAGTTTGACATAAATCTCAAATCAAAGCATTTTTTAGCCTGAATATAATTTATAATGATCAGATGCACTTACCACAAAAATTAAAGAAAATCGCAACTGCAAGGAGGAGAGTGCTAATAAAGATCTTCATGTTTCCAGGTAGATTTCGTAAGCAACTGATAAAGTTAGAACATATTCACTGCTATATATACTAGAGTAGGCCCAGCAAATGAGGGGAAATTCCAGAAATTTTCCTCGAAACTGCCCAAATCGCAGATGTGAGTTTTCCACCTCCACCTTCCAGTTCCCATTCTACTTCACGAGAGTAACCACCACTCGAGCTTTCTCGAGTGAGCAGAGAGAAGTACATAGTGGTGGAAGTGTATGAAAGAAACTCCGCATAAGAAGCAAGCGCCAAGCGACGCAAGATACAACGTGCACACAGCCAATAAATACAGCTCTTTATCAGAAACTGAAGACGAGGACAATATGGACGATGACGCAGAACAATCCTACAAGGATACTGATTCTCCAAGTGAATGTGGTAAAACGAAAATTCCACCAATTATTATAAGCGGCCAGGAAAATGTCAAAAATCTGAGAGAGAGGGTCTACAACCACATAAGAGCTTTCTCCAGAAGCTCACAAATCAAATGCTCTAAATATGCACTGACAATATACAGCTCTACACAACAGGAATACGAAAAGAACCAAAACTTTCTGAAAAAGGAAAATATCCCATATCACACCTACATCGATCAGAAGCAGAAAATGAACAAATTCGTCATGAAAGGGCTGCACAGGATGGAAGAGAAAGATATAATCGAGGAAATGAATCAACTAGGGTTCGCTCCCCTCAGAGTAGTAACCATGAAGATCAGGCAGGATCGACCGCAGGACTATCCGCCAGTTATGGTAGTCTTCAGCAAAGAAACGACGTTCAAGGATATACTCCAAATCAAAGCTATAGCGTCCGTCAGAATAAAATGGGAAAAATACTTCAATACAAGAAAAGTTACACAGTGCTACCACTGTCAGCAATTTGGACATGGTACCGCAAGTTGTCACAACATTCCAAAATGTGTCAGATGTGCCAAAAATCACCAAACCAAGGACTGTGATAAAACTAAAGACCAAAACCCAAATGCATAAACTGCAGTGGAGAACAGCCTGCTAATTACTCAGGCTGCTCTGCCTACAAAGAACATCTAAAGAGGACAGAGGAACGCAGTCACAATATAAAGATCCCGCCAAGAAGCAGTCGTGATCATCTACATTCAGCACCTTCTCAGATAACCAACAGGAACTTCCCGCAGATCAACAGCAGGCTCTACCCTGTAAATACAGATCCAGCAGCAGCAAAGAATTTCCTTCATTCTTGGAAGCCGACTAAAACACCATCAGAAGCAGATGTACTAGGTAACATTCTTGCAGAAGAAACTAGGATGTTTATCAAATTCAACGAATTATGTAAGTCTTTACACAAAATGATAGATCTTAAAAAAATGATAGAACAAGTTAGGGACCTCACAAACAAGTTTATATGAACGCTAAAAATAAGAAAGGCGAAGCAGGCATTCAATATGAATTCTTTATTGACCACTCCGAAAAAAAATTAGTTAATAGAACCATTGCGGAAAAACTTGTGATAGTACATTGGAATGCAAATGGCATATGCCAAAAGTATCGTGAGGTGAGGGAATTTCTCGTTAATCAAAAACCAGAAATAATGTTATTCAATGAAACAAAGCTGATACCTAAAATTCCGTTCTATGCACAATGCTATACATGTCATAGTAAAGACAGGGATAGTGGAACTAGAGGGAGCAGGGTAGCTATTTTTGTTTGAAATTCGATTGAGGGCTCAGAAATTGATATTTAAACGGAAAACGTAGAGTCAATAGGTATTAAATTAAGAAATAACTTAGAAATAGCTTCCATTCATGCACCAAATCAGAATATTACTAAAAATGATTTGGATAATATATTTCGAACTTCCAACTCGGTGATTTCATTTGGAGATTTCAATGCAAGACATGAATCTAGACACTGTAAAGTTAATAATAAGAATGGAAACCTAATATTCAAATACTCTAACGACAAGTCACTAGCAGTAATTGCTCCTGACAGCCCTACGCTTTACCCTTATCGAAGTACTGCAAGTCCCAGTACGGTAGACTTTGCAATAATTGAAAATTTAAATACACATACTTACATTGACACAATAGATTACCTGGACTGAGTCCACCACCCCGTAATACTGACCTTAAGCAATAGTATTTAAATAAACCCTAAACTTGAAACATGCAAATACGTGGAAGTTAGAGTAAAAAGTCTCACCAAGGTAATCACTGAATCTATAGATATAGTATATCAATTCCTAAAGCAACATCCAAGTACCAAGCAAATCCTGTCTCGCCAGAAATACGTAAATTAATCAGAGAACGCAATAAAATTCGAAAGCTCTTCCAAACTACCCGAAATAGAATATATAGAAAAGTTAAAACAACATATCTAACATAATCACAAAAAAAATAAAAAAAACTTAGTTATTGCGAATGGAGCGGTAGACAAGAAAAACTAATAAAGATAATAGCCTCTGGAAAATAGCTCGCTTTTATTTTAAACCCTTCCTCCCGCCTATTAGCCGACTGCATGTACCGAAAATTTTTTTTTGAAATTTTCAGTAATAAATTTAATTTATTGAATATAATATAAAAAAGAAATTTAGATTTCTATAGTTAGATTTTGAATCTAAAAGTTTTATTAACTTATTTTTAATAGATTTATATTTTAAAATAATTTTAAGTTAAAATTTTAAAATACTAATCTTCGAAATTAATAATATAATATTATTTATAAATGATTCAAGATGTAGATATAGAATATAAAGATATAGACAAAGCTAATGTTCTTGCGGACCACTACGAGAAAGTCCATCACCTCGCTGAAAATTTAAGTAATACATTTCATCAATTATTCAATTGATACGAATTGTAAACAATATAACCAATAAACTCAACAAAAACAAATCAATAGCTCTAGTCTCCCTAGATATTGAAAAAGCATGCGACACCGCCTGGCACGAGGGGCTAACATATAAACTCAACGAGATGGGAACACCGCTCTATCTAGCAAAAGTAATACAAAATTATTTCAGAAATAGATCATTTAGAGTAGGAATAAAAAACTGTAGCTCTAAACGATAAAGAATACTTGCAGGAGTACCCCAAGGCTCTATCCTGGGACCAATCCTATTCATATATTACTCAAATGATATTGCTAAGCCAGATTCAAGTCAAATAGCACTATTTGCAGATGATACAGCGATCTCCTCATCCTTTTTGAAAACAGAAAATGCAGTCAATAAAGTTCAAAAACATCTCGACGTGTTGTTTAGATACTACCATGGGTGGAAAATTAAAATTAACGCAACTAAAATTGAATTTGTGATATTCTCTAAGAAAAACACGAGAGCACTACAGCTACCAGGAATTAAAATAGACAACGCAATAATCGATCCAAAAATTGTTCTTAAATACCTAGGCGTACTCTTAGATAATAAAATAACACACTCGCACCAAATTAAAAGTATTATGATTTAAGCTAGAAAAAAGGGTAGGGCTCCTCTACAGACTGATAAGTAGAGGAAGTAAAATATCTACTAAAAATGAGGTCACTATTTGTAAAGGGTTCATTAAGCCGATAATACTGTATGCGTCTCCTATCTGGAGCAGTACCTGTGAATCAAATATTAACAAAATTACAGTATTAGAAAAAAGTTTGCTAAGGATGATCTCGAGTGCGAATTGGAAAAAAATAACGTAAGGATTAGGAAAAGAATCAATGTCATCGAAATCAGCAAAGATATCTATACTCATACCAAGAACTTTTATGATAATAAAATAGCTGATATTGAAGCGCTTAAAGATTTTCAAATTTACACGAAAGGAACAGCACCGTGCAAACTTAAATGTAGACTGCCATACCACCTGCTGCTACAATGAACTCCGTGTATATAAATTTTAGTTATAAGTTGCTTTTCTAAGATAGTTCGTAAGATGAATATAAATTCATGGATTTTGCTCAACCTTATTTTCCCGATATTGAAAATATATTTAGCGTCTCGCTCGACAGTTTACAGAAAAATTACCAATGAAAAATAAAAGATTAATTTGAGCTGGTAAGTTCCTGGTAGGAATAGGTACAGCACTAATAATAAAAATTACTCATGTACAACTCTTGTACCGTATTTACTGTTTCGTTGATTAAAATTCATGAAACCTATATCGACAATGTCCGAACGAGCTCCAGTTTATTTGGCAGCCGTCATGGAATATCTGGCCGCTGAAGTTCTCGAGTTGGCAGGTAACGCCGCTCGTGAGAACAAGAAGACCAGGATCATTCTTCGTCACTTGCAACTTGCCATCAGGAACGACGAGGAGTTGAACAAGCTTCTTTCTGGAATTACCATCGCCCAAGGTGGTGTACTGCCTAACATTCAGGCTGTCTTTTTGCTTAAGAAAACCGAGGAGAAGGCTTAATTTCTGAATCGCATATCCCACACATACAATCGGCCCTTTTAAAGGCCACCAAGTTTGCTACCGAAGGACTTTATTCTTGTGTTATAAACATGCAATACTCGTATGTGTTGCGGTTAAAATATTTTCAACTATTGTACGAATGACTGCTAGTCACAAAATCATTTAAGAAGTTAACAATAACCATTGTTACGAGCAATTTTTATAACAAAATGTTTACATTTATTTTTCAAGTTTTAATTACCTGTAATCGTTAGAAACACTACAATTATTCTCAAAAATAATATGTCTTTGATAATATTTGGTGATATAACAATAGAAATGTTTATACATAGTTA
>JAUMHM010000004.1:713688-746817 GCA_032362435.1 Melikaiella ostensackeni
TATTTTATATGTTTACTTCAAAAAAGAATAGATAATATAGGGTACCTTTTCACGGAGCAAAATTACGGAGTTGAAGAAATAATTTATAAACAATAACAGCCCTCATCAATTTCGTTTTTTGCCCCCAAGTTTTACTTTTGTCCAAATTAAATCAACTACTTCCTGGCTTTTTTGAAAAAATTAATTTGGAACATCACAGAATTTTGAGGCGAGAAACGAAGTCGATAGGAGTTATAATACTTTAGAAATCAATTTTGAAGTTTCGAAATTTTGCTCCGTGAAAAAGTAATTATATTCAGTATTAAATAATAAATATATTACCTGACAAACTCACTGAGGTTACTAGGATAGTCTTGAGAAACTTCGAAAACCGTTAAAATTTTATAAAAAATAAAAAATGTATTGCGCTTTGCAGTGATTGCAATTCAAATGTATCGAGTGGCGATCGCAGCGTCACTGTTTGCTATTGCCGCCGCAGGCACGAAATTTTACAATGGCGTGACATACCCTTGGAAAACCCTGATCGCTTTTCAAATTAAAACAACAAGGAACCCCTATTCTAACCCCTTTTCAATTAAACCAAAAACCCTGTTACAAACCATTTTCAGTTAATCAGAAACCAGGGTGTCTACTGACCGAGAAATCGAAAAAACCGGAATATGACTGGGAAAAAACCGGGAAATGACTGAGAATCTGATTCATTGAGCGGGATATTTCTCTCGAATGTACTAATATGCAAATTAAAAATGGTTTCATATGTTTTATTACTGTAATTCTTAGTTGGAACAGTGAATTTTCTAAAAGAATTATAATTCTAAGTAAGGACAGGGGATTTCAGTAAAGATTTACAATTTCCACATTGAGACAGGGAATCTTCTAACAGGGAATAAATGAAAAAAATATTAACAAAATTCATGTAAAGGTAATTACAATTATTCTGGCTTGGAACAGGGAATTTTAGAAAAGAATTACAATTCTGAATTTGAACAGGGAATTATTTTAATTCCCTTCTTCTAAATCAGAATTAAAATTATTTTCTAAAATTTCCCGTTCCGTGTCAAAAATTATTTGTCAGATTTTGAAAATTCCTTATTCCAAATCAGATTTTAATAGCCACCGTTACTGGGCTGACCAGACCCGAGGCCGGCACAGTTACGCGAGATGAGTGTATAATAGAAAATGTTGAAACTGCATATAATTTTGACGTGGAACACGGAATTTTGGGAAATAAATGTTATTGTGACTTGGAACAGGTAATTTCCATAAAAAATGATAATTTTGATTTTGGAACAGGCAATTTCCGTAGAGAATTATAATTTTTGAGAATAATTTTAATTCTGATTTAGAAGAAGGGAATTTGAAAAAAAATCCCTGTTCAAATTTATAATTATAATTCCCTTAGAAAATTTTCTATTCCACATCAGGCTTGTAATTCCTATGACCAAAAATGATCTGATGTTCCAAAGAATTATAATTCTTTTTGAAAATTCCACGTTCTAAATCAGAAGTATTTAAAAATCGTTTGAAATCATTCAAATCTTTTGAACTCTTTTAAATTGACTAAGAAAAATTAACAACTTACCTGAAGAAAATCGGGAAATGACCAGAAATTTAAAATTATCCGTCGGGTAGACACCCTGAAAATCCTGTTCCAACCCTGTTGAAATGAAACAAAAAAGAATCCCTATTCCAACCCCTTTTAATTAAACAAAAAACTCTGTTCCAATTAATTTTCAATTTAGTCAAAAAGCCTGTTCCAATCCATTTCCAATTTAAAAAAAGACCCTGTTCCATTCAATTTGAAGTAAACAAAAAACGCTGTTCAAATCAATTTACAATTAGGTAAATTAAATAACGTGCTCCAATCTATTTTCATTTATGAAAAAAACTTATTCCAATCCATTTTCGATTAAACAAAAAACCCTGCTTCAACCCACTTCAAAATGAAACAAAAGAGATCCCCTGTTTCAACCCCTTTTCAAACCGAAAAAAAAGAATCCGCTGTTCCAACCATTTTTCTATTAAAGAAAAGACCCTGTTTCCACTTTTCAATTAAACAAAAAATCCTGCTCCAACCTTTTTTAAATTAAAACAAAAAAGAACCCTTACTCCAACCCCGTTTCAATTAAACAAAAAAATAATACCTTTTTAAAACTTTGTTCAGTAGAGAGTTTGCATGCATTTTTAATGTTTTTATTTAAAAGTTCATAATCTGAAAATTTGATAACGCTTCTCTTTGAGTTCTAAGCCGAGTTTTAAGTATTTATTGCTTTTTTAAAATTGACTGAAAATGTCGGTTGTCATTATGATGAAGTTTGTTATGCGGAGATTCGTATCTGCCCACAAAAGTAGTGACGCATACCCAGAACATTTATTACATTTTCGAATTATCTTCTGACAGATGATGTCTTTACTGGAAGTCAATGTTCACATAGGTAGTAAATTAAATATGAATAGTCAATATAGTTTTGTGTCCGGATGCGGTCGATATAAATATAATGATCATAAGATATTCTTTATATGAATTTTGGTACTATCATCTTTTTTCATAATAAATTCTAACAGCATATCTAAATCTACTTATACTTAATGTACTTTTTGGTAAATTTTTCGAAACTGTCAATAAATGTTGTCACGTTAATACAAAAAAACAAAAATGTATCCGCCACTAAATTCTTTCAAAAATACTGATTAACTAATCACAGAAGTTGCTATTCCCGTATAATTATAATTATATAATAAATATATAATATAATATATATTATAACATAATTATAGTATAATATAAATAATTTCTACTTCGTTCTTTTTCTCACACTTTTCAATTCTAGCAGATTCAATTTAAAAAGCTAGGATTAAAAATCTATTCATTTCCTGATTAAACATTTTTTCTCTTTTCAGTCTGGTTATATTCGTCTATCAGTATTTTGATAATCAGCCTCTGCGGTCTTTTGGGAGTCGCTGTAATTCCTGTGATGGGAAAAAGTTATTACCACCAGCTTCTACAATTTCTGGTCGCTCTTGCCGTTGGAACATTATGTGGAGATGCCCTCATCCATTTACTTCCTCATGTAAGCTTTAATCATTTATCAACATTTAATTAAATACAATCGACTGCATTTCATTTCGGCTTCAAGAATTCTTGTGAAGAAAAAATCTCTATGATTTCAAATACTTTAAATTTAAAATTTCTTTTTAATCAGTTTATTTTAATTTTATTTTCGAGACTATGATATCACAAGCGAGTCACACTTCCCACCCCTTTTCAGATAAATAAAAAAACCTTTACAATTCATTTTTAATTAAACAAAGAATCCTATTTCAACCCTTTGCAAATGAAATAAAAAAGAAGCCCTGTTTCAACCCCTTTTCTATTAAACACAAAACCGCGTTCCAATCCATTTTCAATTTTAAAAAAATTCTGCTTTAGTCAATATTCAATCAAACATAAAACCCTGTTGCAATCCATTTTCAGTCAAACAAATAACCTTGTTCCAATCCATTTTGAATTAAATAAAACACCCTGTTCCAACCTCTTTCAAACGAAACAAAAAAGAGTCCCTATTTCTACCTCTTTTCAATTAAATGAAAAACCCTGTTCCAAACCTTTTCAATTAAACATAAAATCCTGTTCCAGTTAATGTCAGTTAAAAAAAAAACCTGTTCTTATCCATTTTATTAATGTTTAATTAAACAAAATCGACCGCATTACATTTCAGCTTCAAGATTCTTTTTAAAGAAAAAATGTCTGACTTGAAATACTTTCAGTTTGAAATTTCTCTCCGATCACTTTATTTCCATTTGATTTTCAGGCCATGATGTCGCAGGCAAGTCACAGTCATGGCCAACAGGACTCACATATGATAATCGATCACGAAGCAGATCATAATGCAAATATGTGGAAGGGACTTGTCGCCATGCTGGGTCTAGTTCTCTTTTTCTTCACCGAAAAGTCGCTGACTATGCTCGCCGAATGGAGAAAATATCGCCAAAGGCGCAACAAGGTATGCTTTTTATATTCGAAAATAGCTTTTTTATTAATCCAGAAATTTAATCTCAAGTTAATTCTTTGTTTTTAATTAAATAAAGCTTCCACCAAGAGTCAGAGTGATGAGAGAAACCGAAGGTCCGAATAGCAACACTGTAGGAGAAAAACTCTGCAAGCACAAATATTCGTCCTATCCTTATTGTTACGGAGAAATTACGACTGATACTCAAGGTAATTTAAGTCATTCTTATCAAACTTAATTCTATTAATTTAAATTATTCCCGTTTTTTCTAATTGCAATTGAATTTCGCCCTTCTTCTAGATAATCATCATAATCGCCATAATAATCACCACGATCGACCAACAGCCATCGATGAGGAAAAACCGCTGACTTCGAATTGCAATTCAGTGCCCTCAATTGTCAAGAACGATCTAGAAAAAATTGGAAACGAGGAATGGAAACTTGATGAATCGTTGAAGAAAGTCGACGGCGCGAGTGAAGTTTTGAACGAAACTGAAAGTTATACTGTGATTATCAGAGAGCACGAAAACAAACATCATGGCCACACTCATTCTCACGGTAATCATATTTTCATTTTGAAGACGTTTTTTTCAAGAAAAGGATTTTGATTTCTTTTTCTTTTAAACAGGCCATGTGCATTCCGCGCCGGAATCGATGTCAAGTGTTTCTTGGATGGTTGTGATGGGCGATGGTCTCCATAATTTTACGGATGGAATGGCCATTGGCGCTGCTTTTTCTGCAAGTATAGCTGGAGGATTTTCCACGGCGATTGCGGTTTTCTGCCACGAATTGCCTCATGAATTAGGCAAGTCTATGTTTCACTTTTTCTAATTCAGGCTAGCCACTGGACCGGGAAACCGAAAATTTTTTGAGACAGGCAGGGCTCGGACTCACGCCACTATTGACACTACTTGACACTTTTTTTTGAGCGATGCTACTATTTTGAAAAAAATGCTACTGTTTTCTCGTAATTGCCCGTTAATGTCGCCATTACTTCACTTTCACTTTAAAAATATTTTCGATCTTCGATGATTGGCTAAAATAACATGTCTACTATCTCAAGTACAGAAATATATACTGGAAAATAGTCCTGATACAAAATTGAATTCACTTACTATAAATTCATCTATTCTTCATTATTTTCCATGCAAAGACTCGGATTGTACGCCACTTTCGACTCTTTTTGACTTTTTGAAAAAAAATCTTTCAAAATTCTACCATTTTGATTTGTAACGTTTTTTTGAGTATTTTAAAGCCCAAAGCGTCCCAAATCGAATAATTTCAGATTTTATTACTAAAAAATGAACAAATTCATATTTCAATCGTATTCTTTCCAAGTGTAATTTCCAATGAAAGCTTTAATCGTCGGTATATTTAAAATTGAATATCGTTCACAAATTAATTATCTCACATTGAAAGAGTTTTAAAATCAGCAATTTGATTTAATCATATTCAAGAGTAAAAAGTGTCAAATTGGAAGTGTTCAAAAAATTTAAAAAGCTTAGAATTGAACAATTTTCAAATAAATAAGTTCCAAATTTAACAATATTTGAATGTAAATGACTTCAAGAATAAACAATGCTGAATAAAAGCATTTATTTCAATTTATGGCTTCTACTTTGGAATTCTACAATTAATTTTTTTTTCGGTTGGCAGTTGTTTAACTTGGAAAGCTGCGAATTCTTTAAAATACTAAGTGTTAGTTTGAATTTGTCCAATTTTGAAATTTTAATTTTTTATTTTAAACGCTTTAAATTTATAATTGTTCCGCTCAGATTCGGTAATTTGAAGATACACTTCAAATTATAATTTTAGTTTTCAAATTATTCATTTTTGAATGCTTTTAATAAGAAACTATTTAAAATCCTTTCAATTTGAAACTGTCCTGTTTTCAAAATTTTAATCTGAAATTGTTTAATCTTAAATATTTTCAATTCAAAATTTTACAATTTTGGATGCCTTGGATTATATATTATACAATTTCAATTCCATTCAATGTGAAATTGTCCCGTATTCAAAACTTTAATTTCAACTTATGGCTTTGACTTTAGAATTGTACAATTGAACGGTTTTTTTTTCATTTGGAGATTGTCTAACTTGGAAAGCTGCAAATTTTTTAAATACTAAAACGTTTGAGTTTAATATTGTTCAATTTTTAATATTTAATTTTCAGTTTTGAACTCTTGAAATTTTTCATTGTTCCACATTTGATTCTTTAGTTTGAAAATTAAAGATTCTTTTTTTAATGCTTAAAATGATAAATTATTTAGTCTTGAAGATCTGAATTTGAAAATTCAAATACACAGCAAAAAACTTTGAAAGCTGGGGAATAACCGGGAATCTTTTTGGACTGTTTTTCTTATTTCAACTAAGACTGATTTCACAGGTGATTTCGCAGTACTTTTAAAGGCAGGAATGAGTGCGAAACAAGCAGTTTTTTATAATTTGTTATCATCTGTTCTCTGCCTCTTTGGAATGGTTTTCGGAGTCCTTTTGGGCGCCACACCCGCTGCAAGCAGTTGGGTCTTTGCTGCAGCAGCTGGAATGTTTATTTATATCGCCCTAGTCGATATGGTCAGTTGTTTTCGTTTAAAAATAAATAAAAATTTCTAACTCACGCATTTAAATTTCAAATTTGAGCATTTTTTTTTTTAATTACAGATTCCGGAATTGTCTTCGAGTCACTCAGAAGAGGGAGGTTCTCATTGGCAGTGCGTTCTCCAAGCCCTCGGATTGGTATCCGGGCTTGGAATAATGCTTGTCATCGCTTTATATGAACACGATCTGAGGAACATATTTAGCGAAACATAAACTTTTTTGCAACTTACAGTTGCGTGACTTAAGTAACAATATTTAATCGCAGAGTCTCCTGCCGACTAGGAATTTTTATTGTGACCAAAACTTCAAAGCTTCGACCACGAAAGTAACTGACTTTACAAAAACAAGTTATTGATACCTCCATTTAAAAAAAAAACCTCTCGGACGTCTAAAACCACCACCCTGGCGTTGGACGTTCAGTATATTATTTTGAATTCTTTTGAGTTCTTTGAATTCAAGGATTTCAAGAAATTCAGAGAAAACAAAGATTTTGTGGAATTCAGGAAATTTAAGGAAATCAGAGGTTTCAGAGAAGTCAGAGAATTCCCAAGAAAGAATCTGAATTTTTCTCTCAGCTTTAAACTTGTCGAGTTACATTTCAAGTTTTAAGGCTTTGGATTTTTCGAGCTTCAAAGCACAAGACTTTTGAACTTCAAGTACAATTTCCATGGAGGAAATACGTCAATGCAGACGGAATTTAACTTATCGATGTAAATAGTCTAAGTACTAAAGCGTATTTAGAGTCTAAGAATTTACAAATTTAAGAAAGTACGGATTTAAGTATAGAATTCTAATTCGCCACTAAAATTTTTCCCGAATTTAGAATTGCTGGGTCGGAAATTCAGAATCTGCGATGCGAGTTTTAATGAAACTCGAGAGCAGTAGTGATATTATAACTTAAAAGTTCTGCAACCTTATTTTCTTACATTTAAATCTACAATTTAAAAGTACTTTTCAGTACCTACTTCACTCTTCGATTTCTCGGAAGAATTTCTCGATTTTACTAAATCGAACGATTGTTAGGTAAATTCTAGTTTTGCTTCTATTTTCATATTTTAGGTTTTATGCGTTTTTAAGTTTCCAATTCGAAAGCTTTCGTTGAAAGAGAAAAGACTGGTTTCACGGTTCATAAATCATTTTCTAAAGTCTCTTCAGCGTTAGAATTAAACCGCCTCGATTGAAGAAGGTTAAAATGTTTAGCTCTCTAAGATTTGAGAATTTTTGTTTTTAATTTAGAAATCAGTGAGAAGGCTCAAAAAATGTTTCTTTCGGCCTAATTTGAAGATTACTTTACAATTAGTGCAAATATTTGTAGGGTGGTTGTTAGAAATAGAAAATAATTAACAGGGTTTCATTTCTTGAATTCATTCCTTAATAATTGTTGCGTTTTGACTTTTGAATGTTTGAATTCCTCCCATTTTCGATAATTAAGGTTCTTTTTAGGAAGTCAGATTGGATTATTGTACATACTTTCATTGACACATTGAAAAAATACTCTTTTTCCTAAAATTTTCTACTCTAGAATGCATTTAATTAACTTTCTCGAGTCTTTGAAAAATTTTCTAATTATACACTACTTCTTTTATACGTTAGTTCGTAAGATCACGATTCATAAAAAATTAAGAGCGTAAGTAAAATTGGATAAAATCATTTTTTAGAATTAAGACATAAAGTTGCGAGGCGTTAACCACTACTTAATTCAAGAGATCATATATTTCTAAATTCACTTGAATTCATGAAAAATTCTTTTTAATTCATCTTGAATTCTTATAAAATTTCTTGAATCCTTTGGATTGTGTATTATGAATTTATTTCAATTATACTGAACTCAATTGAATTTCTGTTAATGCTTTAAAGGATTTATTTTGAATTCACGTGCATTTTATACATTCTTTTGGATTTGTTTAAATTCCTATGAATTTTTCTGAAATAATTTTAATTCTACTGAATTCAATTGAATTCTTTTAAATTAACTTGAATTCTTTTCAGTTCACTTGAGTTCTTTCGATTCACTAGATTTATTTTAATTCTTTTAAGTTCTGTATAATTCACTTGTATTTGTTTGAATTCGCTATAATTCACTTGAATTCAAGTGTACATTAAACTTGCTAGTGGTTAATCCCTCGAAAGTTGCATGATTTCTTGCGAAAGTCGTAAAATTTAAAGATCTTGACTTAAGGAAAGTTACTTATTTCATCATTAATTTGTCCAAAATACTTAATACCTAATTTGTCTCAAGTTTTTGTCACTTGAATTTATTTTAAATCGCCTCTATTTTAATCTCAGTTTATCCAAATGCATAGAAAACCCACCAATAGATTTAGCCAATTATTAGAAATTTATCTAAACATCTTTAGACTTAAGGTTCTTTTTCTTTTCAATTTCTCTTCCTTGCGAGAACGGAAAACAGTATTTCGAGTTGTGTTTTTGATTTTGAGTGAAAATGTAGGAAGGTGGAATTTTATACAAATGCAAATTTGAAAAGTCACCTATTTTTATGAAACTTCAGATTCAGAATTTCACAGAGGGTTTGATAAAGTAATATCTTTCACACAATCCAAATGAGTCCAAGAATTTTGCATTTTGTTATTAATTACATTATTCCTAACAAAAAATTCTCCTGTAAAACTTTTTACGGATAATGATAATTAAACAAATGGAAAATCTACATTTCTCTGAGAATTTTCTAGGAAATGATGAGAAACGGAAATATGTAAAAATAAAATGAATGATTCAGAGAAATTTGGATTTTGAGTTGGGTGAGAAAGAATTGTATTTTTACTGGGTGCTAATAAATGTACGACATATATATGTTATATTTGATAATGAATGTAGATTAGCTTCGTCAGCAGTATTCCGATGAGCGCCGATTCTTGTAAAAGATTACATAATTATATAATTATAGTGAGGATTGTGTATTGTGACGAGTACTTATTTCGTAAAGACCACAGACTGCCACTGAAAACAAAAAAGAAATAAAGGAGAGAGGAATAGAGAAAGGATGATTTATTTGTAATTTTAAGAAACAAAATTCTTGAGTTTGGATTTCCCGCCGAAATCCTGAAGTCACATTTAAACATAACCTTCAAAATAACCATCACCTTCAAAATAACCATCTTTTCTATGAATAAAGGGAGACGTCTGCTCCAACCACTCATAGCTCCAGAACTCACGATTTCAATTTATATTGTATTTCTAAATTCCCCTAACATCAAGAGAACTTTCAAGCAATTTCTAGTATAAATAATCCATCAAATTACTGCGCAGCCATAAGTGCCACGGTTACCCAGTGTATTTTCATGGAACTTATGACTTCGCAGAAGAGTTCTGCGACTGCATAGGAGAATAGCACTGACATATGACAATTATGTTTAAATTTGCATAATAAAGAACTCATTTAGAAAAAAAATAGTTTTATAATATGAAATAAAAACTATCGAAGTTTTTCTAAAAATTTTTGTTGAATTCAAACTTTAAAAATTTCTTCGACATTTTGGCAAAAGAAAAACGGTTAATAAATTTGAAATTTTGTAGCTTTTTAATTTTATTTTCACTTCTTTTTCAACTTAAATTATTTTTACAGCATAAATATCACACTGACGCAAATCGTCTTTTATTTACAGCGACCTTAAATATCAATATTACTTCCACATTAAATAACAATTATAAATCGAAACTAAATTGTACAATATAAAAAACATCATTACGAAAAAAAAGTACAAAGGCACGAAACAATCGATTCTGTATGTCGCGGACACGACTTTCAAGTCTATCTTTAAAAATTTGAAATCTTAACTTTTAGTTTTGAATAAGACAATTTATGTGTTCAGTTCAAACAATTAACTTTATATCTATTTTGAAATTCAGATGAGGAAAACTAAACAGAAGCATTATCTTCTTTAGCCAAGTCGTTCAACTTTGGTGTCAGGCTAAACGCAGTGTCAGTGCTTTCTTCGCTGTTTATACTTTCATTTAAAGCTGCCTTCTGAACAGGAGTTGTGTCATTCAATTCGCGCATGATACCAGCCATATCGTCATCAGGATCAATTTCCTGAGTCTCGCCAACGACGTCGATTTCCATTGATTGACTATCCGTCGCCGCCTTTCCCTCATCCGCTGATTTTTTCTCCGAAAACTGTAAAATATAAAGTTATAAACAATATGTGTGCATAACCCGAATCGGATCTATGTTCTCTAGCGGTGAAAAGACATTGCGCAGCACTTAAGTGCGATAAAAATCTACTGTGCAGCTATAAAGTCTATGGGCACCTGTGCAGTATAAAGTCTATATACACCTACTGCGCAACCATAAATACCTTGGATAGACTCTGCGCAGCCATACGTGTCATATAAATCTAATGCGCAGCCACAAACAATATAGGCACCTTCTGCGCAGCCTTACATGTCATAAAAGTTTTAAGCACAGCAAAAACTACCACAATTAACTACCGCACAGATATCTGTTTCATAGAACTCTACTGCTAAAGTTCAACAGAAACTTTATAGCGCATCTAGAACTGCAATAAAAATTTATCACTTTAATTAATGACAAAAATTCATCAAGATGAAAAAGATAAATCACGTTTTTTTGAAGGTTAGAATTCGGATTGGTCTAGAAATTCTAACCTCACTTTCGGAAGTTATGTTTTTGATTTTTTTTTATTGTAAAATTTTGTAAATCGACAAATATTAATAATGAACATGCTTGGAAACGACTTTTTCACATAAAAAATTGACAAGCTGATACTGAAAACTGCGCAGTAGACACATGTTACAGTCACCGCTGCGCAGCACAGTGCTATGGCTAGTTTTGACTGCTCAGTAGGTTTCTACAGAACTTACGGGCTGCGCAGTATGTTTCCATGGAACTTATGGGTTTCGCAGTAGATTTCCATGGGGCTTATGAGCTGCGCAGTAGATTACTATGGAACTTATGAGCTGTGCAATAGACTTCTACGAAACGAATGGACTATGCAATAGATTTCTCTGGAACTTATGGTCTGTGAATTAGATTTCTACGGCATTTACAGATGCGCAGTAGAGTTATATAACAGTTATAGTCGCACATTGAGGCTTGGTAACACAACTTGAACCTAAAATCGATAAAAATAGTCTGAAATTCCGGCTCTGTACATTTTACGATAAATCAGTCAGCAGATATTACCCTCATAGGTTCCAGTTTACTTTGGGGTGGCAAACCCATATGAAAAACGCAGTTTGTCTCAAAAATTGCAGGCACGGGTTCATGGCATTCTATATCCGCTCTCACAGCGCCGCAAGCTTTAAACAAAACCTGATGCTGGTCCTAAAGCAAAAAAAAATATTAGAAAGACTATCTAAATTTTTTAAGTTATTAAAATTTGTAATAAATTATGAATTTACACTTAAAATGTGTTTTCGGCAATGTTTTGCTGAGGGAAGAGTCCTTTCTCCACATTTGACTCCACCTTCTGTGAAAATGCATTTTGGAACGTTCGGAGCTTTTGGTGGCTGACCTTCTGTTACCTAAACGTTTTTATACTTTTTAATAATATCTTTAATAGTTTTTTTTTTGTAACTAAAATAATAATTCAATACCTGAGCGCGACGATCCACGGATTTTTGGTAAAGAATCGCTTCGAATCCACTTTTTCTGTGGTACTGGTTCAAAGCTTTTAATTTCTCATAGATCTTATTCTCCTTCGCGGTTTCCCTTGGTTGATCGTGTATATTACCTAGAATTAATTCAGACTTGAGAAAAGATCAGGATCAAAGATTATACTTGGAAAAAATAATTTTAACTTTAAGGTAGAACCTACATAAGGTTTCCTTTTCCTTTTTCAGTGCGTGAAGATACTTCCTCCTCTTTTCCCTCATCGTATACTGCAGCCTTCTGAATTGATCGATGTACAAAGACTGCAGTCTTATAAGCTTCTCTCTCGCGATGTAAATCACCTCCTCGGCAGTAAAGATCCCAGCGTGCCTTAAAAAATTAATACTAATGATTCAATAGATAAACAGTGTCTTATTCCTGCTAAAAGCAACTACAAGAGAAGAGACGAGAATCAAACCTAAAACCTTATATTTTCAACTTGAGGATTGAAAAATATTTTTTAATCACCCACCTGCTTCTTGTAGAAAGATAAAAGAAAAATTCTACACTCTAATCTAAAAAATACAAACTTGAGGAAAACTAGAGGATTCATATCTATTCCAAATCTTAGACATTTGGAATTTTAGAGCAGCTAAAAATCAAAATCATAAAACAGACAGATCATGAAGTCAAACGTGGTGTATTTTTTTATTTTTTGTAGCAGAAATAATAGCGCAAGCAAAGGCAAACTAGCAATCGTTCTACTGGTAAAAAAGAATTTTAAATTGTTAGTTCGTGCGTAAGATATTTGTTTTTTTTTTTTTTTTTGTCAAAGGAGAGAAACTAGCAACGTACTTCAAGGGATCCTCCTGTGGACTATGAACACTTTCGGTGTCACTGTCATCAAGAAAAGGACCTCGAACTGTGTCGCTAACGATTGTGGCTTCGACGTCACTGTCCGAGGAACTTGCATAGTCGAGAATATCGCTCACTCCTGCATTTACTCTGGAAGCATCGACTTGAGCTGAAACAGAGCAACAATAATTAGAAAATAAATTTTAAAAATATGCAAGGCTCGGACTCACTTCAAAGATCAAGAATAGTGTCAATAGTGGCATAAATTTTGAAAAATAGTAGCACGAAATGTTTTAAATAATAAACTTATATGTATATAAATCACGCAGTCCTCGGATCAACTAGAATGCTTTTTCACATGAAAGTTCGAAAAATCTATTTCTTCAGGCATACAGAATAAAAGTTTCAGATAATAACTACAATAACTAATATTTTTTATTTTTTTAATGAAGAAAATTATATCAAACGCTATACATATAGAAAAATACATAAAATGATAAACAATATGTAGTAACTTGAATTTTCCTGTTTCTGGCATAAAGGCCTACGGATTTGCAAATTATATTCAATTGATGTTATGGTTTTCGACCAGGTTATATATTAATGAAAGATGTTCAAAAGATGTTCTCGGTTTTTTGATCAATGCATATTTAAATTTTACGTCTTTTTCAACGTTTCGCCCATTTAACGTAGGGCCCCATCAGGAATTACAATTAAAAATCACGAACAATTATGATAACCAACGAGCAAAGCTTCATCATTAAAAATCAATTTATAATCATGATTTTAGTGTAAAACGGCCATAAGTAAAGGGTTTTAAAAATTCTTAGAATAATGAGATATTAGTAAAATTTAAAATTGCATTTTTGTGAAAAAACTTCGTATGGACTTAATTTGTATTTTGTTTTTTTCTGTTTACAATAACTATTAATACTCCCGCCCATGGCAAGGTAGTTAATTATTTGTTACTAATTAATTGATTGGTGGTCCAAAACCTTTTAACTTAACCTACAACATGGGTGGGGGTTTTTACAAATTATAGTTGCACAAATGAAATTTATTGGTAAACCCATTAATTTTTTTTTTCAAGTTGGGTATTAGGCTTGCAACAATTGAACAGAACAGTATTGAAAAGAAATTCTATATTATATTGATAAGTTTGCATTCTATTCTAAATCTTTTCCAGGTTTTTTCAGAAATAATTTTAAAAAAAATTAAACCTTAAACTGACAGTTCCATTCTAGAAAATATCCAAAATGAAGAATAATCACATAAAATAAAAATACTTAAATTCTGTTTAGAAATATTTGCAAGGAAAAAGAAAATCTTTGAAAATTTTTTCCTACTTTACTAATTTCAACATGCAAACTTGCATTATTTTCAAATGAGGTAAGTTCATAGGGTTTATAGTTGAAATACATTTTGAACTTGGATTGCCTCAATTTAAAAAATGTGTCCATTTAAAGCTTTTTTCAATTTGGAATAATTTTTAGATTCTAGTTTTCATTCTAAATTTTCAAAACAGAAAAGTTTGAAATTTTTTATATTTATAAAGGATGAATGCTTAGCATTGTTTATTCTTGAAGCCATTTACTTTCAAATATTGTTAAATTTAGAACTTACTTATTTTAAAACCAATTTGATAGTTCTTACTCTTGAATGTGATTAACTCAAATTGCTGATTTTAAAACTCTTTTTATTGTAGATAACTGATTTCTGAACGACATTCAATTTAAAAAAAAAAGACAATTAAGGCTTTCATTGGATATTATACTTTGAAACAGCAGCACTGAAATATGAATGTATTCATTTTTTAGTATTCGAATTTGAAATTATTCGATTTCGGACGTTATCAATTATAAAATATTCAACCAATAAGCTATACAAATTAAAATGGTAGAATTTTAGAAGATTTTTTTTGAGAAAAGTAGAAAATGCTGTATAATTCGAGACCTAAGATGGAAAATAATGAAGAAAAGATGAATTTATAGTACTTGAAATTAGTTTTTGTATATATTAGCCTTTGGGACTATTTTCTGGTGTATATTTCATCGAGATTCGAAAGTACTTTTAATTGGGAAAAGAAGAAATAGTGGCATTAGTGAGCAATTACGAGAAAATAGTGGCATTAGTAGTATTTTTTGTAAGTGGCAACGCTTAAAAAAATGTCAAATAGTGTCAATAGTGGCGTGAGTCTAAGCCCTGAATATGGTAAAAATGGTTTAGATTGCGAATTAAATTCTATGAAAAATAAACTTACTGAAAGGATCCAAAACTTCAACTTTCCCAGGGTCGCTTTCCTTCTGTTTCCCATTAGAATTCGCTGGCCTTACATAATGGCTTAGATTAAGAAGTAACATTTCTGGAGTTTGCGGTAAAGAATGTTTCGACGATGATTTGATTCGAGCAATTTGAGCTTTTCTCGTATGCTCTGGACAATATCTATATAAAAAAAAGTATATTAGTTTCGAAAGATTTACATCAATTTCGGATTTAAATTTACTAATTTGACTTACGAAATATCTCTTCGGTCCAATTTTGGCGCTGCGTTTTGGCATTTTCTCCCATTTGTATTGTAAACGAATCCACATTGTTTAAAGGGAGCGTTTGGATCTTCCAAAACGTGTTTTATACAATATAAATATCCGTCTATGCAAGGCTGAGTGCATTCGAAAGAAGGATATGAACATTTGGCTCGAGATTCCTTCGATTTTTTCGCTGGACTTGGAGAAGGAACAGCAGGCATTGCTGTTTTTGGCACTCGAAACATTTTTTACCTTTGAAATTAGATTAGTTCATAAGTTTTTATAAAATTCACACAAAATAATGGAAAAACTAGTTCCTTAAGGAGGGTCGTGCGTGGCTAGGTAGTTGAATTTTGAAAACTGAATCTAAAATATATTACAAAGGGATATCAAATACGTTTTCTGAGAAAATTTCAAACCCTCTAGGAGGATAATTTACGAGAAATTCAATTTTAACATTGATGATTTTAGTATGTGTCTTACTGGACAATGGAGTATGATTTGTGCCACCTCACATTTTGATTTTTGATTACGTCAAAATCGAACTTTGGGAATTAAGAAAACTAAAGTACTTATACATTGAAATGTCCTCTTCAATTGGGTAAGGTTAAATCAACAACTACCCGCACAATTAAGGAAGATATTTTAATGAAAAGACGTTGAAAGTAACCTAGAAATTAATCCTAGCAAAAACCATGTCATGTCTGCATACGAACCCACTACATTCCTATTTGAATTTTTAGGTTAAAATTGAGACGAAATTCGAATCAAAACACAGGTTTTAATGAAAAAAAAAATAATTTAAAAAAAAACAATTTCTATCACTGAATAAAAAAATGAATTCTATATTTTTAGCATCAATTCTCATAAAAATCTAATAAAAGAAAAATGACAATAATTCACATTCAGTTTCGAAAGATTCTGGCGTCGTCGCCATTTTTTAGATTTTACCTCTTCGAAGTCAACAGACTCTCTAGTCAAAAGGAAAAATAAATATCGAAAGAGGCTTCGAATAATTCGTTTGAGAAAAAAAAAATGTTTTGGGAATCTAGGAATCTATTTAGATAAAAAAGACTGTTTAATATTTTGTACAGAACTCACCGAGGCCTGTTTCTTATGATATTAAATAACAACCACGATGCATTTGTCTTAAATTTCACAAATTTAGAAACTTGCACTTTTCACATTTAAACTATGAAAAACACAATTTCTATAAAATGTAATTGAATTCCGACTCGATTTTATCCTATTTTGACGAAAAGAACATGAAAAATTCGTAAAAACACAAGGTTACGTTTCGCACGTTCATCTTCTTCCGCAGATTACTTTCCACCATCTTAGATTTTACTTTTTAGTTCGATCTTTTGCATTCAGATGCCGCAACGATATTGGTGGGAACTTTTATATTGTACTGATAGGTAGAAATTTTTTTTTATATTTCTTACAATATAACGCGAGATAACTATCAGTAAGTGATGATTCTTCATAATCTACTTATAAAAAAAACCGAAGTGATTGTTATAAATAAAATAATCTCTTGCACAGTAGTTCCTATCTCATATTCAATACTTTCAAGTTTTTAAATATTTTTTTTATCTAGAATATAATTGAATTTAAACAATAATAACTCAATTCCTATAAATAATCTTTAAATTCAGGTATTTAATTTTCAAAGTCTAATAAAAATAAGTTGAAATATTGTTTGAAATTAATAAATTAATTAACTCGCCATCCAACAGGATCAAATGAGACTTTTTAAAAATTGGGCAAATTGACGAATTCAACAGAATTTAAAGAATTGAAAAAATCAATGAATAAAATAAAATTAAGAAAAATTTCAAGAAATTTAAGGGAAATAAAAAGAATTCGATGAAATTGAAAAAATTTCAGAAGTAATTTTTAAAAAATTCAAATGAAACCAATTCAAAAATATTTTTAAAAATTCAATGAATTCATTAAAATGAATTGAAAACATTGTTTAAATCCACAATATTCCACTATTTTCAGTGAAATTGGAGTGAGTTTAGAAGAATTCAAGGAAATTCAAGAGACTTCGATGAAAAGCATAAGAATTTGAGTAAATTGAAAAAAATTGTGAAAATAAAAAAATTTCAATTGAATTGAATAAATTGGGAGTGAAGACAATTTAGGTCAAATTCAACAGAATGTAACTGAATTGAAAAAAAAAATTTAACCAATAAATAAAATAAAATTCGAGTGAATTTAGTGGAATTTAAGGGGAATGAGAAGAGTTCGCTCAATTTCATAAAAATTCAAAGTGAATTTGACAAAAATTTAAGTAAACTGAAAAAGAATTCAAAAATATTTCAAGAATTCACGGAATTCATTATATTAGGAGTGAATTCAGAAAAATTCAAGGGATTTCGAAAGAATTTGATGAAATGCCTAAGAATTCAAGGTGATTTTAAAAGATTACAGGGTGAATTAAAAAATCCAAAAAGTCCAGTGAATTTAGTAAAATTGAGTAAATTCAGAAGAATTCAGGACTATTCATAAGAATTCCAAAGAATTTAAAAGAATTCAGGATAAATCGATAAGAATTCAAGTTCAACTCCAAATGAATTCAAATGAATTGAAAAAAAAATTAAAAATCCAAGATATTTCACTATTTTTAGTAAAATTGGAGTGAGTTTAGAAGTATTCAAGGGAATTCAAGAGACTTTGATGAAAATCTTGAACATTTGGGTGAACTGAACAAAATTTAAAAAATCAAAAAATTTCAATTAAATTGAATAAATTGGGAGTGAAGAGAATTCAGGTCAAATTCAACAGAATGTAAGTGAATTGAAAGAAAATTGAGACCAATGAATAAAATAAAATTTCAGTACATTTAGAGGAAATTAAGGAGAATGAGAAGAGTTCGCTGAAATTCATGAAAATTCAAGATGGATTTAACAAAAATTCAAGTGAATTGAAAACAATTCAAAAATATTTTAAAAACTCATGGAATTCATTAGATTTGGAGTGAATTTAGAAAAATTCTAGGGAATTCGAAATAGTTCCATGAAATGCCTAAGAACTCGAGGTGGGTTTAAAAGGTTAGAGGGTGAATTGAAAAAAAAATCCAAAAAGTCCATTGAATTTAGTAAAATTGAGTAAATTTAGGAGAATTCAAGTGAATTCAGAAGAATTCAGGGAAAATCTAAGAGAATTCAAGAAAATTCTAAATAATTCAAAAGAACTTAAAAGAATTTATGATAAATTAATGGGAATTCAGGATGAATTCCAAATTAATTCAAATGAATTGAATGAAAAATTAAAAATCTGAAATATTCCATTGAATCCCGTAAAATTGGAGTGAATTTAGAAGAATTCAACAGAACTTGAGAGACTTCGATGAAAATCATACGAATCCAAGATGAATTTAAGACAGATCAAGTGAATGGAACAAAGTTTTTAAAATCCAAAAAAATTTCTTTGAATTCAGGTAAATGGGAGTAATTATAATTGAATCTTTCGCGATCAAAAGGGGATACGCGTGGATTCAGCCTAAAATTTGGCAGGGCACCTTTTTTCCTCTTGCAAAAATCTCTATGTTTTGTAGTGTTTAACGTAATTAGTAAGAAGTAGATTTTTTGAAAATAAAAAATTTCAATCTTTTTTCACTTCAACTGGCGTCAACTTAGCCAATTTTTAGAATTTTTCGATTTTATTAATACGAAATTACGTGTTTAAGTCTTCTGAAACTATTTAAGGCCATGTAACGAGTGGTTCACGTGACCAGATTCCTACCTTACCGACGCCTTTTTAATTTACCAACTTACGTTCAAACGCAGCGCCACATCGAGTTGAAAATTTGGGATACTGAATAAGAAGCACTGAGAAAGGTGTGTCTGGTCCTAAAATTTTATAATTATGAAAAAAGTTTTCTTGTAAGCAATTTTTTTTTTGCTTTTTTCATAATTATAAAAATTTAGAGTGGGTCACGTGACCAGATTCCTACCTTACCGACACTTTTTTTATTTCTCAACTTACGTTCACACGAAGCGCCACATCGAGTTGAAAGTTTGGGAAACCAAATAAGAAGCACTAAAAAAGGTGTTTCTGGTCCTAAAATTTTATAATTATGGAAAAAGTTTTTTTGTAAACAATTTTTTTTTGCTTTTTTCAAAAACATACAAATTTAGGACCAGACACACCTTTCATAATGCTTCTTATTCAGTTTCCCAAATTTTCAACTCGATGTGGAGCTTCGTGTGAACGTAAATTGGGAAATGAAAAAAGTGTCGGTAAGATAGGAATCTGGTCACGTAATCCACTCTTTATATGGCCTTAAGGCCATGTGATACTTACCCTATTCCTACCTTACCGACATTTTTTTTGCAACAAGTCACGTTCACGCGAATTGAGATATCGAGTTGGAAATAAATTATATAAAATGCACTAAGGAACGTTTGTATGGTCCTAAATTTGTAGAAATTAAAAAAAAAATTCCACAATTTTTTTAGAAATAATTTTTTTGTCGATTCAGAAATTTAGGACCATACAAATGTTCCTTAGTGCCTTTTAATTAATTTCTCAAATTTTCAACTCGATATCTCAGTTCGTGTCAACGTAAGTTGTTGCGAAATAATGTCGGTAAATCAAGAATCGGGTAAGTATAGCATGGCCTTGACCACACATTATGTCTTAGCAGAGCTTTAGTCAGGGTAGCCAAGTGATTCGTTACTCGAGGTCTTCTACGTAAATTAAATAAATGACGTAACTTACGTTCAAAACGGTAGCAAACCGGTAAATTACATGGTCAATGTTAATGGTCTGTAAGAAAGTGATTATACCGACGGGACATGACGTCACTATATGGCTCAGTGCAAAAGTTAGGTTATATTTCCGGTAATTTACATCGTGTAGAAAACTAAAGAGGAAAAAATACCTGATAAATTACTGTAGAAAACCATGTAAATTACCTAGAGTAAATCATGTTTCCAACCCTGGTCTCAGTGGAGCAGAATTTGCAAAAAATCAACATTTGAATGAGTATGTCGGTAAAATCGGTAAATAACCTCTTAACGCAAAACCGTAGAGGGAAGATCTATCTATCTTCGCTCTGCGGCAAAACAAGAGAATTTTCGTTTAAATACAACCTAAATCGTTAAAAAGGAATGATAAAATAAGATGAAATCTACTCTAACCATTATTTTTATTTAACAAAATCCAGATGTACCTTTTTTTTCTCCAATTTATTTTCGATTGGAATTCCCAACGGTTGAATTTCAAATCATTCAAATTTGATCGAATGTTGTGGCAAAAGTGGTGGGAGGTCATCGCGGCGTCATCATTGGTCATCATCATGGCGGTGGAGAGGTTTCCAGTCTTTATGATTTCGTCGTCCATGAAACAAGCCGTGTATATTCTTGTTCGCCGTCTCGTCGAGTTAACAAATATTCTCGCATTTGACGCAGTGCGTTAGTTGCAAATTATCAATTGAAAAAGAGGACTTTACAGAATTGAAAGTACGCGAAGAGTTCCCGAACGATAAATACCGAAAGTGCTTTCGCCGGGGGTTTAACCAGGTTTAACGCAACACTAGGTGTTGCGAGCTAGGGACTTGACATTGGGACGGCCATTTTGGCTTGTTGTTTCCTGATCGAGTGTTCCGTTCAGCATCGACATCCATCCGTTTCAAGGTAAGAAATATGAATTTCCCGAGTACTTTTTCCGCCCACCAAGATCCCCAGTTTGACTTTTTTCCCTTTCGTTTCCCTTCGCGAATTCTTCCTGCGAATTTCCTTCCGATCCAGAAAGTCCCCTTTTGGAAATCTCTACGATTTTGTTCTCGTACCTTTCGTGGTGTGACCGTTACGTTATGAAATTTTGACAAGCTTTTTGGAGTCCCTTTAAATCGTTTCCTTTCTTTGCGTCATTTTTTACGAATTTATAGGTTATGCGGTAATTTATTCGTCCCAAAATTGTAGTTTTACGTTATCATTTTTATATCTGGTTTTTATCACCATACGGAGAAGTTCGTGCCCCAATTTCAGAAAAAATTGTATTAATTTTCTGAAGTACGTGTAAAAGAAAATTGATTCATTTAACCTGTAAACGAAATTAATAAAAATAAGATCATGGGACACTACCAGTGATTAATCATAAATCTTGGTTTTAAAAAAGTATTTTTGGTTAAGTAAATTTAATTCATCAACGTAAAAATATGCAGCTATGTAATTAAAGCTTAGAAACAATTTCATTTTTTGGGGAATCTTTGTGTCCGTACTGTTAAGTTGAATTGAATCTTGTTTAAATTTCAATAACAGGAGTTTAAATTGAATATTTCCATTTTCGTAACGGTTATACGTTGAAATTACTTTAGAAAAAAAAGTGTTACGAATTTGGGATTTTATTGGCTCTTTTTCTGAAGTAAAATTTGAGTAATTTGCGAGGGATTTAATGGACGGTATTCTAATTTAAGAAAGAAACACATTGTTGAAAACTTTAGATTGTAGAGTCCACTTGTGAACTTTGATGTTTACATCGGAGATCAAAACATAAAAACGGCTGACTCGTGGATAAATGTAATCTCCATCTATTATTCTTGTACCTGTTCTCAAGTTCAAATTACGATTGTGAAATATGTTAGGCTTCTAACACGTTCTTCATAAATTATCAGCGAAATTTCAGACCGTAATGACTCACTATATTTTACAACACATTGAAGAATTTTCCTAGATGGAAATTAAATACTTTTTTACGTGGTCCACATTATTTAAATTTAAATGATCAAAGTCATTATCCCAAATTCAATAGTTTAAATTTTTACAGAATTATTAAATAAATGTAAATTATCGCAAATATGGCAGTCATTTATTCTATCTTGAAAAATATTTTGTTCACTTTGTGCCTTATTTTCTCCTATTATTCTTATTTAATTTAGCATTATTTAAATATTTGCGTTAATCAAGAATATTTTTGAATGTAAATTACCCAAACGTCAATGTGAAATGATTTTAATTTATAAAATTAATAAAAAAATGGAAAATTATTACTGTTTGCAACTAATCAATAAATCCTTCGAAATTCTACAATATTCGATTTTAAATTTTAATAATTTTCAGTGTCAAAATCAGCAATATTAAATGAAAAAGGTTCTAAATCGAATACCTGCTGGTTTGAAAATTCAAAATTGGATGGTTTTGAACTCTACGTCACTGAAAACTGAATAACTTTAGTTTGAAAAACTAAGTATTGCAAATCTCAAAGTTAAAGCTTTAATGTTTCAAAGTAATCGTTAAGAAAAAGGAATAGAAATTTTAATATTAGAGGTCACTTTTGAGGTTGATTTACATAAATTCTGGTAATTCTATTAATTCCTTGTCAAAAAATTGATGATCTAATAAAGAAGTATTAAATGTATGTAAAGTAACACAATCGATAAACCTCGCATCCTGTATTCTCTATCCGAGATATGATGGTGGTAATATATTTTTTCATATATCAATCAACCCAAAAATTCTCTTTCTGATGGTAGTCTGATTAAAAAGTATTTGTGGTAAAAAGCAATTATCAGAATGTTCACCAAATTACTATGTTTGTAACAAAGAAAACACAAGAGGTTAAAACACTCGGTTCTTTATGTTTTTGCAGGAGGTAGAAGCACTGCACCGCTTCCAAGATGATGACCGAAACACATATAAATTCCAATCACATGCTGAATTCTGGTTTAGGTCCAAAAACGGATCTAGCAAAAATGGATGATGTAGGTTGGAAAGCCAAGCTGAAAATCCCACCGAAGGATATACGAATGAAAACTAGTGTAAGTGACTTCGAAAAACAAATATTAGCTTATCTGATTCCAGGGTTCACAGTTTTTCCCTCACTTTTGATTTCTTTTCAACTGTACACCAGATATTAAGATTTCACAAAATTTCAAAAGATTTCAGAAGATATCTTTGGTTGTGAAAATTTTCAACGAATTTCAACGTTTCTGAAGCATTTCGAAATATTTTAAGGGATTTCTAATTATTTCAAGTGATTTCAACAGATTTCGGGGGGTTTCAAATGATTTCAAGGGATTTTGGACCCATTTAGGAGATTACAAAGAATATTATGGGATTTCAAGGGATGTAAAAATATTTCAAGTAATTTCAAATAATTTGTAGGTACTGTATAAAATTGTAAAAGATTTCAAAGATTTCCACCAAATATGTATGAATTTTAATTGATTTAAGAAGATTTCAAGGGATTTAGTGAAATTTAACGATTTTGTGAAAGTTTTCAGTTTCAAAATATCTCACTGGATATTACAAAACTCCTTAAAGTTTCAAGTGGTTTCAAAAGATTTCAAGGGATTTCTAGAGAACTAAAGTATTTTGAAAGATTTTAAGGATTGTCGGAAGTATTAAAAAATATTTCAAAGGATTTCACAAAATTTCAAGTTAAATCTCAAGATTTCGAGGAATTTTACAAGATTTCAAGTAATTTCGAAACATTTTAAGGAATTTCATAGGATTTCTAGGGATTGCAAAATATTTTGAAAAATCTGAATGGTCTCTAGAAATCTCTTGAAGTCCCTTCAAATGTTTTGAAAACCACTTAAAACTTTAGCAGTTTTGTTATATCCCATGAAATATTTTGAAATAGAAAACTTGCAAAATCGTTTAAGTCTCTCCAAATCTCTAGAAGTCTTCTAAAATTAGTTGAAACCTATAACAACTTTGCGAAATTCCTTAAAATCCTTTTATAGGCCATGAAATCTCAAAAGGTCCTTGAAAATTCCTTGAAATCTTTTAAAGTTACTTGCAATCCTTTTATAAGTGCTGTGAAATCTTTTGAAATACTTCGAAAATCTTTTCAAGTACTCTGCAATTCCTGCAAATTGTTTGAAGTCCATTAAAACCTTGAAAAGTTTCGTGACATGCCCTGAAATACGTTGAAACCCATTGAAAACGTTTTAAATCTTTTAAAATCCCTTAAAATATTCGTAAATTGATTGAAATTCATAGATATTCTGTGAGAATATTTGAAATATTTTACAATTCTTTACAGCCTTTAGAAATTATTTGAAATCACTTGAATTCTTTTTATATTCCTTGAAATCCCATAACATTCGTTGTAATCTCTTAAATTGGTCTAATATCCATTGAAATCTCTCGAAATTGCTTGAGGTAATTAGATATTCCTTGAAATATTTCGCAAGTAATCCCTGTGATTTTTTGGAACCGTTCCAATTTTTTATTTCGGAAGGTCGCACAATCCTGTAGGTTTCAAAAAATTCTACTTGAAATTGAGGCAAACATACTTCACAAAAGGGGGCTTTTATGGGTAATTTGGTTTTTTTCATTCATTATATTTTAAATTTGAGTAAAAAGTACCTAATATTTTATGCCAGAGGGTCGTTAAGTTTATTCTGATCTTAATTTTTGTGTTAAAATTTGGAGTCTTTATAAGTTCTGATACCATAAACTTGTACACCTAAATAAAAAGATAAATAAACAAATGTTGCAGGATGTTACCGACACACGCGGTAACGAGTTCGAGGAGTTTTGCCTGAAACGAGAATTGCTGATGGGTATCTTCGAAAAAGGCTGGGAGAAACCTTCTCCAATTCAAGAAGCCAGTATTCCCATTGCACTCTCCGGCAAAGACATTTTGGCGCGTGCCAAAAACGGAACAGGCAAAACTGGAGCGTATTCTATTCCTGTTTTGGAACAGGTGAGACAAAACACTTAAATATTTTTCTTTAAACGGACGACTTTCTTCCCAGTTCGCATTTTTTTTAAGAGTCCAAAATTTATTTATTATAATTTAATTATTAAACAATTTTCTTAGATTTATTGATAAAATTGTTTGGTTTAAGATATTGAAATTGCAAACATGAGTGCTTCATTCAATGTTACTGTTTACAAACTTACCAATAGCATTGTATACATTTTTTAATTGAAACAATTTTTGTTTTGGTTATAGGTTGACCCAAGGAAAGATGTGATACAAGCGTTAGTGATTGTGCCCACCAGAGAGTTGGCATTACAAACTTCACAAATATTGATCGAGCTTGCAAAGCACATGGATGTTAAAGTGATGGTTACTACTGGTGGAACTAACTTGCGCGACGATATTATGAGGATTTATCAGAAAGGTATTATACTATCTCTAGAAAAACTCGAAAGCAACGAATAGAAATATCAGTTTTAGAATTATATCTAATTATTTTGTCTTCTTCTTTTTTATAGTGCAAGTTATCATAGCCACCCCAGGTAGAATTCTTGATCTCATCGACCAGAACGTTGCTAATATGGATCACTGCAGGATCCTCGTGTTGGACGAAGCTGATAAACTTCTGTCTCAAGACTTCAAAGGAATGTTGGATCATGTGATTTCTAGGTACGTCCAACTTGAAAACATTTTTTTTTAAACAGGATGTCTAGCGACCTTGAAAACCTGGAAATCTTGAATTTTTCATGAGAACCTCGAATTTTAATTCTTTTTTTATTTTTTGCTTATAAAACATTAATTTTAACAAAATACGAAGAATAATTTAAATCTCTTAATCTATTATAAAAGAAGCATGTCGTTCAGAAGAAGAAATATTGCTGTTGAAAAGTTTTTTAAAAATTAAGATATAATTTATCGTTTGTTGATTATAGAATATATAAAGAGATTTTAAGGCATTTTTCGTACGACTGTACTGATTATTTTAATAGATTGCAATAAACAGACTTTAAAATTGTGAATAATTTTATAAGTATATAATATAATAGTATTTTCATTTTTAAAACGTGGTGAAGAATCTTGAAGCATAAACTTACAACTTTTATTTTGAGGTTGGACATCATCAGTTGGGGTTAAGTGTCAATTTGAAAAGTATTATCGATTTCTAAAAAACCCGTTACAGCAGCGTTTTTAATATTTCCAAAGTCAATAATTTCTCAATCATTTTTATTACTCAAGTATTTAATAAAATATAACAGTACAGATAATTATTTATGGTTACTTTTAAAATCTACTTTGTAAATACTTTAATTTAAAAGCTTATTGGACATGGCACACTCTAAAAAACATGTGAATTTTATTAATAAGTCCATAATGTGCCATGTCCAAAATAGGTTTCTGATTTCTGCCAAATTAAATTATTAATTGCATCAAAATTTATGTCAGTACGTTCTTTGTGATGTTGCATATTATTTTTAAGTTTTATGATAAATTTGACATTTCTCAACATTTTATTAGGGTATACCGGTATAATATCATTAAAACTTTGATCGTTATGTTCTCAGTTTAAAAGTCAGTGGACGTGACGCATTCATTGATGGTTCTGCTTTCATTAAAAATTTTTGGCTAATGAAAAAGTGTAATGGATCATTTTTTTACATGTATAGCAAATGGTTTTTTTCATTATTTGATGTACAAAAAAGGTGACCTGGAAAAATTTGATTTCTTGACATGGAAAAATCTGAAAAGACCTTGAATTTTGTTCCTAAGAATCGCTAAACATCATGTAAAGTTATTTTCTATTGTCTGAATTAAATTAAAAAACTGAAATGAATGTCGATAATTGAATAATTCTTTTTCTTTTTGTTTTCAGATTACCTCAGAGACGGCAGATTTTGCTGTATTCAGCCACTTTTCCTCTGACAGTGAAGCAGTTTATGGAGAAGCACTTGAAAGATCCGTACGAGATCAATTTGATGGAAGAGCTGACTTTGAAGGGAGTGACACAATACTACGCTTTTGTACAGGAACGCCAGAAAGTTCACTGCCTTAATACGCTATTTTCCAAGGTTTGTATTTTTATTCTTGTTGCATTTTTAAGTCATTTTTCTTTTAAAATTCAAATTATGACTAATGTCATACTAAGGTGTTCAATTTTATGGTCGCAACTTCCGTTTTTGTATTTTTCATATTATTAATTTACCTATGATCTCTTTTTTTTAGTTACAAATCAACCAGAGCATAATATTCTGCAATACGACACAGCGCGTGGAACTACTGGCAAAGAAAATCACGGATCTAGGATATTGTTGTTATTACATCCACGCGAAAATGGCTCAGGCTCACCGAAACCGTGTATTTCACGATTTTCGCGCAGGGCTTTGCCGAAATCTGGTAAGTGGAATTATTTTTTCATGGTTACAATTATTTTCCAGTTAAGTGGGGTGTCTATTGATACGTTAGGTTTGGAAGAAAGGGAATAAAATATTCATTTTAGGAGGTGTAAACCTAAAAATTTCTGATTTAAGTTTTTGGAGATTAAAAAAAAATTTGATTTGCTATCAATACTTCAAAAATAATATTTGTCTTCTAGAAGAAAAGTTGATTATAATTTATACTTCTAAAATGCTTCATTTTGAAACCGTACCATTTTTATTGTCGTTAATTTATTAATTCTCAGACCTTTGCAAAAATCGCAAAAAGCTATTTTTCTTTATAATCTACATAATATGTCTAGTTTTCAAAAATCTTGTAAGATTTCCATATTTTCAGTTTTTGACAATTTTTGAAAATACTCTTATTTTTTCATTTTGGTTGAATAATTGGAAACTACTTAAAACTACGATTACAATTTAAAATCATAAAATTAAAATGTATCAGTTTGGCAATCGTTTAACTTTTCTTCCACAGTCAAGCATTGTTAAATTTTAAGTAGTTACGTTTTTAAAATCTTTAATACAAAATTATTCATATTTGAAGAACTTAAATTTAAAGTTGATAACTTATAAATTGGTCAATTTTAAAGGTTTAAATTAGAAAAATTGCCTAATCATGAAAATTTTAACTTTATATTATTCAATTTGAAGCATTTTATAATTTGAAGTTGTCTATAATGCAAGCATTTTAAAAATTATATAAAACTATTGCGAATAATTTTTTCTATCTGCATCTCTTCATACAACAGAAAACTTCCTATAGGATCTCCAAAGATTTCGAGGAATTTCTAAGAACTACTCAAGATTTAAGGGATTTTATAGGACCTCCAAGCATTTAAAAGATTTTAGGGGATTTTACAAATTTAATTGGATTTCTAGAGAACTTTAGGAATTAAATCTATTTTATTTTCAAGGGATTTTAAATGATTTCTACAGATTTCTAACTATTCCACACATTTCAAAGATTTCAAAAGAATACAAAAGGGGTTCGAAGGATTTCTACGGATTTTGACAGATGTCAAAGATTGTAATGGATTTAAAAACATTTTCAAAGATATCACGAGTTCAAGAGATTCCAAAGGACTATAATGAATTTCAATGAAATTTCAAGCGGGTTTAAAGATATCAAGGGAATTCACAGATTTTTGCTGTTAAAAATTGAATTTTTAATTTTCTTCAATTTCAGTTGAAAATTCTAGAAAAAGGTGAATTTTGTATTAAAAATGTTATATTTACGTAATTTTACATGAGAAATAAATAGTAATTAGTGATGAATAGTAACTTTTTGAAGGAGCACAATTTAATTCTCAGAACCTTAATGATTTATGGCTAAAACAGGAAAATCCGAATTTAAGTGACTCCGCTTTGAAATTCAAAACTCACTGTAGGTGGAATTCATATTTAAAGCAATGTTACATGCGCGCTATAGCGCGCGCATATTATGCCAGTGTCAGATATAGTAGAACGATGTCATGCGGTGGAATCTAAAGCATTATTAATGTGTAGTTTCACTAAAATATCGTTTTCAGTGCAGAAGTAGGGGGAAAATTGTGCTATCTTTCTGATTTTCAAGTGCAAAAGTTACTTTTACAACTGTGAATTGGTGTTTGGTATATTTATATAATTTTTAAATCTGTTAGAAAATAATATAATGTCAAAAATTTGAGGTTGAGGTGCCCTGGGTTCCATTAAAGCGGATCATGGCAGCCATGGTCAAACGTCACCCAAACCTAAAATTTTAGACATTATATTCTTTTCTGTCGCATCCGAAACCGCATATGGAAAAAATACTAATCAATAGTTGAAAAAATGTTTTATGAAATTGAAAAGCAAAAAGATAGCCCAGTAATCTCATCATTTTTGCACTTGAAAATGACATCCAATTTATCTGTAATTTATAAATATGTAGTTTTATAAATTGAATTATGCGTATCTTTTCCAGTAAAGTTCATTGTAATGATTAAAAAAAGGTACCTGGAAAAATTTATTTTGTTGTCCTGGAAAACCTGGAAAAGTCCTGGAATTTTTTTGTTGAGAAACGCCAGACACCCTGCTTTATACGATTCACTAGGTTGCTGAAACATATTTTGCTTGGTTGAATTCGAAAGTCTTTAGGAAAATTTAACACCTAACCTTCTCCTTAAAATGTTTAGAGGCTATATGTCAGAACAGAAACTAAATGTCTTTTTGTTGTTTTTTTTTGCTCGAGGTTGGAAGACTTAATTGTCTAACATTTCTGAGGAAACTTAAATTTCAACCCGCTATGCATTCGTGCGGACGTAGATCATCTATACTTTTTCGGAAACACTTAATGTAGCCTTCGCAGAAATACAGTCTCAAAATTCCTCGAAAAATATGTTTGAGTGACCTGGTGAATCCTCTGAGGTTTCCGGGTTGTCTTAGTTCCCAAAATTGTTTCTTTTGGAATGCTTAGAACGGGTTTTGCCGCAATGCCTTCGAAGAATGTTAAAATTCAATCTGCTAAGTGTCCTAGTAAATGCTAGAAATTCCCCACTATATAATTTTCTTTGGTTTTCAATTAATACAATTATTTATAGTTATTACTTGGAAACCTTAATTTCGCAGGGCTACCACATGATCCAAGAATATAAGTCTTTTGTTTCTTTATAATGATACAGACTTCTAATTCACTTGAATACCGTTGCAGCATAAACAATACCTTCAAATTTCATGCGGTTGCGGCACAATAAAAAAAATGTTCATAATTAATTGTAAGAATACTCATTGTTTTTTGAACTTGTTTATCACATAAATGTATTAAATTACTTTATTTTCAATTAGGAATTAGATTTTCAAAATGCAAATGTACAGAATAATGTCACATTGATTATGTGCATTATAGAATAGAGGAAAACTCAAATTCTACAATGTAAAATTAAATTGAATCAAATCAGACGTATTCTACAGTCTTTAAACTTTTATTTAACATGTGCAAAAGTAATTTTATTTTAAAATAATGAACGAAAATTGTGTTTTAGAACTAAAACGTAACTTTTTCAGAACATTTATAGCCTTATTAAAATCGTTGACTTTAGTTTTTAAAATTCAAATTTACCTTGTGAGGTTAATTTTTGGTCAGTCTTATCATAGTTGATAGCCCTTTTTCCAACTTTTGATGCTGAAATATGAAAATTTTCGTTTTGAAATTCTACAGTTTAGAGGTTTTGTTCATTTTCGCGGATGAATAACTGATAGGGAGAAAAATTAAAAATCCAGAATTTACAGTATGTATGTGTAAGTCAGGTCTTCATTTTATCCCCCTGAAAATTTTGCTGGAATCTTTTGCTTGTGATAAGATGAGGACCTGATTTACATATACTGTGAATCCTGAATTTTTTCATTTTTCTGTCTACGAGTTATTCATCCGCGAAAATGAAAAAAACCTCCAGTCTTAAAATTCAGAACGAAAACTCTCGTATTTCAGGATAAAAAGTAGAAAAAAGGGCTTCAACTATGAAAAATGTGACCAAAAATTGAGGTTACGAGATAAATTTTAATTTTAAAAAACTAAACATAACGTTTTTAATAAGGCTATGAAAGTGCTGATAAATGGTTATGTTTTAGTTGTTGTTAAAACACAGTTTTCGTTCATAATTTTTCAATAAAGTTACTTTTGCGGTTTAAATTAGGATTTGATTCAATTCAATTTTGCATTGTAGAATTTGAGTTCTTCCCTGTTCTGTAATGCACATAATTAATACGATATTTTTATAAACCTTTACATTTTGTAAATTAAATTTATAAATAAAAATAAAGTAATTTATTAAATTTATGTGATGAATAAGTTCAAAAAACATTGAGTATTATTGAGTATCAAAATTAAAAAAAAGGCCGCAACCGACTTCGGCGAAATAAAATGGAATGACCCTTATTTAGCTTATAATAAAATTAATTCTTCAATTTGTCTGAAAATTACTTGCAAAATTAATTATAACAAATATGACCTTGGTATTCGACCCCGAATTCAGCAATAGAATTTCATCTAATTTTTATGTGAACAGTAGTCACCTTTTAGTCAGTTTTTAGCTCAAATTAGTCAATTTTTGTACTTTTTTCAAGTACATTAGCCTGTGGCAGCCCTGATTTCGTTATTTAATTCAGTTTCTTCCGTTTAGTAACGAAACGAAACAAAAGTAGAAATGATTTTTCTTGTTGATGGCAATAACAGTAACGAAAATAACGAAAGGTTCGGTACACATTATCATAACTTAACGAAAAGGAACGTATTATGTTGTTTCGTTTCGTTCAGATCCCTTCTATGAAGACCATTAAAATTTATTTTAATTGAGGCATAAATGTTTTACTCAGTTTATCAAAAGATATGTTTTTGTTCAAATATTCTTCGAAGAATGTTAATGAAGTTAGCATTTTTTAGTAATGTGTGTTTGTTTGGGTTATGACCTTTTTTATTTTGAAAAATGGAATAATCTGAATAGATTGCAGGGTGTTTAGCGGACCAGGAAAAACCCGGAAATTTTGTTTGACCTGGAGAAACCTGGGAGAGCCCGGGGATTTTATTCAGGATCGGGAATTTTTTCCCATTATCGCAAAATCTACTTTTTTCTACTTCATCTTCTTTTCATTGTTCAGTCGAGAATCAGAGAGAGAAAAATCTGATTGCTTCACATGTCGCTTATGATACCATCAAAGTTTTTGGACAATTGCTTCAGTTCTTTATATGTTAATTATATGAGATTTAGAATTTTTTCTGTTGAATGTGTTGAAAGCTATCAGAATTCTTTACAAAATGAACCAGAATGAAGGCATTTTGTCAATTATTTAAGGAAATAGTGTAAATTTCAATGTTTTCTTAAAATTTGAATAAAATATAATATAGTAAACACTTTACAAAGCTTATCCAAAAAAGTTGGAAAAATTCGAAGATATCTCATCCTTCGGAAAATAATAATGAAAATCAAATGAATATATATTTTTAATAAATTTGATAGAAACCTTACGATTACTTATTTAACATATTTAAAAAAAATACTTATTTCAGCAGAAAAAATATTTAAATTTTGCCAACATTTTTGTTTTAACTTTAAACATATTGTACCATGCAAGCAAAAAATTTCACAATAATGGTGATGAGTTGATGGGATTTTATAAAAATGGGCCTTTTAAATTATCCCAAGGATATTGAAAAATGTTTATTATATTAGATTTTATCGAGGGGTTATTTACTTATGAAATCATTTAAATCCCGTTATTTCAAAATCTTTTTGAAAATCGGAATTAGCCATTTAAGGTACCAGATGTCTCACTGAGACCCGATGGTTTTCATAAGATCTCTGAAGGATCTTTTAAAGATTCACGAAGATTTTTAAAACGAGATTTGAAACTGTTTTCAACTGTTTTTGAGTCACTGAATCTTGGGATCTCCGAAATTTTGAACATCTTAATCTGATTTTCGTGATTCTGAATCTTTGATTTTTCTTTATTTTTTT
>JAUMHM010000004.1:807363-817895 GCA_032362435.1 Melikaiella ostensackeni
CTAGATGAGCTCCCGAATGAAAACGGGTTGAAAATCCAGATAAGCTCTTTTGATTACGAAACACATTTCAGCACAAAAATGATTTAAGCAATCAAAAATCTTATCAGATGGTAAATAAAGTCATTTTATTTCAGGACGTTAAGAAGTTAATACTTGAGCTCCCATATAGAACTGGGTTAAAAAAGTATATCTCTTCTCCGCTCTGAATAAATAACACTTGACACACAAGAGATTTGGAAAAGTGTCAAAAGTTCTTTCGTCAATAATTTCTTCTTTATAACCATACATTTTCTATCATGCACTTAATATCTTGTTTGAACAATTATTCTCCTAATCCTGGAGATTACCTGCTGGGCTATCATACTAATCGCACCTAGAGTATCACTCGGTGCTCCGCAAATCGATCCAAGTTTTTCGCGCGAGGCTCCTCGAAAAAGCAGCTGCTCTGCTCAAAGCCTACCTCACCTAAATAACCTGAATTGATTCCTTGCATCGATGGTCTCTGCATTCACCGGTCCCATTCATCCACACTTTATTAATGGATGCGCACGCAATCATCGATCTTATTCCAATGATACTGGTATTGCGTAACCGTAATACATATAGTTATGATTTTATCCTCCAAGTACAGAATGTTGTGTGGAGTCATTCAAGTAGCGCAACAGCTATGAGTTTCTCCCGTTCTAAGTTTATATTAAAGATTTTTTATTTTCTATTTATGCAAATATTCTGAACTGCTTCAAAGTGGTGAAATTAGTGATGAGATGATATCAAACATACAGGTATTTTCAACTGAACGTGTTGTGCAATCATTTACTTTGGGCTGATGTCCTTGCATTGCCAATTTGAATACGAACAATTCATGTCCAGGATGCTTACTAAGATGTCCAGTGTATAAAAGAGAAAATTAAATCTCATGAAATTGAACTTCTAGGAGTACATTATCAAGAATCTGAAAAAAATAAAATAAAACCTCAGAAATTTGATTCGATCGTAAAGCGCAGGAGAACGGTAACAAGAAGGATTTTGAAGCAAACGGACCTTGAAAAGAAATCAATTCAAAATATACTACTTGTTGGAGACACAGCAACCATAAATACTCATACTGAATTGGATCATGAGTTCGACAAAAAAAAAATTATTATTTGGAACATTTTCAGACGCGATGCGCTAAATTGTTAGGGTGCCTTTTCATGGAGCAAAATTAATGAATTCAAAACATTATTCCTAAACCATTACAACTCCTATGGTCTATGTTTCTTGCCTCACTCGTTCTTTTTATTTGGATAAAAATAATTACTTATTCTTCTTTCTTTATTTCTTGATTCGGAAAATCAATTTTGAGTATGATCGAATTTCGAGGAGAGAATCGAAGTCGACAGGACTTGTGATTCTTCAGAAATCATTTTTTGTACCCCAAAATATTGCTCCCTGAAAAGGGACCTTTAGAATTTTTACATTATTATTATATCATTATATTACGTTAGGTATGAAGTGTACATATGGTTAAAATGTATACTTATATAAACTATATTTAGGAACTCAAAATGAAGTGTGTCTTAGCCTACTTTCGGGCAATAAAATGAATCAGATGTTCTAGTTTTTCATGCATTATAAAGCTGTTTTTTACTCGAATTGTTTTCAAAATGTGCGGAAGTGCCAACAACGATCTTTATTTTCTCGGAACAAGAAGGAAAACTTAATTGTAAAAAATCACGCGCAGAATGAAAATAATGATTGTTTTGATGTTCCATTAGAGAGTACATTTAAATATAACATACATGTATGAAAAATGTTTAAAATTGTGTAAAATTCATGATTAATGGACATCGTACAGTAAGCTAGAGGCACGAAAATCATTTGTAGCATTCCAACAATGAGATTGAAAAGTTCGTGGCGTGTTGGCAGGCATTGTAACTTATTGCTTTATCAGTTGTTATCACTGGTAGTAGCATCACTCAAATAACGACGCCAAAGAGATTTGCGACGGTTTATTTTCTGAGCGAGCGAAGGAAAGCAGACTTTTTAAACGGGTTTCGAGATTCATTATGAGTACGAATATTTCACTTTCACATATAAAAAACTTTCCCTAATAACTATTAAATGACTCATGATTTGTAAAATTATTTTGAGAAATCTCTATTTTCCCGACGTCCTTTCCTTCTTTTCTTCTTCTGACTTGCGCTTTCTAAGCATCTTGGCTGCGGCTGATATGGTAGCTTGCTAATTGCCTGACTTTTAATACAGTCATAATGATACAGTCAGGAATACCCACTCTGCACCTATTTTCATCAAGAATTTCTAGAACAGAAGAACACCAAATGTTCCTGGAAATAAATAAAATATAAAAATATCAGCTGCTTCAACAGTGATTTGAAACAGAAGAGAATAAACAAAAATGTCTGCTCCTCTCATAGCGACCTAAAGCAGGAGGAAATAAAAAAATCAGCTGCTCCCTCGAGGACTTGAAATGGAAGAAAGAAAATCTGCTGCGGATGCTGCTGGAGTTACAGGGACAACTTGAAACAGAAGAATGAAGAAAATGCATTTGGCATTTGTAAAAGATATTTATGGATTTATAATTCGTGACAGAGATCGATACATTCAATTCGTCTTATCAGTTTATGTATTATTTTAGGTCCCTACTTCCAATATGGAAATTTACCCCTTATTCATTATACTATGTCTTTTGTTCCAGTTTCAAATTCCCTATTTGATCGCAATAATCTTTCAATTTCAAGGTTTTATATTCAAGTAAAAATTGTATGTGATGAACTCATTCGTTTCTATGATTGCATGTATAATAGTATCACAAACTTGAACTAACTACAACTGATTTGTATCTAATTTCCCATAAGACAGAGGGTAACCGAAATTAAAAGCCAGGCCTCCAATAGAACAGAGACTCCATTTCGAATCCGGGCCTCCCCCTTCTGAGAATGAGTCACAATTATATTCGAGATCACACGTTTTAATAAAACAACTAGAGTTAGTGCTGAGGCTGTCTTAACAACATTTGGTGAGGCATACTGTGGGTCACTTTAAATGGCATATCACTCTCGCTCTTATGAACTGTACTATAAATTCATTCTCAATTTCCTCATCTTGGAACTTTTCAATTTTTTTTTTGTAAAAAATTATTTATTTAAGTCATGGATGTAGCTTCTAATAGGATTTATGCTATATTTCTCATGTATATCTATATTTTTATACTTTGGTTTCGCCTTAACTATCATTAGCAGACATTTATTTTGGATTCTTCAAAGCGCGTCTGAATTAGTGCTTCTTGTACCGAACCAGATCGGTGCTGCATAAGTATTTATAGGTCAAACAATCGCCTTAAATAATATCAGTTTATTTTTATTAGTCATATTACTTCTTCTACATAACAGACAGTTCAATATTCCTATTATGCTAAGAGCTTCTTGTTTACTCTTGCGGTATGTACTCTATAGTTTAGTTTGATATGTATTTCTGCCCCTAAAGAAGTCCCACTAATTTTTGGCACAACTTCATCATTATTCAGTAACAATTTCGAAACAAATTCCCTTCTGGTTTTTGAGATAAATATAATGAATTTAGTCTTGTTTACATTTCACTTTAACTTCGACCTATGGTAGTATTCTAGGAGAATATTCAAGTATTCTTGTAGTTTCACAATTGCTAACCTAATTCGCCGCGTGGCTACATACAGTGCAGTATCATCAGCAAACTCAGGTAGCTTAAGTTCCTCAGTTTTTGGGATATCATTTGTATAAAAGATAAAAAGCACTGAGCCTAAAATAAAGCCCTGCGGTACTCCAGCAACTATTTTCCTTCCAATTGAGGTTACCCTATTGGCAGTCCTATACTTTTCTTTTCAACTAAGTCAAATTGTTCAGGCATAATTATTTTGTACAAATGTTCAAATTTCTCGATACGATTCGAAATTATCTATTCAAAAATGTTACTCGATGTATATAGTAGACTTATTGGCCTATAACTCTGTGGGAAGAGCTTATCTTTACCCGTAAGTGAAACAAGCATTAGAAATTATGTTAGCCGTACAAATGCTTCTTTAGGTAAATTTTTTATTATAATATTCTGTATGAGTTTATTTTGTGGAATTGACTCTCCCTTAGCTAAATGGATGACAGAAACGAGATCGCCAACAGCCAATTCAATTCCGTCCCTAGAAGCAATACCCCCACAGAATATCAGATTTTTGTTTACAACTTGCTTAAGTTTATCCCAAATCGCTTTATTATACTCAAGAAAAGTTTGCCTAACCTCAGTAATGGTTTTAGTATTAGTTAAGACAATGTGGACCGGCAAATAATCGGATTTTAGTTCTTCTATCACATCAGCCACTATATTCCATCCAATATTTGTTGCAAGCCCTATATCCACTGTGCTGAGGATTGTGCTATTATAGGGAAGTAGCGTGTAAGAATATTGATGGATAATATTCAGAAAATGTTTGAGAGCATAATCATGAATAATTCTGTCATTAGCATTATTAGCTCTGCGATTCCAAGCCGAATTCTTAGCATTTGAATCTCCATACACAAGAACATTATTTGATACATTGGAAATACTATTCAAATCTTGCAAGTCCAGCTTATGCTGTGAAGCCTTATATACTGAAATTATCGCAGTTCTATCTTCGAGCTTAATGCCTACTGCTTCAGTGACCTTGGTCTGTATTGGTATTTCATGAAATTTGATATTACCCTCAATTAGGATCATAACTGCTCCTCCAGTCCCCCCTGTGTTTCTATCATTTCTGATGCAACTAAAAACTGGCATTTTAAAATAATTCTTTTTCTTTAGTTTAGTCTCATTTATAAGGATAACATCAATATTATGGTCAATTATAAATTGTTTTAAATCTGATTAATTACTAATCATGCCATTGGCATTTCAATGGCCCAGAATGAGAGTGGAAGTATTGCCCCTATCGCCCATTATTGATAACCCGATAAATAACCAGCAGTTATTCTGCACTATTTTTACAGTTTATTCACTTAGTATTTAAAGTTCTTACGAGCCTCAGCATCTTACCTAGATCGACGATTTCGTTCAATTTTTCAATTTCTTGCGACAGACTCTGTAGATACACACGTCTCTCGGATGTGGATTTTGAAGCTTTTTTTCTGCAATCCACGATTTGTTGTTGTTGTTTCTGTCATTTCGGCAAGAGTTTGAGCAGGAATATTTCTTGTTCTGAATAGTGAAAATCCCCTTTTTCACTCTAGCAGTGATCTCTGCCTTGCACTTGTAGATTCTTCATTCGTGGGCCGTACCTGGCCAGTTTCAATTTTCTTTTAACTCCTTTCCCTCTGGACGTTTTCCAGATGTTTCAGGTACATTGGGCACTTTGAGTAGTTTTCCGAATGAGCACCACCACAAATGCAGCATTTGAGAGGATTATCACTGGCTTCATCACACGTAGCAGTCAAGATACTCTTGTCGCACTTCACACACTTTGATTCATTTTGGCAATAAAGCATTTGAGCTTATACCTGCACGGAAATAATTGCACTGAAATATTTCTACGCTACTTCAACGCTCTTCAAATTCATATAAACCTTGAAAAATCGACTTTTCCGCTATTTTCTTAGACTTCTATTAATTTTTTTCGACTGCACGACCATGTAAGATGTCATATATGTTATCGCGAATGTATTTTCAATATAATTAGGTCGCTCGATAAGTGAGGTATATTGTCCGCTAAGTTGCGCTGAAACGAACTTTGTAATATATGGCCAAGAAATAGCACTCTTCAAACTAACCCCTACCAAGCATCAGACAAAATCAACGCCTAGTTCGCGTTTGGCATACTTTCGAAGTGAGCGTGTCAGTAGTTTTAGGAAAAATGGAGAAAGAAGAGTTCCGTGGAGTGATGAAACATTTTTATTTAAAAAATTGGATGGCCGCGTAGATCAAAGCTGAGTTAGGCGAAGTTCACGGGGAGTCTACTCCTTTATTGCAAACTTTTTATTTTTAGATGAACGAATTGAAACGTGGCTGAATCACAACTGAAAATATCGCGCGCTGTGAACGCCCAATTGAGGTCACAACATCGGATATGGTGGAAAAAATTCATCATATGGTTATGGAAGATCGCCAAATCAAGGTGCATGAGATTTCTAAAGCTGCAGGTATCTTCACTGAAAAAGTCTATAACATCTTGCACCAAAAACTGAAGGTTATGAGGGTGTGAGAAAGATGGGTGCCGCGATTGCTGACTCCCGATCGGAAACGCAACCAAAAAGACATTTCAGCGCAGTGTTTTGCGAAATTTATTTAAAATCTGCAGGACTTTTTGCGTCGATTCGTGACTACGGACGAAACCTGGATCCACCACTATTCACCCGAGACAAAGCAGCAGTCAAAGCAGTGGCTACTGCCTAGTGAAAGTGCACCAAAAAAGGCGAAGACTGTTTCGTCCGCTGGGAAGGTGATTGCCAGAGTATTTTGGTATTCCCAAGTTACTATCTTCATTGATTAGTTGGGGGAGGGTAAAACTATAACAGAAACGTACAAAGCTTCAAAGGAGATTATGCTGAGAAATAGTGACAATCTTTGAAAAAAAAATTTACCTGCTTTCATACGAAGCTTATCAGTCAATAAAGTCAATAAAAGTTTCAAAAATTATTTCAATGTCAATCTTCTTCGTGTATTATTGTTGCAATGTATTGAAAATACATTCCTGATTATATCACACATTTGATGGTTATATAGACGAGAAAGTTGATATATAACTGAGAAAATAGCGAAAAATTCTATTTTTCAAGATTGCGAGGATGCTAGGCACCAGTGGGGACAATAGCGGTGGGCAAGCAAGAATCATCGAGGTGAGAGTTGGAAGTTCGAACTGGTAGGATCGATGCTTGCAAGGTATTACAAGCAGGGGTTCTAAAAAATTCAGAATTCTCAGCTCTTCCCACTAATGCATTAAAAATGTATACAAAATTTTACTTGAAATCATAAGATCTTTTCCATTTCCTAGCTTCAGAAAATTTATTCTCGACGTAGGATTACTCTTATCTGTTCCTCAAAGTATTATCTAGTCCCAGGGACTTGACTTAAATGAATACGAGTGCGAACAAGAATACAAAGTATCATGATTGTACAGTTGTGTTCGCCTGATTCTCATAAAAATAAATGTATTATATAATAAGATAATAATATCTTAAGTCCGGACGACAATTAGGAACAGTGTTTTTCTTACAGAAATGATACTGTAAAAATAAACTACGCGGATACACAATTGGAGATTATTGATGAACAATATTCCTTACATTTTCAGGAAAGTATTACGCTAGCACCAAGGTTAGCCCATTTTTATACATGGGATAGAATCTTAAAAGACAGAAAATGATTTCAATTTTTGTTCTAATATGACACTATGACACATATTGTAATCTGTAATATTTATGGAGGCTCTATAGATAATAATAAATCTATAGCAAATATGGAAAATTCTTTTCTTCTGAAATCAATTATCTTTCTGTTTCCGCTATACGTATTTGGAAGAATAAATAAAGCGTTGTTATCGGATAGTGGTCATGAAGATTAGTATATATAGCAGTTACTTACCGACCTACTTCTCTTCCGTAATTGAGAAAAATCAGTTTTCGTATCTCTATCATTTTGTCTATTTAGTCAAAATGAAAATTTCTGCTGGCATTTTTCTACTTACGTTCGCCGGATTTCTTGATTTTTCAAGTAAGTGTAATACTCGTATTTTTTTCAAAAGCTGCCAGTTTAAGTTGTTCGTACTTAAAATATACACACATTAAAATTCTCGTTTTTTCACGGAAAAGAGGAGTTAAAATATATTCTAAAATTTTAAATGCCTTAAAGCTGAATTCTCTAATTTTAAACTAATGTTGCATCTGAAACATATTTACTTCAGTCATTTTAATCAAAATTACAATTTCAAGAAGAACTTGATCTACTTCGTCATTCTAAGTGCAGTCTCAAAAATGTCTAAGTTAGAAATTGCAAAATAGTCGTTAACTATCCTTGCACTCAAATGAATTGTTTCATTTGTAGCAACGAATGAACCGAAAATTATTGGGACCATAATTCAGGATATTTATTAGAGTTGTAAGAAAAATCTGCCAGCCTCTGGTCGGCACATACTTATCGCGCGCTTCGTACTTGGATATTTATTCTTTGCATTCGGGTTGTTCTTTCGATTGTTTCCTTGATTAGGCACACTTGAATGAAATTTTGGAAGAAATATTTCATTTGCACCCTGGATTTTACATCAATCTTGATTCTAAATATTCTGCTCAAATATATGTAAAGATTAAATTTCTTAAAGCTCGGTAGGCTTTGAGGCACACATTCTCATCAGGATATTAGCGCTTCGCGCTTGATTTACAACACACATTTTGTGAGTTTACTGGATACGTTGCGTGAGCCATAAACTTGCAAGCAACCTGGGTTCTATAATCCTGTGTAAAGAGTGTATCAGAATTTTATTAAGCTCTTTATAGAAACCGCTTTTATTTAATTATCAATATTGTACCTCGGTCGGCTACTACGTACTTAGGAAATTTGGTAGATGTTTAAAAAAGATACGATTCCATGCTTGGACTTCTTTCCGTATCTCACCTAGTATGCTTATAAATTGGAATTTTCGATTTTTGGTGCGACCGTAACAACTTTGAAGTATGTTACTGCACCGTCGAATCACGTTACTACCATCCGTCGCGTAGTAGTGTCATATTTATAGCAGACTATTTGCCCGGGTCCCTGATGTACTAAAAAAATAATTAAAATTTCAAAATGTTTCTAGCACAAGCAATATTATCCCAGAAAATCGTCATTTTTTGCATTTTCACTGAAAAATTGACGTTTCTCGCCCCTTACGTGTTGCAAATTTTTTTAAACATGTTCTCAACCATATATTTGAGTTCTAAAGCATGTTCAACAAGATGCTTGCTCATTGTCGTAAAGTGAATGACTATGATAATACAGCAGGATAATAATTGAAAACCAGAGTCATATGATTTGTGTCTTCAAGATGATTCACTTAATTTTTTAATTATAAAATGTGTTGAATATTTGAAAACATTGACCATTATAAAAAAAAAGTAAGTATATATTAATTCACCGCAGTTCTACTTAGAACCAGTTTCATTCTCCTGGATGAATCCACATGGAAGAAACTGCGATCTAGGAAAATGACACTGGCTCTCAATAGAACCGCGGAAAATTACATCTATGGCCACGTCTCACGACCATGAGATGGGTGGCCACAGCGTACGACGTAACCACAAGGCAGCGCGGCAAAACCCAGCGGTGCACAGTGGAGAAAAAGTACATTTTCTGGTTCAAAATACGACTCCGGCTGAACCTGTCGACCGATTTGGATTTTTCTTTTTAATGAGCTGATAGAATTTCGGAGAGAATTGTCGAGGCCGTTTTTTGATGAAGATCTCCAGTTTTTTATAAACAAACAAATGTATGGGAAAAAAATGACAGATTTTCGAGTTTACTCCTCTAGCATCTTGGGAACAAAGTTGAAAGTTCCGCAATGAACTCAGTTTAATAGTGCAACATTACTAGAAAATTATCGAATAGCAAGCATTTAACAAAGAAATTTGTTAATGAACAAATTATTTGTTAAAAGTTGATTTTCCCAAATTTTTATCATTTTTATATTATTCTTTTTCATCTTGGGACTAATTCATCTCATAGCGTTACTATGATGGAGACATTTCATATTACAATAATTATTTACAATAATATGAACAAATCACATTAACAAATGTGTATGGTATTTTGGGTGTTTTCCAGAAAAAAAGTTGTTTTTGTTTTCATTCAGTACCTACACTTGGCCAACACAAAAGGGTTTGAATACAAGGAAAAATTGAACAATACATTCAATAATTGTTATGAATAAATTCTATGAAACATAGATAGTCGGGACACTCACGAGTCTGAAGAAAGTTTCTCTCCAAGAGTTGATAAGCTAAATCGCATACATTATTGTACGCGGCTTCACCAAGCCATTATCTTATCTCCCTGAACCAAATCTGCATGATTATTCTTATTGTAAACTATTCATCTTTCAACAATCGTGAACTGATATTATTTTATACGATTAGATAGGTCCTATTAATTAGATTGATTTAAATCAACAGCTCGTGCACAGTTCCTTCGACTTTCTGGAGCGCGGACTTCACACATGAAAATATCAAAAGCAGAGAAACTATTGACTCGAATGCGAAATATCAATTAGTTTGGAATCAACTATCTGAACGTTATAAATTAAACGTAAATACCAAAAGCGACGTAAATGGAACTTTTAAATTCATTCGTAATTTTATAGTTAATATGGATATCTATCTATATATATCTGTCTGTATGTGTAACTATGTATGTAATATATCCTTACATATACATACATTATTACGCCTGGGATTATTCAATACTTTTTCGTTTTCTGAAATATCAATATTCTTTTACGGATATCTTAAAAAAAAGATCAGATCAGATTTTGGGAGGGTGATTTTCTAGCATCTAGAGTC
>JAUMHM010000004.1:817995-828168 GCA_032362435.1 Melikaiella ostensackeni
TCGACTCTGTCTTCATTGCTGATAGCTAGCCCATTAACTCCATGTAATATAGGAATAGTGTTATTATTTTTCTTTGTTAGGCACTTTGCCATTTTCCATAATGAGTTATCTTTGATTTCTAGTTTCTCTAATCTATTAGACCAGCTCTCATTGCTATTTTTAGAAATTCTTTTGTTAATTTGATTTGATAATTGATTTTTAATTTTATTAATTTCCTTACTCTTAGTTCTCTGAATAATTTTTCTAAGACCAAATCTTAAATTGATTAATTCCTTAACATCTTCAGGTATATATTTAATAGAGCTATTGTAGTTTAGTTTGTTTTGTGGAATTGACTTTTCCTTAGCTAAATGGATGACACCAACGAGATCGCCAACAGCCCTTTCAATTCCCTCCCTAGAGGCAATACCCCCACTCAATATCAGATTTTTGTTTACAACTTGCTTAAATTTATCCCAATTTGCTTTACTATACTTAGGAAAAGTTTGCCTATCATCAGTAATGGTTTTAATATTAGTTAACACAATGAGGATCGGCAGATGATCGGAGTTCAGTTCTTCTATCACATCAGCCACTATATTCCATTCAATATTTTTTGCAAGCCCTATATCCACTGTGCTAGGGAGTGTGCTATTATATGGATAGAGTGTGTAAGAATCTGGATGGATAATACTGAGAAAATGTTTTAGAGCATAATCTTGAATGATTCTGCCATTAGCATTATTAGCTCTGCAATTCCAAGCCGTATTCTTAGCATTTAAATCTCCATATACAAAAACTTTATTCGATACTCTGAAAATACTATTTAAATCTTGCAAGTCCAGCTTATGCTGTGGAGCCTTATATACTGAAATTATTGCAGTTCTATCTTCGAGCATAATGCCTACTGCTTCAATGACTTTAGCCTGTATTGGTATTTCATGAAATTTAACATTACCCTTAATTAGGATCATAACTCCTCCACCAGTCCCCCCTGAGTTTCTATCTTTTCTGATACAACTAAAACCTGGCATTTTAAAATTTTTCTTTTCCTTTAGTTTAGTCTCATTTATAAGCATAATATCAATATTATGATCAATTATAAATTGCTTTAATTCTGATTGATTACTAGTTATGCCATTGGCATTCCAATGGCCCATAATGAGAGTGGAAGTATTGCCCCTATCGCCCATCATTGATAACTTGATAAATAACCAGCAGTTGTTCTGCACTATTTTTACAATTTATTAGCTTAGTATTTAAAGTTCTTACGAGCCTCAGCATCTTACCTAGATCGACGATTTCGTTCAATTTTTCAATTTCCTGCGACAGACTCTGCAGATCATTGAGTCCCTCGGATGAGGATTCTGGAGGTTTTCTTCGCGATCCCCAATTTGTTGTTGTTGTTGCTGTCATCTCGGCAGGAGTTTGAGCAGGAACATTTCTCGTTCTGAGTAGTGGAAATTCCCGTTGATATTCTAACAGCGATCTCTGCCTCGCAGTTGTAGATTCTCCATTCGTGGGCCGCACCTGGCCAGTTTTTATTTTGTTGTCACTCCTTTTCTTCTGGACTTTTTCTAGATGCTTCAGATACACTGGGCACTTTGAGTAGTTTGCCGGATGAGCACCACCACAATTGCAGCATTTTGGGGGAATATCACAGGTTTTATCACACTTAGCAGTCGAGTGACTCTTGTCGCACTTCACACACTTTGATTTATTTTGGCAGTAAAGTGTGCCATGTCCAAACAACTGACAATTATGGCATTGCGTCACTTGCCTGGAATTTTTATATTTTTCCCATTTCACTTTCACTGAGCATATATATTTAATGTTCCAAACTTTTTTCATGTCTAAGTCCTTGTCAAAGGTGAGCATAAAAACAGGGTTTTTGTAGGGCACAGGAACAGATTTATGCTTTTTAAGGATCGATATCCTCTCACATTTCACTCCTTGCCTTGAGAGATCCTCCAGTATTTCTCCAGTCGGGATGTTAGGCAGTCTCTTGGCGACGATGTGCTTCGAGCGAAGCCATTTTGGTGTGTAAGTGTAGAAGGCCACTCCCTCCTTCTTCAGGTCGTCTTGAAGAGCCAGATAATCCACCAGAGATGAACACCGAATGCTGAGTTTGTCCGGAGAGTAATCAAATTTAGTCTCCTTCTTTGTAGATGAATTCACGATTTTCCTTATACACTGAGAGTAATTTTCAATTTGATCCGTGATGATAATTGGTGGGAGCTTAACTCTCCTTTCTGTGTCTTCTTTGTCAGAAGCATTGTCTTCATCCCTTTGGTTTTCGTCGTCCATTTCCTCGTCAGGTCAATTTTCATTTAGAGTGCTTAATACTCCAAAGCTATTGTAAGTAGGAACGCCTTCATCACTTTTCACACCAGCACCTACAGCACTGTTGAGTCTCCTCTTCTTGCTTTTGATGTCCTGAGATCCAGGAGTGTCTCCAGCCATTGTAGCCGATGTTGAGGGGGCGCGAGCCAAACACCTTCGCCCACCTCGGATAACTACGAGTCTTTGGGTACTTCAGACTTCGAACTTCAATTCGCACTATTGATGCCGATCATAAATTCACGATGTCAATGATCGTCCGATCGAATCATGATCAATCATAATAATCGAGTGACCCAACTACCTAAGATGCGCTACCTCTATGCACCTTGGCCCGGAAACCACGCCACGCGAATTCGCCGAGTGGGGGGCTGTATACGATTAGTACAAAATTTGATAGAAGCGAGGCTCGTAGCAGATTCTCCCTTCCGTTACCACCTCGGACCAAAAAAATCATTCCTTCCTCAATCGTCGAGTCGAATGCTTGTTCCCGGGTTTGCTTCTCGATAACTCTCTGATACTCGCACTTACAAATAGGAATATGACTAATCCTAGACTAATATATTTATATTGATGACTTATAGTACAATATTTTTCCTACTTATGATTTAGTGATCTAAGCTGAATCTTAACCAATGAAAGTAGTAATGAAAAAAATTGATTAATGGGTTTGTAAGAGCATGACGTAATGAGATTTTACCTATATTCTGGACTAACCTGTAAGAGTTTCAACAGTCTATTCATCAACTTCCGTAAGGTTTTTGATATTTATACTTTGTATTTCAAAGAAATGATTCAGTTTTTAACTTCATAGTTGTTTTTTTGTACACTTTCTATCCGTCATATTAAATCCACCATTTTGAGTTTTGACATTCTATCCACAGACTTGAAATAAGCGACGACGAAAATTTTAAAATACCAAGAATTGAAAGAAAAGAATCGGTTGAAATATTTCAGTCCTTAGAAGAATCGAGTAAGACATATAATCGACTGTCTCTCAGAAGCAGAAGGTCCTAGCTCAAGCTAGAGGCCACATTCGGAATCGGCAGAAAAAAAAAAATCTGTGAAAAAAATGTTTGTCAGGTGAAGTGTCTCATCTGAGCCCTCGTTGTAGTTGATGATCTAAATTTTGGTTGGAAAATGTCAACTTTAACCTAGATTTTCAAGGTCTAAAATGATTTTTTTTGGACGTTCTCCGTAATTTTTCTATATTCTGTAGGTATTCACCTACAATTTTGAAAAAATTCATCCTTTTAGGCTATTCCTATCAAAAGTTCTACGATTTTGAAACAAAAAGTACATTTTTCTTACTGGGTGGCGCAGCCTTTCAGAGACGAAAGAGGCCCATAAAGCTAGAAGGAAACAGTTGATGGCGAAAAATCACTTTCATGAAAAAGCTGAAGCCTTATTATATGGGCATGGTGTCGCTTATTAACACGTAAGTAATTTCAATCATTGGACTTGCTTACGTGTCAAAACTTCAAACGCGTTTTTCTCAAAACTGCATATTCGAAACTGGCGTGCAGAATTACTCAAAAACTATATAACCGATTTCATTGAATCTTCGCAGAAATATTAATAGCATTATTATCCTCTATTCGAAATGAATTGTTTTTGAGAAACGTGGCAGCTTTCCAGGAAGACTGTGCGATAGCTAAGCCATTTTGGAAATAAATGAAATAAAAACAATTGTTTTGTATGCCTAAGTATACCACTAAAGCAGAGCTACCGTCTTGTGAAGGTAGAGCAATCGCTTCTATTTTGAAAATCCTCGTTCTAAACGAAAAAAAGGCTTTAAATGAATATTGTAGAGCATGAAAATGCATCTTTTATGTTGAATACTGTTTTTCTCTGAAACCATCATATTTCATACAAGAAGAGTGAGATTCTCGAAAAATGAGGCGTACCCGTCGCTAAATTTAGAAAGGGTTAGGGATGTGACTTCAATTAATTCTGAGTCCAGTCACAGGAATGCCTTTTCGCTTCTCATTAGATGGAAAGGGGTACGGGTGTGACTTAAATTATTTCTATGACCAACATGTACCTTCTTTTCTCGAAAAATAATGGTTTTCAAGAAAAAAAGTAGGGGAAATGAAAGGCGTATATTTTAAAGATCTACAGCTTCTGCTTAGAGTTTGTTGACAATATTTATTATCTACTGAAATTAACAGAATCAACACGAAATTTTCAGAGCTTTATTAAGTATCGAGATTGAACATAACATTTTCGGGTATTTTTACTGGAATATTCTTGATCAGTGCGTCAAGGTACATCGATGTACTTTGTTTCAAATTGATCAGAGTTACTTTCTCTTCGGAACTTCACCCAAGTATTCTCCTTAAAACACATGCTCAAATAATAATTTTCGAAATTAGATTTATTGTAAATTAATATCGTTAAAGGGTCTGAAATTTTCACAGAGTAAGTATTTAATATTCATTTATTATATACATTTCATAACAAATACATGATTCCAGCATTTTTCGATGTCTGTAAAGAAAGGCTATGAAAGGGCTTTTATATTATTGTGACGTCAGAGATGAAATATGAATATTATACATCTATCAGCTAACGTTTCAGGCTAACATAAAGATTTAGTCAAGCGATTACTTGATCGCGTTGACAAATTGTTTGACAGATAGGACTAACTTGGAGCGATTAATTACCATAAGTTACCAAAAATTTATAAATTTTGAGATACTTCAAATTACCGTATACTTGCGCAAAGTGCTTGAATTTCTCTTATTATTTCCTACTTTTCGCGTTTTGGCTAGATTCAAAATTAATAATATAGATCTTCGTTCATTGTTTATCTACTAGCCTTCATAGGTGAGGGGATCTTCTCCAATTTCGTTACAGACTTAACTTCAATGAAATCTGAATAAACTGCCTCAAGTCCATTCAGTGTTTCAGATTCTTAAAGAAATACATTTGAAGGACATGAGGTGCATACGATACATTATTCCCAATAAGCGGGTTTAGAGTGAGTAATGCCGTCTGGGAAAAATGCATAATGTGGTCATTTAGCGAATCAGCGCAAACGTACCCCCCGAAGATTCAATATAATTTCAGCGCCCATGTTGAAGTACAATCCGTCCTTCTACGGATCTGCATAAAAACATTAGGCTCGATTTTAGCCGAGAACCACAGTATCTGTCAGCTGATCTCTCAAAAGTCCTATTTTGGGGGCATTAAACGGCTCTTTATTCCCCTGTGGACCATCAACAGGCCCTCTCTACCCTCGAACACCCGCCGTTCGATAAATGTGTACATTATGCATTCTTTCCAGGGGGCTTTACTCGCTCTTAACGCGCTTGTTGGGAATAAATAATTTAGATAGTGTCGGATACTGTGTGGAATAATAGTGGTTCGAAAATATTCTATGCCTTAGGTCAATATTACTACTTCGAATTTTCAAAAGGAAGGTTTCTATGACATTAAATTAAGCTACCCATGAAGCACCCACTTCAAACAACCCTTGAGTCAATTAATTCACATTATCGCAGTTAAAAGTGCAATTTGCATATATTTCATCAGGGATTGTTCAAGATGTCTTTAGATTCGAATCAGAATCAAATCAAGGACTGTAAACGGATGAACTTCATGTTCTCTGATATTCAGAAATACGGCCAAGTGTACACACTTGGTGCGTGCGCAACCACTGCCAACACTACGTGCAAACCAAGCACATATATAATAGGAATAGGAAACTCGTGTTAAGGGTGTAGAGCACCAGTGGCTGAAATGACCTCACCGATGTGGCCACTTTATCTTTGCGTAGTTTGTACTGCCCGACGACACGCTCAAGCGTAGCCGCCGTCTCTCGCGCTACCCCCTCCACTCGACTTTCCTGCACATATCATATACGATCTTGGTTCAAAGGCACACAGGGCTTTTAGGACAGATGCGATCGAATTTTAGTTCATTGGGGTCAAAAGAGAATTGACAAGTTTCAATTTAAGACATTTTGGGTGATTCTGTGACTTCGGGTTTGGCACACAAGGTTATCCAAAGTGGCGAGCAACGCCTCTCTCGGGAGTTCAAACACCCATTTTCTCAAAAACTTCACGTGATGGATAACTTTTGAGCTCAGATTCGTGTTCAGCTTAAAAAAATCTATCGAAAACGCCTGGTCACTTGCCATATGTACGACCAAAAGCTTAAAGTTGCAGACCAGTGTTAATGATGACAGCTCGCAAGTTGACATTGTCAGATGTACTTTTTTGTAAAGGCCGATTAACATAAAAGTGTGTCTGCTCAATTATTCAAAACAGTGAGGCTATAAGCTCAGATCGGAAATGAACTTGATTGTGTGAAATTTTTAAATACACTATTTCGAACTGTACCAAGTACCGAGTGGGGTTATTAGCATCACAATTTCAAACAGTAATCCTATAGACTAAAATAGTAAGTGCGTTTTACAAGGCGACTCAACTATTTTATGTACTCCAATCGCTCTTATATAGACTAAAATCCCCGTTTAACTCAAGTCTTGAGTGAGGCCTGGTATGACCGTGAGGCTCCACCACGAATTTTTAGGATGTGAACAGTCAGGGCCGTGTGAAGCAGTTTTAGTAGGAATAAATGATATTAATTAACTGTACTCTTAACAAATTCAGATTTTTCTTGTCATGAATCAGAAGATTAATGCGAAGTATACACGCACGTTTTCGAACGTTCGCTTTGTCTGCTTTGAACTGCTAAACGCCAAAGCTCTCGCAACGCCTCGCGCTCGTCCTCTTTGACTCACTCATTCACGAATTCGAGCTGGCAAAATTCTAAGAAGAGGGTGAATGTAGGAAATTCAAATCTAGAATGGAGTGTAATAAAACATATTCTATGAACAATATTCTGCCGGAATATGCTTCTATATTGCATAAATTCAAAAATTATAAGATTCCTTTCCATATATGCCGAATAGAACGACAGGAAAATGCAAAAATTAATGAAATATTTTGAGCTGATGGAACAAAATTTGTGGGTTGGCATCCAACAAAATGAAAACAATTTATTGAAATCGGTGAATACCTTCTGTTTTCTTTTTTGATTTGCGAATCCGAACTTTCGAAAATTAAAAAAAATGCGACTGGCTCAAAAATCATTTCCAGGAATACTTAAGATTTTGTGGCCCATCAGAGAATTTTAAGTGATTTCAAAGGGTAACGAAAAGCAATGTTTCAAACCCTATTCTTTCAATGAAAGGTTTATAGTTGTTACTCTATTCTAATTTTAAATGACATATAACGCTGGATTAGGAAATATGAGAGACCCGAACTATTTCGATCATGTCGCGCGCGCCCCAAATATCGCGCCAATCCTCAACGAGGATCTTCCTAATTAGACCACTATCGAGAAGTGGGAGACGGAGCTCTTCGAAGAAGCACCTGAAACGTCAGAGCAATGACTACCGCTATGAAGTTTTGGAAATATTTATAGGATTTCATGACCTTTCAAAAGATTTCAAGGAATTTTAAGAAATTTTAAAACGTTTCAAAGGTTTCAAACGATTTGAGAAGTGATAAAACTTTCATTTAATGCTAAACCATCAAATTATTTTAATATAAACAAATATCTCTTTGTACTTTTTTAAAAAGTTTGTGGCCAGTGAAACGCTAGTATAGCCATTCCCTGACATATTGACATATATTCAGTATTTGAACTTACAAGCGAATGGATTTGTGAATTAAAAATAGGTTTCTAAAAGTAATCTAGCACTTTGCAATACAACACAGCCACATAATGGGTGAGAAATATAAACAAATAGTCTGGTATGCCTTTGCCTCAAATTGAACTCGAATAATAACAATATTTCAACAATGATATCTTTTGTAAATACTTTGTGAGATTCTTACATATGTTAAAAAGTGATTGCGTATAAAAAGAAAATATTATTTTCCAATTTGTTTGCTAAAAAATTCGATTTAAATTGATTAACTTACTCTTAAAGTTAATAAGAGGGCGTACAGTTCAAAATGCAGAAGGAAGGGAATGTAATGTACAACGCAGCCTGTGCTTCAGGTCGTGCTGGACAGTGTAATTTTGATAATAAAAGTTTCTAATATTCGTCATGTTTTTCGAAAATTATGCTCTACAACGCTTACTTGAAACATTTATTCACAAAATTTATAGCCATTTTTGGCGAACATGAAAAATTTATGTTTCATTAAGTTTTATACATTTTTCTTGACTCTTTACAGAATTCTGCTCGCAGTCAATGAACAACCAAGATCCTGAATATACCAGTCAAAAGCAGATACAAGCTCGAACTTCAGGAGGTCTGTCCTTTGATCAAAATCTCTCCCTTATTGGTGTAAGTAACTCAATATTGAAACTTACTTAAGAGAAGAGGACGCTTTAGTGCATAAGTTATTTAATTTTTAATTCCTGATGTTGGATTTTGACATAATCGGAAATGGAAATTTTAGATGGTACGAAGTATTTTCTATGGAACCATATTAAAATAGTGATTTTTAAACTGGAATTTCTCCTCCATTGCTGTCATTAGTCGATTCGGAACTCAGAAATATTCACATAAAAAGTATTCGATATTTCTTTATTATATATTGTAAATTTAGTTTCCCAAGTTCGACTACCCTTAAATGTATAAAAAGGGAGAGCTCGGAATTCTGAATTTTGAGATCTATCACTTGTGATTCTCGCAAGTGATAGTTCTGCAGATCTGAATTCCCAACTCCCACCTCGACGAGTCTTGCTCTTCCAGTCATCTTATCACTAGATAACCATCTAATTTTCATCCACCAGGCTTGTTTTTCAGTGTGGTAGATTACATCTGTTAGGAGTTTTTATCGTAAGATACCTATAAATTGATCACTTATCGGAATCTCAGAAGAAGAATCTCTTCTTTCGTGCATTTAGTTAAATTAAAGCAGTTTCGGTTGTGGCAAGTTGGATGGGAACTCTAAACTTTTAGATTATTCTGAAACCTGCAATTTTCGAATTGGCTCGCGCGCCCTGCGCCACAGGCACTGCGCACCAATCACGAGCGAGTAGTGTGCGGATTGAGTCGCACATCCCGAGGAGTAGCTTTTCCTTTTATTTCATCATATGATTGAATTTCATGTTCTATATAATTTCATCACAAATATTGTTCGTACATTACTTAACTCCAAACTCCATATGTTACTCATATTGTATATAATGTTAATTATAATATTACCCTGCCAACACGGTATTATGATTTGATCCTCATGAAATTATGATATAGTGCGATAATGTCATGATAGCTAGGTCTATTCTGCAACATAGCACCAACCTTCAACTTATTTTAAGTTAAGACATGAGAGACTGGAGAGCAACAAGCAGGGCGCACCAATCACGTTCGTACGAATTTTCTAATTGGCTCGCGCGCCCTGCGCCGTAAGCGCCGCGCACCAATCACGAACAAGAAACGATGTTTCAAATCCAAGTTTTCATTGTGAGTTCCAAATTTTGTATATTATATTCTACATTTCGATTATAATATATCATTTTATGTATTGATTATAATATGATATCATATATTATATTATTATGGTTTTATATACTGATTATCGTATAACATCATATATTATGCTACCTTAAGGCTATGTATCATGTATTATATATACGTTATGTTTGTTATATTAATATTGCTAATTCTGTATGTTACTCATCAGGTTATATCACATTTACGAGAATGCGACACTGCTGACACCGTATTATAATATCATTTCATGTATTACACATTATATTGTGTTATATATATATATATATATATATATATATATAATAAGTATATATAATATTATAGTATTATATTATATTATTTCATTATATTATAATATCATAATAAATTACGCGGGGTCCACCCACAAT
>JAUMHM010000004.1:828268-839407 GCA_032362435.1 Melikaiella ostensackeni
GAGTCCGTAAAGTTTTGGAGAGATGGGATTAGTAGGTATTAAGTTAGATATTGTTTTGTTATCAAGTTGAAAATCTTGTAGAAGGGTTTTTGTTTTGCTGACTATTGATTTTGTGGGATCCTTTTTGAGTTTTTTATTCGAATCATCAGTTATTATCTATTAATATAAGTATTGTAATTTCCAGATATATTTTTCTTTAAATATAGTTTAAACACTTTATGAATTGTTACTATAGTAACTTGAATGAAAAAACTCGTAAAATACTATTTGAATAATATGCTGATTGTTACATGAATCATCGTTCGTAAAGAAATCATCAAAAAATTAAATGAATATCACATACCTAACCTAAAAACAATTTTTCATATACGAAATTTTCGCCTTTAGAATGCATTTTTGGGTATTGTTCACCTATATGTCATATTTAATTTTCGATCTATGTATGATCAAATGCTACGACAACCGATTTTTTATTTTTAATAAGAATATAATGCAAACTATATAAGTAGGAAACTTTAATTTTTCTCATGATTCAGTGTACAAAAAGTGTAATGTAAGATTACCACAGAAATTATTAACAGTGTAGTCATATTTCACTGGGAAAATGTGCCATAAACTCTTAATTCATATTTTTTAGTAACAAATATTATGAAAACTTTAGGAATCAGGCATTTTACCTTAGTGAATAGTAATAATCCAGTCAGAAATTGTGTCAGAAACTCTCAATTTTCACAGTTATTACTTAATAAACGTAACATTAACCCTGAATGAGCTGGGAAGGGGTTGGTTTTACGGAAAATTCTGTAACGGTAGACAGTTCGTTTCAGGTTACTAATTGTTCTTTAATTTTCCTATTAGAGTATTACGCTTCATCTGTTACAAACATTTTTTCATAGAAAAAATATTTTTTTCAAGGAAAAGTTCAACTTAAAAATTTTTTTTATAACGTTCATTATTAAGAAATAACAATTAAGAGTTTTCGAAACATTTTCCTAGAGGAATATTACTATTCACGTGTCTACCGCATGATTTAGTAGAAAAAATCATTACTTTCCGTAGAAAACCGTCTGTTTTCATTTTGTTTATAATATTTGTTGTTAACCATAACAAATATTTAATATTTATAATTTTGTGTGATTTTCAATCACTTTCATATAAGTTATGAATTAGTTTTATGAGAAATTCAATACTGGCTGTAAAAAATTTGAAATTTGGTTATTCGTGTATTAAAATAATCATCACAGCAGTAATTGTTAATATTAACTCTTTCTCTCAGGAATATGATTCTCATACAAATTTTTAGAATTTGAACTATATTGAACTCTTCCAAAATAGTTTTGAATGTTTAACCGCATCAAAAGTTAAAAAAAGTCATTCAAATAATTCTTCAAGTATATCAAAAGATTTTTGACTTTAGCGTAATGGGCAAGTGCTAAGCATTTCCATCGCACATATCCTAATGTGCTCCATTAGCTCAGTCCATTAGGCGTTCGGTAAATAAACTCTGTGAGTGCGTGCGAACTCGGGTTAGGTTCTTCGTACTTGCGGATTTTTCAATGCAAGTCCTACATGTAGTAGTTGGAGCATCGAAAGAGTGTCTGACGTGGTTTGAATACGATCCTTATTCGACACTACTCGTGGGAAGAGTGGAATTTTCGGACGTTTTCACTGTCAAAGTGGGGCCTAAATTTCATTGAAATCGCTGTTCATTTAGAACCTAATTCACTGCTCCCAGCGCCTAAGGTAGGAGTTACAGGTTCAAAGTAGGGACTAAATTTCAACTCGGGTCGCCAACCAAATTGTCCACTTTTCCGCGACTCCTTTAACTATTGTTCAAAAGTAAAATAAAAAAAAATTTGAGTAGAGAAGTAAAAAGCTGACCAATTAGTCCCTTTCTCCCCCACCAATGGGACTAGATAGCATATCTCATGATAAACAAAGTTTTGATGTATAGTATTTATCACAAGATTTCTAGCAATTAAGCAAGGTGCCATTTAATCTGAAATCAGACGAGTCTTTGCCAACGATTGCATACTATGTCATACGATTTCATACGATTTTATAGATTGATTCTGGCTTGTATCATTGAATGCTCTCGACCTCGTCTGACTCCGCCTGATTTCACGCTGTCTGCTTAATGACTGTTTGCATGGCTCGCACTCCGTAACGTCAGGAGCGGCGCACAGTGGGAGGAAATGCATGATTTTTGCTTTGAAAAGTCTACAACCTTAAATTTTGGTCACATTTTCAATTCCTTGTTTCGAAATCAAAAGTGCATTAAACTCTGCACAGCCATATGGTCGGAACTGTTGCCTTTTCTATTTGTTTATTTACAATATTTTCACTCAAAGTATAGAAAAAGTGACATTTTTTGCTTAAGATTTTTTTTAGCTTCAATAACTGCTGAGGTAAACTTAACATAGCCTTGAAAAAATGCATTGGCACTCACAGAATACAAATAATTTTCATATTGATCCATTTAATTTTTATAAATAAATTTCATAAACAGATTAGCAAAAAGTGTTATAATCGGTGAAATAAATTTTCTTTTTGATAAAGCTGCTTGGTACTAATGTAAAATTGATGTTCAACCACAAAAATCATAAAAAAGTTAACAAACACCATTCTCATAAACAGTTTTTGTGGCAAAATATTCAAATTTAAGATTATCTTAGATTTGGATTTCCCTGATTCGTCTGAATTACTGCAAATGTTCTTGAAAATAATATATTCTCGATAATATCTGGTGAAGTATAACAATTACAATTTTTATAAGCAAATTCTAAATTTTGGTCCTTACGCGAAGAAAAAAATGTATTTTGCTCTGAAAATGTTTAGATCTATTGTACGAATGACTGCTTGCCACAAAAATATTGAGAAATTGTGCATTAAATATTATTATTAACAATTATCTTGACAAAACATTTCAATTGGAGGGTTTTTAATTTTTAATTTCCTCTAATCGTCGCAATGGCGACAGACATTCCAAAAAATAATATATCTTCGAACATATTTGGTAAAACATAGCAATTTAAGCGTTTATGAATAATCAAGATGAACAAGTTGAAAATTTTGGCAGTTTGACGTAGGAAAAAATCGATTTTCCAATCAAAATAGCTTGAGAATGAATAATGACACTGCATACTGAGATTCACTCAATAAAAAATCTTTTGCAAATAACCTACCGACTTATTGGTAGTCGAAAACCCGATTTTGCAAAGGTTCTCGTCAGGAAACAGGATTGCTAATGGATGTAGAAAAACAAATACTTTTTCATGAACTTTTGAAATTTCTTATTTCGATGAAAATTCCTTGAATCTTTTATCATTAATAACTGTGTTGAATTATTCATGAAAATATAAAAGACCGAATTCATTTCAAATCGGTCAGGTGGTCCGTGCTACAGTCACAGAATCATTTGCCACTCAAATATGTTATTTTTGAAAAGGAATGAGACGACACGTGATTTACCGATTTGACGCAAAAATTTTTTTGGAAAAGTTATGAATACTTGAATTTCAAAAAATGGAAATGCGGGTTATCAAAATGGCGGCGGCTTTTCTGAAAATATTCGAAGTCAATTTACTCACAAAGTTTACCGTTTTTTTTCTTGATTTTTTTTCTGAATTCGTCATAATTTTACGACCGCCTGAATCTCATCCCTTATCCCCACTACTATCAGGGGGACACGTACCACTAGACGGAAACAAAGGAATCTCAACATCCGACAGAGAAGATGCGATTGTGGGCGGCAAAAACCTGCCTATACCGACACTAGACAAAAACGAAGGAGGAAACAACGAAGGAAACACGCATGTGCCTGCACACACCTCTGGCAGTGAGCAAGAGGGACCGCAAAGAAGAGACCAGGGAATCGAAGAAAGAAACCTGCCTGAACTACCGCATGCTCGCAGGAGAGAGCCAACATTAGCGAAGAGAAGGGAGCAGGGAAGCACCCTAACAAGCGAAGAAGACAATTCGCGTGAACTAACACGCATCCGCGCGAGAACAGAAATCATAGCACAAGAAAGCAACCCAACCAATGACAAAATCCTGGCTCACGACGCTATTAGGGCAATTGAGCTCTTAAATGGGCAAGACGATGCCGGAGTTGAGGAATTCATCAGGAAAGTGTAAAGAATTCGGCAGAAGTGCAGTCAACCGGATCTACTGCTAGACTTTATATTGTCGGAGAAAATTCAACATACGGCCGAAAGGGCAATCCCTTTCAATGAGATTGACAGCTACATGGACTCATATGAAGCCCTACGTGAAAACTTGAAACAAATAGTCTCTGTGAGTCACTTGAGAAGCAAACTTAATAGCTGTAACCAAGAAGTGACCGAAACCAACAAATATCGGAGAAGCACAGAATATGACTACTGAGTTGGAAACTTGATTGAAAGAGAGTCAACCGAAAGTACTGACACGTGACCCCCAATATCAACCCAAAAGGGAATTCAGACCGATAAATACACAATTCAGATTTCAAGCAAATAAAACACCAAGAGCTCCAAACCAATCAATGTCACTAGCCAGCAGAATGGAGATGAAGTGCCACAAATGTGGGAAACTTGGACGTTTTGCTAATCAGTGTTACGTGAAACAAAATTTTCACCAGGGACATTTCCCAAAAAGACCACCGAACCCAGTAAGGAACATTCAGGTGAGAAAAACAACTATTCAGGCGCACAACAAATGGCTCAGGAAGAAATGGACACTATATAAGAAAAAACTCACAGCAAATATGCCTTATCCAAGTCAAGGATGCGGTCCCAAACGTACGGATCGAAGGAAATAAGCAGATTCCAGACGGCATTCACTCTATACGCCAAGGAGAATTATGGCTACCAATTTATAACTACGAGTCAACCCCGCTTAAAATGCTAGATGAAATAAACTACGAAAAAATCCTCTGTACACAGTCTCGAGACGAGACTCGCAAAAAGGGAGGGGACGAATGTATTTAGGCTTTAAGAGCTTTAATAGAATTTTCGAACTGCAGAAAATACTACAATAAAACCACATGAAACCTTCAATTCGACAATAAATTGAGAAAATGTTACAACCTATAACGAGGTCTTTACATTACCTGGTGACCCATTACCATGCACCCAACTAACAGAGCACGAAATTACGCTGAATTCAGGAAAGATAGTAAATCTGAGATAACATAAGCTACCAGAAGCCGACAGACAATTTACCCTGGAGCACACACAAGAACTTTTAAAAAGAGGAATCATAAGACATTCCCAATCTCCATTTACCGCTCCACTTCGAGTAGTACAAAAAAAAACAAGCTACGAATGGTGACTGATTACAGACACATTAATAAGAATACCGACCAGAACGCATACCACCTACCGGTTATCGACGATATTCTTGACCAATTGGGAAAATCGGAGTTTTTCTTCGCTTTTGACATAAGTGCAGGTTTCCACCAAATTCCAGTGAATGAGGCATCCAAAAAATACTGCATTTTCTACATCTCAAGGCCATTACGAATACAGTCGTATGCCCTTCGGCCTTAAAAACTCGCCAGCCACATTCCAAAGAATGATGGACAACGCCTTCAGAGGTCTAATTGGCAGAGAATGTTTTGTGTACATAGACGACATAGTAATTATAGGAAAAACCCTAGAAGAGCACAACAAAAACTTGATTAAAGTGTTCAAAAGGATAAATGCATTATGACTAAAATTAGAACCAACTGAATGTGAGTATCTCCGACCAGAACTCGAGTATTTAGGCCATCTACTCACCAAAGATGAAGTGAAACCTAATCCAGTGAAAACTCAAGCGGTAAACAACTTTAGAATCCCTAGCACAGTGAAGGAAATCCAATCATTCTTGGGCTTCTCAGGATACGATAGAAAATTTTTAAAAAACTCCTCTAGCATAGCGAGACCTCTGACTAAGCTAACCCAACAAGAGATCATATTCGACTGGACACCTAAATATACTGAAATTTTTGAGCAACTAAAGAACGCCCTATGCTCAGCACCAGTACTACGACTTCCGAACCTCAAGGAAACTTTTACACTAACCACAGACGCATCCAACCAAGGATTGGGGGCCGTGCTATCACAGAATGCACACACATGCCCTTTTATATCAAGAACATTGAACAAGGCAGAAGAAAATTACACCACCAGTGAGAAGGAATTGTTAGCTATAGTACGGGCGGTTAAACGACTCCGACAATACCTATTGGGGAAAAAATTTACAATTCAAACGGATCACAAGGCCTTGATCTGGATTCATAACGTGGAAGACCCTAGCTCACGCCTACTAAGATGGGGACTCAGATTAGAGCAATACAAGTACGAAGTCCAGTACGTTGAGGGAAGAAAAAATAGAGCTGCAGACTGCTTATCTAGACTATTCCCCATTACCAGTGCAGGCACAGACATAGTGGAGGAAGGAATCACACCAGAGGACAAATTGCCTAACATAAAAATACTCGACATACCCATAAGGGGCGAATTAAATAACTCCACATACGATAAACACAAGCCCACAATCACTGGTCACGAGATAGTCGACAGCATTATTGAAATTAAATTACCTGAAAGAAAAATGAGCGAGCCCTCCAAAGAATCGACTGAGGAATTAACTGACGAATCAACTGACGAAGAATCAGACAGTCTGAAACCCAATGACCAGGATTCCAATCTATTTGATAATCACTTAGAGTGGAAAACAAACCCGATGACAAATGAAAGGGTTAAAGTGAAACCAAACGCAGCCGGAAAGTTATGGAAACAAATTGAAAGAGATAATATGCCAAATTACAACGAGGAAGAATGGCTAAGACACCTAGGTTGGCTGATAGGCGGTTTCAAGAACGAGAAATTAACTATAAAACGACTACACTTCGGAGACCCTACGTTTACACCCATCGAAAGGGAAGAAATAGTACAAATGATAAACTATTTGTCCAACTACTACGCAAAATCCAGTTCCCACTTATGTTTCAATAAAACTCGCGAACTAACTAAACAACAAAAAGAAAAAGTCATGAGAGAAGCTCACGGCGATCATTTGGAAGAAAACAATACCATTATCAAAGCAAGACCGAAAGCAGAATGGGCAGGAATGGACGAGGAAATAAAAAGGTAGGTCAAATCATGCCCTATCTGCTAACTACAAAAGGCAGTTAGGATAACAAACCAGGCCACAGGTATGATCCCCGATATTTCTCTGAACCCGCATGAGAAAGTAACCATGGACATATCCGGTCCGTTGCCAGAGACAAAGAGCGGAAATAAGTATATTTTGAGTATCCAGGACAGGTTAACAAGATACACTTTATTACCACCAATGAAATAAAACTTCTGAAAGTATCCTGTATAATTTGATGGAACATTACATTTACGTGTTTGGGGCACCACAGGTTATTCTGACTGATCAAGGACAGAACTTCTTGTCAGAACTAGTTTAGCAATTTAAAGAAATTTAAAATAAAAAAAATAACAACGTATTAAACAAATTGAAACCAGCTGGAAAGGCCCAGGCACAATAATCCAACTACTCGATCATAATAACCTGGTCATAAATTATAAGGGTAAGATTACAAGAATCCATATAGATCAAGTTATGCCGTTTTACGTTTCAGACAATGGCGAAGATAGTTATTATCCTAGCCCTAGTGGTGAGGATTCTAGCTAGTTATAACATCACTTAACTAAGGGAAAGGTCCATTAAAACACGTAATTCCAATCCCTACGAAATCTGCCAGTGTGTTCCTATCCATCATCCCCGACTATGAATATATACTCCACTATTGCGACTCCTATGTCCCAACAGACAAAGTAACTATAGAAAAATGTAAAACTATTAATGAATACCTTATTTGTAAACGAAACCAACCAAACATTAAGTTGTCAGAAAGTAAAAATTGTGAAGCAAGTCTTTTTAGACGATGCACGACACCCTCTTGTAACCTTTCCCCCTACCTTTTGCGTAAAGAAACTTTTATTCCTACCCGTGACGGATATATAATCATACCAACAGTGGATATTAATTCAGACATCGTATGTGGGGGACACGTAAAAAATAAATTGTCAAAACTAGCCCTCTGATTAGTGGAAAAAATTGCCAGCTGTATAACGATTACGACAAATTAGACTTACCCAGGCATTTAGAAAATAAACAAACATATGCGATAAATTTAACCTATGATGTCAATTACGAACATCAAGATTTAGACAAACTTAAAGGTTGTATGAAGCACAAAAACGACGTACAACCACATGTAGTAACTTACACGGCAAGCGCTCGAGCACTACCCGAACCAGGTCTCACAATCAAACCTAGAAGGGGAAAATTGCAGATTTTGTACGATCAAAAATTGTCTATAAAGGTGGGTGTTACGACCGCCTGAATCTGACCCCTCATCCCTTCTACTATCCAGGGGAATAGGTACCACTAGCATACGTGGGCTATAGTGTAGCGTCCAGACCCGGCGCATATTCAGTTATCTTCCATCTTTCGAGCAATAAAGACGTCCTGAATTGCTGTGCGCAATTCAGTTCCCATCACAAAAGACCTACTCGTTATTTATCACGTAACAATAATGCGAAAAGTATTTTCCATGATGGTGTGCCTTGTGCATGCCCCTTGGAGAGAAAAGAGAATTTTTCTTTGTGTGAAGAACGAAAATCCACGTTTTTTGACAAAACTTAAAAAATATCATGCATTTAACGAAAATGTTGACCATCTTTTGATAATACGCGTTTCCATTTTTCAACATTCAAATACTTGTAACTTTAACAACAAATTTTTTTCGTCAAATCCATAAGATACGCGTCGTCTTATCCGCTTTTAAAAACAACATATTTAACATAGAGTCTCAACTTAGTCTCAAGCTATTTTAATGGGAAGAACGATTTTCTTCTACCTTGAACTTCCAAAATTTTGAATTTGTTAATCTTAGTTGTTTATGAACATTTAAATTGTTATATTTTACCAAATACACTCATCTTGCTTTAGCTGTTCGACCTGCCTGTTGTCGGCCTTACGGTTGTTCACGCTTGAATGCTTCTGTCTTCTCCCTGAGCGTCCCTTGACGCCCTATACTCAAGGTCTTCGCTCGGACAGTCAGCGCCGTATCAGAAGTTATTTATACCGCGACTCTCTGCGCATATACATTTGTACGTGTGTCGGGTTCAGAGACCATATATGCGGTGTTGAGTGTTTACTCACTCTTCGCTCTAAACCCGATTGAAACAAGATTTTTAATAGCCTCCGCATACTAGCCAACCAGACCCGAGGCTGACCAGGTTGCGCGAGATAAGTGTATTATCAAAAATATATAACGAACGAAAATTGTCATTTCCTCCTACTGTGCGGCACCGGCACGCAGGTAAATACACAACGTGCACACTATCTGCGCATATAAATTGTAGAGGGCCATCCCTGAGCGATGAAGCAAGGGTCGCACGCTGAATACGCTGACTACACTAATCGCTCTCTTGACTGAGCGCTCTCTCGATTGCTCGCTCAACTGCTGGTTATTATTCGTTGACTCGTACTTATTCGCTCACGATTTCGAAAAAGTTTAATAGATTTCTGCTGGTCTCACTCGATTTTCACTGGTTCGAAAGATCCACTCGATCTCCGTCAATTTCACATAATATCACAAAACGTAATGCTGGTTGCATTTGATTCCATACCAATTTCAATCCCTTAAGCCCCTTGATTCGAGAGTGAATGGCCCCTCGCAATTAATCATGAATATGGTTAAAAAATGCCTGGATTATTTAGTAATATTATCGACTCACTCATTGCATTTTCAAACCTGCTCTACCAAACCTTCCAGTCATTCGGACTATATTTATATTTGATTATGAGAGACTTCAATATTTCAAAATGAATGAGCTTCATTAACCATGGAATCACAGATTTAAATCGTCTATTCTGCATATTTTTTTGGCTATTGATTTAATTGCAATCTGCGGATATTCCAAGAAAAAATAACATTTTCAATGGGCAACATCTGAAACATATATCTTGATTGTAAGAGTGTAAGTTGACGAAATATATGTATATGAATGTACATTTCAGCAACCTAGGCGACTGAGCATTGGTAGAAGTTTGACCAGTTGGCGGATATGCAATCCAAATCCAATCCGGTACTGGAAGGGAGGCGGCTATTCACCAATCTCGAATGGAGGCTGCGAATCCTCCTCAGGAGCGTTTAGTGATGGCACCATCTGTTTGCCACCTTCCATAAGGGGTAATTGTCTGTGTAGACGGGCTGGCCAGAGGTTCTTTGCGTGAACCTTGTGCTAGCGTCCATCTTCCTGAATGTAGTTTACCTCATATCACGGTTCTAGCTGTTTGGTGGCATATCTTTCTTGGTATCGTCGTTGATATTAGCGGCTCGGTCATGTCGCGGTTGTCGATTTTCTGCGGAATTCGCCACTGGTGATGGGGGGACCGGATTCTGCACGAGCCATTCCCCGGGCATAGGAATGGTCTTATCCTTTATAAGGTAGCTGGGACTGCTACCAGTAGCTGCATTGCGGCGTCGACGAGGACCAACCAGAAGCTCCGGAAAGTACTGATCCCAGATACGCTGAGTGCGAGATTCTAGTCGAAGTCCCTTCTTGATCTTCTGGTTTTGTCTGTCGGTAGGATTGGCTCGAGGGTGATCAACTGGTGTTGTCCACAATGCACAGTCCCAACGTTTATGGACTTCGGCCCACACATGCCCAATGTACTGTGTCATACTATCACTCAGAATTCGAAGAGATCATCCCCAACGTCAGAAGACCACCTTGATCAAAAAGTTTTAGGACTCGTCACCGTGTGGCGCTCTCGTTCGGCTGATTTCAATTCTTCTTCTTTTGTTGTGTTGGTAGAAGTGTCAATGACGTTCTGTCAGATTTTCAGCTTGATAGTTTGACATTTTTCGATGCGACGCCGTATTTTGTACATCTATCTTTGTGTGTGGTTTCGATTTTTCATAAAAGAAAATGTCATCGACTTTGCATCAAGGAGTTTGCATTGAATTTTGTGTTAAAAATGGATTTAACGAAGCGCAAACTTTGGAAACGTTGGGGAAGTGTTTCGGGAACGATACTCTAACGAGATCGAACGTTTTCCGCTGGCACGAACGCTTCAGAAGTGGTC
>JAUMHM010000004.1:839507-851196 GCA_032362435.1 Melikaiella ostensackeni
AAATTATGAGTCAATTTATTTAATCTTTCATATACTTGTTCTCTCATCAGAAAAGATGCACTTCGACAAATTTCTATACACCAACAACGTTATACAAAAATTTGGTGCTTCTTGAAAGTTGCACAAAATTCCAATATTTGTAAACTTGTTGTGATCCTTAGATATGATTATTCGACTTTAAATTCTCAATAATAATTTTTGAGAGTATTGAGAACAGATTTCTGAAAAGTAAAATTCATTTTTTTTTTAATTCATAATTTCAAAGGAATTAGAAAAATGAAAAATGTTAGCTTAAAAGACCCTTTACTCGTGTTTCTGCATAGGTTTAAGAATTTATGGCAGCTTGTCAGCTACAATGAACTCAAGACGTCACATTGTTTGGGGCGTAGGACTTCCAGATATCTACTGAGGACGCGAGCTTGGCAACAATACAGTTCCAAAAAGGGAAAATAATTATCAAGCATAAGCACCTGTGCCCAATTGGCGTCTCGCTTGAACAGGATAAATCACTGAGTTGAATAGCAGAGTAATAATACTAAAACTTTCGTTTGGGTTGAACCTACTACTGCTATCTACTTTTATTCATACATCAAGAGAAAACTTCAAAGTATTCAAATGAGCACAAAAAATAATTTGTTCTATACAAAAAATACGTATTCATTTGTTTCCATCATTTTGCCTGTGGAGATAATGCGGCTATGGTATACCAAGGTGAAAATGACACCGTCCTGACACGCGAAAATAAAACCCTCTGTGTCTGAATTAAGTCCGGATGATTTAAGGAAACCAAACGTTAGCTCCATCGACAAGGACTGATCTTTTACATTTCTGTGAAAGTGACTATGCATTTTCTTATCGTGGAGCTGTTCGAGAAAGTTGTTTACTAAAGGTCTCTGCCGCTTCCTCCGCGGTTCTGCAGAGGAGAGCCTCCTTCACTGATGTTATGTCCTGAATGCAGCTCTCTGGCACGCCTAGGTATAGGTATGTCTCTTCAGCGTAAAAGTGTCTGACAGCGCTCTTGTCCACGAGTTCAGGGTCATTGCTACTGCTAGCAAGTCGTCCGCGTTTCACATAAATCTTGGCACACTTGTCCAATCCCAAAGTTCATACCAATTTCTCGTGTGTACCCCTCGCCGATCTTTAGAGCATATCCAAGATGATGTGTTTCAGAAGGAGAGATCTTCAAGTCATGCATACAAAATATGAGTGTCATGCTCGCGATTATCACGTCCGCCGCAGAGGTACCTACGAAAACTGCGTAGTGCGAGAGATTGTAGCAGAAATGTGATGCAAAAGAGAAGATGACTCAAGGTGTCAACCTAAACGACGCCCTTCAGAAAGGTAACGCTGTTTGTTGTCAGACAACGTTTTTCAGATCAGATAGTAAATCCGGTTTTCCAAAGGGCCATCAATCTGTCTGTGCATCCCACTATATGTGAATGAACCTTGAAGCCTTCCATCAAACAGATGGTAAGTCTATGTAAGGTTGAATCGAAAGCTTTCTGGTAAACATTCCAGGCCATCGACAGATTGCGATTGAAGGATGCAGCGTCTTTGCAGACGCTTCTGTCGATAAGCAGGTTTTTCCGACAGACTGCTACGCCTCTATTCGATCCACGCTGTTCGTAGATCTCTCTCCTCACAGGTCCACTTGTCCGAACAATCCTGTCGTTCACGATAGCTGCAAAGATTTTACACAGTGTGATCAGACAAATTATTGGCCTGCAGTTTTTTGGGTTGGACAAGTTGCATTCCTTCGCTAGGAGTACAGTGCGTCCTAAAACCAGTCACTGCGGAATGGGGGTCTCCGACTTCAAATATGAGGTGAAGATCCGCGCCAATTGTTGGTGTGTAAAACTAAACTTCTTCCACCAGAATTTCTTGATACCATCCGGCCCGGCAGTAGAGAAGATCTTCGTGCCTCTCAATGCTTCCCTCACCTTTTGTCGTCAGATAACACCCGCGTTCTGTCAAGAATGTGCTGCTTGATGATCAGCAGCTTTGATATATTTAGTATGTGATACTGGATCCTCAGTTCATGAGCGAACTTTCGGACCGTTTTCGTGAAATGCCTACCAGATGTTATGTAGTCATTCACTTACTAAATACGGGATTCATTCTTCCTTACTCAGCCAATCTTCTTGTACGTTTGATGCAAACGCCTTTTGTCTTTTGATGTATTGTCGGTTGCACCCGACGACTCGAATCGGCTGAAGCTGTCCTCGTACTGTAAACTGAATAATTGACGGTCCAGAAGTCAGACTTCTCCGAAAGATCCTCAAGAAGTGCGGCATTCATTGCAGCCAGATCTTGGGGCTTAAGAGGAACCTGGATGTCGATGTTCCTTCTCGTCCTGAAATCGCCATCATCTTCCGGAGATGCCTGATTTCCGCGGTTGGTCTAAATGTCGCTTCCACTTCTTCGTCTGCGGCTTGTTCTTGCAGAGGTTGGGTAATCCATCCGCCTATATATCCTGTGTGCAAGAGGTCGTCGACACGGTTTCGCAACCTCTGTTGCGAAACGTGCGGAATCTCAGGGTGTTTCTGGGATTACAGTGTGTGCAGGCGCGCCATGTTATCCCAATGAGTAGGCACAATGCTGGCATCGTTGCAATCCAGCAAGTCATCCTGAGTCAATCCGCCCACTCAAGACATCGACTGTCTCATCGATCCGTCATTGTGTTTGCATCCAAATTATTTGCGGCACCCTGAACTCTAGGGTGCACGGCACTGTTTGCCGACCCATTGACGATGCTCTGCGCGTTCGATCATTTTGAACCGCATTTACAACTGGGTTTGGTGCTTTCATAGTTGTTCCCACGGGAAGCTAGGAAAAGAGTTTGTCCACCCTTGCAGAGCTCCGCATGCAAGGGTAAGGCTGATACTCTAGGAGGTCGCCTGGTATCCCAGAGATACCGTAAAAGACACATCACCCGTGCCATTCAGCTTCCGACACGGTTGCTCACGCTTTTGCTTAAAGGTGTTTCCTTTGGGACAATCCCTAAACAATTGTCCGCGACTGCTAATTAACTTTTGTGGACGTATTCAGCAGAAACTCTCGGCACAGGCACTCTCTATTCGCAGTCTGAGGACGCGTCCGGTGGCTTTTTCATAGGCCCTCCGATTTGATTATATATATATATATATTCATCTGACGTCTTAGATAATCCTGCGTATTTTTCAAAATACTCGAGTCCCACAAACGGTCTTTCTGATCAATCATACGCCTCGGATGATTATTCCTCTTTTACCCATGGTATCGTGTCATTCTACTTGACGCACTCGACATCAGACGGACATATGTTTTCAGCATTTACTTTTCGCCCTGTGCCTAGCTGCGTACGCTTGATCGCTGCTGAATTTCCTACATTATACTCAGCGGGTGTTAGTCTTCGATGACTGTAAGTTCGACGATTCTCGTTTCGAAAACAAGTTCAAAGGGAGTCATGTCAATACTTCTTCGAAAGGTTGAATTGAGCACCTGCTGAACTCGATTAACGTGGTGATACCCTTCAATAGTATCGTGAAGAGATATCTTCGTTGAAAAGGAAATGATGATCCAATGCAGTCTTTCGACTAGCCCATTTGCTCTCGGCAGTCATGTCGTCATTCTGAAGTGTTTGATTTCTTCCTTTTTACAGTATTTCTAAAATTCTTCTGAAGTGGATGCTGTTCCACGATCGGATGCGATCAGGGACGGACTTCCGAAAATATTGTTCTGACTATCCAATATATTAATCACTCCCTGCGTCGTTGTAGACCTGTTTTGATATAGCTATATGAATTTCGTGAATCCATCCAAGACAGACAAGATGTGGTGGTACTTCTTGTCTGTCGTTTCCAACGGTCCTAGATAGTCACTGCACACTGGGCCCTCACGTGGGCTGACCGTTGACCAATACCAGGCCACGGCGACCAGACTTTGTGGGCGGAGTCCACGCGGCGGCTGTGTTGTTGGTGGTCCGTGTGAGAGCATTGGTGGTTTCAGCGTGGGTGTCGGCCACACTCGTAGCGGTGCTTTTGGCAGTCGACAGCTACAAAAAAATGAAAGATGCTGGGTGTTCAATCTGCGTGACAACACGAGAAAGAGGAAAGGATGGTGGTCTCGTCGCCCTGGTAGGGTTCGGCTTAAGCGGTTCGTCAAGTCGACGGGTCCCGGTCTTTGTTCCAGCACATACGGCTTCAAGTACCGAATGTGTTCCTTGGCGGCATTTTTCCCATCTACTGAGGCCAACCCAAAAATAACCGATGAGAGGCGACGTTTAACCCGGAAGACGCCCATAAATTTTTGACAAAACTTAGCGGCTGCGTCGTCAGCCTTCCTTGACAGTCTCCGATTTGGCTTCAAAACAATATCTCCCACTCGGTAGGTCCTAACGCGTTTGTTCTTATTCTAATATCTAGCCTGCGTTACGTATGCGCCGACTATGTGTCGGGAAACCGAATCCCCAAAGTTCTCTAATCTTTTTACCCGCTCTACCCACTCCACTGGGTTCGGTTCGCGACGCTGCGTACCTCTCTCGAGCTGTCGACGCAGTATCCGGTACGGTAGCGGGTTCCTTTTGAAGTTGAGGAAGGCCGGTGAGACTTTCAAGGAACCCTGGACTGCAGTACCGATTGCGAAGCGGAACTCATGTAGATGCAAATCCTACTCCTTGTGGTTTTTCTGTCAGAGTGAGACGATCATTGTCTTGAGGACCCGATTAACTTCTTCGGTCGGGTTTGCTTGAGCATGGTACACCGGGTTCGTTGTCTAATTTATGCCGATGCTCTTGCACATTTGTCCCATTAGCTTGTTCAAAATTTCGGCGCCGTTATCCGTGTAGATTACTACTAGGGTTCCCCAAAACGACACTGAGAGATCTTTGAAGGCTTTCCGAATGGTGGGTCCATTTGCCGTGTGGATCGAAATACACTCTATCCACTTCACGAAGAAGTCCTAAAACACCAGAATGTATTTGGAGCCTCACTTCCTGGTGAAGAAGGGTAGGGCAAAATAATGGCATTGATTTATATGGTACTTATGCAGTCTAAGAAACTAAAGTGACTTCAGTTGTGAAATAGAAACATCAACATAAAGTTGCATCATCGTTTTATATGTAGCAATATGATACCTGTCTTATGAATTTTAAAATCTTCGAAAGAATTTCCTGTGAAGTTTTTTTCTTCTTTTTGCAAAAGAGAAACTCACCTTAGCGTTACTTTCAGGCGGGTTGCACTTGCACTTCCTCCTGATGAGTAATTTTCAGTTCCTCCTCAATGAAGTATACTAAACTAGATTTTAAAATATTGTCAAACAACAAAGAATAATACAGAAAAAAATCCAAAAATGAATTTGAGGTGACAGCTCGCATATTTTAATTCAATAAAATATCATAAGCCTTGTTTTTATTGAGAGAAAATCAAAATATACAGGTATATAGAAAAGCATTCATAATATTTCTAAAAATACAGTCCGAGTAAAAAATAGAGATCAAGTTTCAAAATAAACTATTTCTAGCAGAAATTTTATTTCTCTCTAGAAACGGAAACTTCACAAAAGTGAGTCAGAATCAAAGTGGGAATTTTCGGAAAATTTGTTTAAAGATTACAATGGCATTATCTCAATTTCTTCTTACGATTCTCAACCGACAAAGCACTCAGCTTTATATAATTCAGAATCCTTTGTTTATTACTGCCTCCAAATAGCTGCTGAACATTTTTTTTGTTCGGAGTATGCATACAATAAGAAAATTGAAAGTAAAAGGAAGCAATAAAAAACGACTGAAAACGTCAATAAAGGCAGAACATTATTCTTAATATATTATTATTATTATTATTATTATTTATATACCATTGAGCCAAATCCCTTTCGGGGTAAGCGTAACTCGTTCTGTTCTGGTCACGTTTTACTACTGGGGATTGAGGCATTTGTATGGTAAATTTGGGTACGGGATGTTTAGGAAAAAAAGGAATAGGTTTCGGATCAATATTACAACGTCGCACCGACACTAGTCGCCTGATCAATCTCTCTAGCAATCAACCCAGATGAAGAGGTTCGCGTAGCTATTATAATAACGGGAATAGTTATAACAATCCACATTCAAATCTCTTCACGTGGGATTATTAGTACTCAAAATCTTTCGTTTTAGGCATCACTCTTCTTCTTATAAACAATTGCTATCCATACAAATCATAAATTGGCTCAGCCACACAAACAAATATCCGCCAACGATCTTGAGCCTTTCGGCGGTGATGCCATCCATACGAGCAGTCCTACCATCCTTTAGTTTCTCAGTCACGGATATAACGCCGTCGATATTGACTTTCCGTCCGCTACCTACAGCGAAATTGTCTAACGTATTTTCCTCGATGGGAAGCTTATTATGTTAAATAGCTTGACCTCCATACATTCTCTTGCAGAAATCTCTCATATAGTCTTTCATTTTGTCCGAATACCATACCATTTCACCATCAGAATTCCTGATTCCGACTACATCAGTGCTAGAGCTTCGTTTCCTAACCTTCTCAACCTCTTCAAAATGATTTCTTATTTCCTTCAAAGTCATTTTGCATTTTTTATCTTCTTCCGCCTCAATTTTATCCTTGCTTTCTCTGACTAGTATCTTGGCTTTCCCGTTTTCATCTCTGTAATTATTTTTTATCTAGTCCTCTCCTCATCGCTATGACCTTTGCTATTTAACGTTCTCGAGTATGATTGCTTTTTCTCTTTGATAGCCACGCGGATTTCATCATTTTTCTAAACCTTCTCCCCACCAAAAAGCTGTGACGTAATTTATGAATGGCACCTGAACAGATACGGAACTTACCTCCGCTAATGAATCAAGAGTAGAGGACGTTTCTAATGAAACGTTTAAATCTGGGTCCTTTTGACTAGCCATTTGATAATTATATGGATCAGGGTTCAAAACCATCCGGAGTAGTGGCGACTCTTTGAAGTTTTCGAGTGCAGTAACTAAATTAATCGAAGGAAGTACACTGAAAGACCCTAGTAAGTCAGTCCGCAATATGTTAATCCGAGAATTTCATTCGATGACGAGGGGTAGAAGGGGTAAAGAGAGCGTGACTCTAAAGCCAGCATACTCGTCCAGTAGCGCACTCAGAATGCGGGCGGTGCCACGCAAGTGCATAATTTCGTCAGTTCGCACGATCCGCACTTCGCTTCATTTGCTTTCAGTGTTTACGTTATGTGATAGAAAAATTTCGCAGGAAAAAGGAGGCAGCATTTATCTTTCATAAGACACAAACATTTACATCAATAAATATTTTTCACTGCGAACGAGAATCACATAGAAATGGTTCATACGGACCTGCTTGTTGACATTGGACTCGGTCCACTATATGTCCAAGGCCATTTTAGGCAAGAACCAAAGTCGGACTTATATGGGACTTTCAGTGTAGTGACATTATTAGAGACAACTCTTTAATTTTGCTCTTACTGAGATTAAGGTCAATCAAGTTTGCTACTACTGCGAAGGTCATTGTCCACGACCGGTATATATATATATATATATATATATATATGTTTCTCTTCTATTCATTCATATATATGATACTTTCATATACACTCGAACTCCAATATGAGGACAGTTTCGGGTGTTGCTCGCACTGGCCTTGGGACTAAAGCAGTACCTTCGAAACGTAAACAGTCAAGAACGTGCAAATCATTTCCTCATAATACGCAATCTCCGAACATGAGTTCGAATCTTAGTACACTCGCACTGCGCCTTCATCTATACGCTGCTGGTGTTTCACCCTCCGTTGAGCACAGTCTCTTGCACCGCGAGCTAAGAAACTGTGGGGGCCAGCAGTCGGCCAGCAGTTCTATGAATCCTTGAAATGGATAGGATGATATGAGAGTTCGAGTGTGCATATTTAATAATAAATATATTTTTGATAATATATTCGAAATAGTTCTATTTTGCGTGCAGTTCTGGCATCCGAGCACCTAAAATAAAACATTCTACTCATTGACTTTTCTTAGAAACTGAGTTAATAAATCTATATTAGTTCCAAAATCACTTCAAGTCCTTTTTCTATCCTTCTCAACCCGTTATCTCCTTTCATTGAGTGGGAAATTCATATATTTATGCAAGATCAGACAGGCCAGTTTTCCATGACATTGTCCTGATTCGATATGATTTTTAGTTTTCAGCTCAAATGGCGTAAATATAATAAGTGTCGATTGAGGATAAAAACGGTCAATAATCTATTAATAGTAACTGCGAAAAATTTTCTTGGATCCTTGAATTTACTTCACGTTATGTTTCTAATTCAACTAAAAGTCATTCAGAGCTTTTATCAAAAAAATTATTATTCAAACAAATATTTAGGAAGAAAATATCTTGTGACCGCTTTTGATTATTTGTACAACTCACGTCTCACTAGGCTTAGAGGAATGTTTACAAAAATATCGAAAACAAATTTTATTTAAAGTTTATTCTCTTTCATACACAGTCATTGAGTGTGACCAGTGACAACTCAGTCCAGGACTACCCTGACTCCCACTGCCCTTGGTCTGAGCTTCCGCCTAGAAACTCAGAATTTGTATGATTCTGACCAGAAATCATACCTGATAACTCTAAGCTTGGCCCCGGTAAACAGCTTTGCCAAAGTTCCTTCCACGTACATCCCTGACAAAGGGATGTATGCCTCGCAACATTGACCCCGACTGAAATACCAGACATTCTGTTCAGTACAACCCAACTTTCTAGTCTACTCCATGGCATCAAACGTGATCCATTTCTGAAGACAGTATACTGCCACTACGCTCCTATGATTTGGTGACTTCTTCAATTCCCCCAAGTGTTAAACCTCATAGCGATCGTTGGGCAATACTGCAGTCACCTTGAACGGTCCCTCTGCCTTGGCCGCCAATTCCCTGCTCTCTGCTATTGCCGTCGGAATGGCTGCTACCATTACGACGTCACCGACATCGTGATGAGGCGTTTTGTATCGACGTGCATCAAACCTCTTTTTCTGCTCTGCTTGGGCTTAATCTGTATACCGCTTGGTTTTTCTCCTCAACTGGCGAGCATCCAGTAGGTCAAGAGACTCTTGAATTTCTCTAGACAGTACTGCATCCGCTACCCCTCTGGGTTTGTATCTCAAAAGAAGATGAAATGGACTCTTCTCAGTGGTTCTGTTGATAGTGCAATTCACTGCACTCTGAACCTTCTTCACATTTTTATCCCATGTGTCCTCGGATTCTCCAGCACAGGCTACTGCTCATAAATTTAACACAGTGCGATTCAATCTTTCACATTGTACATTGGCTCTTGGTGTTGCAACAGCGTTCACAATGTGCTTCATTTCATACTCCTGACAGGGAGCTTCAAATGTGTGAGACGTAAATGCGGTCCCAGTGTCAGTTATTATCCGTGTAGGAACTTCAGATACTGCAAATAACTGGTCGAGTGAATTAATGACAAACTTTGTCTTTGTTCTATGTACAGGTTCGAGGATATAAAACTTGGTGAATCCATCAATATTCGATAGTATTTGTATATTTTCATTCTTTGAATGGATAAATGAGCCAACTTGATTGAGCTGTAATGTATGAAAGGGAAATGAGATTTTCTCAAAAAGATGAAGAAGACATGTTTTCGTCCCGACGATGATTTAAAGTAGACACAGTTGAGACAACCCATGGAATACTTAGAAACAAATCGTCTCATACCCTTAAACCAGTTTTTTTGCGCATTTCTTCCAGGCTTGTTTTTTCTACAGAGTGATGGAAAAATAAATCAAAATACTAATCTTGTACCGATGTTGAAGACTTTCAAAGTGTTATTACAGTCTCTTATTGTAATTACTAAACTTCAACGTTGTGCTTATATTTTGGATATATGGACTACCTATAGGGCTGATTAGTTGAAAATATTACTTAACAGTTTCGACTTTACACTCTCCCCCCCCCCCCGCATGTAACAGATCGTTACATTTTTCTCACCCTCCTCCACACTAAAAAGCTTTGACGTAATTCATGAATGGCACCAGAACAGATACTGTACTTACCTCCGCTCATGAATCAGGAGTAGAGGATGTTTCTAATGAAATGTTTGAATCTGGGTCCTTATTACTAGCCATCTGATAGTTATCTGGATCAGGGTTCAAAATCATCGGGAGGATTGGCGACTCTTTCAAGTTTTCAAGTGCAGTAACTAAGTTAATCGAAGGAAGTAGTGTAATGTTTTGGATTAAAAATACACCACCTGAAATATTAAATATAAGATTTGTTAGTCTGAAAATATATCATTTTTGTAATCAATCTACGCTGGAAGTTTTTCAGTGTTTTGTACCTAAATCAAGCAAAGAAATACAGAAATTATTTTATTCTATTAAATCAGAACCAAATACACTCTTATGGTATGTCTGAGTTCAAAACGCAAGATAATTATCAAAGCGAATTTTCAATCAGCACATATCTATATTCTATACATACAATACGGAGTTCCAAGTTGGATCGATATTATATATATATATATTCTAAAAATGTATTTAAGAAAATTTCGCAAGAATGTGCATTTTCTGAAATACTCGAAAACGGTGCAAAATATCGGAAAATAAGAAATGATCTCTCTCTAGAAGTCTTGGGAAGGTTAATTCTCAACTTTTTATTGTTTTTTTGCGAATTTTGAAACAACGAGAAACCCTACACCAGGATTAGATATAAAAAGATTATTATTCATCTTTTTTTTTTAAATTTAGGCCCCTCAACCGAAAACTTTTTTTTAGGTCACAAAGAATGATTTGAGACAAAAAATATACAGCTGCATATGCTCACGAGGCTCGACTTTTGGTAGCATATAGAATTTTGTTGTTATCATGCAAACTTGTCATTACAAATAATATTTCTTATCAATGGGTATGAATGAATACAATTTAAACATTAAAATCATTCTTAACATATAACTATAATATGTTCAATTATTTTTTTCCAATTTTAACTTTCATAAACTGTGAAAAAATAGGACTCTGCCTTTAACATTTTCATTTTGACATTTTTGCTTTCTTCCCAAAAGCACTCCAGTCAATCAGGTGAATAATCGATATTTAGGAAGAAATTAAAAAATTAAAAGAAATTGAAAACTGGTTTGCTTTGTTTTGCTTTTGTTTGCTTTGAAAGCACTCCACTCAATGAAGTTAATAATCGATAATAAAATAACAATTAAAAATTAGTTTAAACAAAAAAGTGAACTTTTGGAACAATTAGAAACTTTTTTAAAATCAGAATACATCCATATTCTTGAATTTGCGCAACCGGGGTAATTACAGGACAAAATAAGAATTCTGTTGCGTTTCACCTGAGTTAAAGATTATGTTAGAATTTTTCTGAACGATATTGTTTTACAATATTCCTCATAGAGTTTTTCCATATTTTTAGATTATAAAATCCGACTTCGCCTAACATTACTACAAAATAAAGAAATGATTTCCATAAGAATCTAGCACCAGAAAGTTTAAAAATAGTATTTAGCCACAAATGAAGCTTGTGACGTATATTCCCCGCTTGACAGTATAGAACATTAAAATTAATTTTCTTTTTCACAATCTTGTTTTTTAAGATGATTTTTTTTAGGATTCGAAGTGTTTCAAAGCTCGATATCTGCCAAGGCGATATTTGCATTAATGTTTAAGACCGCAATCGTTGCATGTAAATTTTGGTTCCACTTCGCACTCATGAGTAA
>JAUMHM010000004.1:853288-888777 GCA_032362435.1 Melikaiella ostensackeni
AGTTGTGATTTCACATAACCTAAAAGTAAAATCACCGACTTCTGTGAATATCCAACGTTACACATTGGTAATAATCGTGCCCACATTCAACGTGGTAAAATTACAGTAAAATTTTTTTACAGTGTATATTATTTGCAGTTTCAAACAAATTATTTCTTTCTCGATATTTGAGAGATTGAAAGAGGAAAAAGTTTTCTGGAAACGAAAAATAATATACAAGCGTTTTCCTTATGTGTATTTATTCGGAAAAATATTAAATGTTTCTTCTTTTTAAGAAATATTTTTGAATTTAGAGGTTAAAGAGCATAGCTAACCTAGTTCTTTATAATCAATCAATAGTTATACTTACGTTTTGTGGTTGGTTAACTAATTTTCCGTGAGATTTAGTTTCTTATTCTACTCAATTTTTAGTTAAGAACATCTCTATACATGTTGAATGTTATTTTTTATTGTTTATTATTTGAAGAAGCAAAAAATATTTAAATATCGATATTTTCGCAACGATATATCGATATTCCTGTCCAGTATCGATATTTCTTCATGTCGATATTGATGTGTCGGATATATCGATGTTCGTATTATCGATATTTTTGGTTCGATATCCCTTCACTAAATGGGTATCTGTGTTTTTGTAAATTTGATGTGGACTTTATTTGCATAAATCGAAAAGAAGAAAAGGTTGGAGAATGTGGTAAGTAGAAAAGTATGATTTTATTTGGACCTAGATAATTAATTGGCTTATTGAAGATGAAAATAAATTGAACGGATTGAAATTTGCTCAGTGGTTGTAGGTTAGGGCCACGTCAGTATGAACGAATTTTGTTTTTTTTTTAACGATTTTTTCTATTTATATCCATGCATACACTTATTATTATTAACATTATTCCCAAAGTCGCTTCAAAAAGTGCAAAATAACGTAGACAGCATACATTAGAGAGTATAATTGAATGTTTATTCAAGATCTAACCTTAAAATTTTGTGTTTTCATTTTAGCTTGTGCCAAAACGTTCAACATTTTGTGGTTTCAAATTTAAGTTGTTCAAAATTGTACATTTTTCAATTAAAATCATCTATAGCTTAATAATTGTCAAATCGAAAAGGTTAAAATTGGAATAATGTCATCAACAAAATTCAAAATTATTTGGTTCTAATTTAAATAAGTTAGAATTGTATAATTAAGGAAAGAAAGCCTTTTAATACTTGACCCACTATAAATTCAGAACACTTAAGATCGCAGTTTAAGATTTAAGCATTAGAGGCTCTCTCTTCTTTACAATTTACATAAATTGTTCAGAATTAAACAATTTCCTGTTGAAAGTCTTAATAATAAAAAACAGTTTTAAATTGAGAACGTTTGAAGAATAATTTCAATGAAACTTTATACATTAGAAAATTTTTAATTAACGCAGCGATTAGAATTCATATATTAGTAATTATTTAAAATATAGGTAGCCCTATTATACGCGCGCTATAGATTGCAAGACACATTGGATTTCCAATTAATAATATTTAAAAAAGAATATGTATTTTAGTTTTTTTGAAACGAGTTTAATTTTAGATTTTCAAGGTTGATATAGTTCAGATATAACATTGTAGAATTTCATTATTGTGCATGAAATACTCGACTTAGAACATATCAAAAAATTATAAGCAATAATTTAATCTTGAGAGATGCCTCGTTTCATAATCATTTAATTTCTAGACTTGATTTTTCAAGTTTTTAGTTCAAAAAAGAAAAAAGTTAAATTTTGAATATTTAAGTATTGAATTGTTAATCGTGATAAATTATTCAGAGTGGATGCTGGGCTGGGAAATCAACAAATGACCGGAAATTTTTTGAGACCGGGAGAAACCGGGAAATGACAGTGAATTAATTTTTTTATTCAAATTTTTAACAAATAGTTCAATTTTTAACCAAAGGCATGAATGTTCAACCAAAAAAATGAATTTTTAACAAAGTAGTCTAACTTTCAAAAAAGTAGTTCAACTTTTCAACCAATAGATTTAAATTTTAAATCAAAAATAGTTGCATTTAACCAAAAGGGACGAATTTTTAACGAAATAGTTGAATCCTTAACCAAAACAGATTAATTATCAACCAAACAGTTGCATTTTTAACCAAAAAGGAATGAAATTTCTACCAAAAGACATAAATTTTCAAACCAAAGCGACGAATTTTCAACAAGCAAATATAAGTTTCTAACAAAAAAAAAACTTCAACCAAATAATTAAATTCTCTACCAAAATAGTCTCATTTTCAACAAAACACTTGAATTTTCAAACAAGAGTTGAATTTCCAGACAAAAAAAAATTTTCAGCCAGAAAGAAAAAATATTTCAATCAAATTGTTGAATTTTCAACTCAAAAAGGCGAATTCCCAACAAAAAAAAAATTAATTTTCCACTACAAAGAATGACTTTCTAACAAAATTGTTGAATTTTGAACAAGATAATTAAATTTTCAACTAAATATTACATTTTTTAACAAAAATATAATAGTAGACTTTTCAACCGAAAAGAATTAACTTTCAACCAAAAATAGTTGGATTTTCTTATTGGGTTCTTCTATTAATTCAGTTCGCATTTAAGTGGCAGTAGTTTAGAAAACTGGAAATTTTGCTTAGAATATAAAGTTAATTTTCCACTTCACACTTTTTCATTAAACAAAGTAATTAAACGCTTTTCTTCAAATTCAAGTTCTATTCCAATATTGTTTCTGTCTAAAATATGCCATTTTTAACTCATTCAATTAAAAAAATTTTAATTAAAATGAAACTTCTTAATATTGTGCAATATTTGACTGCTTATTTAAAATGAGCAGTTATAAATCAAATATTCATAATTAAATCGTTTGAAATAGAAGCCTTGAATCTTTGCAATTTCAGAGTGTTAAATCTAAACTTTGAACGTTACTATTTTAATTTTTGCATTTTTTTTTTATTTTAATTTGTAAGTGACAGTGTTGAATTTTTATGCTTAAACGACAACGGGGCAAATATTAATTTCATACGACTTAAAACCAAATTAATTTATCTTCTAATTTAAAGTGTTCAGTTTAAAACAAAATTAATTTATATTTTTCAACCAGAAATCTTCGAACTGTTCAATTTATGGACTTGTAAAATTTTGCAGGTTAATGGCATTTAATTTAAAATTGTTTAATTAAAAAGTGTTCAAAGCTTCCATTTCATACATGTGAATTATTAAGCGTTCGAAATGAAAAAATTCTGAATTAAACAAAAATGAAGCTTCATTTTTTAAATTTTATCTGCAAAAGAGTTCCAATTGGAGTACTTTAACTTGCAGTTAAGTTTTGATTACTTCAGATAACAAAATTTTCAGCTTCAAGAGTTCGAATTTTTTAATTTCAATGGCCACCCTGATTATTTTAACATTTCATAACTATAAATGTTTCCAATTAAAGACGTTTTTTTATCTTCATGTTTTAAAAGTTTTTATTTTTGAATTGCACACTTCCGGTCACTTCAAATTTAAAGTTAATCAATTCTGGTACCTGTTAAGTCTTGTAATTTTTAGTTGTAAATGCTCAGTACTGAGATTATTATTCAAGCTTCCAGGTCAAGAAATAATAATTGGTCTATTTCGGAGGCTCTTTCTCATTTGTACAGTGTCGAATTTCGAAGGTTTCTAATTTGAATCTATATTGAACTTTCAAAGCTTTTATTTCTGAATTTTTTAATTACAACTAATTACTCAGGCTTTTAGTTCGAAATATTGAAAGCCTGCAATATTGTACTATTGTAAATTTAAAACTATAAAACTATACAATAAAAAAATAAAACTATAAATATTAAACTATAAAATTATTCAATTTTAAATGCTTTTAATTCAGGGTTGTTTAATTTCAAACTATTCCAGTTTCAAATAACTAAATTTTGAAAGTTTCAAACTAAAAGCTAAGCAACAAGTAAGACTTTCAATTTTCAAATTTACTGTCTTGAAAGATATAAAAGGGGTAAAGTCATAAAATTTGTATAATATGTACTTGAAATTATTCTAACATTATTCAATTTCTGTTCAAGATGTTATAGTTAGTTTTCGATCAATTGGTTTAATTTTTGTAATAACCAATATTACAAGTTTTCATTGGTGAAAAAAGAATTTCACACTGTTGATAACCCATTAACATCTAACAAGTTATTAAATCTCTATTGTTTTTAATTTAAAACTCTATAATCTTAAAGCTTTTAATTCAAAACTGTTGTGTCTTTTGAATCATTTAAATTTCAAAGCACAGAAGATATATATTATTTGCTGCTTTAAGTTTGGAAATATTAAACTTTAAATATTTTAATTTTCATTTCAGCTTTTCACAAAATTCTGTAAATACATTTAAAATATTTAGAATTTCTTACAATCTTTAGAAATATTTTGAAATTTCTAGAGTTCCTTTAAAAAACTCTGATATATAAACATTTTTTTCAATTCGTTAACAATTTTTGGATACTCTTAAATGTTTTGAAATATCTTAAAATCTTTTTTAAACCCTTCAAAATGTTTCGGATTTCAAAGAAACATTTTTGAAAAATTTTAAATCCCTTAAAAATTCTTTAAACTATTTAGTATTCATTGAAACAATTTGAAATTTCTAGAATTCTTCGATTAGTTCATTCTTCAAAATAAAGTGTTCAATTCGAGTGGCTTCTGCTTTGTAATTGTATAATTTTGAATGTTTTTCGTTGGCAAATTTAGACGATTTTAGTTGTAAAAGAATTTTTAACGGAAATTTTTAGTCATATTTTGCTAAAAGTTTCAATTTTTTGGAAAAACCAGATTAAAAAGCTTTCAAATTTGAAACTATTAGATGTAATTGTTAAGAATTTTAAGAAAACTGTAAAGTTTGGAAGTGTTAAAATTTGAAACCTTTTTAAACGTGTAAACTTCAAATTTTTAAGCCGATAAATTTTGAATATTGAATTGAAAGAAAAAATTTTACTACGCTTCAAATTTTCGGAATCGTCAAAATAACGATGGAAGTATTGGAAATCATCTAAATTAAAGCTATAAAATATAGATACTGTAAGGAGTTGAGACATGTACTTTTAAAAGGTTATAAAAAATGTTAGGAAATTTGAATTTGAATTTTTTTGTTTATCAAATTTCTAATGAAGTTAATTTCTTTTAACAGGTATGTGTCATTTCCACTTATTTACATCGTATGTATAATATTATTTCTAAAACCTGAAAGTCCAGTTTCCTCTAATTTTCTAAATGAGAAGCAATACGAATTTATTTGGTTTTTTGAGAACTTCGAAACTAAAAAACCTTGAAAAATAATTCGTACTCAGTGAATATTAGAATTAGATTGTTTTTCGTAACAGCGATAATTTTCAAATGGAAGTGTGATTGCAGGAAACAAACAAGTGTATTAATTGTAATTATTGTTACGTAAAAACTGTAGCTTTGAATTTTCAGATTGGAATCTCAACCTGCCTTCTTATACGCTAAAAGTATTAAAATTAGACATTTTTTCGGGTAGTAGGTTAAAAAAAAAGGAGTCTTACTATGTTGCAAAAAAGATCTAATTCTAGTAATTTAGTGTTAAATATAAAAGCGTTATTGAATATATGTATATTAATTTTATCCACTATTAATAGCAATACATAATAAATGGTCTAATAATCATTTTAATAATGTTGCAGATCATGTGTGTCATACTTGGGTGTTTTATACGAAAAAGGAAAAAGAAACAACAAAATGAATTGGTGGAAAGAGTGGTTGATAAATTTTCAGGATTTAAAGTTTGCAATGTAAGTATATTATATAAAACCAAATGTCTGTAAGTCCGTCTACTATTAATAAATATGAAAGCTGGACCGTGTAAACCGGGGAAATGACAGTAAATTTATTTTCTCAGCAGAAATTTGTAAAAGAAATTAGTAGAAAAATCTTCCCAATCATATCGAATGTCACTTAATTGATACCACATAAAATTATGCAATGTTTAATGTACATATTTGATTTGAAATTGTTTTGAGTTTAAAAAGTTCAGATTGTAACATTTTCCAGTATGAAATCATTCAGTTTACAACGCGTAATTCTGAAGTCCTTTACTTAATTATTGATTTTAAAAGGCGATTTTGACTCTGTTCAAAATTAAACAATTTACAGATCTTAGCTTTAGAAAATGAACTGACTCAATTCGAAAGCCGTAGTACTTAAACAAGTGTGAACGTCCGATTAAAACTTTATAAACTATTCTTAATTTAGAAATAATTTCAAATTAATAGATTCATAATTAAACGCTTTTATTCAATTTCAAATCATATTCAGATATTGTTTCAGGCTAAAATATTCCATTTTTAACCCATTCAATTAAAAATTTTTTAATTAAGAAGAATAACTTTTTAATATTTATTAATATTTAACTGTTCATTTAAATTGAATTCATAAATCAAATATTCAAAACTGAACAATTTGAAATTTAATGGTTTGAAATAGAAAGCCTTGAGTCGTTGAAATTTCAGAAAGCTGAATTTAAAGTTTGAACGTTACAATTTTAATTATTCCATTTTATAAGTAAATATTCTCATAAATCAAATATTCAAAACTAAATAATTTGAAACTGAATTGTTTAAAATAGAAAGCCTTGAATCGTTAAAATTTCAGAGTGCTAAATTTAAACTTTCAACATTACAATTTTAATTTTACCATGATTTAAAGTTTTTAATTTGTAAGTGAAATTGTTGAAATTTTGATGCGTAAATAACAATTGAACCATTAATGATTTGAAAAAGGCTTAAAACTAAAATATTTTAACTTCTATTTAAAATTTCTTTCTAAAATTGTCCAAAATGATATAATTTTGAACATTTACAAATGTATTGATTCATTCTTCAATTTAGAGCGTTAAAAATGGTAGTCTGGGTTTATATTTTTTAACCGGAAATTTTCCAACTGTTCAATTAATAAAAGTTAAAAGCTTTAAATCTTGCAGTTTAACGGCATTTACTTTAAAATTGTTCAATTGAAAAGTGTTAAAGGCTTCCATTTTGTGCACGTAAATTTTTGAGCGTTTGAATTAAAAATTTTTTAAGTTTCAATTTCAAAAGTTTAAAATTCAAAAGATTTCCACTTTGAGTGCCTCAATTTGCAGTTCAGTTTTTATTACAACTGAAAAAATTTTGAATTTTAAGAGTTGGAATTTTTTTATTTCAATGACCGCGAAAATGTTTTTCAAACCGGGAAAAAACCCGGAAAAAGGCCGGAAATTTTTTCATCGATTAAAACGGCCACCCTATAAAGTATGTCCTGTCATTTATTAACATTTTTTTTTCCTTTGTTTATTTCTTGTATAGCAAGAAAGACTAAATACATGGCAAGACGCCATTGATGACTTGGCTGAAGTGCCTCAAATACTAAAGGTAGGCGATGTAATATGTGAGCTGCACTTCGAGGAGAAATTTATCTTCAGAGACAATTTAAGAGCATATCTTAAACCACAAGCAATTCCCACCATTTTTCCAGTAGCACCTACTCCACCTGCTCCAGATTATGGTGTAATAAAGCGGTCGGTTCCATCTAAGGCAGAACTGGACGATTTTTTCCGTCGCTATGAGAAAGAAAATCCTCATTCTACTGGTTCAGAGGGAGTGGAAAATGGACATGATTTCTGTCCTGAAAATAGTGAAAAACCTCATGCTACTAATGAATCAGAGAGAGTACAAGATGGACTTGATTCCGGCTCTGAAGATAAAGAAAAACCTCATATTATTAGTGATAAACAATTAACAGCAGATTCTTTGTCCATTTTAAAGAATTATAATATCTCTAAAAGCAACGTGGAAAGAATTCTCGTATCTGAGGATAATAGAGGAAAATTTTCATCTGAGTATCTCTCTATTTTAAAAATTTATAAATGGATTAATTGTGAGTCAGAAATTTTAGAATGGGATGTCGTTGTTAATGATGACAATATAGAGTGGACCACTGAAGATAAGTTTTTCAAAATAGAAAAGCGCGTTGTATTAATGAGTAATATGGAAATTGAGGTATGTGTGTATAACTTTACTTAAGGTAACGTTTATCGACGGGTGACACAAACATTTTACTAAAATATAAGTTCTCGTTTCAGGTTTTCCTTCAGTCTACAAGTGTATCATCGCCTACGCCCAAAAAAATTACAAATTCAAACGACCTCTTACTTTTATTAGAACAGGTTTCGAAAATGATTCCATGCGAGGAAGCCGGTAAAGCACACGCGTGAGTAGATGAAGATTTATAAAGGCATTTTGAAAAGGCACATTCTCACATTCTTATTATTTATTATAGAGATAATATTACATTCGTCATAAGTTTCCTTTACTTATACTTAATTACGCAGAAAACTCAAAGTATGAAGATGCGTAGAAAAAGTGGGATCTGAAAGAGATATTTTCACTAAAGTTTCATTTAAGTCTACTTAATTAATAAAACAATTGCAAAAGCATACAAAGTGCGATGAGCAAAGGTCAAGTTGAAACTTAAACATTATTTCTTCTTCTAGATCGAAACATTGCGTGGGGTATGTTTTTACAAAGGCTCGACAAATGAGAGGTCCTCAAATAAGAAGATGCCTTCCGTGTAAGAAAAAAAGAAAGTATATACTGCACGGTTGCAAAAAAGTAGATTCTCTTCAAAAATTGAGACAGAAGTTAGCTAAGCAAAGAAAGCGTTGCAAAGCCCTTCAGCGTTCAAGAAAGAGGCATCGTAAAAAGGTATGGTGAAAAAGACATTGAAAGTAATATATAGTGTAAAGTGCCCTATAATAATACATTTAATTTAATAATTAATTTACAGTTGAACATTGATTATTCCTAAAAATTCTTCCAGTAATAATGACAATTTTTCATTTCGTATATTTTTTTCATGCGGATTAAAAAATTTGAGACAATTATTACAAGTCACCATAGTTCCTATCAAAAAAATTTAATCATTTCGATTGTGCAGCACAAAAAAAAATATATTCAAACTTCATTTATGGTTAATTAAGGGGTCGTCCATATACTCGTATTATGTAACGCTTTTAGAAGGTGGGATGGTTCAAGAGGAGCTTTTATGGTCCTGTTACTATGGGGACGGGGGGAGCTTTCGAGAAATGTTACGTAACATTTTTTTAAATGTTATAATTTTTTTTATTAAATATAATAAAGTTCAGTGGTCTGTCTGTCCACATTGAAGCTCCCACGTTTTAGCTCGCTTATCGCGTACTTTTGTCTCTTGTTTTTTTTTACCACGCAGTTTGACATCTCATAAAATTCTGTTTCTACTTGAAATTGTTTTAACTGAATGGAACTTCCAAGAGTTCGAATTGGAATATCAAATTCTCATAATGTTAGATCGACGTAACAATAATTTTTATCTGACTTTAGTATCATTTAAAGTTAGATGCAGTGTTGAGGAAGTTCCTTAAAAATGGAACTAATTACAGCTACAGTTACTTTGTGAAACTAGTAACTTGTTACATTTCCAGTCACTGATTGAAGTAACTTGATGTTCCTGCAAAGTTCCTTTTTTATATACGGAAACATGTGTTACATATCGTCCCTTTAGTTGCACAAGGTCGTGAACCACACCATTTTCAAAAATGACTTTCTTATTGCATTTTCTACTTTATAAAGCCACGCGTCGATTATCGGTAATATTTTAAACCAAAAATTACGCATTGCATTAGTAAGGCCCGATATACTTGAAGGGTCAATTCCACGGTCCGATCGAACTAACAATCCTTTCAAAATCATATAGTCGTAAGCCTCATACGAAAAAGGTCGTATCCCACTTTGAAAAAAATAATGTATGACGTAAGCTACATGACTCCGTCAAGTGACAGTGTAAACAGAGCCTGAAAGTTATTTTTTTTATATTTTCGCTGGTAATTTATATCATTGTCGATGAAATATAGAAACTGCTCCACAAACGGAAATTATCGATGGTTAGTATTAAGAATTGTTTCTGTTTCTTTCGCGTAACCCACTCCTAGAAGAACAACTCATACAAATTAATTCTTTGAGGTATTCAGAATAATGTGAGTTTTTCAAAATTAAAAGAATAATAACTATTAATCTTTTTCATGTAAATTTGTACCTAGAAGGCTTTTTATTTTCTCGAAATGTGTATTTTTTCAAAGGAATTGGTTACGACCTTCTGAACGCTTAACCCTACAATTTGTTTTTCGCCTCTCCCGCAAAATTTAATTTTTGTGGCTTACGACCTTGTGCAACTGGATGGACGATATGTAAAAAATTATAAGAATTTCCAACAAATAAATCAAAGCTGTCATTTTTACTGTTCATAAATGAAGAATTTCCAATTGCAAATCTATAAAATTGAATAAATTTCAGTTTGAAATCTTCAAAATTGAACCACATATTCCTGAAAAAAACGTTAAAAATTACATCATTTAAAACTATAAACATTCCAAATTGTTGTATCTTGAATTATAAATCTAAGGAATGAAGAATTTTAAACTGCAAACCATTGAAATTGAAGAATTTTCAATTGTGAATCTTCAAAATCGATCAATTAAAAAAAAATAGCGTTCAAAATTACATTCTTTTAAAATGTGTGTCGAAAATTGAAGACATCAGAAAGACTCAGAACTGCAGAATTTCTTAAGAACATCTAATTACGATATAAAATCCCAAATTAACTTATTAATTTATTTCTTTGCTTCTAATTCCTGCTGAGATAAAATCTTATACACTGGAATCTCGGTTTGTGATAAATAAGTATATGATATTCGTAGAATTTCGGTTGTGTATGAGGAGGTCCAAGGTGTGGAAAGAGAGGCGGTTTGAGCGCTGCGGTGTTGAACAGTTATGTAGTCACAAAGTTGGCAGTTCGAACACTCGCGTGCATATTTCGCATTTAATTTTAAATACTGGCAGAAAATTCTCTTTTCATTAGTTATTCATCATTATTGAAAAAGGTACATTCTTTATAACAAAAATTTACATTTGTACACATAACAATTAATTAATATTATGTACTACTGAAAATAGTTCATACCGCCCTGACTGTTTACGCTGGATCTTTGATGGGTTTATGGCAAGGCCATTGCAGGCCATGCCCGAAACCTACCATAAATCGAGACTTCAGTGTATTTAAATAAGAGTTACTAATTACTGAACGCCGATTGAAATTAAAACTAAATTAAAATTAAGTTAAAAATGTATGAAGGCCGATACAACTTTTTTAATATTTATTTTAATTCAGGATTATTAATCATATTTTATAGTACCGCAAAACGGGGTAAAGTCACTTACGAATAAATCCGCACCAGTTTAATTCCAAAATAAACTTTGACAGCTTCACTAATTAAAACATTCAAAAATATCTTTTCCCTAGGAAATCTAATGTTGAATGTTGAAATACAAAGTTTTGGGTGAGCGACTTCACCCTACATGAGCGACTTTACCCCATTTTACGGTACTTTAAATTTAAGCATACATTTCTTTTTTAATCCGTTTTTGGGATACGTTGAAAAGTTGTGGTATCCAATCAGGATAACCCATGATTAAAGAAAAAAATTAGGTATCACTCTTGGGCATCACGGAGGGGTTGAAAGTTTTTAAAGTTTGGAAAATTAAAAATTTTTTTTAATTTTCAAATACTAGAAATTCTTCTTTGAGTTCTGTTCAAATGTAAAAAACGCGCCATTATTTTTCTGAAGGTGAAAAGATTTGTTAACTCAAGTCACTACAAAACAGTCCAAAGATGCAAAATGAGCATAATTAAAAATTGTGAAGTTTTTTTTATTATAATAGCGAAGATAGGTTTCTCTTAACGAAACGAGAAAAGATTACGTTGACATTTTTTTATTTGAAATAGGTGTTCCATTAACGAAATCCAAAAAAATGTAATTATTTTTGTTTCTTATTTCAAAAAATTCTAATTTGATAGAAAATCATTCTTTCTGAAATATGATTTCATATTAGTATTTGGTATCGAAAACTGTACATATAAGGAATTCACAATGATTTTTACATCAAAAGAAAAAAAAAATTGTAATTTTTCAAACTTTAAAAACTGAACCACTTTGTGATGTGAAAAAATCAGATTAATGAAAGTTATGTAACACAGAGATGTGGGGGTGTCATAGTCTATTATTATGGCATCGGTATAAGGGGGTGGGTGTGTAAAAAATCACCCAATAAAGCGTTACGTAATATGTGGAAGATCCCTTATCAAATTTATAAGACGTTTCCTGTTTTGTAGGATTTATCCTCATTGACCAGATCAAGCTCTCCTCGGTCAACACACCGCTGAACTCCAAGATTTTTTCTAAGGCAGTACAAGTGGGAGTGTCTTGCACCATTCCCTTATTGAATGCATCATTTTATCAGAAAATGCCGGTTTAATAATTGATGGAGTAGTTGCCGATGGTGCAACGTGGAACCGAAGTATGTAGGATAAATTTGGAGTCAATGCGGAAGAAGTGAGTGTCCCTTATATCGTAGATGAGAATCGAAGGCAGTGATTCATCTCGGATCTCCCACACCTTTTCAAAAATTTTCGCAATTTGCTTACAAAACACCAAGTAAGTGATTACATTTGGGTAAGAAATACTCATTACCTCAATAAAAATGAAATTAAGAAATATTCATTGCAAAATGTTTGTCCATCGCCTTATATTTACTATCCACAATTTGCAGACGCCAGATGGACCAGTGTCATTAAATCACTGGTAAGCTCTTTACTGACGCTCAAAAACGTACAAGACATAGACGAAACGCGTCTAATAATGGATGGAAAAATTCACGAAATTATGGAGAAAGGAGAAAACACAGACGTGTTGTCGGATGCCTGACAAATTCTTGATCAACCTGACTACTTTATGTGCAATACAACAGATTACGCCATAGCTTGGATCGAAGGATACGTGGCCAGAAAAGCGTCGGAAAAGTTCTTTAAATTTGTAATCAATGTCAAACTAAATGTATTTTCCGATTGCATTAGTACATTAAACCATGACACTAAGGAAGCCATCCAAGATAGTCATTAGTTGATTATATTGAAAACAAAGGGGTATTGAAATTATCTATCGATTAAACTTTGCGATTTAGAAGGTGTCTTGGAAAGGACATGTGCGTCAATTACTCAAAGAGAAGGCGCTAATAGCGAATTGCTTTTTAATGTTACGAAGAAACTAAATAGCCTACACTACGTTCCCAAGGTGGGATATAAAATCACCAAATTCAATTAACTCGTAGTATTATGAGGTTTTTTCTCACGCTTAAAATGTTCACCATCTCGAAACAGTCTAACAAAAAGGATAACATTGAAAAAGAGAAGACTGAAGAGAGGAGAAAATGACCGAAATTAACGTATTCATCGACTACAAGACAAGACGGTATTGTAGAGTGTTACGCTAATACACCAGTATCTCTGAAGAACCCCTTAAGTAAAGAAAAAGAACATAGAAAGCGCAAAAGACCCGCGAATAACGAAAATCGAAGTAAAGAAAACGGAGAACACGTCCAAAAAGAAAATATACAAAAATGAAATCCAAACAGGAGAAATCAAAAGAAATTAAAACACTCGGAGAAAATAGCAATCCACGAATCAAAAGGACATATACGAAAAAAATAAAGCAGGACCAATCGAAAAAAAATTAAGTATTAAACGAGCCAAGCAACAAAAAACCACAACGCGCATGCATTCCGTCATCCTAATGTATTTAGAAATAGAACTAACATTCCACTCGATCTTCAACTAGGCGTAGCACATTTTGTGGATATAAGTTTCAAATTTTAAAAAAATTAATACATTTATTCAGTTTTAAAAAGACGGACAAATGTTCACTGTATACTTGAGGCACACTTCTACTTTATAAATTTATTTCATACATTTCTAATACAAATTATTAGCTATTGAAAAAAATTTACTTTTTTGAGGTTAGGTTTCACTTTTTTCATACAATCAAAATTTCATTGTTCTCAAATATCATTTTTCCCAAAGAGTACTAGAACGTTACTAAATTTGTAAAGAAGAATACAAAAATGTCTAGATTACTTTTTGGTATGCTTCATTGCCAATCTATAGTAACTCTGGTATTTTTTGAAAGAAATGATTTTTGGGAACAATGAAATTTTGGACAAATGAATACCGACCATAAAAACGATTTAGAAGAATACCAATTTTGACAAATCAAAATTCGGAAAAAATCAAAATGATGACATTTGGTTATTCGGTAAAATAAAAATTATGCCAAATAGAAATTCGGAACGATAAGAGTTAAGGCAAATGGATATTCGGTAAAATAAAAATTATGCTAAATAGAGATTCGGAAAAATCAAAATTATGACAAATTGTTATTCAAAAAATGAAAATTATGTAAAGCGGTAATTCGGAAAAATAAAATTAGACAAATTGACAATTCAGATAAATAAAAATCATAGTAAATAGTTTTTCGGTCACATGAAATTCGATAAAATAAAATTTGGGGAATATTCATGCGCCTCAATTGAAATTGATGAATTTTTAGCATGCTTAGAATTGGAAAGAAATTATATTTTCTGAGAAAATGTTCGTCAAAATTCGTCTAGAGTCATAACCATGTGAGTGTTATGAAAATTTTTAATTTTTAGAAGTGATTTTTCATACTCTAATTAACATAAAATAATCAAATAAAGCGAATCATGTCACAAAACAAAGAGAAAGCTATCCGAGCCCCTCTATATAAAGCCCCTATCCGAGGCCGAAACGTTTTCCAAGTCCATATTTTATACAATTTACCGCATATAATGATACATACTCATAAGACTCCAATGCCAATACCAAAAGCTTCTAAAAATAATTTTAATACTTGGGACAATTTAAAACGACATCTTTCGAAAAACCAGTAAAGATGTCACTGAAGGATTTTACCTATATTCACATAATGGCGAAGCGCAGACTCCTTATCGACCTCCGATCGTCATGGTTACGCCTTGAATGCATAAGGAACGATTGCTCTTCCCCGATGCACTCTTCGTTTTTGTCGTAATTTTAGAAAAATTTACGAATGCCGATTTCGATGGAAATGCATCTCAGGATCTTTCCGATCTCTACTTGAAAGCCGATCCTATCCGTAAAATCGGTTAAGTGGTTTCCCGCTTTGATGCGCCCTCTCCTCATCAAGCAAGAAAAAGACGAGTTGCGCTGCAATTTGGCAAGAAACAATCCTCAGGATCGTAGAAAACCCAAATTTCAAAACCCTTTCATTTTATTTTGGTAGATGATTAGTCTTTGAATTTAGATATTGCTTGCTTCTGGAGACAGATTTCTATTACCAACATACGAGGGTTTCTGACTGTGCTAAATTTAGGAGCCTTTCATTTTGAAAATTTTCTTTCGGCTTTGAAACTTGTTAATTTCTAGAATCGAAAGCCTTCAATTTTTATAATTTTTAAATTTGGAAGTGTTCAATTTTACAATTTCCGATTTTGCTAGATTTGAATTTTAGAAACTACATTTTAAGCCTTCATTTCATGCCTATGAAAGTAGGTTAAAATTTTTAAAAAATTTAATTGGAAAACTAGAAGCCTTCATTTTTTATAATTTCTAAATTTGGAAACTTTTCTGTTTTATCATTTCCGAAAATGGAACATTTAATTTTAGAAGCATCAAAAGCTTTAAGCTTTCAAGTTTTTCAAGCCAGTAGATTTTATAATTTGAAAAATTAAAAATTTTGAATTTTAGAATCATCCATATTTTTCAGCTTTCAAATTTATCCAGCTTAAAACTCTCTAATTTCAGAAATTGAAAATTTCAATTTGAAAAACATTCAGATTTTAAAGTTTAAGAATGTTTTAAGTTTTAGATCTTTATAAGTTCCTATTTCGAAAACCTAGCCCTCAGTTTTATATTTTCCAAAATTGCGAAATTCTTATTTCAAACGCATTCAATTTTAAAGTTTTTGAAGGACTCAGCACAAAAAAAATGGTCATAATTGGTCTCAGTGATATCCACCGAAAGCCATTTCCCATGTCTTTTGTGCGGGGTCCTTTGTTAAGCGTAAATTTGGTTAACATTTGAAATTGAAATCCTTCAATTTAGATAATTTCACAATTTGATTGTCTGTCGATTTTCTAATTCAGTTATTTAAATTTAAAATTCAAAAACATCAAAATCTTTCAGCTTACAAATTTTTCAAGAAAAATGTTCTAATTTCCAAAATTACAAGATTTTTATTTTAGAGATATCCAAATATCAGTGCTTCCAATCATGCTTAATTTTGGATATTTTCAAAAATTAAAAGCCCTCAATTTCCATAATTTCTAAATTTGGAATCTTATTTTTTTAATTTCCGAAATTGCAAAATTTTAGTTTGAAAAACATCCAGATCATGATGTTCGACAATTTTGTGAAGCCTGAGATTTGGATAACTTCGCATTTTGGAAACCTTTCAATTTTATAAGTTTCAAAATTGAAAAATTTTAATTCTAGAAATGAAATCCTAATTTCCTAATTTTTCTCATTTATCAAGCTTTAAACTTGTTAAATATTGTACAATTAAAAGCCTTCAGTTTTTATAATATTAAAATTCAAAAGCTTTTCACTTACATGTAAAATTTCCAAAATTGCAAGATTTATAAAAATTTAAGGTTGGAAACTTTCAATCATAAAAACTTCTATTTTGATAATTAAAATTAGAAGTAATAGACTTCGTTATTGTTAACGGTGAGGTAAGGGAGAACAAGAGGGGTTAATCACTCGGATTTTCGGTGTACACTAGATTGCAAGATTTCAAGATTGCATAGGATTGCAAAGGATATGCAAGATTATATGGTATTGCAAAAAATTGCATATATGTAACTAAAAAGTATTTCATGAGATTGCGAAAGATTCCATGGATTATAGGAATATCACTCTAGAAAATCATTATATCGAAAAAGATTATAAAATAATCACTATTGGAATAAATAATAATAAAAAATTGAAAGAATTAATGTAAAAAGTAGAGAAACTTCAAAGGAGCGATTTATTTTACAATTAGACGACTCATAACCACATATGGTAGTACTATACACAAAAATATCTATTTCTGCACAAATAAACTTTACACAGTAAAAATTTGGGAATTCCCTTGACATCTGTAAAATCGCTTGAAATTTTATTGACATCCATGAAAATCCTTTGGATTCTTTCGAAATCCCTTGGTTACCTTTGGTTCTATTTTCAAATCCATAGAAATCTTTGAAATCTCTTAAAATCCGTAGGAAACCCTTGATATCTTTTAATCCTTTTTTTATATATTTGAAATCTTTGAAATAAATAGAAATCTACAGAAATCATTCCAAATCCCTTGAAAATAAAATAAATTTAATTTATTCCTTAAAGTTCTCTAGAAATCCCTTGAAATTTGTAAAATCCTCTAAAACCTTTGAAGTACTTCGAGGTCTTATAAAACTCCTCAAATCTTGTGAAATTCTTCTAAATTCCTTGAAATCTTTGGAAATCTTACAATATGCTTTGATTCCCCTAGAAATTTTTGAATTCTCTTGAAATTTTTTGTAACCTTTTAAAATAACTTAAAATCTATAAAATCCTGTGAAATTGTTTAAATCACGTAGAAATCCTTTCAAATAAAATCTAATTGATGCCCTAAAGTTCTCTAGAAATTCGTTGAAATCCCTTGAAATATCAGGAAATCATAAAAATCCATTAAAATAAGTAGAATTCATTTGAAATACCTTGAATATAAATTAAAGTTGTTCATTAAAGTTCTTTCTAAAAAAAAAAAAACGTTCAAATCCCTAGAAATCTTTGAAATCCCTTTAAGTCCTCGGAGATTTAATAAAATTCTTTTTATCGTGTAAAATTCCTTGAAATAACTTAGAAACCCTTAAAACCTTTGCTTTGGGACCGCTAGGAATCCCTTGAAATTTATTCCTCTAAAATTTAGTTCTCTATAAATCCCTTAAAATCTTCGAGAACCCTTGAAACATTTTAAATTCGCTGAAATATTTTCAAAACCCTTTAAATCTTCAGGAAATCATGAAAATTCATTAAAATAAGTGGAAATAATTCAAAATTCCTTGAAATAATTTGAAATCCTACGTTGAGTAAACAAATAAATAAATCATTTGTTTGTAGTTTCTCTTTTGTTTGCATCAGTTCTTTCAATATTTTTAAACTAATTATTTCTATGCTGATTTTCACTAGGAACTCCTTAAAATTTTATTCACTAGAATTTAGTTCTCCAGAAATCCCTTGTAATTTTTGTAATGCCTTGAAAATTGTTTTGTATCTTCTAAAATAACTTAAAATCTTTAAAATTCTTCGAATTTTTTTTAATTCCTCTATACCTCTCGAAATTGCAGAAATCCCTTGAAATAAAATTGAATTTATTTCCAAAAGTTTTCTAGAAATTCGTTGAAATCTCTTAGAATCCCTTGAAATCTTTGGAAATCGTAGAATTTCATTAAAATAAGTAGAAATCATTTTAAATCCCTTGACTATGAAGTAAATTGAACTTTTTCATTAATGTTCTCTAAAAAACCGTTAAAATCTCTAGAAATCCCTTGAAATCTTTAAATCCTTGGAGATTCAGTAAAATCCTGTGAATCTTGTGAAATACCTTGAAATACCATGAAATCTCTTAAAATCTTTAGAATCCCTTGAAAATCAATTTAGATTAATTTATTTTCCAAAGTTCTCTAGAAATCCTTTGAAATCATTTGAAATCCTACAAAATTCTTTGAAACCCTAGAAAATTTTAAAATCTTTTGATATTCTTTAGAATCCCTGAAAATCCCCGGAAATCTTCGGAAAGTTTTGAAATCCTATAAAATCTCTTGAAATGTTTCGAAATCTGGGAAAATATTTCAAAATATCTTGGAAATCGATTAAATCCGTTAACATCCTTTGGAATCCCTTGATATATTTCTCTGAAATTCCTTGAAATTCGTTGATGTATTCAAAATCTATTAACTCTTTTGAAATTCTGTAAATTTCCTTGAAATTCGTGGAATCCTGTCAAATTCCTTGAAATAATTAGAAATCCTACGTTAGTAAATAAATAAATCATTCCCGCACAGCAATAGGATATCCCTAGGACGTCCCCAGGATATCCTGAAAATTTTCGGAATATCTTGCCGATATCCGTAGGACGTGCGTAGGATATCCCGGGATATCCTGAGGACGTCCTCTGGATATCGAAATTTCCCCCTTGCAGGATTTCCATAGGATAGCTCAGGGACATCCTACGGATATCCTGACGATATCCTCCCTATATCTCAATTATAATGGCCGATTATTCGCAACTATAATTATGATCAGTTCAAATGAAATAGAAAAAAGATATATATTATTAATATAAGAAAATTTTGTTTCTTTAAAATTACATAATATCATGTAGAACTTTTTGCAAATTTTTAAGATACTTGGAAACATTATAAACAACACATTTGGATTCTGTGTCGCTATATTCTGTATCGCAGTTGTCGGAGGGATTCTTCGGTCTATTTGTCAAATTCTCTTCGTCAGTTTCTTCTTGATTCTCCTGGCGATTTTCCTGATGATTCTTGTTGTTGTTTTCTTCGCCTTGATTCTGCTCCAAAATTGGTTCAATAGTTTCTTCATTACCTTCATATAGATAATCCATGGAATCGGGGCGAATTTATTCCATGAGTTCTTTTTTCTTCATTTCATTTTCTGAAATGTGTACAAAAGACACATATAAAAAACGATTTCTGTTTATTGAAATACTCAATAAAGTGAAAATTAAAAGTCAAAGTCAACCCCATAAGCACTTTGGGCAAATTTAGGGTGGAAAACATGTACTTTCCTTTGTTGCCCTGCCAGTTAAATGATGATGCCACATCGTTTGAAATAACTTTGGACATAAGAGTGAACACAGCTTCTTTGAGGTTATGTTAACTAAGGCATACAACAATATCATAAATATTGAACGTCTCTATCTTCTATACTATTATTTCAAAGGAGACATACCCAGATAGCACAACAGTTTGCGTCAAACTTGCCGGAAGTTTGCGGTGCAAGGTTCGGAAGTTCAGATTGCAAACTTTAGGCAAGTTTGCCGCAAGGAAGAAAATGTCCGCTTTACGGCAAGCTTACGAACCAAGCTTGAAGAAAACTTTCCTGGCAAACTTTAACTTAATCTGATGCGCAGTAGTTTTCTATGGCACCTAGGACTGCGCAGTAGTTTTTTTCTGTTCACTCAGTATGCCGCGTAATCTGTGTACAAAAGTGTATCATATTTTGTATTAAAGAAAAACGAAGCTTTCCCCGCAAACTTCCTGCAAGTTTTCCTTAAGCTTACGATGCAAGTTTTCTTCAAACTTACGTTTCAAGTTTTACTCAAACTTGCGATAAAAGCTTTCGGTAAGGCGGACATTTTCCTACTTGCGGTAAACTTGCCCTCAGTTTGCGGCGCAAACTTCCGAACCTTACACCGCAAACTTTAGGCAAGTTTGCCGCAAACTGTTGTGCTATCTGGGTACCTGTTAAAATTGACCCCTTAACTGGCAGGCAATTTTGGAATTTACGGGTCCATGCTAGCAAAACAAAAATTTCGTCTGAAGTACTTTCTACGCGTTAGCTTTGATATCCAATAAACAAAAAATATGTAATGATATTTTAACCGTGATTCTAAGAGAATCGCTTTTTTAATCGGAGTTTATATTAAAATCCGAATTAACCAAAAAACTTCTAGTTTGGGAAAAAATGTTTCTTTTCAAAAATGTTGTCTCACTCGCGATATCTTTGGAATATCGCCTACGGATATCCTTGGGACGTCTTGGGGATATCCTACGGATGTCCCACATCACTAAATCAGGATATCCCTGGGACGTCCTCCGGATATCCCAGGATATCCTGAGGACGTCTTAGAGATATCGACATTTCCGCCCTTCAGGATATCCCGAAAATAACTTCAGGATATCCCTAGGACGTTCTTAGGATATCCCGGGAAATTTTCATGATATCCTGCCGATATTCGTTGCTGTGCGGGTTCGTTTATAGTTTCTCTATTTCCTGCATCAATTCTTTCAATATTTTAACATTATTTATTTCTATACTGATTTTCCATATTGATTTTTATAGAATTAAGAAAAAATTATAAGAAAATCATTATGGACCTATACTGAATTTCCTATAATACTTTTTCGTGAGGGGGGATTACAAGGAATTGTAAAAGATTGCATGGGATTGCAAAGGATTGTACGAAATTGCATAAGATTGCAGAGAGAGTGTACACAAGATTCCAAGAGTAATGAACCCCTTGGGAGAACATGAGGATACTTGAGATTGGGAAGTATGTACTTAGACTCGGATCATCTCCCACTAATAGTGGCAGTAGAGATGGGGAAGAGGGATGAATGGAAAACAGCCAAAGAAATTAAGAAAGAAGAGTTGGAAAAGGTAATTGGTCAGCAGAGGCAAAAGAAGAATTTAGGGAAACCCTCACAACAATAGGATATTTCGGGATATCCCGTCAATCCGGAAATTTCGATATCCCTGGGATATGCATAGGATATCCTGGGAGGTTTTTGGGGCGTTTTTGTGATATTCAGAAGTCTAACGGGAGATATTGCTATTTGAGAGATATCTCTCGTGGTAATTTTTATTATCCCAAAAACGTCCCAATAACATTGCAGGATATCTTATGCATATAGAAGGGATTTTGAAATTTCGGGATATCCAAATTTCCGTTTTGGCGGGATATCCCGTAGATTTCACAAGGATGTCCCTAGAATATATCGAGACATAAATGGGATATCTCGAAGTATTCTTTTGTTGTGTGGGAAAGATGAAGATGGTAGAAATGAGAGAGGGAAATGTAAACGAGGAGATGGATACAATGATAGGAAGACTCCAAAGAATATTAGAGGATACAGTTAAAAAAGAAGTCAGCGAAGGGGGATAAAGAGGTAGCTGGGATGAGGAATGTAAGGAGAAAAAAAGGAGGTGATAAAGGAATTAAAGAGAATGGAGAAACGGGAAGAGTAATGAAAAAGAATACAGAAGAAAGAGTGTAATGAGTTATGTGATAGAAAAAAGTGGAAGAGGAGAAAAGGTTTGAGGAGGAGCCAGAAAAGGCTAGCATGGAGAAAGAAGTACGGAAAGTAGTAAACAGAGAGAGGAAAAGAGTTAATCAGGAGATTGAAATGTTAAAATGGTAAAAATATTTTATGAAGTTGTTAGGAGGAGTGGAAAAGAAAATAACGGAAGGAGAGAAAGAGGGGAGAGAAAAGTACGAAGAAGAGAATATTACAAGAGAAGAAATAGCTATGGTGACAGGGTCATTGAAAGTGGAAAATGCAGCAAGTATAGATGAAATCCCGAATGAAGTTTGGAAATATGGGAGAAAGGAATTGAAGGACTGGGTGTGAATAATGTGCAACAGAGTATGGAGTGGGGAGGGTTGATCAGAGATATGGAAAGAAGGGCAAGTGGTACCAATAGTGAAAAAAGGAAAAGAGTAAGGTGTTAAAGATTATGGTGGGGTAAAGTTGATGCCGACATTATATATATATATATATATATATATATATATATATTTATGACAACAGTATCAAAGAGGTTAAAAAAAAGGTGTATAGGAAAAAAGCTATTTCCATCGAATCAGACAGGATTTAGGAAAGGTATGGGAGTGGTGGATAATATTCATATGCTAAATAATATTATCAATATGCAGAAGAATGAAAAGAAAGAAAGAGGGCATGACAGAAAATGTTTGTAGATTTAAAGACGGCGTTTGACCCATTGAACAGGGAAGAGATAGATAAAGCTATGGAGAAAAAGAAGATGAGACAAGGTTTAAGGAAAAGAATAGCACTGATCTTTAGAGAGACAAAAAGTAAGGTTAGGGTGGGAGAACAAATAGGAGATAGTTTTTGTTTGGCTAGAGGTGTAAGAATATAGGTGGAAGAAAGAATGTAGGTGGAAGGAAGAGGACCATAGATTCAACGCGATGGGAAGAAGAAAGAAGAGAGCTTTTTAAAAATCAAGGGATAGGAGAAGAAGGAAATATAGACTATTAGGAATTGGAAAAAAGAGATAGAGAAAGGTAGATAATATATGGATGCGGGAAGACAGGGGAATCAATATACAATAAATGGTGTAAGGTGATAAGAAAATGATTGAAAAAATATATAAAAAGTGGATGGGGGAAAAGAGATGGACAAGAATAGCTAGATGGAGACTGAGAAATAAAGTAAAAGAAGCAATGTATTGGAAGAAAGATGAGAAGAGAAAGTGCAGAGTATGTGAGTGCGTATTGAAGACATGGGAGCATGTATGGGATGGTTGTATGAGAGGAAAGGAGAAGAGGGGGATGGCAAGAAAATGTTGTGACAATTCTAGGAGAGGAGAGACTGGGAGAAGAATGAATGAAGGAAGTAAAGAAAGCTAGAAGAGTTAAAGAAAAAGAATGAGGGAGTGTGGGAGGGAGAAAATGGAAAGCATGTGTGGAAGGAAAGAGGAAAGGGAAACGGATGTCATATAAAAGCATAAGGATAGCTGAAATTGTACAGTAAGATTAATAAGTAAAATTAAGTAGAATAAGATGCGGTTGCGCTTTTTTTCAGTCTTACTCGCTTACTCGTTCGTACGTATCAAATTAGAGAATAAGTTAGAATAAATGATTCAAAAAGGATGTAATAAAGATGTAAAGAAACGGAAGTTATGTAAACCCTAAAGTGAGACATTATAAATAAAGAAGTTAAGAGTTTCAAAATTATAAAAGTAATTAAAATTTCTAAATTGTTAACTCTGAAATTGAAAACCATTAATGTTTATAATTTCCAAATTTGGAAGCTTTTGATCAAAATTTGCAAGGTTTCAAAACTTGTTAATTTCTGAAATTGAAAGCCTTCAATTTTTATAATTTTCGAATATAGAAGCTTTTCAATTTTATAATTTTCGAAATTACTTGATTTTAACTTTAGAAAATCTACGTAAGGTTGGAAGTCTTCGACCATAAAAACCTATGTTTTGATAATTAAATAATCAACAGAAGACTTTCATTTTTATGACATCCAAATTTGGAAACTGTTAACTTGGAAGGTTATTTTCTTCTTTTTAGTTGAAATTGTTTCTCATTTTCTTATTAGAAAGCCTTTCATTTTTAAAATCTGAAAATTCATCTAAAAAATTGGATATTAGGCGTCGACAAATAACCTCATCTTTTATCTCAACGTATATCTGAAATTTTATCTGTTGCCACAACTTTTATATGAACTATTATCTTATTTCCTTTTTTGCCTTAATTTTTATTCTTCATCTTATCTTTTACATATTTGAGCTTTTATCTTTCATACCATATTTTATCTAAACTTTTATTTATTGTCTTACCTCTTATCTCCATTTCTGCCGGAACTTTTAACTCTTATCTTAACTTATATCTTTTATCTCAACTTTGATCTGAATTTTTATTTTATCTTATTTGTTGTCTTAACTTATATTTTCTATTGGGTGTCCGTTTGTCCGTCCGTCCAGGTTCGCGTGACTCTAACAAAGTTAGAGTCACGCGAAAGATAGTGACAACTTTTATCTAAACATTTATTCAACTTTTAATCGCAAACATTTCGAAAGCACACTTATTTTTCCTGTCCACCCCGAAGAACCCAAAGGGTGCTTGAACAGCAACCTACCTCACTGCCTCCAGAATCTGAAGCACCTCCGCTCCCGCTTCCTACGTACCTGGGGTGGAGCGCATCGCGGGCGCAGCAAGAAGGAGCCCCCGAGAGAGAAAGAGAGAGGATATTGACATTTTCGGCTAGGGGCGCATTCGGGGGTCGGGTCGTCTCCGATCCGCAGTATCCATGGCTACATCATCCGAGATGAATCCGCGCGAGAAACTGGTGAATCCCTGACGGTCCAAGGGTCGTGAAACGGGGCTGCTCCTCTCCTCGGCCCCAAAGTCGAGCTTCTATATCCGCCATAGAAAATAGAAGAAAAAAAATCCACTTCCTAGGGTCACTCAGCCTCGAACCCGCAGCGCTCCGCATCGAACCAACGCGTATTGGCCGCCACGCCACGGCTTCCTCTTCGGCAGAAAAAAATCTGCCTGGAGTACGAACGGTGGGTGTCAAAATCTAAAGTTCCCAGAATTCAAGATTGTAAATTTGCCTATTGAAAATTGATAATTGATCGCTCAAAAATGAAAATTGAAAGTTTAAAAGCAACCTGTGAAGTGTGGATTCTGTTTTATCGAGGAGGGTGGTTCCTTTAAATCATCCCACGCATCCGCACTTCGCACCCTTTGCCTATCCGCCCCTGTCCCAGTTTCACCCCCGAGAATTCTAAGCCTACTCGCCTCGCCCTGCCGTCTCCGTCTACTGAAGTCCACCACCCTCTTCTTGCCCTCAGTGTGTTATTGTGCATCGTCCTCTGGTGTACATTTTTTTTCTCTGGAGATGACTCGCTGAGAAAATTGTCTGCACTTTGAGGATCAGGCAGTAAGTCCCTTGTTTCTTAGATAGTTTTTGAGTTTTTTCTGGACCGAGGTGGATGTGATGAGTTTGTGGGGGGGTTGGTCCTGATGGCGATTGAAAAAGGAGGTACAAAGTGGTTCCTGGCTGGATGTGGGAATTGATTTTTAGGGATTTGGGAAGGAATATTGGTGTTCTGAAAAAAGGGAAGAGTTTTGAAGAATGAAGGTTGTGGATTAATTGGTATCGAGATGGAGGAACCGAGGATTTCTGAGATGGACATTTTGAGAGCCAAGCCCTCTGGGAACTGATTTGATTCGGAGAGGATGGATTCTGAAATGTTTCAGAGTCAGAAATTGGAAGGTTGCATTAATTAGCTCTGGAAGCATTAGCGGATAGGGAATTCGTTTACGTAAGGTTGATTTGAGAGAGTGGATTTTAATATTAATTTTGATGCGGAAAATATTTGAAAGCCTTGGATCTTGGCTATTTTCCAAATGAATCTGTTTTCATAATTTCCAGATTAGAATGTCTTTTATTTTGAAATTGTGTGATTTAAGTACCTTGGATTTTAATAATTTGCTATTTTCGAAGCTTGTAATTTCCATAACATTCAAATTTGGAAACCTTAAACGTAAAAGACTTTGAATTTTAATTTGACAGTTAGAAGATTTTCCGGTTTGAGATTAAAAACCTTCGATTTAAATTATTTTCAGTTTGAAAGCAATCCGATTTTATAAATTCACAAAACTGGACGATTTTAATTTTAGAAACAACAAAATTGTTAATCTTTGTAAGTTTGTGAGTCTTACGTTCCTGACTCATTTTTAAATTTATAAATTCCAAATTGAAAGCCGTCGATTTTGGAAATTTTCAAATTGAAAGTTTTTCGATTTCCTCAATTGAGAAAATTATAAATCTGAAATATATTATTTTTCTAATTTCGAAATTCGGAAGCTTTTCAATTTGGTAATTTCGAAAATTAAAACACTTCAATTCTAGACGCATCCAAACTTTTAAGGGTACGTGACAGTCTGTCACGTGACGAATTGTTACGTGTTATATTCGGCGGCTTCATAATTAGAAAAATGAGTATATTCTGCTGAAATTTTGGGAAATAGTTCAAAATATATAAGGACACGTCTGTTTTGCCCACTTCAGTTTTTATTTTGTTTAAGTAAAGCAATTTTAATAACTTTATTTCAGCTAGAGCTCTAAAGCCCTACCCTCAGGTACATTCCAAATTAAAATTTAATAAAATTGCACAATTTGGACTAAATAAAAAATCAGATGATCCAGAAAGATGTTCCATATATATTTTGAACAATTTCTCAAAATTTCAACAATATGTACATTTTTCAAATTATAAAGCCGCCGAATATAAAACATGTGATCACGTGACACTCTGGTACATGCCCTTCAGCTTGTAAATTTGTAAAATTGAAAGCCTTGAATTTGATCTTTTCAAAATTTTAAAGTTTTCAATTTTATGCTTTCCTAAATTTGAAAATTTCTATTTTATAAATATCCCAATTTTATGCTTTCAAAATTGTTAGGCTTTGAACGGGCTAACCACTCAAATTGAAAGCCTCACACTTTTTTTAATTTTGAAATTTGGAAGCTTTTCAATTTTATAATTTCTTCAACTGAGAAAATTATAAATTCCTAATTTATTTTTTCCCAGTTTTAAAATTCCTAAGTTTTTCAATTTTGTAATTTCTTAAAATGCAAGATTTCAATTAGATTTTAAGTAAAAATTAGAAGCCTCCAAATTTACAAGAGAACTTGTTTTGAAATTCTGAAATAGTTGCAACTATCAGAGATCATTTTTGGGCACAGATTCCTGTTATCGACATTTACCGACATCCAGTGATGGGTAAGTTACTTTTTAAAAGGGACTAGTTATCGTTACCGTTACAGAAAATGTTTTAGAGGACGTTAAAATTTCAATAAAATACGTGAATTTTCAAAAAAAAAAAGGATAACTTTTCAACCAAAACAGACAAATCTTCAACAAAATACATGAATTTTCAAGTGAAAAAGAGAAACATCCAACCAAATAGTTGAATCTTCAACTAACAATATAAATTTTGAACTAAGAATGGAATGGTTAAATTTTCATTTAAAAAAATGAATCTTAAACAAAAAAAATTTTAACAAAATAATTAATTTTTCAACGAAAGAGATGAATTTTCAACCAAGAACATAAATGTTTACCAAAAAAGACGAATTTAAAAAAAAAAATACTTTTCAATTGAAAAAAATGATTTCGAACCAAAAAAGATGAATTCTTAACAAAAAATGTAATAGTTGATATTTCAACCAAAAAATATTTCTATTTTAAATGAAAAACAGTTAAGTTCAATCAAACAACACATTTTCAACAAAATAGTGGAATTTGCAGTCGAGACAGAACAAAATCAACCAGATATTTGAAGTTTCAAGCCAAAAAGGCGGATTTTCAACAAAAAAGTTGATTCTCAAGCAAATAATAAAATTTCTATCCAAAAAAGTTCAATTCTCAATGAATAATATAGGATTTTAAATTTCAACCAAAAAAGACGAATTTATAACAAAATATAATGAATTTTCAACAAAAGAAAATCAATTTTCAACACAAAATGAAATTTTCAGTCCAGGAGAAAAAAATCAACCAGATTGTTGAAGTTTCAAGCCCAAAAGACGAATTTTCTACAAAAAAGTTGATTTTCAACCAAATAATAAAATTTCAACCAAAAAAAACGAATTTTCAACAAAATAGTTAAATTAGAAACCAAAGAGATAAATTTTCAACGAAGAACATAATTTTTTACCAAAAATGATGAATTTTAAACAAAATACATGAATTTTCAACAAAAAAAGATCAATTTTCAACATAAAATGGAATAGTTGAATGTTTAATTGAAAAAATTAATTTTTAACGGAAAAAAATGAATTCTCAACGAAAAATGTAATAGTTGATATTTCAACCAAAAAAACAGTTCAATTTTAAATAAAAAAACAGTTATATTCAATCAAGAAAAGAATTTCTAGCAAAATAGTTTAATTTTCAGTCAAGAGAGAAATAAAACCAACCAGATTGTTCAAATTTCAAGCCAAAAAGGTGAATTTTCCAGAAAAAAGTTGATTTCCAACCAGATGAAAAATTTTTTCAAAGAGATTAATTCTCAATAAAAAATGTAATAGATGAAATTTCAACCAAAAAAGCCGAATTTTCAACAAGATTGTTTAATTTGAAGCCAAAGAGATAAATTTCTAACAAAATACATGAATTTTCAGCTACAAAAGATCAATTTTCAACAAAATAGTGCAATTTGGAACCCAAAAGATGAATTTTCAACCAAGAAGATAAATTTTTCACCAAAAAGGACGAATTTTTAACAAAATGTATGAATTTTCAACTAAAAAAGATCAATTTTCAACCAAAAACGGCATAGTTGAATTTTCAGTTGAATAAATTAATTTTCAACGAAAAAAGATGAATCCTCAACTAAAAGTGTAATAGTTCATATATTTCAAACAAAAAAAAATTAATTTGAAATCAATAACAGTTTAATTCAACCAGAAAACTAGTTTTCAACAATACAGTTGAATTTTTTACCGAATGAAATGATTCTCTTTCAAAATCGTTCAATTTCGAATAAAATAATTAAATTTGCAACAAAAAAGGATAACTTTTCAACGAAAACAGACAAATCTTCAACAAAATACATAAAGTTTCAATTAAAAGAGAGGAAAATCCAACCAAATAGTTGAATCCTCAACTAATAATATAAATTTTAAACCAAAAATGGAATGGCTAAATTTTCAATTCAAAAAATAAATGTTTAACCAAAAGAAAATGTTAACAAAATAGTTAATTTTTCAACGAAAGAAATGAATTTTCAACTAAAATGATGAATCTTCAACAACAACAAAAAAAGTATTTTTAAGTTCAATTTTCATCCAAAAAAGGTGAATTCTCAATAAAAAAGATATTAGTTGAAATTTCAACCAAAAAGGATTTCCATTTTAAATCAAATACACTTGAACTCAACCAAAAAAACCGAATTTTCAACAAAATACGTAAATTTGAAACCAAAGAGCTGAATTTTCAACGAAGAAGATAATTTTTTACCGAAAAAGACGAATTCTTAACAAAATATATGAATTTTTTTCAATTGAAAAAAACAACTTTGAACGAAAAAAGATGAATTCTTAACAAAAAATGTAATAGTTGATATTTCAACCGAAAAATATTTTTATTTTAAATTAAAAACAGTTACATTCAGCCAAAAAACAATATTTGAACAAAATAGTTGAATTTGCAGTCAAGACAGAAAAAATCGACCAAATTGTTGAAGTTTCAAGCCAAAAGGGCGAACTTTCAAGAAAAATTTGATTTTCAAGCAAATAATAAAATTTCTATCCAAAAAAATTCAATTCTCAGTGAAGGGTGTAATATTTTAAATTTCAACCAAAAAAGACGAATTTTCAACCAAAAATGGGATCGTTAAGTTTTTAATTGAAAAAATTTATTTTTAACGGAAAAAAATTAATCCTCAACGAAAAATGTAATAGCTGATATTTCAACCAAAAAAAGTTCAATTTTAAATCAAAAACAGTTATATTCAACGAAAAAAGGAATTTTCAGTCAAGAGAGAAATAAAGTCAACCACATTGTTAAAGTTTCAAGCCAAAAAGGCGAGTTTTCAACAAAATAGTTTATTTTCAACCAAATGATAAAATTTTTATCTAAAAAGATGAATTTTCAATGAAAAATGTAATAGATGAAATTTCAACCAAAAAAGACGAATTTCCAACAATATTGTTTAATTTGAAGTCAAAGAGACGGATTTCTAACAAAATACATGAATTTTCAGCTACAAAAGATCAATTTTCAAAAAAATAGTGCAATTTGACACCAAAGAGATGAATTTCCAACCAAGAAGATTAATTTTTCACCAAAAAAAGACGAATTTCAAACAAAATATATGAATTTTCGACTAAAAAAGATCAATTTTAAACGAAAAATGTCATAGTTAAATTTTCAATTGAAAAAATTAATTTTTAACGTAAAAAGATGAATCCTCAACTCAAAGTGTAATAGTTCATGTATTTCAGCCAAAAAAATTTAATTTTGAATCAAAAACAGGTTAATTCAACCAAAAACTAATTTTCAACAAAACAGTTACAATTACGGAAATTTCGGATACATTGTATCTGAAAATTTACGAATATTCTTTCACAATTTCATAACAATTTTGGAATGCAATAACTTCGTGAATTTCAGAATATTTCTAACATTGAAGAAAACTGAACAAAAATTGAATGGAAGATGCAAATTCAAGTTTTTATTATAATTCACGCCTAGCCTGAACCAATTTTCACTTAAAAGGGCGTGCACATATAAGTTTCTTTCCGATTATGTTTTGGGGATGCCTCCCGAGTATTTTAAGCTTAAAATGAAAAAAAATCGTTAGGGCTCTTTTTGAAAAAACTTCATTTTCAATTTTTTTTTAAAAGAATTTTTTGGTATATTTTCGTAAAACACAATGAAAAGAAAAACTGTAGTTGCTGAAACTCTTTTACTTTCCTTATTAAAATATGATCTATGTGTTCAACATCGTGCGATATCTTGACATTGACATCTTCGAAAATGCTGAAATTAAGTGAAAATGTGGAGTTTTTTGTAATTTCTCCATTTTAGAGCATTCAATGCCTAAAGTAGTCAGGACAGAAATCAAAGTGTATAAAATTATCCGTAAATTAAAAAAAAAAGAACGTTTTATCTCCAATAATTCACGAGATATGACCTTCAGAAAATAGTTTTTAGGTAAACAAATATTTTTATTTTCATTCGGTTTTTATTAGAAAATAGTTTTAAGACATACCAGATACAAAATGAAGAAAAATATTCTTGGTGTTCGCACCTTTGGATTGAAGTAATTTCAAGGCAACCGTGACCGAGCTCACTCTCCTTCCATTCGTGTATATCTCAAAATTTAGTACTGTAAACGCATTGTGTAAAAGTTATATCAGTTATTGATAATAAGTCTGTTCATTTTATTTCATTTTTGAATATATAGAATGGGAAGTGGAGAGTGGAAAACTCACATCTGCAATTTGAGCAGTTTGGAGGAACATTCCTGGAATTTCTCCTCTCTGGACAGCCCTGAAATAAATACACAAATTGAAAGTCATATTAAGTTTCTTGCATTCTGAAGCTAAGTGAGATAGTGCTGTACAATAAAAATTCATTTTCTTTGTCGAGAAGTAAGAAGGAAGCGAGAGTTATGCATAACTTTTCATGCAATCCGATAATCGAAAAAACTTGTGTAAATTGATTAGGACAGCTGTAAAAGGTTCCATCGATAAAAATAAATGCAAGCTGACATAAAAACATTAAATTCTTTATAGTGGAAAACAACAATATTTTCCTTTCTGTCGTTAACAAGCAAACAAATTTCTTCATCATTAGTCTCGATTTTAATGCTGTCAAGTGCATCTACTACGAGTTAGAATAAGATACTGTGATCTTTCAACTTTTAAGGATTTGAGTAAAAAGTTTTTTGAACTACCCCCACTCCTCTCTTGACAGGTCCGCACGCAACAGCAGCCCACTGGCGGGCCGCCAAATTGGATCTGCCATTTTGAATTTGTAACTTTTGATGTCAAAATCGAAATTATCCTGACGAAAGTTTCGAATAGGAATTCATTCCGAATCATTCCAAACTCTGTATCCGAACCAATCTGAATTAATCCGAACCAATTCGAGAAAAGCTCTCCATTTTGTTCGATCCAAATCGGTTAAAGATTAATCCGACTCAATCCGGTTCAATCCAAACTTCTAAAGCGAATCAATCCGAACCAATTCAAACTATATTTTTAATCCGAATCAATCCGAACTCGGATTGATATACACTCATGTCGAGATACGTCAAAAATAACGAAATTTTGGGGTTATAAAAAGGGTATGTACTCTCAGTCCTCTCAATAATAAATACAAAGTAATTAATTTGTTATATTTGAATATTCATTGTTCAGTGAACAAAGAGAAATTCCAGAATAAAAATATATAAATAAAAGTTTAATGTCTAACTGATTATATAACGTAAAATAATAATGAGTGTATTGAAAATAGAATGCAAAAAATGGCTGTTATATGAGGACTTAAGGACGATTAATTAATAGTTATAAATTTAACGAAGAATGTGAAAAAGTAGAAGCTAAAGAGCATTTGGAATCTCCATGTTACTCCAATATTTTATAAAATAAAAAATAAAGAACAGTCCGCGATATAAAATATTAATAATACATGTATGTATAATTAATTTAATAATGGTGTTTATTGAATTATCAAATTAAATAGGAAAAAATTAACAATAAAGAAACATGTGAAATATGTATGTCTCATTTGCAATGCTTATTGATTTCAAAGCATTCGCATGTGAAACATTGTTGGTATCCGCATAATTGAAGTTTTTTGTTCATGAATGGTTTTGTAAGACAATATTTGGCGGCGTTTTTTTCTCTCGTTTCTTTCGAGGATCACTTTTGAAACACTTATTTTATAATGGAAAATGAAAGAGTTATATTGCAGTATTGAATTGAAGAAAAACGATTAATTTCATTGTGATACGACTATTCATGAAATATAAATATTCGGAAAATTTGACGTGCAAGTTTCGAAGACTCAATTTTAAATAAATTTAAATTCAATTAACATTTAAAAAATTAAAATTAAAATCATTTTAACCAGAAAATTGGCATTTAAAATTGAATAATTTTGTTAATTCTGGCTATAGAGCTGGGATTCCGGTAATTCGGCTACCGCGTAAGATTGCCAATAATTTCAGGTCTCACAATTTTAATGAAAGTAACTAAACTTGTATTTAATAACAGACACTTTCCAGGTTAGGAATATCAGAACTGTGGCCTATGTCATCGATTTTAATGAAAGTTTATGAAGTGATATTTATGTGAATAAAGGATTTTTGAAATTTTCGAATATTCTGAGTTACACCATTTTAAAATTTGAGGTCAACTTTTTTTAAAGTCGTAATATTTCCGACAATTTATTTTGGTTTCCAGTAAAACTTATAAGCACGTTGTAAAACAAAATGCTGTTTCATATAAAAAATAAAATAAAATATATTTTCACCAAAGAAAACTGAAAACAATTTTTTGATTTGATTTTTGACGGAAACACATTTTTTTCGATTTTATTTTAGAATCATATTCCTTGTTCTTTTATTTTTGATTGAAAATAAAAGATGGACACTCATCTGGCAAGAGAGGCCCTTTGAAGCGGATTTAAAATTTTTTGTTTTTATAAAAAAAAATGTCAATAAGAAAAGTGAAAAAAGATATTTTCAACAAAATCATTTTTCAACTTACAAAAAATAAATTGTGCAAACTTAGAATCAATCAAAATGAATGCATATAGACTAGAAGAACATACATAATCATAAACATAATCATGTAATCATAGTCATAGATAATCATAAACATCATAAATAATAATCCAACATTTTCGCGTAAGAAAAAATGTTTTTTTTTCACTTAGATTAGGTACTACAATACGTTATGCAAATTTTAGTTAGTTGTGAAAAATGCCATAAATTAACAACTGATATTGTTATAATTGAGTATTTGTTGATATAATTTATTTATAACAATATGAATTGTTAATTTATAGCATTTCTTAGTGCTGGATCAAATTTTCATAACATATATTTATGTTTCTTTAGTGCATATGCATTCATTTTGATTGACTCTAAGTCTAAATAATTTATTATTTGTAAGTTAAAAAATGATTTCGTTGAAAATACCTTTTTTCACTTTTTTATTAACACAGTTCTTTGTAAAAACAAAAATTTTAAAATCCGCCTCAAAAGGTCTCTGCAGAATTTAATCAGCTTAAATTCATTAAAAAAATGTTTTAGTTGGATAAAAATTGTGACCTGTAAACTGATTTGCCCAAAAAAATCCAGTTTGGTCCAACTGTGCGGCTACACAAGCATTCGACTGGACTGCTGCTCTTTAAATATTCATAACTCGCGAATTTTTTTTTTCAATGAAAAATAAGAGAATAAGGAATATGATTTTAAAATAGAATTAAGAAATGCGTTTTCCGTCAAAAATCGAATCAAACGAACATCAACATTCCTTACGAATCAAAAATATTTGTTCAGTTTTTTTTTGTGAAAATTAAAGAAAATTTATTTTCATTTTTTATATAAAGTAGCGTTTTGTGTTGAAATATGCTTATAAGTTTCATTATATAATCCGAAGTAAGGTGTCGGAAATATTAAAATTTAAAAAAAAAGTTGACCTTAAATTTCAAAATAGTGTAAATCTCAGAATTTTTGAAATTTTCAAAAATCCTGTGGCCATAAAATATTATCCACACATCACTACAACTTCAACTTTCATTAAAAACGATGACATAGGCCAGAGTGAGCCATAATCTTCTACAATCTACAGAGACATGACTTACACTGAAAGTACTGCAAAAGTAAAAGATTTCAATTTTGTTGTCAGGATTCCTACAGTTTTCAGAAATTCCTTAATATCTATTAATTTTAATAATCTACGCAGATACTCATCTTAAGTAAAATAAAATAAACGAAGTGTCTAGGCCACCTAAAATATTTGGTCTACGCTCCCCGAATTTCGATGAACCTAAGTAGCCCTCGAAGTAGCCGCCCTGGGCTCACCGAAAATATTTGTTTTACGCTACCGAGTATCGGTGAACCTAGACACGACCTAAAATAAATGGTAAATTCTTAAAAATATATCAGTTAAATTCGCACGAAATTTTCTTTTCAAATTATATTCCAGGTTTAACGAAGAATATTATGGTATTGGAAATACATGGCATTGTTTAAAGCTTCTCGTTCGATCACCAAGCTATAAGCAGCGCTTGACTCGGTTGTACTCGGATGGGGGCCATCATCGTATATATCGGATTTTCAGTCGCATACGCTCAATAATTTCGCGAGAAAAGGTTCGTGAGGGCGATTCTACTTACAAAAAATATTGATAATATTTAGAGGTGGGATTATATTGACCCTCAATCGTAAAATTATTTTGGAATTTTTGGTGATCGAATTGGCTTTAGGGTCCA
>JAUMHM010000004.1:898328-926112 GCA_032362435.1 Melikaiella ostensackeni
GTTTGGCCGCCCCCCCCCCCCCCCCCAAGTAAGGATCAGTGCTGGAAGTAACTAGTTTCTTTTAACTACGTACTGTAACTTCTTACTTATTTTGGTAACGATAGTGGTAACGATGTTACTTTTATAAATGAGTAACGAATTGGTAACTAGTTACATTTTTTTCAGTAACAGTAACTATAAAAATTGCTACTTTTTGAGTTACTTTCGAAATGTAGTTCACAAGTCTTTTTCACGACGATCAATATTGCTTTTGCTACTATTTTTTCGTTTTCACTAATTCAAATTATGGTGGTAGATAGCCGTACAGATTTATAGCCCAATATATGGTAGGAAAATTTAAATTTTTCTCCTACCCTGGAATTTAAGTTTTCTAAAATCTGTAGAAACACTTTTTAACAAAAAAAACTCAATGTTAGAGTTGAATATTAATTTTTTTTAAATTAATTTTTTCAACTGAAAATTTAACTCTTGCAGTTGAAGATTCAACATTTTAGTTCAAAATCTAACTATTATTGAATGAGAATTCATCTTTTTGGCTTCAAAGTGTTATTAGTGGGTTAACATTTGAATTATTTCGTTCAAAATTCAACAATATTCTGATAGAAAATCATTCTATTCGGTTATAAATGAAACTGCTTTGTTGAAAATTGATTTTTTCAATTGCAAAGTCAACTATTCCATTTTTAGTTGAAAATTTTCTCTTTAGTTGAAAATTCATGTATTTTGTGGAAAATTCGTCTTTTTTGGTAAAAAAATTAATCTTCTTGTTTGAAAATTCATCTCTTTGGTTTAAAATTGAACTAAATGTTAAAATTGAGTCTTTTTTGGTTGAGTTCAACTGTTATTGATTTTAAATTAAAATCTTTTTTGGTTAAGATATCAACTATAACATTTTTTATTAAAATTCATCTTTTTGGTTGAAAGTTGCACTGCTTTGTTGAAAACTCATTTTTTCGGTTGACGATTCATCATTTTACTTGAAAATTCATCTCTTTCGCTGAATGTTTAACTGTTTTATTCTTGATTTAATTTTTTACTGTTTGGTGTGAAAATTGATCTTTTTTAGATGAAAATTCATCTATTTTTTGGAAAATTCGCCTTTTTTTGGTAAAAAATAATCTTTTTTGTGGAAAATTCACTTCTTCAGTTTAAAATTTAACTACTATCTTGAAAATTCGTCTTTTTTGGTTGAGTTCAACTGTTTTTAATTACAAATTAAAATCCTTTTTGGTTAAAATATCAACTAGTACATTTTTCATTGAAATTCATCTTTTCTGGTGGCAAGTTGAACTACTTTTTTTAAAATCCATTTTTTTCGTTTGACAATTCATCATTTTCGTTGAAAATTTAACTATTTTGTAAAGAAAAATTTTTTGGTTAAACATTAATTTTTCTAACTGAAAGTTTAACTATTCCATTTTTGATAAAAAATATATATTGTTTAGTTGAAGAACCAACTATTTGGTTCAAAACTTCTCTTTTTTAGTTGAAAGTTCATGTATTTTGTTGAAGATTCTTCTTTTTTAGTAGAAAATTAATCTTCTTGGTTTAACATCCATCTTCTTGGTTGAAAATTCAACTACTTTGTTGAAAGTCTTACTCTTATGTTAAAAATTCATTTATTTGGTTAAAGACTCATCATTTTTGTTGAAAATTCCTCTCTTTGGTGGAAAATATAAATATTTTGTTGACAATTCGTTTTCTTTTCTTTGTTGCACTATCAACTATTACATGATTCGTTGAGAATTCATCTTTTTTGGTTGAAAAAGCAACTACTTGGCTTGGTCATCTCTTTGGTTAAAAATTTAACCATTTTGTTGAAAATATGTTATTTATTTGCTTGAAAAATATTTTTTTTATCTCAAAACTTAACTAGATATTCCATTTCTTGTTAAAATCTCATCCTATATAAGTTGAAAAATAAAATATTTGGTAAGAAATTCATGTACTTTTTTGAAAACTCGTCTTTTTGGGTAGAAAATTAATCTTCTTTGTTAAAAATTCATCTTAAAAATTCGTCTTTTTTGTTAAATCCGGTGTAAAAGTCAACTGTTTTTTAAAACATTCAACTTGTTGGCCTCAAAACTAAACACTGTGGTTGAAAAGTCACCTTTTTGGCTAGAAAATTAATCTTCTATGTTGAAAATTCATCGATTTGGTTGAGGATTGAAATATTTTGTTAAAAATTCGTCTTTTTGGGTAGAAAAATAATCTTGTTTGTTGAAAATTCATCTTTTGTTTAAAATTCAACTATTTTGTTAAAAATTCGTCTTTTTAGTTGAATTCAAGTGGTTGAAAATTAGTTTTTTTCATTGAAAAGTAATTTTCCAAACTGAAAATTTGTATATTTCATTTTTGTTTGAGAACTCATGTTTTTTAGTTAAAGATTCAACTATTTGGTTTAAAATTCATAAATTAAAACTCACTTAGGTTGTCAATGTCATTTTTATTGATAGAAAAGTCATCTTTCTTGGTTGAAAATTCATCTTTCTTGGTTTAAAATGAACTTTTCGGGCTAAAAGTTCAACTGCCTTCTGAAAAATTCATCTTTTTGGCTTGGAGTTTCAACAATTTGGTTGAAAATGCAACCGTTTTTAATTGAATTTTAATCTTTTTTGTTTGAATATTCGATCATTTGGTTGAAAATGCATCTTTGTAGGTTCAAAATTCAACTATATGATTGAAAATTCAACTGTTTTGTTAAATTTTGTATTTTCTTAAAAATTCGACTATTTTGTTAATGTCATCTTTTCTGGTCGAAAATTCGAATATTTTATCAAAAATTCGTCCTTTTGGGTTGAAAATTCATCTTTTACGGTAGAAGAGTCAGCTTTCTTGGTTGAAAATTAAATTTTTTGTTGAGAATTCAGCAGTCTTCGAAAAAATTCGTCTTTTTGTCTCGAAAATTTAACTATTTGGTTCGACTGATTTTTATTTTCTTCTTGATTAAAACTTATAAAATTTCTAACAAAGTCGTCGAGGAGGTGCCATTTTGTAAAAAAATATCCAATTTATTCGAAAGTACACAGAATAGTGCGGAAACTTATCATAAATGACGTCCAGCAGTATCAGATGTATAATTTGTTTTGCATTTGTTATAAACAAATAAGTCAACAAAAGTGAGATTTTTATTTAAAACGATATTTAGCTATTTCAGATTTATATTTTTGGATAAAAATATGAAGAAAAAAAATATTTTGATAAGGCTTTTAAGAAATAAAGACCATTTGTTACTTATTTAGTTAATTTAATAAACAAATGCATGAATTCGTCATTTTTAAAATAGATTCGTTTCGTTTTTTCTAACAGAATCAACAATAAATATCTTGCTTATAGCTTTTTTGTACGATTCTTTGACGTTGGACAGTAACCCTTATTTGTTTAAACAAAATTAGTAAACAAATGCATAACACTGTCATTTTTCACTACACGGAATCCGTTTCTTTTGCAAAATAAACTGCAGATATGTTAACAATACCTCTTGCTATGGTACTTGGTTATTATATAATAATATGTATTTGGTTAAATAAATTTAATAAATAAGTTCACTGTTTCGACATTTTTCAACCTGTAGATTTCATTTTTTTAAAAGAATCAGTTCCTAATATCTTGGCAGTAGCACTCTGTTGCGATATTTTAATAACAGCTAACTGTGATATCTTGCTGTTAAATAAAAATTTAGAATTTTTTTTAACGTATTTGATAAACAAATTACCCTAAGGCCGTTTTTAAATAGAAACACCCTATTGTTTTCTCCTTATTGTCCTTATTATATCTCTCTCATGCTATTTTATTATCCGGCAGGAAATGTTTATCACTTTAACAATATTTTATGAAAATAGCTCGAAATTGTACACAATGCTTTAAAAATTCTCATTTCGTTCAATTTTCTCATTTAATTATTAATTAATATGAATTTATTTATTAAATTTGTTTAAAAAATCATAAATTCTCATCAAACATCAAAATATAACGGTTGAGGCCCATTGGTGATACACTTTTATTTGATTATTCCGAAGAAACGAAATCTATCTACTAAAACATGGCCAAATTATGCATTTATTTGTTAAATTTTTGAACAATTAGAAATTGTTAGCTATCAGTAAAATATAGCAACAGAGTGCTACTGGCAAGATATTAGGAGTCCTTTGAAAAAATGAAATCTACATGTTGAAAAATGACGAAACTATGAATTTGTTTATTAAATGTGTTTAAACAAATACAAATTATTGTTTACTAACAAAGTATCATAGCAAGAGGTATTTTCAACTTATATGAAATTCATTTTGCAGAAAAATAGTTTTGTGCTGTGATAAAAGACATTATTATGCATTTGTTTACTAATAGGAAAGATATTTACTGTTGATTCCGTTTTAAAAACGAAACGCATCTGCTCAACAATGACGAATTTATGCATTTGTTTATAAAATTTGTTTAAATAATTTACAAATGGTCTTTAATCTGTAGAGGTTATACCTGAAATTTCCGGTAATTTATAAATTTTCCATAAATTCCCGGTGGAAATTTTGTTGTTACAGAAAATATCGTGTGCAACAGGTGCTGTAAATAAGCAGTTATAACTCTTGTTAAGTTTACAGTACTTGCCATCGGCTCATCTCCGGTTATTTCCGGTTCGTCTTCGGCTCGTTTACGGCTCGCCTTCAACTCGCCTCCGACTGGCCTACAACTCGCCTTCGATTCGTCTCTGGCTCGTACAGCAAACTTCACACTCGCGTGGAACCGCCTACTTCCCGCACTTGTAGCACAATATACTATTTTACTAAAAAAACTTTGTTTTATTGATCCATTTGTTTGTAACAAATGCAATTTTTTTATATATCTGATACTGCTGGACGTCATTTATGATAAGTTTCCGCACTAATTCTGTGTACTTTTGAATAAATTGGATAAGTTTCTACAAAATAGCACCTTCGAAAAAAAATTAAATGAAAGTTCATTGTTCAATCAAAAAATTTCAAATTACATTTTTCAAAAAGTGACTCAATAACTTAATTAGTAACTTTTTAAGCTTTAATTTTTAAAAAATGAAAATCGGTCGAACAGTTTTGGCTAAAAGTTCATTTGTCCACGGGACAAGAATCGAGCCACAGTACAATTCCTAACGAATTTTAATATATTTTTTTTTACCGTAAGTCTTTCAGGTTTAACGAATGACTACGGATATCCCACTCCGACTAAACCAAAATTTTTTAATTAACATCAAAGTTTGAACTTTTTGTCCATATTTATTTTCAGTGAAACCATTTCTTTTAAGAGTTTCAAATTTATTAACACATGCCATAAATCAGTGTAATAACTAACTAAAATTAGTGCCAAGTGGGCTAGAGTAGGTAAAAACATTGTTTATAATGTTATAAACAAACTAATGAACAAAAGTCATTTTTTCGTGATTCGCAATGATTAGCTGTTTTAAATCCATAGCTTCTGCGTGAAATTTGACACATATTAATGTGCGCTCACAATTAGTTGATAATAGCTGCTGTTTAGAATTATTTAAACAATTTTTATTTAAAAAATTCACATTTTGACTATTTTTTTATGAAAAGGCTTCATTTTTTGCGAAATCAACTTGAAATGTCTTGTCCAAGACACCTTGCTGTCATATTTTACATAGTGATAAAAACTGTTAATTATATAAACAATGTTTATAAACAAATGCACATTCTGACCATTGTTTCCTGAATAGCTTTGATTTTTTTACGAAATCAGCTCGAAATGTCTTTCTAAAAACTCCTTGCTGTCATATTTGTTTTAATGACAGAAACTGTTAATTATAAAAATAATTTTTATAAACAAAGGCAGATTTTGGCTATTTTTTTATGAAAAGGCTTCATTTTTTTCGGAATCAACTAGAAATGTCTGGCCAAAGACTCCTTGCTGTCATATTTTTTATAGTGACAAAAACTGTTAGTTATATAAATGATTTTTATAAACAAATGCACATTTCGACTTTTTTTATGGAGCGCCTTCATTTTTTTTGCGGAATCAACTCGAAATGTCTTGTCAAAGTCTCCTCGTTGTCATGTTTTTGACAAGACATTTCGAGTTGATACCGCGAAAAAATCAAGCCCATTCATGAAAAAATGTTCGAAATGTGAATTTGTTTATAAAAATTGCTTTTATAGTTGACAGTGTTTGTCATTATGAAAAAAATGACAGCAAAGAGTCTTTGGCAAGACATTTTGATTTGATCGCACAAAAAAAATGAAGCCTATTTATCAAAAAGTAGTCAAAATGTGAATTTTTTTATAAATTTTTTTTATATAATTAACAGTTTTTGTCACTATAAAAAAAATGACAGCAAGGAGTCGTTGGCTCGATATTTTCAGTTGATTCAGCAAAAAAATGAAGCCTATTCATCAAAAAGTAGTAAAAATGTGCATGTTCATAAAAACTGTTTATATAATTAACAGTTTTTATCACTATGAAAAATATGACAGCAGGGAGTCTTTGGCAAGACATTTCGAGTTGATTCCGCAAGAAAATCAGGCCTATTCTTGAAGAATAGTGAAAATATGCATTTGTTTATAAAAATTATTTATATAATTAACAATTTTAGTCACCATGCGAAATATGACAGCAAGGAGTCTTTGGCAAGACGTTTCGAGTTAATTACGCAAAAAAATGAAGCCTATTCATGAAAATATGGTAAAAATGTGCATTTGTTTATAAAAATTGTATAAATAGTTGGCAAACAGCAGATATTCTTAACTAATTGTAAGCGCACATTAATATGTGTCATATTTCATACAAAAGCTATGGATTTCAAATAGCTAATCATTGCGAGTCACGAAAAATATACTTTTGTTTATTAGTTTGTTCATAACATTAAAAATAATTTTTTGTCTTACTCTAACCAACCAAAAATTATTTTGAGCTAGTTATTACACTAATTTATGACTGATTTGGTTAAAAGTAGAATAAGATTGGACGATTTTTCTTTAACTAGAGTGGAAGCATTTCCAACTATTGGAAGCCTTTGATCTGCCGTTGATACCCAAAGGAGCGATACTCTTCAACAGACATATAGAATTGAAACCAAACTAAACCGAATCGCGTAACTGGTCTATTGCGACCCTTTTGGCTTTTGCAGTCGGGAACATGTTACCTCAATCGATATTGACTTTGGACTTCGTCTCGAGAGTAATCCCCCTGCCGCACCGATACAATAGTAGGAAACAATTTATCGGAAAGCTGTCGTATCCCACGTTCCGCTCCCTGTTTACACGCTCCATATTCAATTCCTTCGGAATTTCCCCTTCTAAAATTCAAACATCAAAACTTTCATCACTTCTATATTTATAAGTTGATCAATTTATTCTGAGAAGAAAAAATTATTGACCAACTCCATTTCAAAGCATGCAAAATTTCAAGAAAAGTCTGGGTCATGGTGTCAGAATAATTGTTTATTGGGGTCAGTGATGTGGATGAGTCGAATTGAGTCAATTACTGTCCGATTCGATTCCGCTGAGAATTGAGTCAAACAAAATCCGACTCGACTCAGAGCGTAAGTCGTCAGTTTAATTTTCGACACCGAGTCAAGCTGTGATGGAATCAAAGAAATTCTATTCGACTCAGCTGAGAATTGACTCAAACAAACCGACTCGACTCAGCACGTGAGTCGTGAGTCGACGGCTTTCAAATTTTGCGCCTCTTAAACAGAATTATTTAATTACTAAATTATTAAATTAAGTTTGAAACTCATAGGAATGAATAAAATAATTTTATTTTTAACTTGGAAAATTAACCAATATCGAAGGCTTCCAAATTTTGTTTTCATATAAATTGAAGGTTTTTAAATTTTAAAAATATAAATATGAGTGGCTTCAACAATGGAAGTCTTTCAAATCAGAAAACGATAGAAATAGAAAGTCCCAAAACTGTAGATTTCAGGAATCTATATACAAAATTTTTTTTGGAAATCCCCCACCCTTATTTTCCCAATATTATAAAACTAGAAAATTTGATAATAATAATTTACAGGAAAATTGTCTAAAACTCTTAAATATCCTTCTATTCGTAAGCCTTCTAATTTGAAATTTTAGTTTTCTGAATCTAAAACAAATCAATAAATTTACGTTTCAAAATTATATTATATTTTGAAATTTTAGTTTGTGAGCCTTATATTTTTTAATTTCCAAATTTGCAAAACTTAAAATTTCAAATATTAATTTAGTAAAACTGGAGGCCGTCGATTTGATAAATATCCAAATATATATCTTTTCCTCGTTTTAAAGCCTTGGAATTTTTAAATATCAATGGATATTAACATTTTTTGAAACAAATTTTGATGTATTCCAAACTTTTATATTTTTTACATTTCTACCTATATGAGAGATTTTTAGTTAAAAATTTTTATACTTTTCTTATTCCAATTTTTGTATCTTTATATTAGTATATTGATATTTGTTATTTTCTGTATTGAGAATGTTATATTCTGATTGTGAAAACCTCTGAAATAGAAGTTTCGAATTTCAAAATTTTTTATATTGAAGTATTCGAATTAAAAATATTCATTTTTCAAATTTAAATGTCTCCCAATTTGAAATTCTTCGGATATTAAATTTTCTTATTCGGCATTCAAAAGCCTTCAAAATTAAAAACAGCCATTTTGAAAAGAATTTTAATTTTGAGAATTTTCAATATAAAATTAAAAGTATTACAAAATTTTGAAACTTAAACTTTTTTAATCTGCAAATTTACAAGCCCTATATATTTTTAATTTCCATCTTTCGGGAAGTCTTCCATTTCATAATTTCCAATTTAAAAAGCCACGGTTTTTGAAAGACTTGTTAAATATTCAAATATTGATCATTCTCTAATTCCTAAGCCTTCAAATTAAAAAATTTGTAAAATTAAATTCTAGTGACAAAATTCTTGGAAATTGAAGAAAAGCAAATTGTTATTCGGAATTTGGATTTAATTTCAATTTTTTTATTTGAATTCCAAATTTATAGGCCTTCGATTTCGAAAGGCTTTCAACTCGTTATGTTAGAACTCCTTCGATTTCTGAAATTTCCAAATCTGTAGACCTTAATTCTTTTTTTATTTTACGTTTCTCAAATATGCAAGTCTTCTATATTTTTAATTTACATAGTTTAAAGCCAACGAATTCGAAAACTTTCTATTTTTTAAAATTTTCTAATTTGGAAGTTTTATATTTCTCTTTTACAAAAAATATAAAAAAAGGAACTATTTTTAAAAGTCTCCCTAAAAAAAGAATTAAACTTTTTTTCTATAAACTTCTAATGTACTTTTCCGCCAGATTAAATTTTCTCTTTTGAAATTACAGGAATTCAATTATTTTATCTCGTCAGCAGTGTAGAATCAACATGGAATCGACAGTCGCAAATTAGTTTTTAAACGATTATCTGAATTCAGAACTATTTCAATTTAGCAAAAATATTTTAATCTTACGAACAAGTCAAGTCATGTCAAGCGACGGAGATTGTTGTTCAGAGGATGAATCCAGGGAATGGAATGTCAGGATAGAAGATAAGATCCGGTTATAGATCCAGGTCATGAAAATTCTTCTTTTTTTCATTCCCTCGTCGAATAAAAAAATCCAGCTTTTTAAAAATCTCATCATTCACTTTTCTCCCGAGTCTTGTTAATTAACTCTGCCGGAAAAATGAGATTTCCTAAAAATTCGTCTCGTCTTTTATTTTATTCATTAAGAAAATAAAATACTTCAATATTTTAGAAATCTTAAAACAGATTTAGAATTTTGACATTTTAAACAGTCAAATATTTGTGAATAAATTCGGTCTTCGAAGCTGAGATAGGAATAGATTTTAATGTAGCCAAATCCAAACTTGGAAACATATATTTTCAAGTCGAGGGAAGCACAAGTTTCTTGTGTACATAGAATGAATTATTATTCGAGGGAGACAATTTTCCATGCGCATATCAAATATCTTCCAACTTCCAAAACCTCTGGAGAATCTTGGAAATTTGAATTTCAAGTGTTTATGAAATTTGCTTGAATTGTTTGTTACATTCTAAGCTTCAGGCGATTTGACAGCTGATTTGGTGGCAGCGGTGGGATTGTGTATAACAAAAATTTTTAACTTGCGGATGTAACAGGATTTGACTTCAAGAATTAAAGTCCGATAAGAAATACAATTAATTTTACTTCGAATTCTGAAACTAATCCTTTTTTTTATTTGCAGTGATTGCTTTTCGGAAAAGCTGATAGAAGCGGGCATCAGCAATGATGTGACAATAAAGGTATCTGCTCCATCTCATTTCTGGGATCGCTTCGAGTCCCAGTCAATCCAGTGCTTCCCGATACACAAAAAACAAAAGAAAATCCAAAAATAAGCCAAAGTCTAAAACAGACACAAAAAAAAATAAAACAAATCCAAAACTGAACATCGACTGATCTGCAAATAGAAAAGATAGAAACATCTGTGCCAAAACTTCAAGGCCAAATAACTGTGTCAAAAAAGGACAGCAAACAAAAAACTAAAAGACTAAACCAAGGATATTAAACAATTAAAAGAACATTAGAAAAGGTAGAAAAAAAAGAAAATAAGGAAAATCTAGAAAAAAAGGAGTTGCCAAATAGAAAGAAAAAGAGGATAGAGACTGACGAAGTGGAAAGGATAAAATATAAAATGGGTAATAAGTTGTCCTGCAGCTGTGCACCTTTAATTAGAAAGGCATATCGATACGAAGATTCCCCATGGCAAACGGGAGCCAGAGTTGGAATAACCGGGAATACAGGACGAAGAGGTGACACTGGCCACTTGCTCAGGTGCGGAAGCTTAAGAGAGAGGAAGAGGTGCGCATACCATACCATATCATACCAGACCATTAAATCATTTCGTAGCAAAAAAAAAAAGAACGAATTAATGATAGTGAAATATAATAATAATCTTTGATATCATCTCATTTTCAATCTCTCTCGTTTCCTCTCACTCTCACAATCTCTCACTCTCGTGCACCCTAATTAGTACTCTTTCACGAGTCTTCTGCTCACCAACCACGAACGTAACGAGCAAACCCCCTTTCCACTACCTACATCGATTTTTTTTTATTATTTTTTTTTATTCTACAACTCTTTGCTTCTTTTAATTACCTGTATTTGAAGTATGCTACCTGTTGAAAAGAGTCCTGATTTTATATTCAGATGAATAAAAAATTTGATATTTATATATAATGAGTTTAGTATTTAAATAATGGTTAAGATATAAAGCCGTGATTGCGAAAACCTTCAGTTTTTATAATTTTTAGAATATTTCAAGGAGTTTCAAAGATTTCCAGATATTTCAAGCAAAAACTAAAGATTGAAATAGATATCAAGGGATTTTAAAGATTTCACAGGATTTCAATGAATTTTGACAAGACTTTACAATATTTTGAAGTAATTTCAAAAGATTTTATGGAATGTCAAAGATTTCAAGGGATTTCAAAAATTGCACGGGATTTACAAATATCTTGAGCAATTTCACGGGAATTCTGAATATTTTAAGAGATTTTAATTAATTTCAAAATATTTCAAGGAATTTTAAGAAACAGTATAATATTTCAAGAGATTTTAGAGATTTCAAAGGATTTTATGAAATATCAAGATTTTTAAGGGATTCTCAAGATTTTACGGGATTTTAATAGATTACCATGAAATTGATCAAACTTCTGAATGTTTCAGAAGATTTCAAAGAATTCCAGAGTATTACAAGAGATTTTTCAAAGTAATTCATAGGACATTAGGATTCTTAACGGATTCGTAGAATTTTCGAACGTTTTCGTCGGCCTTTAAATGATTTCATGAGATTTCGAAGATTTAACGGGACTTTGAATTTCAAAGCATTTTCAGGGTTTTCAGGATATTTCAAGTGTTTGCAAGGGATTTCGTAGCAATTCATAGAATTTCAAGAGCTTTCATGGAATTTCACAAGCTTTTAACTTTTAAGATGTTCCGGAGATTTCGCCGGATTTTAAGGAATTTCACGGAAGATCTGAAAATTTTAAGTGATTGAAAGGGATTTTAAAAGAATTCATAGAATTTCAAGAGATATATTTCATTAGATTTTGAAAGATTTAAAGAGATTTCGCAGATTTCACGGGATTTCAAAACATTTTAAAGAAATTCACGAGATTTCTAAATGCTTCAAGAGATTTAAAAAAATGTCAGAGTATTTCAAGGGAATTCTTGGAATTTCAATACTTTTGAATGGATTCCAAAGATTTCACGTGATTTTTTTTTCTTAAAAAAGATTTCAAGAAATTTCACCAAATTTTTTAATGTTTCAAGAGATTTCAAAGAATTTTTCATGAAATCTTAAAGGTCGTCGAGAAATTTCGTGAAATTGTGAACTTTTCCAACCAATTTTGAAGAATTTCAGAATATTTCATGGGATTTTGAAGGGATTCGTCGAATTTCAAGGGTTTCTATGAAATTTCATAAGATTTTATATTTTAAAGTATCCTGGAGATTTCACGGTATTTTAAAAGATTTCAAGGAATTCCACGGGTTTCCTGAAGATTTTAAGGGATTAAAAGTGATTGAAAGGGATTTTAAACGAATTCATAGAATTTCAAGATATATTTTTCATGGAACTTCAAAAGATTTCAAGAGATTTCGCAGATTTCACGGGATTTTAAAACATTTTAAAGAAATTCACTAGACTTCGAAAAGCTTCAAGGGATTTGAAAATATTTTGGAGAATTTCAAGTGATTCTTCAAGGGTATTCTTGGAATTTTAATACTTTTTAAAGCACTCCAGAGATTTAACGTGATTTTTTTTATTAGAAAAGATTTCAAGAAATTTTACCAAATTTCTGAATGCTTCAAGAGATTTCAAAGAATTGCAGAATGTTGCAAGAGATTTCTTAAAAGAATTAATAGAATATTAGAGTTTTCAGGGATTCGTAGAATTTCAAACAATTTCGTAGGATTTAAAATGATTTCATGGGATTTCGAAGATTTAACGGGACTCTGAATTTGATAGGATGTCCAGGAGTTTCCGGATATTTCAAGGGATTTTAAAGGATTGCAAGGGATCTTAAAACAATTCATAGAATTTCAACAGATTTTATGAAATTACCAAAGGTTTCAAGAGGTTTTCGAAAATTTTCGAGGTTTTAAAAGATTTTAAAAAACTTCACGGGATTTCTTTATGTTTAAAGGAATTTCAAAATATTTCATGGAATTTCAAGAGACTTCAAAAAGATTCAAAGAATTTTAAAGCATTTCATGAAATATTAAGGTTTTTAAGGAATCTGAAGGTCAAATTTTGCACGAGGCTTTAAAAGGTTTAAAGAAATTTCACGGGATTTTCGCATGTTTAAAGGAGTTTCGAAAGATTTTATGCAATTTCAAAAGAATTTAGAGAGATTCATAGAATTTCAAAGGATTTCATGGAATGTTAAGGTTTTTAAGGAATTTGAAGCTCAAACTTTTCATGAGATCTTAAAGGATGTCGAGGAATTTTGTGAGATTTTAAACGGTTCCAAAAAATTTTTAAAGAATTTCAGAATATTTCATAGGATTTTGAAGGAGTTCGTCAAACTTCAAAGGTTTCCATGAAACTTCACAAGATTTTATTTTTTAAACTATTCTGGATATTTCACGGTATTTCAAGAGATTTTAAGGTTTTCCACGGGATTACTGAAGATTTTAAGGTATTGAAAGGGATTTAAAAAGAATTCGTAGAATTTCAAGAGATATTTTTCATGGAACTTCAAATGATTTCAAGAGATTTTGTAGATTTGATGGAATTCTTCAAAGGAATTATTAAAATGCTAATAGTTTACAGAGGATTCCAAGGATTTTACGTGTTTTTTAAAAATATTTTGCATGATTTCACGGAATTTCTGAATATTTGATGGGATTTTAAAGAATTTTAGAATCTTTCAAGAAATTTGAAGCGAATTTGAAGCGATCCCAAAAGATTTAATTTCTAGTTTTGGAAGCCCTTAACTTAAAAAAAAATACTTCAAAAGTTTTATGCCTTACAATTTTTTCTTATTTATAAACCTGAAAGCTTTTGGATTAAAAATTTTTATTTTCAGAATTGGAATCCTTTACTTCTGATAACTTTGAATTTTTAAAGTCTATTATTTCTTTATTCTACATATATTTGAAAGTCTCAGATTTTCGAATTTGTTCAAATTTTTAATCTTAAATTTGCGAATCTTCGATTTTAATTAGAACTAAAATTGGAAGCATTAGTTTTTTGTCATTTTAAATTTAATCAATTATTTATATATTTAGTCAATTTAAAACCCTCGTTTTTATTTTTTTTGCAAATCTTATACTTTAATTTCTTAATAAAACTGAAATTACTATTATTCAATGAAACTCAAGCGAAAATCGATTTCCTCTTTATCACTTCCTCACCAAATCACTACACTTTGCTTAGCATGACTAGATTATTGTAGAAATTGCTTCGCTTTCATCCTTTTATTATTTTATGGTTTAACCTGAAATGCCGTCAAATTTCAAAGAAATTAAACTCGAAAATCCCTTAATTTAAAAATCAAGTTTGAAGGCATTCTCTTCTTTATTGCTTGGCTTTATAATAGAAATTAGAAACATTAGACTTACTCTACTCATACTTATTATTCTTTTACGTGTTTCTCGAAAATTTATAAACTAATAATTGCAATAAAAAATGATTTTTTTTTAACTCAAACCTTTTTCTTTTAATTTTTTCTAAATCTAAATATCTTTCCATCTTCTTCTACGGAAAATTCTACTCACCTTTCTTCTGAATTCTTTGTTATTCAGACAAGAAATAAAATCATGAGTTTTTTCAGACTTTGGGCCGAAGTCTTCCATGTAAGCGCCAGCAGCGGATCTGTAAAATGGCAACAAATATCCGAGGATTTGGTGCCAGTCAATATCACCTGCATTCAGGATTCACCAGAATGCATCTTCCATATTACAGCTTATAATAGTCAGGTTGACAAGATCCTGGACGTACGACTTGTTCAACCAGGTAAATTATTTCTCCTTCACCCTATCAATATTATATAATAAAATAATTTGTAACTATGAACGTTTTTAAATTAATCGAATTAAAAAAAATTGTACACAATCGTTTTTCAGGCACAAGAATCGGCCAGGCATCGGAATGCTTCGTTTATTGGAAGGATACGATGACAAATGACACTTGGGGATTGAATTTTACCTCTCCAATCGACGCCAAACAATTTCGCGAATGTTGCGTAAGAATTTGTTCAATTTGGAAATATTCGAACTTATAGGTCAATCGGATTCTAAATGTTTCAATGTCAAATGTTTTTGAATTCTAACATTTAATTTCAATTTCGAAATACTGAAATATGTAGGTCAATCAAATTTTAAATTGGTAACAATTGCAATTTGTAGGCCAATCAAACTTAAAATTAGGAACATTGCAATTTGTAAGTCAATTGAATTCAAATTTGAATACATTGACGTTTGTAGTTCAGTTCATTTCACACTCGGAAGAATGGCAATTTGTAGATAAATCAAATCGCTGTCCATTTTTTTTTCTTCCCCCTTTTCTATACCTCATTCCTTTCGTTGTATCCGCATTTAGCCGCAGTTTTTTCCTATCCAAGTATTTTTATAACCCCGTAATTAAACCCGCCATTCCTTTCTCGTTATCTTCAAATTAAAGTCACTGCAATTTGCAGATCAGTCAAATTTTAAATTTGAAAAAGTTTTAGTTTTCTAGGTAAATGAAACTTTAAATTTTGAATCATCGCAATTTTTTGATCAATCGAATTATAAATGTGCCAAACTTGTAGATCAATAAAATTTAAAATGTTGATAGATTATGTATATCAATCAAATTTCATATTTGGAAACATTGTAATTGGGAAGTCTATCATATGAAAATTTTAGAAACATTGCAATTTGTATGTCAGTCAAATTTCAAATTTGGAAACACTAGTATATGTACATAAGCCAATGTTTGAATGTGGAAACACTGCAATTTGCAGGTCAATTAAATTTCAAATTTTCCAATATTACAATTTATAGGTCAATATTTTTTTTTTAGTTTGCAATTAATGCAATCTTTAATTTGGTTTTGGTTGACTTTGTTTGGCCTAGACTGCTTGATATTTTTTCATGTCATTCTACTCTATTTTTATACTTTTTTATTTAATAGGTGCTTGATTGACCTACATTTTCTAAATATGAAATTTTTGTTACCAGTCACCCTCTTTCAAGATTTCAAGAAAGGCCTCGTCTTCTTACTCCCTAAAGTTGGAGCCGCCAAACAAACAAAAGGTCAAACCTCGAAGAAAACCTCTTTCGACCCCAGCATCGCCAAACAGATCGAAGGAGCCAATTTGCACCTGCATGACTCCTGAACAATTCGCCAGACTTCGAAGTCAAGATCCAAGATTTCGTAGTACATGCGGTACGATACTGAAAAAAAAATTATTTCACAACATTTTCCGCTTGGGAAACGTTCCAATATTAGGTCAATTTACTCAAAATCAGGTTAATTTTCCTCAAATATATTTTATACAGCAAACAAAAATATTTTCAACGTTCCCTTACCTATTATATCACCGTCCTGTTTACTTCCTTTTAATAATTATTTAACTTCAAAAGTTGATTTCCATGTAAAAAATAAATCGAAAGTAGATCGAGCAGCAAAAGTAGAAAAAAAGGTTTAATCTTGAATTGGTAGTTTCGTTCTAAATTTTTCGATTTTCAATTGCAGGACCATCGACTTTGCCACGAACTATGGCGCGTTCGACTGAAATGGAAATGACACCAGGACGTGATAAAATAACGGCGGCGACATCCAGTGCGTCTCTCTACGACAATGTCAATAACGCGAATCAACCTCTCGGAAAATCAGTGAAGAGCGGAGATTCCATGAAAAAAGACAAGCAGCAGAACGAAACGTGCCAAACGACCCCAAAAACTGCAAACGTGGGAATTGGAACTGCGACTGTTGGATCACAGGTAACCAGAAGTATTGTTACACAAATACCTACTCTATGTTTAAAACCTGAAAGTTACTTAATTTCGAAATATTTAATTCCGATTTTGAAAGAATTCCAATTTTAAAAAATCTCAATTTGTAGATCAATCTAATCCGGAAGCTCTGATTTACCTACAAGTTCGCGTTTTCACGCCCATTATTTTTAAAGTCTTGACCAAAATTTCAATTTATTTTTCAGATCGACAGTCCAGAAGACAAGGGATCCTCGATTTCTCCCAAGAAGGGTTCAAAACAAAACCAGGACACTTCGACCCACCAGAATGGAATGGAAACGCTCAAATCTGAAGGAACTCAAGCAGGAGGTACTCTACAAAATAAATCTCTTCGTCGAGAGCAACTCCACCATACAAAATCTGCAGATTATACAGAATTAGAAATGCAAAATGGAAATATTTTCAACATTGTGAATAATAATCACAGTCGTAAATCCAAAAGCAAGAGCACCGACGACATGAGAATTGAAAATGCTCAAAATGGAATTAGTCTGGATTCAAATACTTTGAAGAGGATGTTAAAGCCAATGTCGAGTGTTGATAGTCCAGTGACTTCACCAGAAATGTCGAGGAAAAAACATGCACATCATGGATATCATTATCATCCAAGCAATAACAATCAAAAATATATGGTTTCCGAGGGAGAAAATGAAAATTATCATTACAGGACTCCATACAATAACAAATTCCAAGGATCAAGGAGTGTTCATGACATGGGCAGGCAGTACAGTACTAGGAGTACGTTTGCAGAAATCTGTTATTAATTTTTAATATTTTGATTAATTTCGAAATTTTTTTCTTTAGAGAATTGGTTTCTTAAATGGCTCTGCTTGAAAATCATCTGATACATTCCATTTCATGAGATCCAGCTTATAATTATATTTGGGATTTAGTTTTCCAAAAATTCGTATTCCATTTCAATTCATTCAAATAACGTTGAATTTTAAAATAAGTTTTGTAAGATTGCGATTTATAGGTCAATTTAGTCTTAAATACAATTTCCTCTCTAGGAGCTTTAGGCTTGTCCCTGAATTTTTAGAAACATTCTCATTGGCCTAGCATTGACCTTCTTATCACTATACAATTACGCTTTTGTTTGATCTGCACATTTTTTATGTTATTCTACTGTATTTTTATATTTTATTATTCATTAGTGTCTCATTTGACGTCAGATATTGTAAATGAAATACAATACAATTATATTTTTATTATTAGACCTTTTGTTATATAATTGTATACTTTGTTTCTTTGATCTCAATATTTTATATTTTATTTATTTATTCAACATAATGTTGTTTGGCTTAAGCCGGTCGTTGTATATAAGTTTCTTAAGTTATATTTGTATATTAAACCTAGATTTATTATTATATTATTTGTCTTGAGTTTAACGTTGTACGTAACTGCGGACACAATTTTATTTGGCTCCTTTGAACTACAATTTTCTCATTTACTTATTTCACCAAAGACTGAAATTTTAAATAAAATCCAATACTGTTATAATTTATTTATTTGGCCTAGACCTTTTTTATTTATTTAACAGGACCTCATTAATACGAAGTTTGGCTTTTTTAAACTAGATTATTTTACTTATTTATAATGTAGAATATTTAAACTAGGATTGAGATTCGAACCGGAAAGTGACGGGAGGTGGTGTTAAAAGCAATGGACGCTAAAGTCCCGATTTTGAATCGTAAAATTTTTACTTGCATTTGCTCGAAATTTACTCAATAGACTTAGGCATAAATTACATATTTACGTTATCTGCTAAGTGAATATATAATTCAGTGAGTTTCAAGCAAATGCAAGTTAAAATTTAACGATTCAAACTCGTAACTCTTGCGTCCGTTGCATTCAGCGCCACCTCCTAGAACTTTCCGGTCCGAATTGTAGAGTTCATCCATCTCGCACTGTTGATTTTTGAAATCAATTTTTGAAAAAATTGGTTGTCTCATTCCCCATGTATAATTTATTATATATTCAATTTATATTGAATATTTATTATATTTAATTAGGCTGGACACCCAAAACTCGTCGCAGATGTTGCCACTCCTTTTGGCTAGCTAGGGCGCACGTTTTCATGAAGAATATAAAGTTATAGAAAACATGCACCCTAAGGAGCCAAAAGGAGTGGCGACATCTGCTCTGAGTTTTGGGTGTCCAGCCTAATTCTGAAGGCGACTATAACTTCAATATTTGACCTTCAATAAGACCTTACTTGACCTTATTTTAACACATTAAATAAGTTCTAAATCAAGTTCCTTTTCTTTCTTTGACCTAGTTATTTCTATTAAATTAAGAGCTACCTTCAGAATGATTAGACACTAGATTTTTTGAGAGCATTTGCACCAACGAAGTCATCAACTGCACCATTTCCAAAAGCTGCACGTAGCCTGTTTGTCTTAGGCGGAAGAAGCAGGATGTACTTAGATTTGGAACCTAATCGCTGCACAGGTGATGTCTCTCCACCTTCGGACAACGTAATCTTCGATAATCAGTGTTACGCCACAACCCCAAGTTCCTCGAACGGAAATTCGGACATGGAACAGCCGAATCATTGCAATTCGAGAAAATGCAATGGAGGACAATATCATCAGCAAAATATGCAATCGGCATCAACTCCTGGAAGTCCAACCAGCAGACTTCTTTTGGAATACGAGATGCATTTGAGAAACACTTTGGCTAAGGGGATGGATGCTGAGAGCATCAGTCTTCATACTTTTGAAGCTTTGCTCACGCAGAGCATGGAAAATCTTGGTAAGAGGAAATTTATTCGTATTTAAACAGCTTACAGATTTGCAAGACTTAAAATTTGAGAGCTGGCCAAGTTGGAGTACTTGTTAATTTTAGGTCAATTGTAGGTCAAATCTAAAAATTTAAAGATCTGATTAAATATATTTGCATTCTACTTATCAGCGACTTTGATAGTTTGATTTTTAGGTCAAATCTGCAAATTTGATGATCTGGTAAAATATATTTTCATTTAAAGACTTGCACTTTTTAGGAACTTTTATAGTTATAGGTCATTGATAGGTCAAATCTGGAAACTTGAAGTCTTAGTTGAATATTAGAAGACTTTAACATTTTTTGTAAGATTTGTAGGTCAGTCATAAGACGAATATGCAAATTTGTAGTCTTAATTGAGTATTATAAGACTTCCAATTTTTGGGGACCTTGACATTATTAGAAGCTTCCACTTTTTATGGCCTCTGATATTTGTAGATCAATCGTAGGTTACAGCTGCAAAATTTAAAGTAGTAATTAAATACTTTTGAATTTAAAAACTGTTAGTTTTTTGGAACTTCGATAGTTGTAGGTCAATCGTAGGTCAAATCTGCAAATTTAAAGATTTTTACAGACTTTCATACTTTTAGGTCACTAGTAGGTCAAATCTGTAAACTTGAAGTACTAATTAAATACTTTTGAATTTGAAAACTGTTTGTTTTTAGGGATTTTGATAGTTGTACAACAATTTTAAATCAAATCTGAAAATTTGAAGACCTGTTTAAATATTTGAGAACCACCACGTTTTGGGTAATATTTGTAGGTCAATCGTAGGTCTGAAATGAAGATTTATAGTCTAATTGATTACTAAAAGACTTCTACTTTTTAGGGGCTTTGATAGTTGTAGTTCACATGTAGGTCAAACCAGCAAATTTGAAGTCCTAGTAAAATATTAAAAGCTTCCAGTTTTTGTGGGCTCTGATATTTTTAGGTCAGTCGTTGGTCACATCCACAAATGCAAAGTTTTAATTAAACACTTTTGATTTTGAAAACTTTTTTGTTTTTGGGAACTTTGATAGTTGCAGTTCACTTGTGGGTCAAATCTGCAAATTAGACGTTCTTATTATTGAGTATTAAAAGAGATCCACATTTTTGGTAACATTTGTAGGCTAATCATATATTAAATATTGCAAATTTTTAGTCCTAATTGAGTATTAGAAGATTTCTACTTTTTGCGGGCTCTGGAAGTTTTAGGTCAATTTTAAGTCAAATCTGCGAACTCAAAGTACTAATTAAATACTTTTGAATTAAAAAATTTTGTTTTTAGGGATTTTGATAGTTATACGTCAATTTTGAGTCAAATCTGAAAATTTGAAGACCTGTTCAAGTATGAGGGAACTGCCACATTTTGGGTGACATTTGTAGGTCAATGGTAGGTCTAAAATGAACATTTATAGTCCTAATTGGTTATTAAAAGCTTCCAGTTTTTGTGGCCTCTGATATATTTAGGTCAGTCGTAGGTCGCATCTACAAATTTAAAGTCTTCATTAAATATTTTTGATTCTGAAAACTTTTTTGTTTTGGGGAACTTTGATAGTTATGATTCACTTATAGGTGACATCTGCAAATTAGAAATTCTTATTATTGAATATTAGAAGGCTGCAACATTTGGGGTCATATTTGTAGACTAATCGTTGGTTAAATGTTGCAAAATTTAGTCCTACTTAAGTGCTAGAAGATTTCTACTTTTTAGGGCTCTGGCAGTTGTAGGTCAATTTTAAGTCAAATCTGCAAATTTGAAGACCTAATTGAATATTAAAAGCTTTCACTTTTTGGGGATTTTGATAGCTGTACGTCAAATGTAAACCAAATCTGAAAGTTTCAAGACCTGTTTAAATATTAAAAGACGTCAACATTTTGGGTAATTTTTTTAGATCAATCGTATGTCTAATATGCGCATTTGTAGTCCTAATTGAGTCTTAGAAGGCTTCCATTGTTTGGAGGCTGAGGCAGTTGTAGTTCACTTGTAGGACAACCCTGCAAATTTGAAGTTCTAACTGAATATCAAAAGCATTTACTTTTTGTGGGCTCTGATATTTGTTGGTCAATCGTAGGTCATATCTGCAAATTTAAAGCCCTAATGAAATACTTTTGAATTTGAAACATTTTTTTTTTGATAACATTGCTAGTTATAGATCAACTGTAGATCAAATCTGCAAATTTGATAATCTGATTAAATGTATTTGCATTTAAAAACGTTTACTTTTTGTGGATTCTGGCAGTTTTAAGTCAATTGTAGGTCAATTCTTAAAAATTTGAAGTCTTAATTCAATATTAAAAGCTTTCAATTTCTGTGTGTTCTGACGTTTGTAAGTCAATCATAGGTAACATCTCAAAAAGTTAGAGCCCTAGTCAAATACTTTTAAATTCGAAAACTTTAGTTTTTGCGAACTTTCATATTTATAGGTCACTTGCAGGAGAAATCTGAAAATTTGATGATCTGATTTAATATATTTGCATTTGAAGACTTCTATTCTTTCAGGGACTTTGATAGCTGCACTTCAAGTGTAGGTCAAATCTGCATATTTGAAGTTCTAATTATTGAATAACAGAAGATTTGCATTTGTCGGGTAATATTTGTGGTTCAATCCTAAGACATTAATGCAAATTTGTAATCCTAATTAAGTATTAGAAGATTTCTACCCTTTGAGAGCTCTGACAGTTGTAGGTCACTTATAGAACAAATCTGCAAATTTGAAGTTCTAAGTATTGAATACTAGTAGAATTCCACATTTTTCGTAATCTTTGTAGTTCAATCGTAGGTCAAATATCCAAATTTGTAATCCCAATTAAGTATTGAAAGATTTTTACTTTTTGGGGGCTTTAGCAGTTGTTGCTCAATTGTATGTCGAATCTGCAGATTTGAAGTCGTAATTGAATATTGAAAGCTTCCACTTTTTGTGAGCTCTGATACTTATAGATCAATCGTAGGTCACATCTGCAAACTTGAGGCACTAAATAAATACTCTTGAGTTTGGAAACTTTTAGTTTTTGGGAACTTTGATAGTTGCAGGTTGATCGTAGCTCAAATCTGCGAATGTAAAGCCCCAATTGAATATGAAATAACTTCCACTTTTTGGGGATTTTAATAGTTGTAGTACACTTGTAGATCAAATATAAAAATTCAAAGTTCTAATTATTGAGTATTAGAAGACATTCACATTTATTCGAAATTCATAGGTCATTTGTAGGTCCAACATTTGTATTCCTGATTGAATACTAGAAGAAATGTACTTTTTGGGAACTTTGATAGTTGTAGGTCAATCGATGGTCAAATCTGCAAATTGAAAGTCTTACTTGATTATTGAAAGACTTTTGGAATTGAATTCTTTCTGAATACTTTTGGGGGCGTTGATACTTGTAGGTCAATTGTAGGTCACGTCTGCAAATTTGAAGTTGTAATTATTGGATATTAAAAGGCTTCTACATTTTGATTAATGTTTTTGGTTCAATCGTAGGTCAAATATCCAAATTTGTAGTTCTAATTGAGCATCAGAAGATTTCAACTTTTTGGGGGTTATGGCAGTTGTAGGTCAATTTTAAAAATTTGAAGTCCTAATTCAATATTAAAAGCTTCCAATTTCTGTGTGTTCTGACATTTGTAGGTCAATTGTAGGTAACATCTGAAAATTTAGAGTCCTAATCAAATACTTTTGAATTTGAAAACTTCTAGTTTTTGTGAACTTTCATATTTATAAGTCACTTGTAGGACAAATCTGCAAATTTGATGATCTGATTTAATATATTTGCATTTGAAGACTTCTATTCTTTTAGGGACTTTGATAGCTGCACTTCAAGTGTAGGTCAAATCTTCATATTTGAAGTTCTAACTATTGAATAACAGAAGACTTGCGTATTAAAACATTTTCACTTTTTGGGGGCTTTAGCAGTTTTTGTTCAATTGTATGTTAAATCTGAAAATTTAAAGTACTAATTCAATACTTTTAAATTTGAAAACTTTTAGTGTTTGGGAACTTTGATTGTTATGAGTCGATTTTGGGACAAGTCTGTAAAGTTCATGATCTGATTGAATATATTTGTATTAGGACCTTCACTCTTAAGGGACTTTGATAGTTATAGTTCACTTGTAGGTTAAATATATTTGAGTTTGAAAACTTTTAGTCTTTGGTAACTTTGATAGTTGTAGGGTTAACGTAGGTCAAATCTGAAAATTCAAAGTTCTAATTATTGAATATTAGAAAAGTTCGACATTCATTCAATATTTGTAGGTCAATTGGAGGTCCGATATAAAAAATTTTGTTTCTGATTAAGTATTAGAAGATTTGTACTTTTTGGGAACTTTGATAGTCGTAGGTCATTCGTAGGCCCAATCTTCAAATTGAAAGTCTCACTTGATCATTTAAATACTTATATAATTGAGTACTTTTTGAATACTTTTAGGGGTGTTGATACTTGTAGGTCAATTGTAGGTCACGTCTGCAAATATGAAGTCCTAATTAAATCTTTTTGAGTTTCAAAACTTTTAGTGTTTGGGAACTTTGATAGTAGTAGGTCGATTGTATGTCAAATCTGAAAATTTAAAGTCTCACTTGGATATTAAAAGACTTCCACTTTTGAGGACATTGATATCTGTAAGTCAATCGTAGGTGAAATCTGTGAATTTCAAGACATAATTGAATACCTTTAAAACTTTCACTTTTTTGGTGGCGTTGATATTTGTGCCTGGAAGATTCTAAATGATGTTAATTACCGAATTTCTTTTTCAGAGTTTGCAGAAAATATTCCCTTGAATGTACAGCGCACCCCACATGTATCAAGAAGACGTGAGTCTTTTTTCTTTATTTATTTATAAAATTATTCGTAGATTTAAATAACTTGCAATTTTGCATCCTGGATTTATTTCAATTAACATAATATATTGATTTTGTTTTGTGATTTAATTTCAGGCTCAAGTTCAAATAAATCATCAACGTTGCCCCTCTCTTATCGTTATTGTACCGAGAGGCAAAACAGCAAAGATCGAGATGGATATTATAGTGACAGAAACGAAATCATCAGAGAAAAGAGGGAGCGAGAAATCGATCGTGATCGAGGGTATCTCAGCGATTACAATTCTAGGTAACTTTTTTTCTCATTTTTTTTATTCGTATATATTTCTTTTTAAGGCTGCGTAGTCCCGGGCAGATTTGATATGCTACGAAACCCGCTTTTGGAGGCGTCTGCCGCCTACTTTTACTGATTTTTTAAATAAAAAATTGATGTTTTCCGTTTTGAAGATGTGCCAGTTGCATTGGGGAATCAGCTCGTGCTCAATGGTTCAGACATTCGGATGGATGGCAATCCGGAAGTTCGACTCTTGGTTCAGCGGCTTCCAGTTCAATGAATCCAAGCTATACTGGACACAAAAGGGAATCCCCTTGGGATTCACTTCCATCTCTTCGACACGAAGGAAGCCTCAACGATTCTGGTTACAAATCGAATCGAACCGACTCTCTAGAGCAAAGGTAATATTTTTATTTTATTGCCCTCTTCCCAGTGAATACAATTTTTAGAAGTAAGTTTTAACGAAAAATCAAATAATCCAACTTCAACAATGCCTTGATTCCAAAATACGAATCCTCAACGTTTTTCCATTCATCCTCCAGATCAAATTAATTTTTAATCGAAAAAAAGTATTTTTTATTTGTATATTTTATTTTTATTTTACTTTTTGTAATTTGTAAGCCATGCAATTCTAGGTACCAAAATTTCTATTTTTCTAAAACGAAAGATTTTATATCTTCAGACTCCCATGTTTGAAAGCCGTCGAGTTAATAACTAATCAAATTTTCAAGTTCTTCAATTCAGATTTTAGAAATATTCCAATTACATATCTAGGAATTAGGGCTTAGAAGCTTTCGAATTTGAAATGCCAAATTGAAGGGTTTTATATTTTTCAATTGACATATTTTTGAACTTCTTTAAATTCGTAAAAATAGTGTGAAAATCTTCCTATTTTGTAGTAATCAAATTTCGAAAATACATTTAAAAAAACAGAATACAAAGCCTAAGAATTTCGACGGAGTTGAAATATATACTTCTCTAAAATGATAAGCTTTCAAAATAAAAGGCTTCCTCAACTGAAAATCTTTGAATTTAGAGATTCTCAAATTTCTAATATTTTGATTGGAAAGCCTTTTCATTTTAAAAAAGCAGAAACATAGAAGATTTTCAATATAAATGGAATGGTAAATAAAATTTGAGAGAAACAAAATGTTGAATTCTTCAAAATTTAAGGGCATGTGACAGTCTGTCACGTGACCAATTATTACATATTATTAAATACGGCTGCTCTATAATTAGAAAAAGGAATAAATTATGCTGAAATGTGAAAAATCGCACGAAATATATAAAGGCATGTGTGTGCCTGGCCCATTTGAGTTTTTATTTCATTTCAATAATGCAATTTTATTAATTCTGTTGTAGGTAGGGCTCTGAAGCCCTGTTCTCAGTTACATTGCAAATTAAAAATGAATCAAATTGCTCTATTTAAGCAAAATAAAAACTCAAATGGGCCAGACAGAGGCCAGACAGACGTGCTCTTGTATTTTTTTAACCATTTCGAAAAATTTCATCGCAATATTTGAATTTTAAAAATTATAAAGCTGGCAAATATAAACCATGTAATTGGTACGTGACACTCTGGAACATGCCCTTAAAACGTCAAAAGTAAAATTTTATGGAACTTTACACCAACAAATTATAAAATCCTTCACATTTAGAACCACGCCAATTTTGAAGAGTTCGGAATTCAATGAAATCAAATTTTAAAACACCCAAACCTAAATTCAAATGTTTTTGAAATTCGAAAGAAATTCACTAGCCTCCAAGTTTTGAGAAAATAAAATTTTAGGAGCAACAGAAATTGAAATCCACCAAATTCGAAAATTCAATTTTGGAAACCTTCTCCCCCTCACTCTCGCATTCTTCTTCTTTTACTCCTCTAGCTTTTTCTACCTTCTTCACCCATTCTTCTCCCACTCCCTCTTCCCCTAAAGTTTTCTTAACATTCTCTTGCCATCCTCCCTTTTCCCTCTTCCCTCTCATACAACCATCCCATACATACTCCCATGTATCTTCCACCCATTTACATACTCTTCATTTTCTCTTCTCATCCTTCTTCCAATACATTGCTTCTTTCACTTCATTTCCCAGTCTTCATCGAACTATTCTTGTCCATCTCTTTTCCCCCATCCTCTTTCCAGATATTTTGGCAATCCGTCTCTTTTTATTACCTTATACCATTTATTGTACTTTGATTCCCCTATCATCTCTCAACCATCTATCACCTGCATTTCTCTATCTCTTTTGTCCAATTCCTCAAACTCCATATTTCTTTCTTCTCCTATCCTTTGATCTCTAAAAAAACTGTCTTTCTTCTTCATCCCATCGCTTTAACTCTACCGCCCTCTTTTATCTCTTTTCCGCCTCTTTTAACACTTTCCTGCTAACTACCCTCCCCTTCCCACCCTTAGTTTCTCTTCGAATTTCCACGCCCTCTTTCCTGCTCTTGTTCTTAGCTTATCCCTTCGAGCCTTTTCTCTTGCCATGTAACCTGGAGTTCTCCAGTCTACCCCTAATATCCATCTAATATATCTCCCTTGCAACCTCTCTATCTCCTTCCTCTCTTTCCATCCCCATATCTCTGCCCCGTAATCTAATACCGGCCATGCCAGCTTATCGAACAGCCTCATTCGCCTATTCCAATCTTTTTTAAACCTTCTTTTCCCTATTCCCCATATCTGTTTCGTTACCTGTTTTCTTACACCGCTTTCTTAATCCTTTCCATCCATTTCTCTTTCTCCCTCCCCCTTTATACACATCCTTAAAGTAGCAGATATTCGAATTTAAATAAATAAATATTTAGAAAAAAATATTCGAAAGCCTCTGAATGTTGTTGTGACAAGCTTCGAATTTAAAGATTCAGATTGTGAAATATACTTTCTTTTATTATTATTATTATATTATATTATCTCAGACTTAAGATGGTTACAGCCCAATATGTCGTAAGCACTTTTCGAGTTGGAT
>JAUMHM010000004.1:926212-946403 GCA_032362435.1 Melikaiella ostensackeni
CGGATTCAGCGTCGAAAAATACATAAGAATATATAGGTCTGGTCAATTGCACAGACACTTTTGTTTTTTTTGTGGGCGAAAATAATTATTTTCGCATCCGAGCATGTGCCGACTATAAAGCCGACCACAAAATGATCAAATAACAAATTTAAAGTTAAAAGAGCTGTCAATTTCTAACTATCAAGTTCAGCGATCTCGCTTTTATATGAAGCTATAAGGTCTATTATACGAAATAAAAATTTTATGGAAACAATTTCAGTGAAGCCTTTGCTTTTCTCTGACATAAATATTTAGAAGACTTAAAACGCTACTCTTCATTAAATTCACGATTTTCGTATCAATTCAATTGCTATAGTGCGAACTTAAATGCATTTTTGATCGATTTTATCGAAAAATAATGACTTCACGAAAAATGTTGAATATGGAAAAATTGTATTTTTACGAAATACACAATTTCTTTGTAGACAATTTGTATATAATGTTATTAGGAAAAAGCAATTAGGCTTTTTTGGTAAATATTTTTTCTAAAACTACTCTCTGAAGCCAATAAATTGAGCCATTAAACTTTTAAATCAAATATGAATTCTCTTTTGTATGGAGGTGTGAAAATAAAATAAAAATTGATGAAAAAATCCAATTTCAAGAAATAATTTCACGTAAAGTCCAGATTCTAAGAAACTAATACTTCGTTTTTGCGGGTTTTGACTTTTGGGCACCTAGTATTAGAAAAAAAGGCGCCAGCAAAATCGTTTACGTGGTCGCGCAGTTTTCGCTGGAATTAGAAAAAATCTTTCGAATGACCCATATGTATTTTGCTAATGAATTCAACGCGTTCGAAATTTACGTGAAAACGCCATTTTGTATTCAACGGTCGTTTCACAATAATACTAACTATTAAATCAATTGATGAAAGGTTCGCCAGTTAAGTAATTGTTTATTTAAGCTTATATTTTATAGTGAATTTTGGAAAATTTGAAAAGAAATATCAATTCACTACTTCGTCGATGCCCCCTTACCTACGACTTTGGATATGAAGATATCTGTTTCTTCTTTCCAGGCTCCAGATTATAGGGTGAAGAAAAGATCTGAATGCCGGTACGAGCACCCCGCTGTGACTTCACACTAATACAAAGGAGCCCTGGGCTCGAAATTAATATTGTTCAGAACAAGTGAAATTTAGTTATTATTTATTCCATTTTTGTATTACTGTATTCACGAAATTTATACAATTCTTTCGAGCCCAAGTGCAAGTTTGTACTGTATAGAGTAAGAGAAATAGCATCCTTATGATTAAGTGCATAATATGGTATGTTAAGAATTTTGTATATATTGAGTTTTAATTGATAGCTATGTTCAGTTGAATAATGAAAGAATTGCTGTGATTTTTTTCGGAATTTTAAAATATTTATTTGCGAAGATACCGTGCGTTAAAGTTAAGTAACGACGACCAGGCACGAAAAATCCACGCTTTTTTACCCATATGGATTCCCATATGGGTTCCTATGAGGTTCTCTTTATGGGTTTCTATACAGGGCCCTATTTGGAGATTTTTAGAGGGGGAAATTGTATTATGTCATAGCAATTCTCGCAGTTTACTTGAGGAAACATTTTTCCACCCGTTTCATAACTTTAAATGATAAATGCGAAATTTATCTGCAATATTTAACGTTGAATGAAGAATAAAAATTTGATTTCAACTTCATGAAATTTTAAGGAATTGTTTTCGTAAATAATACTGTCAACTCATTTACTTTTGAGCCGGACTACGCTACAGAAGAGACAATTTTTTCCGATTTTACATTTTTCTGAAAAACCGTTTTACATGTAATTTTGTTCAAAAATTATATATACTCAAAGACAAGTTGCTCTCAAATTATCTGTAAGAAGATACAACTTGGGCTAGTGGTAGCATTGCAATTCGAAAATTATTTGTTCTTGATTTATCCCAGTGTATAATTATAAGAATGAGAAATACCACAATTTTAAGTATGTATTTTACTACTTGCGCAAAGGATTCACCCCGTCTCTAAAAACTTTAAATTTCTTAGAAACCTTGGATGATTTGGAGAAGATCACTTATGGTAGACGAATAAAACCACTGCCACCGAGTTCAATACTTTCAGCATCAGAAAGTAGCAGTCCTGAAGCTGAAGCTGATGAAGAAGCATTGCAACATAAATAATCGCACGCATTTTTTTAAATTCAATTTGATTTTATATTTGAATTTTTAATTCACTTATATTTTATTGAAGCAAGTCTCTAGCGGAAGAGTCGAGAGTTGATTAAAAAACATTATTGACTCAATATTCAATTTCGAATACTGAAACAGTATATTACTTATTCTCAAGAGCCTCTGCTTTGTCTTTACTCTCCCCCCTCAATCAGAAGCGGACTAGAATGTACCTACAAGCAGATTTCAAGGGATTTAAAAGTATCACAAAGAATTTCAACAAAGGATATAGTTTAATATTATTTCTAAAATTTCAAGGAGTCTTATGAGATAACAACCTTTTTTATAGGATTGCAAAGAATTTCCTATACCTCTGATATGCTCCTCGCTCTTAGCAAGAAAAAGTTTTGAGTGTTGGAGAAGGTTGCTGGATTGCAAGGGTGAGAGGGAAAGGGTGGATCCTGTGGCTAACAGGGTGACTGGAGGGAAAACAGAGGATGTCCGCGGGAGTGAGAGGGTGAGTACTGCTAATGTAGTGCGAGGTAGAAAGTGGGTGCGTTCGAGGAAGGGAGTGCAAGGGGAAGTGGTGGTGACGCAGTGCGCTATGGGAGGGAGTGAGTCCCGTGGTGACTATGTTAACAGGAGGAATAGGAGAAGGGTTGGTATAGTGCGTTCAAGAGAGGAAAGTAAGAGAGATAGAGCGATTGGTAAGAGTGCGCTGTAGCAGACTGCGCTGGGGCGGTGCAGGCCGACCTCGCTAATGGTTGAGAGAGAGAGAGAGAGAGAGAGAGAGAGAGAACAGCCATGAGTGCAAGAAGGTCAGCATTGTTAGGCGTAATGGCACGCAGGCCAATCGTGGTGGTCGCTGACCGGAGCGGAAGACCAGCCCTAGAAGTTAAAGAGATGGCGATGTAGCGTCCGGTATTCATTGATTCCTGGCCCGAGCGGTTAACAGACTCGAAAAGGAAGTAAGAGCTAGCAGCGCTTGACCAGCCGTTAGTCTTTTTGATCAGAACTGGTAGCCAGCCTTGATCTGCGTGCGTTGGAGCTTCGTGGGTGTTGTACTCGCGGCTCTCATCCACACTCGATTCTACCACTCTGCTGGCGTGAGAGAAACGGACCTTCCTTATTCTGACATGACCATACTGACGTACGTGGGTATTTCCACACCAGGGCAAAGAAAGTTTCTTCCTTTCCCGCGATAGGAATGCTTCGGCTGGTCTCTCTCTTACTTACTAATTCTTAATACTTAAATGCTAAATTTTGAAAAAAATGTTGCCTACGAATGAATAAACGTCGTCTGCGAGGGGTTTCATTTTCTAATATCAAAAGTCTTGATCTATGCGAGTCGCGTATAACACTCCTCAAGGATTTGGAAGGATTTCACAGGATTCAAAAGGTTTCAGGGTATTTTTAACGATTCTAAAAAACTAAGAAGTTCTAATAGAATGTCTAAGATTTCAAATAATTTTTATGTGATTTTTAAGGGATTCAAAGGGATATAAAAAACTTCTGAACATTTCACAATGTGTCTGTATACATTTTGAAGAATTTTACAAGAATTAACGGATTCCGTAGGATTTCAAACATTTTAAGAAATTTTGAAATATTCCAAATAGCTTCAAAGGGGATTTTGAGTGAGGGATTTCAATGAATTTCCCAGGATCTTTAGGAATTTCATAAGACTTTTGATATTTCAAGGGATTCCCAGGAATATTATCAGAGCCCATACAATTTCATGTGATTTCAAGATATTTGAATGATTTTAGGGTATTTTAGAAGATTCCAAAGGATTTTAACAGATTGTATATGATTTCCTTGGATTTAAATGATTTCATTGGATTTTGAAAGCTTTCAATATATTTTAATAAGTTTTTCAGGATATCCGCAAATATCAAATTTCATGGAATTTCACGGAGCTTTCGAAGAGATTTTACGTAATTTTAACGGATTGTAAACATTGGAACTGATGTTATACTATTTCGAGGAGTATCAAGGACTTTCATAATATTTAACTGATTTTAATCATATTTTGAGGGATTTTAGTGTGCTTCAATATCAAGGGCCCCTGCGCTGTCTCCTCGATGACTTCCGACCCATCGGTGGTTAAACCGATTCAGTCCCACATCCAGTTTGCCGTGTCGAATTAAAAATCACTATTTGTTTGCATTGCAATGTTAACTCGTGTATACGTTCCACATATACTCCTTATGTGATATTAATTATTGAGCCAAGAAAAAGGTAAAAAGTAAGGTACTTCCCGAAAATAAAAGTGTAACCATTGTTGAAAGTAATCAGGTTCCCCTTGCAAGAACGGAAACATCTGTGACTTTAAGATCATAAGCACGTTCATATATTATGATATACAAAAATAAATATTTAAGGTGAACCAAGGACACCTCATTTTACTGTATTATTGAGAATTGATATAATTAAATTATATCTCAGACTTAAGATGGTTACAGCCCAATATGTCGAGGGCACTTTTTTTCTGAGTTGGATATTTGTACCAAATTGAATATATTGCACGGGGCTATTCCGGTTTATATCATCAGTCACGGACGCATTTTGGTAATGCAATCAAGTGATATGATGAGAGTGATATGCATAATTAGACATATTGGGTAGTCTGGTATAATTTTTACCCCACCATGCACGGGCTGGGTTGCAGCCAAGTGCATAATGGGGGGACCTACAGCTTAAGGTGGAATCCGAACCACCAGAACCTCGGTAAAAGTACATGGAAAAATTTCCAGAGGTACTTTCTCGAGCTTTCAGGCATCGCTTTTACGTTTTATTTTCTTTTCTTTCTCTTGAAGGGAAAAGTCCTCCTCTTTTCGATATAATCCCTCCCCGACGTTGAGTGCATTGTTTTCATTGTCTTTTTGCCCCATTGTGTTGCGATCTTTTCACTTTTACCACATTTCTAAGCGAGCTTTTGCCGCGCATTAACGTACATTTTCAAGCCCAGACTTTAAAATCATCTTCATGTTCACCCCCCCCCCCCCCCCAATGAGAGGTCTGCTCTTTTTTTCGAAAATTAGTATTCCTCAAAATATGTTATCTCCGCGTTTCATGCAATTCTAAGCCGCCTTGTGCCTTTCAAAAATGCTACTTTATTTTGATAATTTTCAACTGAGATGCGCAATACAATTTTTACAATCTTTGGAATATTTGAAATCCTTTGATATGAATTTGAGGAAAAACTAGTACCTTGTAAATTATCGTAAAACCAGGCTTACTGGGGCATATGGGCTAAAGCAGGACACCCCCTTTTTATCTATAAGAAGCAATATTAAAGTGATTAAATGGAAAATTCTGGGTGCCCCGCTTTACCCCACACTGTCTCGCATAGCTCCGTCTTGCGGTAATTTAAATGAAAAAGTTAATAAAAGTAGGCGGCAGGCGCCTACAAAAAAGGATTCCGTAGCCTATTAAGTCGTTAATAAAGTCTTTCAAATCTCCACCTCCCCTCTCCGCACTTTCCCTCATTTCCCCCTCCTTGTATTTCCCCTCCCCTCATTCCCCTCATTTTCCTTCCCCCTCCCTCCCAACCCTTCTCTTCATTTCCCCTAACTGCTCATCGCCACCCTCACTTTCCCTCATTTCTCCTCCCCACTCCTCATTTCCCCTCTCCACACTTTCACCCATTTCCCTCTCCTTTAATTTCCCCTTCTCTCGTCCCCCTCATTTTCCCTCCTCCGCCCTCCATGCCCTTCTCCTTATTTCCCCTAACTGCCCATCACCACCCTCACTTCCCCTCATTTCACCTCCCGACTCCTCATTTCCCCTCACTTCCACTCATTTCCCTTATTTCCAATAATTTCTCCTCATCCTCTCCTCCCCCCCCTCCCGTTTTCCCGCATTTAAGGGTTTCGGCCCGGAGCTACGAAACCCTCCAAATTGATAGACCTGAGTTTTTTCTTAAAAATCTCATCTCTGGAGTTAATTTCCGAGAAAATTGATGATTTTTGTTCTGTTTTCAGAGGAACTTTTGACAGACAAGACAGTGTGAGATCGGATTACATGTCAGATAGAGACGGCAGGTACGGGATCGTGCAACAAGCTTCTTTAGAGAGCACAGACTCAAGGCTTTGCTACTTGACATCTTCAGAGGTGAGCAGAACCAAGCCAAGTGCCTCTTGATCTTATCGTTCCAATTCCACCTTCGTAGCATCCAATTTACTTCCACAATACAATACAATTAACAACGTTCTCAAATCCTCTTCTGCACTTTCCGACACCTGCCAAATGTGTCTCTATTGTCGCAGTACTCCCAGCCAATTCCCACAGGAAGACGCAAAATTCGCTACTTTGACAATAAGTTTCGAGATTCCGTTTGCAAACTCAAATTCAGTATTTTATTATTTCCGAAATTTAGAATTATTTTCTGAACTATTTTATTTTCAATAAATAAAGAATTAGTAAAAGTAGGCGGCAGGCGCCTACAAAAAAGGGTTACGTAGCCTATCAAGTCGTTAATAAAATCGTCCAAATCTCGCCCCCTCCCCGCCCTCCACCGTATTACTCCTTCGCCTCATTTCCCCTCACTTCCCCTCATATTCCATCACTTACAATAATTCCCCCTCATTTCCCCTTTTTATACAACGGATGGGCACCCGACCGAAGCCATTAGGGTTTCTGCCCTCCACTTCCCTCATTTTCCCTCACTTCCCCTTGTTTCCCCTATTTTATACGACGGACGGGCACCCGATCAAAACCATAAGGTTTTCTGCCCGGGACGGCGAAACTTTAAAAATTATTCAAATAAATGAGAAACTGGAAATGTTCTGTTCCATCCTAAAAGAGTCCGTGTCCGTGCTAAATTAGAAACTGAAAGGAATCAGGTTATCTTGATTGTTTTATCGAATATTTATGAATTGGAAAAAATTTAGCACGGACCTGAACCCTTTTAGCATGGACTAGAACCACTGTCGGTAAATGTCGGTAACATGAATCTTGAATTTGAGATGATGGAAAAAACAGACTGTAATGTCTTCAAATTTTCAATAATTTATCAAGTTGGAATCCTTGTATTTTAATTTTTGATAAATCCTAAACTTTTTAATTTGAATCCATCCAAATTTGGAGACCTTTGAATTGATGAAAAATTACTTTGTTAGCCTTTGAGTTCGGATACATTGACATTTAAAGCCTTAGAACGAAAAAAGAAACATCTTTGAAAACCTTCAATTTTAAATCCATATTTTGAAATTTTGGAATAACTCTTTTAATTTAAATAAAATGCAAATTTCTAAAAATATAAGTTTTAAAGCTTTCCAAATTTGGTGCTTATAAATAAGGTATGTAAATATTCGGCATTTTATTAGGGTTTCGTAGCCCCGGGCAGAAACCCTTATGGTTTCGGTCGGGTGTCCGTCCGTCGTGTGAAAAAGGGTTAGTGAGGGAAAATTTGGTATAATTGGGGGAAGTAAGGAGAATGAGGGGAAATGAGGACAGGAAGATGAGGGGAAGTGATGGGAAGTGAGGGAAAGTGAAGGGAGTTGTGTGGTGAAATGAGGGGAAGTGGGGAAAGTGAGGAAAGGGGATAAGGAGAAATGAGGGAGATGAGGGGTAGTGAGGGGAAATGGGGGAGATGAGGGGTAGTGAAGGAGGTAGTAAGAAGAGTGAGTTTGAATGGAAGTGTGGGGTAGAGAGGGGCGATTTGAACGACTTTATCAACGATTCAATAGCCTACGAAACCCTTCCTTGCAGGCGCCTGTTGCCTACTTTTACTAATTTTTCTTTCAGAATTTTAAAGCAGATTTCTCAATATTTTTATTTTTAATAAATGAAAAAAGATTCTAAAATGAATGGAAAATTGAATTAGTTATATTCCATTCTAAAAGGTTCCGTGTTCATGTTAAATTAGAAACAAGAAGGATGTCAAAAGATGCAGGGAATCTTAATTGTTTTCTAATATTTAACCATTAGATCAAACCGAACTTTGAAAACCTTAAATTTCAAATTCAAATTTGTCTTGACTTTTGAAACTAAGGAAATTTAATCCTGTTCAAATTTTAAGAATTCAAATTTGAAATTTTCAGAATTTGAAAATTAGAAATGGAGATGCCTTATATTTTAGATCCGAAAAATTTGTGAACACAATTTCTACATTCTTCAGCCATACACTTGAATCCACTGAATTTCAAATTTGGAATCTCCCAAACATTCAAATGTTTGATTTCTAGGTTTTCATAAGATCAAAATTTGAATTTAGATAATTTCCAAATTTATATGGCATTCATTCTAGAACAATAGAATTTTTTAAAATAAAAATTTGGAAGCTTTCAGCCACGGAAACATTAAAATTAGAAATTATCTAAATTTAGAAGCCTTTGAATTTGGAAAAATTCTTACTTGAAAGTTTTCCAGGCTTCAATGGAATTAAAAGTGGAATTCTTGTAATTTTGAATTTTAAAATATTAAAATTGGAAGCCCTCCAAAGTTTCAAGCCTTTGATTTTGATAGTATCCAAATTTGGAAGCCTTTGACTTTAGAGCACATTTGTATTAAAAATTTTCAAATTTTGAAAGCCTTATAATTTTAAATTTTCAAATTTGCAATAATTTAAAGATAATCAAATTTATAATCCTGTGTCAATTATAAAGGTTTTGCAATTTGAAAAATCTCAATTTAAAGCCCCCTTTAATTTTAAAAGCCATAAATTCTAAGGCAATGAAAATTCTCAAAATTTAAAAAATCCTATGATATACATTTCAATTATACTCTCACTATCATTTACACCAGATTTTTACGTTTAGATAGTTTCTTCCCGAAAAAAATGAATTAATTTCGAAAATAAATATTTTCAAATATATATTTCCTTTGTAAAGAATTTCGAAACCCCGAGGGAAATTTGCCTTTCGTGTCGTGCGGAACATCGAAAGTTTCTTCAACAGGGTGGAAAATAGAAAATAGTGAAAATAAAACCCGATAGAAATATTTCATCGGGCGAATAAAAATGTTTAAATGTTTAATTCTAGATAGAAACAGAAATCCAAAATATGGAATTTATAATAAGTACTTTCCTTATTTTCAGAAAACTTTTCGATTTGTGAATATATGTGGTAATTAGATTTCATGGTAATTTTCTCCTTGAATTATGAACTGGGGCGAATATGAGACAAGAGTTATTGGTTCCCTGATTCGCGAGAACTGATGGAGGCAATAATTCTACAGGTATATTCAGCAACACAATCAGTCGAAGTGTCTTTTCCGCAGTGGTATCGATTTTTTTCATTCTATAGAACATCAGGTTGTTAGTCTAACTAGGTCAATCGACATTTTCTCATATAAAGGAATTTCCAGTCTTGCGATCCAATAAATAATCAATTTCATTAGTTATTCACTTTTTAACCAGTTAATAAACAATTCGGAACCATTAGCAATTTTGGAATTTGAATTTGGCGCCACAACTTTACTGAAAGACACACTTAAACATAACCTCAAAAGCAATACAAGCAAAAGCTTTTAAATTTGAATTGGAATTTAAAAAATTGTTATAATTTAAAATTTCAATTATAAAAAATTGAGATACTTACACAAATTATTTATTCATAAAAGTAGCTAAAATATCTTATTATATTTTTTTTTTAATGAAAAAATATTCTTTTTGTACTAATATTTATATGCTCTGGTAGAAATGAGATTGGAAAATGGAATGAGAGAACAAAATTTTATACTCAGCAGTAATGTGTCTGAAGCGTGCTGTCAGACGGTGCATTACTGTTAAGCAGCTTTGAAGAGATTTCTCCCTCGTTTTATTTTTTTTTTTGTGTACCCATTTGCAATGTTAATGTGCATCGCAATGTGAGCCAACAGCCAACAGCTAACGCAAATCGATTTACTAGCGGCGCTTTGAAGGAAGCTCCTAGCAAAGAAGGCAGTGACATAGTATCGCTGCTTATAGAAATCGAGTCTGCGGACTTTAATGCTTTATAACTGCATCCGGGAAATCAAAGAAGTTTGTAAAAACTTGCATGGTTGGCTGAAATCCCCGGATTCACACGAAACCCAGTTTCCATCCTGTTTCTTATAATTTTGTTCAAGAGAAAAAAATGGATCCTTAGAAAAATGTATACTCTTTCTATCTAAATGAATATTTATGCGTCAAATTGTATACAGCTCACGAGCCTCCTCTGCAACCTTCTCAATACTGAATTAGATCTTCATTCACACTTCAACCTTTAACCCTTAACCCCAAAACCTATCCTTATTCCCGGAACCCCTCCAAACCAAAAATCCACCTCTCAACTTTGAACGCCATCCTCATCTACCACTTAACCCCAAAATCTGTCCTCATCTACCCCTGAATCCCTCAATCTATTAATCCTGAAACCCAACGTGATTCATCCCAGAACACTGAAATGCATCCCCATGCTTCCTTTAACCCTGAACCCCTCAACCCAGACACTCCTCTCCATCTACCTCTCCATCCTAAGTTCCTGTTCTCCCCCCTGATATCCCTCAACTCTGATACTCTTCCCCATGCACCTTATCTACTCTTGAACCATAAAGCACTACCTCATCTAATCATTTAATGAGGGTGAAACATTGAAATCCATACTAATCCACACCCTCTTCCCGATCCTGAAACATATACTGTTTCACCCCTCAACCTTGAAACACATCCTCTCCTAAGTTCTGACATTCCTCCTTATACACCCCTGAACACTGAAACCCATCCGCATCCAACGCTCAACTATAAAAACCCATCTGTATCCACTCTTCAAGCCCGAAGCACATCCTCACCGTTAACGCCATAACCATGAAATTCACTCCACCACCGATTCCTGAAATCCATACTAATCCACTCCTCAACTTTGAAAACCATCCCAAACATTTATCCCTCAACTTCCACCCCAAATTACCCCTTAACCCGGAAACCTACCCCCATGCACCTGGGACCTTCACTCTAACACTCCTCCTCATCTACCTCTGAATCCTGAAACCCATCCCCATCCACCCTACTACCGATGAACAGCGAAACTGATACGGCTTCACCGCTCAACTTTGAAACCCATTCTTAGCTTCCCTATGATCTAGAAAACATCTCTTATCTCCTTTCTTATCGCCCCTCAACCCATTTTTCTTGATCTCTTTAGACACAATCTTCCTTCCCTCATGCGTGAAGTTATAGGGAGAGGTTGACAGGGAGTGAGCGAGAGCCTCCCCTCTCTGTCAACCCAAAATTATTCTACGCCTCTCCCTTGTCGTATCTTCCCTTCGATTTCTCACTCCAAGATTTATTTTCCTGTCTCCCCCTTCTCCTGGCTATCTGCCTAAGACCTCTTAGCCCCGTTTACATCCTCCCTCCTCGCAGCCTATACCACTGTGCCTTGCAACTCCAATCTCTGTACCCTCATCGCCTCTCTATATCCACGTGTGAAAATCAGGCCCCCATCCACATCTAAACCCCGACATGCTAACACGCCTCACCGTTCACCTCTTAAGCCTGAAATTCACTCCACCGCCGATTCCTGAAATCCATACTGATCCACTCCCCAACTTTGAAACTTATCCCAAGCATTTACACCTCAACTTCGATCCTAAGTTACCCCTCAAGCCAGAAACCTGCCCCTATGCACCCGGGACCTTAGCATTGACACTCCTCCTCATCCACATCTGAATCCTAAAACCCATCCTCATCCACCCTTCTGCTGATAAACCCTGCAACACATACGGCTTCATCCCTTAACTTTGAAACTCATTCTCAGTTACCTCTTGATCTAGAAAAGCTTTCTTATCTTCTCTCTTAAGGCCCCTCAACCCATTCCTATCGACTCCTTTAGACACAATATTCCTTCCCTAATGCGTGAGGATATAGGGAGAGGTTGACAGGGAGTGAGCGAGAGCCTCCTCTCTCTGTCAACCCAAAATTATTCTATGCCTCTTCCTTGTCGTATCTTTCCTTCGACCTCTTACTCCAAGATTTACCTTCCAGTCTCCTCCTCCTCCTCCTGAGTATCTAACACCTCCCAGCCCCGTACCCCTCCTTCCACCTGGCAGTCTATACCATTATGCCTTGCAACTCCCTTCACCACCTCTTAATATCCACGTGTTAAAATCCGTCCCCCTTCCCCTCTCCCCCTTAACCCAAAATCACTGTACCCCTCTCCTTGTTCTTCTCTTCCCTTTGGCCTCTCACTCCATGATTTATCTTTTGACCTGCTACCCTTCCCGGATGTCTGCCTCACACCTCTCAAAACCGTTCCCCTCTTCCCACCTCACAATCACTGCCATCCACCCTTCTATCGATGAAATCTGAAACCTGTACGGCTTCACACATCAACTTTGAAACCCATTCCTGGGTACCCCTTGATCTAGAAAACCTCTCTTATCTCCTCTCTTATCACGCCTCAACCCATCCCTCTCGACCCCTTTGAACACAATATTCCTTCCCTGATGTGTGAGGCTATAAGAAGAGGTTGACAAGGAGCGGGGGAGAGCCTTCTGTACCATTGTGGCCCCTCTCTACCATTGTGCCCTGCAAATCCAAGAAATCCGTCCTCAACACCTGACTCTCCACACTTACGTGTCAAAATCAGCTCCCACCTCTCAACACTAAGGCCCCTTTTCTCCTCTTCGCAATCGAATCATTGTAACCACTCATAAGCCCCTTAACCTTCAGGTCTTCCCTCCACTGCAATCTCTACCCCTCTCTTCCCTTCGCTTGTAAAGCCCAATAAATAATAATTGTTATAAATTGTTAATTATAGGTCACTGTCATGAAACATCTCGTTAAGCTTGATCAGAAAACTTAAATTGATAAAATCAACCCTTTTATTGTATTATCAATTGAATTATCTTCATTTTCTGAAGAGAAAAACATTTAAAACATGGTTAGTCGCTGAAATCTTGACCTCTGAACATAAATTTCCAAAATATTAAGAAAGTGTAGGCCTTATCCTTTTCTTAATCGGAAAAGGTCTACACCTTCCTACACTCTGGTGAAAGTTTCGAATAGCAATTCATTCCAAATCATTCCTAACCAACCCGAATTATTCCGAAATCTGTATCCGAACTAATCCGAATCAATCCGATCAAATCCGAAAAAGGGATAAAGATCCAAATAGCCTTTACCTCTTATTTTTTTTAAACTCCGTATACTCAGGTGTTTTGACGCGCTGATTACGAGAATCATAGTGAAAATTGGCGCAAATTTGATTTTCGCGGTAGAAACCATAAAAACCCCATAAAAATTATGATTCTTCACGTTTCTCTCGAGAACCATTAGAAATAAAAAAAATAAGAATTTTCGCAAAAGTTGTAGACCTATTCAAAATACACATTTTATGTTTCATCCAAATTTTTCGTACGAGTCAAAGTTTTCGAGATATTTGATGATAAAGATGAAAATTTCATACCTAGCCCCTACCGAAAACGAAAGTATTCCTGTGACCAATCAGTACAGTTATTATATTCTTTTACTCAATTTTATTTACATCTCCCCACTTGACTTACAAATAGGGTAGAGGTTTGACCAACATTATTTCTGTGGCTAGATAAAGAGGTGTCTTTCCGCCTCCCACGAGAAGTTGGAAAGGGGAAGGGGTTTGACCAACATTATTTATGTGGTCAGACAAAGGACTGCCTTTCCGCATTGTAATTGATGTAACTGATGTAATGCATCTCACTAATCGGGATGCTTCATTATCGTGAGTCCTCTTGCTTCTCACAAATCCGGGTGCTTTATTATCGTGAGTCCCCTCGCCTCTCACAAATCAGGGTGCTTTTGTATCGTGAGTCTCCTCGCCTCTCACAAACCGGGGTGTTTTATGCCCTAAGAAAGTGAAAAAGCGGTCAAAGTGGGAAGGGGTTTGACCAACATTATTTCTGTGGCCAGACAAAGGGGTGCCTTTCTGCATTGTTATTCATGTAACTGATATAATTAAATACATCATGATTAATATTTCCTTCATACGCGTTTGCAGTTAGCCTATCCAAATTATAGCTTCCAGAGTTCACCACGAGGAGGTTGCAGTACGATTTTCAATTCCTTTCTCAGGGTGCTTTATTATTGTGATTCCCCTCGCCTCTCACAAATCGAGGTGCTTGATTATCGTAAGTTCCCTCGGATCTTACAAATCTTGGTGCTTTATTATCGTGAGTCCCCTCGCCCCTCTCAAATCAGGGTGCTTTATTATCGTCAGTCTCCTCGCCTCTCATAAACCGGGGTGCTTTATTATCATGAGTCCCCTCGCCTTTCACAAACCGGGGTGCTTTATGCCCTAAGAAAGTGAAAAAGGGGCCAAAGTGCCTCAAGAGGCGAAGAAAAAAAAAGAAAAACAAAAGAGCTAAACTCCTCATAAAAATATACTCAATTTTTGTGACCGAGATAGCAAATTTTAATGTCAGCAACTAATTGTGTAAAAGGATCTGCACTCAATTTTCTAAGCCGTCGTCGCCACAAAAGCTCGCGAAGATGATCTGCAAGGTTGCTCTTCCGCACTCCTCCTTATAAGAAAAATCGTGGCATCCAGCTGCAGAAAGACTCATGTTTTGGGTGTGAGCATAGGCCTCGCTATTCACAAATTCCTCGAAATGATTCACAGTTTCATGAACATAACCGTGTTCTGCCAAGTTTATGTAGCCTTTCCAGCAATACTGTAGATCTCTGTTCCCTCAGCTACATGTTTTTTAATCAGAGCAATCAAAGTACCTTTATCTCTTTTATTGTCGGGACATACTTCTAACCGATACTGGAAGACATGTCCCCTCTGGAACATGCTGAGCATAACCCCTCCACCACACGTCCTCTTTCATATTTCCGGCGACCGATCTTACGTTCGTCAATTTCGATGACTTCGCCGACACCACCAATGCGACCTTCCTGTTCGAGATTCTCGTCAAAAGCGAACATGCACACCTCTCTACAAAAAGAAAAGCGATCCGCAATAGTTTCTCTAAAAACTTGCTGACTTTCCAAGAGGCTGCTCTCTCTGATGGTTTGCTCAAAACTAAAATTCACTGCGAAGCTGTATGTAATTAACATACACGAGGCTGCAGAAATATGACAGTTTTTAAACCACGTATTTTGCGCAACATTATGAGAGTCAAAATATTTTCCCTTTTTCTGACAGAAAAATTCACGGCAGGTTAATTTTGATTCGCTGAAAGCCATTTTCTTCTTATGTTTACAACAGAATCGTTTCCTTGGAATTAGTTTAATATCCCGTAACCACTGAAGTGTTTTATCTCGATTTTGAAAAATGAGACTCAAACTAAAAATGTTGTGTCGCTGATACATCCTGATGGTAGGTTTAGAACCTCCAAAAAACGAAATACTAAGAAAAAAATTTCAGAACGAAACCACTCCACTCACCTTTTGTATTATATAATCGCTTCAGTTCAGTCGACCTGAAAATAATAAGAGCACGTAACCAACTGCTCCTAAAGTACCGTCAGCGCGGACGGTGAAGGAAGGCCCATCACTTACTGCACTCAAGCCTGTTACACGTACTGAATTTCAATAGCAATTTTCTCAGAAACTATTACTCCTAAAGGAAAAGTATTAGAATTAAAAAATGTATATTTTGAGTGGATCTATAAATTTGTCTAAAAACTGTTCCGAAATATTCTGTATTTACCGACATAAATTCGACAAACCATGACTTTCATGGGTTTTCCATGGTTTTCGCGATGAAAATTGAATGTGCGCCATTTACACTACCACTTTCGTAATCAGCGCGTCAAAATACGTGCGTATGCGGAGTTTCAAAAAAATCTAAGGTAAAAAAATACATGCGTTTTCGGCAGGGGGTAGGCATGAAATTTTCATCTTTATCATAAAATTTCTCGAAAAATTTTACACGTACAAAAAAAATGGATGAAACCAAATATATGTATTTTGACTAAGTCTACGACTTTTGTGGGAATTATTTTTTAAAATTTTCAATCGTTTTCGAGATAAACATAAAAAACTATGGGATTTTCATGGTTCCCACCATGAAAATCAAATTTGCGCCAATTTTCACTATGATTTTAGTAATCAGCGCATCAAAATACATAAATATACGGAGTTTCAAGAAAATCAGAGGTAAGGGTTATTGGGAACTACACCCAATTGAGTTAATCCTTAATACTTCAGTCGTAAGAAATCTTAATAGCATTCATAGGGAACCCTGCAGATTGGCACAAATCTTTGCTTAATGTCTCTCTCTTAAAATTTTTTGAAAATCGAAGAGAAATATACTTTCATATGAAAATGTTTTGCGTACTAAAAAAGGAACACTCATAAAGTTCACAAATCAAAAATAGACTTCGAAACTACCCGCTTTTACGGCTCATTAGAGACAAATGTACAATAAATGTACACAGAACTCTCTGCTGTTTTTTATTTTAGTACAATAAAATTTTCCTAAAAAAGTAGTTTTTATTTTGATCTTGAAGATTTTTAATTTTAATAGGAAAATAGAATAATTGACCAAACAACATTTAATATTAAATTCTTTATTTTTAATTTTTCAGGTAATATTTGAATTTAATTAATATAGTTTTCATTATTTATAACTGTAGTTTTGCTATAAATTACCCCTGATGAGGAAGTCTAAATTGACTTCAAACATGTTGGTCCCCAGTAGTATAAAAGAGACGGAGAAAAGAAAGAGTGCAAAGTTGGTATGATTGACTTTTTTTTTCTCCCTCTTTTTTCTTTTTGTTGTACATTTATTGTACATTTGTCTCTAATGCGCCGTAAAAGCGGGTAGCTTTGAAGTCTATTTTTGATTTGTGAGCTTTTTAGGTGTTTCTTTTTAGTACACAACAAATTTTCATAAGAAAGTAGATTCCATTTCGACCTTTGAGAAATTTTCAATTCTCATTTAACTTCTGCTTCTTTTCAAGTACTTTTTTCTATAGATTCCTTGAATTATCTTATTAAAGTATTAACAATTATGATATTTCTGTATTCCTTTTCAAGTGAAAATACAATAAATTGGTTTTGAAAAATAGTCTTAGGATTTTTAATAATATGTCAAGATGCAAGTCAGCACTGTGATAAGTCATTCGACAGGTTTTTTACCAAGTTCCCTCTTCAGGTATTTGCAAGTTAATCAATGTCAGTGATGATAGCCTATCTCAGAGCACATTGCTTATGATGAATAAATTGTGAATTTTACATGTCGACTTACAATTCCAAATTATCAAGTCTAAAAATTGTACATTAATTTAGCTTCTCTAAAATAAAAATACTTTATTAGGCTTTATTAAATTTTTATTTCTATTATTAATTTTCTCTCAGACAAGATGGTTACAGCCCAATATGTCGACGGCGGGGCGGTAGTCATTCTACAAAATTTAACTCTACGTATGAAAATTCTACACGGCAAACTCAACATGAACATGTTTATTCAACAAAATAAATATTTCATATTCAAATTCAGCTCGTTTAAATCCTGCACCGTAAACCCGTACACAAAATAATAATTTAAATTGAAAGAACCCGACACCGTTTGATTCTACACAGCAAAACTCTTGTTATTTGTTGAATAAATAGATTATTTTGAATTTTTATTCAGCACAATTCAATTCTACACCGTAAAATTCTGCCCAAGAATTCATTTAAATTTCAAAAACCCTACACTGTTTGATTCTAAACCGTAAAACTCAAGACCCGATAACACAAAACAGATTAGAAATTCATTGTTTTTTCCATTTTTTTGCATTATTTCGTGTAGACTTTTGCGGTTTAGAATCAATCGGTGTATGCAGGCTTCGAAGTTCTACACTTTTTAACTCTTTTGATACTTTTTTAGGCAGGGCTACTTTTTTGCTACTTTTTTCAATGTAAAGCTACATTTTTGATACTTTGTTCAGTAAACTGATTTAAAAAATTAAGTGTACTAACAAATTTCAGTTTTCTAAAAATAAGTATCAAAAGTGGAAGAAAGGTATGCCTGAGAAAATTACTCTACCTAGAAAAAGAAAGAAATCAATCAAAGTGGAAGTTCAATTTTTCTATATTGTCAGCGTTCCTATGTTTTACACAAATTTTTGGAATAAAAGCTTTAAGCACAAATTCTAGGTCATTTCTTTCTCCTTACAAGGAGACGATCAGAGTTGATTTTTTTTTTTTTAATCTCATAAATCCCTACTGAGATTTCATTGTATGACTATTAATTTACCAAAGTATTATTTTCCAATGGCTACCCATTATCGAAAAAATCAGCTTTTTTCAAAAAAAATTTTATGGATTGAAATATTTATTTATTAAATTCTCATGTAAAATTATGTAACTATAACATTTTTAACACTTGTTTTTAATACATAATTCAGCTGTTGAAAATGAAATTTTAATTTTTTGTATTGAAAATATTATATCTCGATAATTTTACATGAGAATTTAATGAATAACCATTTCAATCCATATTTTTTTTCAAAAAAAGTAGATTTTTCGAAAACGGGTCACCGCTTTTCCCTTAATTTTTCAACAGTTCACAAGCCTTTTTCAATTGAAAATTCGTCATTTCAGTTGAATTTCATCTTTTTGGTTTGAAAATATCTCTCTTTTGGTTAATAATCTTATTCTTTAGTTGACAACTTAATTATTTTGTTGGAAATTTGACAATTTTGTTAAAAAGTCATACTTTTTGGTTGCAACTCCAACTGTTTTCTTAAAAATTTGTGTTTTTGAGTTGAAAATTCAACTATTTGGGTGAGAAATTGAACTGTTTGAATGAAAATTAACTTTTTTAGGGAAAATTCGCCTGTTTGGGTTAAATATTCAACTATTTTGGTAGGAAATTGAACTGTTTGGTTGTAAATTAACTTTTTCGTTGAACATTTGACAATTTTGTTGAAAAGTTATCCTTTTTGGTAGAAAATTGAATTGTTTGAATGTAAATTAACTTTTTTAGGATAAATTCGCCTGTTTGGGGTGAATATTTAATTATTTTGGCAGGAAATTGAACTGTTTAGTAGAAAATCAACTTTTTCGTTGAAAATTTGACAATTTTGTTGAAAATTTATCCTTTTTGGTAAAAAATTCGTCTTTGCGGGTTGAAAATTCAACTATTTGGGCAGAAAATTGAACTGTTTGTTTGGTTGGAAACTAACTTTTTTGTTGAATATTTGTATTTTCGGGTTGAAAATTGAACTGCTTTGTAGAAAATTCGTCCTTTTGACTTGAAATTTCAACAATTTGGTTGAAATTGTTTTTCTTTCTTGACTGAAAAATTTTTCTTGGTTGGACATTCAACTCTTTTCTTAAATTTCGTCTTTTAGGCTTGGAACTTGATCTCTTTAGGTAGATATTTCTACTAATCACCTTTTGTGTTCAAAATTAAACTTTTTGGTTGAAAATTAATCTGTTTTGGTTGAGGATTCTATTATTTTGTTGAAAATTCATCTTTTTGGTTGAAAGTTGAACTTCTTTGTTAAATTCTTTGTTTTGTTTGAGGATTCATCATTTTACTTGAAAATTCCACTATTCGGTTGAAAATTTATGTATTTTGTTGAAAATTCGTCTTTCCTGATAGAAAAATTATATATGTACATAATTTTTATGAGAATTTAATAAATAAACATTTCCATCCTTGAAAAGAATTTTTTGGAAAAAGCCGAGAAAAGTATGAAGTATGAAAAAAAATTCTTTCAAATACGTTTTTTTTAGCTTAAAGTATTTTTTATACTACTTCTTTATTTGGAAACTCATTTTTGACTGTTTTAAAAAGGCAACTTTTTAAATACTTCTTTCTTCAGGAAGATACTTTTTGATACTTTTTTTAGATCCATAAAGCACTTCGAAGCCTTCGTATAATTTAAAAAATGTTAATTATTATTTTGTCTATAGCTTCACAGTGTAAAATTAAACCGTATTGAGATTAAGTTTAAAATATTTAATTTGTTAAGTAAATACAATTGTGTAGAGTCCCCGCGTGTTGAGTTTTCGCATGTACACTGTTAGAAATTTCTATAGCGATTTTATTATAAATGTAATGGCAGCAATATGCATATACGTATAGTAAATTTACTATACATGTTTAGTACTCTGAATTATGAGAAAATTAAAGTTTCTTG
>JAUMHM010000004.1:977843-993915 GCA_032362435.1 Melikaiella ostensackeni
CAAAAGCCAGCCTACCTGATCGGAGCGCCATCTGTTGGATTAGTTCCACTGCCATTTCCCCTCCGGATCGTAAGAGAACATGAAAAGTGAGGGCGATGCAGGGGGTTGGTTTTCGTACTACCGAGGTCCCCCTGTGCTCTTTGTGCTCAGGAGAACCCCCTCCATCACTCAGTGTTGCCAAACTTGGTGAAAAAATCCCCACAGCCCTAAATGGCAACAGTACTCTTACTTTCTGGACAACCCTCGTATGTTGCTGTTAAAAATATTGTTAAGAAATAATGTAAAAACAATTGTTTTTTTTAGGATCGCCGATATGGAAGCCTCGAGAATTGCCGTCTCTCGGCGAAGCAACGACCTTGCCTCGTAAGGGAAAATCGACCGGGGAGTTTGCTGAGATGAGTTCAAGGCACAGCGCCTCCCGAAAATCACTCGTAGAAATCAACAATTGTGCTCAACAATCCAACTTTAATAATCACGTCTAATAAGTTAATCAGATAATTATTTAAAAACTACAATTTTAAAAGTAAATCAAGGGAACCTCGATCTTCTGACGCAGGGATTATCAACTTAAATCCAATATCTAAACTGTAAAGATATAAATACCACATAGTGCGTTGGTTGTTCGAGCTAAGCGAATTTTTAAAATTTTACCTAGAAACTTGATTTGAAAACTCCAATATCTTCAAATATAATAGAAAATCAATAAAACAATTATATTACAGTTATATAAAAGTTATATAACAATTATGTAACCAGTAAAAAGCAGTTATATAACCGTCATGTAACAGTTTTGTAAAATCTATATGACTACATGAACTAGTTCTGTGACAGTTATACAACCGTTCTGTAACAGTTATGTAACAGTTATGTAACAGTTGTGTAACAGTTATGTAACAGTTGTGTAACAGAAGCGAAGTTTCCAAATTCAGAGAAAAAATCGTGTCGTCCTCGCCAGAGTCGAAGAGCCGGAAGAAAAAATTTTTTCTCATGATTGCACCTTAACGAATTTAATTCCCGGATTAATCTTAAAAAAGATCTCGCCGACACTCGCGTTTGTAATTGACCCGAGAGTTGAACTTTTTCTTTGCAATTTTTGACTGACTAGAATACCCCTTTTCTCGTTTCTGAAAATTTCTCAACTTGGGGATTTTAGTCTCAATTTTTGAGATTTTCTTACTTTGCTCGATACAATCTAGTTTATCCTTACACGTACTCGAGAGAGGTAGATAGATAGGTAATTAGAAACAGAAAGAAAGAGACAGAGAGCGAATGAGAGATCGAGAAGGGTGGAGAAAGTGAGAGAGTGAATGCGAGTGTGAAAGAAATGAAAGAAGAATCTCGGTATCACGTTCGATTATTCAATTAAAAAATGGAAACCGTGATTCCTCTACTTTTACAAATCAATATTCGGTTGGATTTAATATATCTCAGATCCAATTTTAGATTTCTTTAGCGCGAAGAGCAACGGAAAATAATCAAGTTTGTATATAATGTAAGAACGTTATTATCATTTTATCGAAAAGTATGTCTTGAGTTTTTTATGAATTTCAAAGAAAGTGGGAGAATTGACAAAAATTCACTGATCGATTTTGCCACTAAATCGGAATCGAAAATTTCCGAAGTTATTATACTTGAATCCAAAAATAAATCTGGATGTAACAGTTATGTAACATTTATGTATCTGTTATGTAACATTTATTTAACATAGAAGTAGTTGTTAATTATCACTTATATAACAAACATATAACTGTTATTTAACCGTTGTATAACACAAGTTTTGGTGGCAAACTCGATTGCTTTATAATTATCACAATTTTTATTATTGGGAACGAAAGCAGATTCGAGACTGAGAAACGAGTGTCGAGTAAGTTAGCTATTAAAATCAATAATTACAAGTCGTATACTATACAAGTTCGCGTGTGTAAAATATGAAAAGTAAAAAGTCCTGTGAAAAAAAAGGTTTGACAAAATTGAAAATTCGAATTTCGAGCAATTCTGGCCATATAGCAAATTTTATTTTTAACTTGCTTAAAACGAGAGAAAGTCGGAATTGCTCGAAATTATGAATCAGATCGAAAATCGCTTTGAAGAACGAATTAGGAGAGTTTTTTGCAGGACTCTAATTAGGGAAAACTAATGAAACTCAAGATTTCGTTCGAAGTGGTAGTTGACAAAAAGAAAAAAAAATTAATTGGAATTCAAGTTCAAGACAAAAAAAACTGAAATATAAATAGTCACAAATGTTTATTCTGAAAAATTATGGATTGAAAAATGCCAGAATAGAGAGAATAAAATATTGATTCATTTTGACTGAAAATAAATTGTGTTTCAAAAAGTAGAAAGAATTTTCTCTTTCGTTTGTCTAAATGCTGTAAATTAAAGCTTTCAATTAAAATTTTTCAATATTGGCGGCTACCACTTCGAAATCGATAATATTAAAAAAAAATAATGATTTGTGCAAAATAGAGAGAAAGTATCCAGATAAATAGATGACGAATAATTACGACCGAAATACATGATATGAAAATACTATAAATGAATAAATAAATATATATATATATATATTATAAATAAAGTAATGAAAAAAATATATATATGTACACACGTACTCAAAGTGACGATGTTATAATTAGATTATTACGCACGAGATTGATCTGGAGAATCGACGTCATCGATAGAACCAAAGGTTGAATCACTCAAAATGTTTTTAATAATATTTTACACGAATATTTTAATTATTTCTCTTTTGTGAGATATTTATTTAGAACATTATTTTTCAATTTTTTGACTTAATTTATTCTAGAGAAACGTCGCGAGTGATTATCAAAACTTATCATAAAAATTCTGGTCTTGATAAAAAATTTAACTGATATTCAATTATAAAATTAATTTTTCTGGAAAATATCAAATTTTGTATTTCGAGTATATTTTCGTGGTCTTATTCATTTCAGTATTTTTGAAAATCATGAGGTCAGAATTTTTAAAGATAAGTCGATTAAAGTGCGGATTGTTTGCAGTGAGACGTGCAAAGAATTTTAAAGATAAAACGAAGTACATATGTGTAAGACCTAACAGCGAATCGAAAACACACCAAGATCCAAGAATATAATTAATAATCATTAAAACGAGAGCGAAGTGCGAAAAATCATTAACTGAGGAACTTCCGTTGCTCCAGTCATTGCATTTGTCTATCTGTATAAATTTTATTGCAGAAATTCTGTCGAGATTCCACCTTCGTGCACAGTTCAATTTTCAAATTATACAAATTTAATTTTTTACATTTTTAGTGTTATGTAACTTTTACGTAACTGTTATGTAACTATTATGTGACGGCTATGTGGCCGTTATGTAACAGTTATATAACTTCAAAGTGACAGATACGTAACATATACGTCACCTTTGTGTAACAGTTATTGAATAATTATATAACAGTTATGTAAACATTTCTAGCTGTGCACGTCGGCAGATTCCAATAGTTGGCCTAGTATCGAATTTCAATGTTTTTCCGGAGAGTTACAAATAACAATTTATTGAATACATTACTATATTGAGCGTCGATCATTGACATTCCTCTAGAAATTTTATTGATGATATAAAGAAGATGAAAAAACTTTATCGCTACAGTTGAAATGTATATTTGCATGTACATGTCCAAATGGCACTTTCAAGAAGTAGTGTGAAAGTAAAATAAAAAAAATATATTTAAGAGGATGCCCAAAACAATCGAAGACAAGGAATATCTTTTTATTTACATTAAATAATTATTAGACGATGTAACAAAAATTAATTCAATGTTATATAACTGATGGGAATAATGTGACTGTTATACGAATATTACATATCTTTTATTTCTCAAAGAAATTATTATTATTATTATTTAAACTATTACGTAAAGGTTACAGGACTGTTGTCTAAATGTAACATTTATATAACCTAAGTGTAACGCTCAGGTAACATATATGTAACTCTTATACAGCTGTTACGTAATAGTTAAATAATTGTTATACATAATTTATATAACTGTTATATAACAATATTAACTTTAAATTAAATTCATAACTAAATTATCTGGGAGTAAAAATATTTGATTCTCTTCCAGATTTCAAGAAATGTCTGTTTGAAAAACAGACAAAATTTTGGGCACCCTCTGGAGTGAAAGAATAATCGAGAAAAAGGTTAATTGTGAATGAGAAAGGGGCGTAAGAAAGAAAAATGGAAATAAAGAATAGGTGGGTGAGAGTGAAGAGAGTGACAGTTTAGAACAGAAAGAGGAGACTTAAAAAAAAAGTTCTCTTGATTTCGTTGACGAAAGTTGTAATCGCGTTGAGTGAAGATAAGTTAGCGAATCCTATGAATAGCTACACATATACACGTAAATAAATATAAAAAGATGCAGCAATGTATGCTTTCTCAGTTTGAATCTCAGTCTGTAAACCCGTTTCGCATTTTTTAGTTCTCTGTTTATAAAAATTATAAAGCTTAAAAAAGCTATACGAATGTATAATTATTATTATAAACGACGATTATTATGCTGTATACTTATTGTTATATTGTTCCTCGGTTAAAGTGAAGACGTTTGAGTGGGAGGTGATCTATTTGTACAATCATTGCGACATTAAAATATGATTATTCATTATTGAAATGAAAATCCTGAGTTTTAATTCCAATTACACTGGAACCTCTATATACCGCCGGTTTCGGGCATGGCCTGCAATGGCTGTGACGCCCATCATAAGCCTTGTGGCTACGGATCTGCTGAACTCCGCTGACCTCACGTGCTTCTCTCTCGGCTTCTTGGACCCCCTCATCAACGAATGCAGCCGGGGGAAATTCTAGGAAGGCAGTATATTTCTGTCAATGAAATTTTTTAAAAATTGTTTGTTAATTATATGTAACAGTTATGATCTTATCATGTAACGTCAACGTGAAAGTTATCTAATATCTACATAATAGTTACAAGGTAATCTATAATCAGAAAATTTAGAATTGTTTACATAGCGTCTTTAATAAATTACGTCACGTTTTTTTTATTTTATCTTAAACTGTTGCTTTAAAAAAAATTATACTAACATTACATTTCAATTGAATAAAAAGCAATTTTAAACTGAATTTCTATTCAACGACATTAGTTTTGTTACTGATAAGCGTTGCCAGATTTCAGGCTCAACGAAAACAATGCAGTTAGAAAAATTTTGTTCCGAGTTTGGCGCGGATCACAATTTTAAACATCTAAGAAGGAGATGATCAGAGTTGGGATTTTTTTGAAATCTTATAAATTCCTTTCTGAGAGTCCACTGAATGACTATTAATTTGTCAAAATATTTTTTGCCAATGGCGACCCATTTTCGAAAAAAGACTTCTAAAAAAAATGTCTTATAGGCAGATATGTTTATTTATGAAATTCTTATGTGAAATTATTCATGTAAATATAACATTTCCAACAATTGTTCTTAATACGAAATTCGCTTTTTTCCTTGAACTTTCAACAGTTGAAAATTAAAGAAAATTGAAAATTGAATTTCAACAGCTGAATTAAAAATTTTTGAAGATTCAATTGTTCAAGATACAACTGTGGAAAATTCAGTTTAAAGGTTTCTTCAAATTTTAAACAGTCAAAAATTCAAGAAAAGAAAGCGAGTTTTAAGAGAAAATTGAATTTTCATTTGTTGAAAATCCAAGTATCAGAAATTCAATTTTCGACAGTTGAAAATTCAAGAAAAAAGCGAGTTTTTAATAAAAATTGAATTTTCAATTGTTAGAAATCCAAATATCGAAAATTCAATTTCCTTCAATTTTCAAACGTTTGAAATTCTATTTTCTTTCAAAATTCACTGTTTCCTTGAATTCTCAGCTGTTGGAAATTAAAGAAAATTGAACATTGCAGAAAAATTTAATTTCAACCTTTGAAATTGAAATAGTTTAATTTTAAACAGCATAAATAACAACAGTTGAATTTCCGACAATTAAATCTTCAACAACTGAAAATTTAACAGTTGAAATTTTAATTTTCTTATATTTTCAGCAGTTTAAAATTCAAGAAAATAACAAGTTTTGAAAGAAAATTGAATTTCCATTTGTTAAACATTCAATTTTCTTCAATTTTCAACAGTTGAAAATTCAAGAAAAAAAAAACAAGTTTTGAATAAAAATTGAATTTACAATTGTTAAAAATTCAACTGTCGAAAACTCAATTTTCTTCACTTTCCAACAGTTGAAAATTCCATTTTCTTCCAAAATTCACTATTTTCTTGAATATTAAACTGTTGAAAATTAAAGAAAATTAAACATTGCAGAAAATTGGAATTTCAATAGTTGAAATTACAATAATTTCATTTTGAACAGCAGAAATGAAAACAGTTGAATTTTCAAAGTTTTGACTGCAACAGTTGAATCTTCAACAATTGAAAATTTAACAGTTGAAATTTCAATTTTTTTTATTTTCAGCAGTTGAAAATTCAAGAAAAAAGCGAGTTTTGAAAGAAAATTGAACTTTCATTTATTAAAAATTCAACTTTCAATTTTCTTCAATTTTTAACAGTTGAAAATTCAAGAAAAAGCGGGTTTTTAATAAAAATTGAATTTTCAATTGTTCAAAATTCAACTGTAAAAAATTCAATTTTCTTTGTTTTCCCCATTTCCTTGAATTTCCAACCGTTGAAAATTAAAGAAAATTTGAATATTGCAGAAAATTGGAATTTCAACATTTGAAATTACAATAGTTAAATTTTAAATAGCAAAAATTACAGCAGTTGAATTTTCAACAGTTTTGTCTTCAACAATCAAAAATTCAACAGTTAAAATTTCAATTTTATCCCATTTTCAACAGTTGAAATTTCAAGAAAAAAGCGAGTTTTGTATAAAAATTGAATTTTCAATTGTTAAATATTCAACTGTCGTAAATTCAATTTTGTCCAATTTTCAAAAGTTGAAAATTTTATTTTCATTCTAAATTCACTATTTTTTTGAATTTTTAACTATTGAAAATCAAAGAAAATTGAGTTTTAAACAGTTGAATCATCGCTTTTTTCTTGAATTTTCAACTTTTGAAACTTTCAGAAAATTAAACATCGCAGAAAATTAAAATTTCAACAGTTGAAATTACAATAGTTTAATTTCAAACAGCAGAAATTACAACAGTTGAATTTTCAACAGTTGTATCTTCAAGAGTTGAATTTTCAACAGTTGTATCTTCAACATCTGAATCTTTAACAATTGAAAATTTAACAGTTGAAATTTCAATTTTCTTCCATTTCAACAGTTGAAAATTCAAGAAAAAAGCGGGATTTTGAATGAAAATTGAATTTTCAATTGTTAAAAATTCAACTGTCAAAAATTCAATTTTCTTCAATTTTCAGCAGCTGAAAAATCTATTTTCTTTCAAAATTCACTATTTTCTTGAATTTTTAACTGTTGAAAATTAAAGAAAATTGAACATTGAATTTTCAATAGTTGAATCTTCGCTTTTTTCCTGAATTTTTGAGTATTCAAAATTTAAAAAATTGAATATTGCAGAACGTTTGAATTTCAATAGTTAAATATTCAACAATTGAAAATTCAATTGTTGAAAATTAAATTTTCCTTCAAAATTCGCATTTTTCTTGAATTCGCAACTGTTTGAAGAAAACTAATAATTCTGAATTAAAATTGTCAACAGTTGGAAATTCAAATATTGAAAACTTGACTACCAAAGTTGAAAATTGAAGAAACTTGAAAATGGAATTTTAAACAGTTGCTGAAGATTCAACTATTCAGGATACACTATTTTTTTTGAATTTATAACTGCTGATTTGATTTGATTTGATTCTTTATGGAGATTACCGAACAGCTTAAAAAGCCAATTACATGATTGTGTACAGCATTTATAGAGTCTTATCATAAGTCTGATAGCATGAGATGTTGTTCTTGAATTGTTAGGAAACCAAATCTTTCACACAATTTCGCGAAGTCGCACCTTCTTAGAGGATAAATCCCATCTTTTTTGTAAGCTAAGATCTTAAGAAAATGCTTCCGGATTTTTTCTAAGGCATCCTTTGCTTGATGAGCAAAAGGGCTCCAGACAAGTACAATGTCGTGAGGGACCTCGTATTGGTCATATGATTGCACGAGCGCAAAATAAAACCTAGAATTTGGTTCGCTGACTTTACAATGTAATTAATGTGCGCATCGAATTTTAGTTTTGGGTCGTAGAGTATACCAAGATCTATTGCGATTTAAACCCTTTTTATTGTTCTACTATCAATTTCATATGAGAAGTATATTGGAGTCATACACCTCGAGAATGACATAACTTGACATTTTTCAATGTTCATATGCAACCCCAGTACTGTACACCATTGAAGAAACTTCAATAGACCGACCTGTAGCTCTATACAAACTCTTATACAAGAGATCATAACATGAACTTTGCTGTAATCTGCAAAAAGAATTTTGTTCAAATCTGTTGAGTTATCAACATCATTGAAAAATATTGTAAACAGTGTTGGTCCAAGATTGGAACATTGAGGGACACCCGACGTAGGGGTGAATGATTTTGAGCTACATCGTGGAAATTGAACAAAGTGCTCCCTATCTATGAGAAAATTCTGCAGCATTGATATCAGATTACCTGGAAGGTCGGTTGATTGAAGTCTTTGCATCAGTCAAGTCAAGTCAAGTCTCTGCAACTTGAATGCATCAGCAATGAAATGCGTGAAAATTGTTAGATTCATGATCGTGGATCGACCGGGTATAAAATCATATTGACATAATGATGAATAAGGTCTAATCGAGGATGATGTGAAGTCCGTTAGAGTTGATTCAAGAATTTTGAAGAAATTGTTAATGATTGCAATAGAACGATAGTTTTCAATCCTGCTTTGTCACCAGATTTATAACCTGGGCTTTTAACTTGTTTCCAAATTTCAGAGTAGCACCCTTTTTCCAGAACTAGATTGAAAGTAAAACACAGTGGATTCGCTAGTGAATCTGCACAGGATCAGATAAGAAAACTGGGTTAATTTATCTGGTAAAGAATTAATAGCAAGCCTTATTTCAGAACAGTCAAGTTTAAGTTTGAGGCCCATTTGCCATTTTATTAAAGAATTCGTGGTGGGAAGCCTTAGATGCCTACCGGAGACATATACACTCCTAAAGTAGTCTGTGAAATTATTTACAATAATCAATGGATTAGTTAGCGTAATCCCGGTGTAGTGCATAATGCCCGGTATTCTCAACTGTTGTAAAATCAAGAGATAAGGATTTTTTTTATCAAAAACAAGTGTTCAGAATGTCATATTTATATAGATTCACATAAGAATTTAATAATAGTCAAGGTGGCGGGGTTGCTCTGATCATTAAAAATAGTAGTAGACATAATGTGATTAATTTACCTTCTCTCGAAAAAACAGAAGCTGTAGCTATAAAAATAGCGAGTAGTAATGGCATCATTGTTTTGATACGAATATACATTCCGTCAAATGCACAAATATGTAAGAGTGACCTAAACAAACTATTTCGTTTAAATAATAAAGTTATAGTAATGGGTGATTTAAATGCAAGAAGGACTGCATGGAATTGTTATACTAATAACTTAAAAGAGAATCAATTAATTGATATACATATGCTCAAAAATGCAGATAGTAATTGCTGCGCCTGAAATTCCAACTCATTATCCAAAGATAGGGCGACCAAGTGTTTTCGACCATTTCTAGTTAAAAAATGTCAAAAATTATCAAAAGCCTCATACCTTACAAATATTAGGCTCTGATCATAATCCGGTCAAAATTTACATCAATGATAATCATATAAATGTAACTTCTCAAAAATATTATGAATATAAAAATGCAGACTGGAAAGGCTATAGGAAGCACATTGGGGATAATATAAATCTTAAATTTAGCATTAATTTTCGAACTGACATTGAAAAAAAGGTCAATGAATTAACTAAAGTAATAAGAGCAGCAGCTAATAAATACATTCCAATCGAAGTAACACAATATTATTCTCAAATTGTACCAGATAGTATACAAATTTTTATCAAAATTAAAAACAAATTCAGAAGAAAATTTCAAAGAAACAGGTGCCTGAAAAATAAATTGAACCTACTCATAATGCACAAAATAACCAACGCTAAACTTAGAACCTGGGTAACTAAAGAATGGGATAAGACACTTATGACATGTAAACCTACTGATCAGTCACTTGGAAAATTACTAAAAGATATACTAAGAAAAAAGTAGGGATTCCACCATTAAACACAAACAATCAATTTATATATAAAATTGATGATAAGGTTGAAGCTCTTGCGAAACAATTCCATGCAGTGCATCTACAAAATAATAATGTAGATATTACTCAATACACTGAGAAAGTATCTGCTACAGTTAATGAGTACATTAGAGATGTAAAAATCAACGCTGATGATATTAAATTTACTACGCCAAGTGAAATATCCAAACCTTGGGGTGATACTAGATAGAACTCTTACTTTTACTAGACATATTAATCATGTTACGTATGTCCTGTTTGGAATCTCACTTGTCAAACTAATTATAGAAAGTTGCAAATAACACAGAAAAAATTCTAACGGCTCATTGGGAAATTGAATAAATATACTATAATCCAAAGTATTCATGATGCATTAAAAATAGAGACAATAAGTGAATACAGCAAAAGAATATCAGTAAACTATTATGACAGAATTATTGAGCATAATAATCGTACTATACGTGAGGTTGTTTATAAACCACAAAAGTATAAACACAAAAGAATTATGCATATAATTTATGATAAATCTTCTCAAATATTCAAGTAAGTGAATAATGTAACTTATATCCTTTAGATATCTGGATTTTAAAAAAATATCTAGTCTATTTTTCCAGAAATTACACTCTCCTGTTTAAGCACAATGTATCATTGAATAACTAGGATAAATTAAATTTGGAAGGTAGTCGTAGATAATAAGTACGCTGGAACAACTATTTCACATTAATGAATGTAAAATACTATGTAAACTATATGACAAAAAAAGATATTGTGTTAAGGGATTACAAAAGGTTTCACAGATTTTAGGTGATTTTAAAAGATTTCAAGAATTTGGAGAAATTACCTAGTGCACTTTCAGAGAGAACTAAATTTTTAAAGGGATTTTACAAGATTTTTAGAGACATTAAGAAGTTTAATCATATTTTAACAGATTTTACGGGATTTAAGAAGATACCGAAGAATTTCGACGGATTTTGAGGGATTTTATGGAATTAAGAACGATTTCCGCGATTTACAAAGAATTTTAAGGAATTTCAAGGAATTTAATGAGATTTCGAAATATTTCGAAAGAAGTCACGGGATTTTAAAATATTTTAAGAGATACCAAAGTATTTTCACGAATTTTGAAGAATGTCAGAGGTTTTTAATTGGATTTCGAAGATTTGAAGGGATTTGAAGGAATTTCATAAGACTTCAAAAGATTTGCAAAGATTTGAAAGGCTTTTAAGCGATTTTGACGGATTTCAAGAGATTTAAAGTGCTTTCGATGATTTCACGTCATTTCAAAGGCTTTTAAGAGATTTCAAAAGATTCCAAAGTATATCCACGGATTTTAGAGGACATCGTAAGATTCAAAAATATTTAACGAAATTTCAAAGAAATCCCGAATAATATAAAGGATTTTGAAGGACTTCGAGGAATTTTAATTGCTTTTAAGAGATTTTACTGGATTTTAAAATATTTTAAGGGATTATGAGAGATTTGAAAAGATTCTCACAATTTCGTAATATTTCGAAATATTTCACGAAATTTCAAGGATTTTAACCGATTTTGAGAGATTTTAAGGAATTTCCACGGATTTTAAAGGATTTCAAAGAATTTGCAGGAAGCTCAATCGTTTTAAAGGGATTTCAAGAGATTATGTACGAAATCCACGGAATTCAAAAGATTTCAAGGAATTTTCAAATTATTTCAAAAAATTTAAGGGACTTACAAAATTTTCAAAACAATTCAAATATTGATAAAATGTGTATAATAGTATAAAAAGTAATTTCAACAGCCGAAACTGGTTTCAATTAGCATATCTTAAAAAAATGATTAGGAAGAAGAAACTTACGTGAAAAAATGCTTTGGACTCCCCCCCCCCAAGAAAGGATTCATGAGATTTTCCTGATCCCCTTTTTTTTTTTTTTTTTTTCTATATTGATAATCAGTAAAATTCGACTGTAATTCCAGTAAGTACTTACTGACAATTCTGAATAGTTTTTAAAGCGAGAATTCACCAATCAGTTTGACTAAATGTTAGTTAAATACAACTATTAATCAGTCAAATTTAAATAATACACATGTTCAGAGATTATGGAAAGTTTCCGAAAGAACCTCTGACAGCTTGCTCTAATTTTAAAGCTTTTTAAAATAACTTTTACGATTTTCACACATGGTTTCGCACCTGATATGTTAATTCACTTATCCAATGTTTAAAAAATAGAAAATGTCAAATTTGAACAGTTAAAAGTCAGCAGGTAGTTTCTAAGTCGTTCTACAAATGCCAGAATAGTTCAAACAAGTTACGTTTCACACTTTTAATTGACATTTAGCATGAAAAAAGTAATAAAAATAAGGATAAAAAGGAAAGTAAATGTAAAAAGAACAGGAACAGGGTATTGGTCAATAGAAGGAAAAGAACAGTTTAAAGAAAAGGTAAAAAATATAAAAATGTGAGAGGAAAATGTAAACGAAGAGATAGAGATAAGGATAAGAGAAATGAAAAGAGCATTAGAGGGCACAGGCAAAAAAGAAGCTAGTGAAGGAGGAGTTAGAAATGGATGGGATGAGGAATGTAGAGAAGAATAAGGAAGTGAGAAAGGAATTAAGAAGATGCAGAAAAGGGAAAAGTAGTGGAGAAAAGTATAAGAGAAAAAAGAAGGAATATACTGAGATGTGTGATAAAAAAGGAGGAAAATAAAAGGTTTGAAGAAGAGGCGGAGAAGGGTAGGACAGAAGAAGAGGTTCGGAATGTAGTCAATAGAGAGAGAGAGAGAAAAAGATGGAAAAGAGTAAACCAGGATGTTGAGATGGTAGAATGGAAAAAAATATTTCATGGATTTGTTAGGAGGGGTAGAGAAAAAAGTTAGCAAGGGAGGAAAAGGGAAGGGAAAGAGGCGAGAAGGGGACATAACAAGGGAAGAAATAGTTAAGGTGTTAGGAATAATGAAAGATGGGAAGGCTCCTGGTTTAGAAGAAATATGGAGAGAAGGGGGGTGGCCGGAGTTATGGAAAGTAGGGGTAGTGGTACCGATAGTGAAAAGAGGCAAAGGGAAGGTTAAGGATTATAGGGAAATGACGTTAATGCCAACATTGTATAAGTTATATTTAACCGGTTTATCGGAGAGGTTAAAGAAAGAAGTTGAGGAAGAAAAGATAGTGTTACCGAATCCGACTGTGTTTAGGAAAGGATTGGAGGTGATAGACAACATATATGTTCTAAATTGGTTGGTAAATAAAAGGATTAAAAGAAAGAAAGGGGGAATGATAGCAATGTTCGTGGATTTAAAGGCGGCGTTTGACTCTTTGAATCGAAACAAGATAGAAAAAGTTATGGTGAAAAAAGGGATAAGAGACGGTTTAATTTTAAGAGAGTATCAGAAATTCTTCAAGAGACGAAAAGCAGAGTAAAGGTAGCAGAGCAAGTAGGAGATAATTTTTGTTGGTGAGAGGAGTAAGACAAGTTTGCTTTCTGAGCTCAATTTTATTTAATATATTAATCTCAGACTTGGAAGAAGAAATGAAGAGAAAAGGATGGGGAGGAGTTAGGATGGGAAAAGAAAAGATATATACACTGGCATTCCAAGATGATATAGTGGTGATGGCAGATGATGAAGAGGGGATGACGGGTTTAATTACAGGGTTGGAGAAAAATACTTAGATGGGAAAAAGTAGAATCTTGACGTAGAAAAGACAAAGATAATGAGGTTTAGAAAAGAAGGGGAAGAAGAAAGAATGGACTAGAAGATGGAAGAGAGTAAAGTTAGAATTAAAGAAGTTTAAATATTTTGGATATACCTTGCAAAGAAATGGAGATCACAGAGCTCATATAAGAGAAAGAATTTAAAAAAGCAGCAGGGGTAATGAAACAGGTATAAGGAATAGGAAAAAGAAGGTTGTAAAAATATTGGAGAAGGAGAATGTGGTTGTTTGATACGCTAGTTTGGCCGGTATTAGGATATGGAGCAGAGAGAAGGGGATGGAGGAAAGGAAGGAGATTGAGAGGTTACAGGAAAGGTATATAAGGTGGAAACTAGGGGTAGACTAGAGAATACCTGGATATATGGTGAGAGAAGAAGCACAAATAGGTAAATTAAGTATTAGAGCAGGAAAGGGCATGGAAATTTGAAGGGAAGCTAAGGGAGGGAAAGGGAGGGTAGTTAGGGAAAAAGTTTTGAGGGAGGTAGAAGAAAAGAGAGGGAGGGCAATAGAATTAATAAAATGGAAAGAAGAAAGGAGTTTTTTACGGATAGAGATATAGGTGATGGGATTGGAGTAAACTATGAAGACATGGAGAAAACAGACAGGGAAAGGCAATTAATAGAAAGATGGGGGATGATTGAGCAGCAAAATATAATAAATGGTATAAGACGACAAAAAAGAAAGGAGTACCAAAGTATTTAGAAAAGGGATGGAGAGAGAGAAGATGGACCAGAATAGCAAGATTTAGATTGGGAAACGAAGTCAGGGAAGGGACTTATTAGGAAAAGAATGAGAACAGAAAGTGCAGAATATGTGAATGGGAAGAAACATGGCAGCATGTATGGGAAGGAGGTATGAGAGGAATTGAAGACAAAGGAAAATGACAATAGAATGTGTTAAAGATTTTAGGGAAAGAAGGACTGGGTGAGGAGGGGATGAAGGAATTGGAGGGGCTTAGTGGAGCGAATGAGAAAGAGTGAAAGAGTGATTGTGAAAATGGCAAGGTTGAGGTAGAAGATATGTATATATATACAGGTAAATTTTAATAAACGGAAATCATGTAAACCCTAAGGGAATACATTATGAATAAGGAAGTTTCTGAAAATCTTTGACTGCTTAAAAGAAAATTTTATATTTTGAAAATTAATTATAAATACCCATATGATAATTATTGTTTCTTCATTACGAGTTATCAAACAAAAAATTCAATATTCTCATTCAGTAACAACCCAGGCGGAAAAGTTATGCACAGTGCAAAAAAATTATGTATAATTTTGTCCACTGTGTATAATTTTTCCGTCTGGGAATACAGTTCTGAAAATATAATTAAAATCGCTTTCAAATTTCTGAATATTGAACTTATTTTTTAGACAGTTTGAATAAAAATAACGAATCGAAAAATATAGTAAAGTAAAGTTGAAGCTCTTATCAATATGTTTGTTGTCTTTAAAGATTATGACCAACCACACTCTTTTCATCAGAAATTTTCCTTTGAAAAAAGATCTTATGCTTTTATTAAATTTCTTTTCTAATAAGAAAATGGAAAATGTTGAAGAAGGACTTTTCAGACTTGAAAAAGTTCCTTTCTCGAATACTTCTTTCTTTCTTTCGGTATTGGAACACGGAAGAGTTATATTTAGAGTTAAAGTGTAGTCTGTTGAAAGGGCTGTAAGGGTGTGCCCAATATACAACGTCCAAATTACTTGGGCGCGTCTGACTTCCCCTCATCGCATTGACTTGAAGCCTAAAGCGGTTCTTTTCCATTATACGACAAAAATTATTCGTTCCCCTAACGAGCCAAATTTCCACCATAAAAAGAACGAGGTATGCATGCAGAACAAAAACATCTTGCAAAAAAGATATTTCATATTAACAAGAAAATATGTTTTGACTTCAACAAAAAAAGATAACAAAGGAACTTTAAATAAAAACAACAATAAGTTTAATAAATCTATTCGAATTTGGTTTTAAAAAAAAGCTGCCATGCACGTATACTGTTATACACAATTAATATATGTTTCATTTTTCATAACTGTAGGTATCCTATAAATTACCCCTGATCAGGAAGTCTAAATTGGCTTCGAAACAGGTTGGTCCCCAGTAGTATAAAAAAGACGGAAAAAAGACAGAGTGTGAGGTTGGG
>JAUMHM010000004.1:1001113-1014892 GCA_032362435.1 Melikaiella ostensackeni
TATATAGTGCTTCTACCTTCTCGGAATCCTGCTTGGCTTTTTATTAATATCCCTGAGGGTATATTACCACAAAGAAGAAGGGGTGGAAAGTAAGCCTTCTACCTCCTTTTCTCATCTTTCCGTCAACACCATTGTGTAAACTTTATAGACCGTATTCAGCAGTGTTATCCCTCTGTAGATTTCTACTTTCTTTCTCTCTTCCTATTTATATATTGGCATTATCAGCCCCTCTTTCCACTCTTCCAGGAACTCTTTCCCTTTCCAAACTTTTTTGACTACCTCTCTCAATTGAGGCCTTGGATGGAAGAAGGGCACAAAGGCCTATATGCCCTTTTTCCGTAAATTACGTTAAACGGCGGGGCATGGCTTTCACATATATCATGCAAAGTATATTTCAAAATTCGCATGTTTACATAAGTTCTAAACATTATAACGTGTTCGTAAAAAAAGTTATTATTTTTCAGTGCATTAATGTTAGTTAAAAAATAATAATATAGCAGATGAATTAAGTGTTCAGTGCTTAAGAAAAACATCAAATTCAGAAAGAGAAAAGTTATGTTTCGATCGACTTGCTTAAAAGAAGCTAAGAAAGGTAAGCGATTTAAGAGGGAAAGTTATGTGTCTCATTTCAAAAATGGAAAAGTTAATGCAGAAAAGAAATTTAGCTACATTACAGAGTGTTGTTCCAAAGAGTGTCACAAGAAGTATGTTATTGATGAACAGGAATCCATTAATAATTCCTTCTGGAAAAGTGATTCAAAAACAGCTCAAGATTTATTTCTTGCTAACTGTATGTCGGCACATCCCGAAAAAGATCACCATCGTCCGGTGAATCCGATTCGTAAAAGAGAAAATATGTGGATCTATCATTTGAACAATAACGGAGTGAAAATGACAGTTTGTCAACAAATTTTACTGAGTTTACTGAAAATTTCAATGGAAAGATTAAAAATAATTCAAAGGAAAGTTAAAACTGGCAATACTTACGAAGAAAGAAGAGGAAAACACGAGAGCAGACCACACAAATTAGATGATGAAGTTTGGGAATTAAAGGAATCTGATATTCCCTCCATCCTACACAAGAAATCTCACTATCGTCAGCACAAATCAGCGTCAAACTACTTTAACAATCCTGTTTTAAGCGTAAAGCATAAAGATTACCTGCAACAAGAATTACCCGATGGGGGTAATATTTATTCTATCATATCGGGTATTTCTTCTGCATTTACCCACATTGCGAGAGTACATAATTTTTAATCTTTACGTCGAGGGTCGTTTGACAACTCTTAAATGTTGCCATGACCATCTTTATAAAGTTAAAAGCCGAATTTATCTGATTTGGTTGTTTCACTACGCCGTCAGCTAGCTTCACTTCATCCAGAGAGTTATGGGATAGATAGGCTTGAAATTTCAAAGGCGGCCGTGATGATTTTAAAGAGCTGTCAAATTTATTTTTGAAATGACAACTCTATATACCATATCAAATCGTTCAAAACAAGAAGATCCTCTTGATTCTTGCAATGCTGACTATGAGACTCATAAGACTAACTATAAACTCGATTTTGAAATTAAGAACAAATTCATTGAACAAACAACTACAGATAATACTATTCTAGTCTGTGAATTTGATTACTCCCAGAATTGTGCTATTCCAAAAATGAACGTTACGTCCCAATCTCAGAAACGATTGCTGTGGTTATACAAGTTCAATATCCACATTCATAATGATAAAACATCCTTTTTGTATAATTTCTATGGAACATGACGCAAAAAAGAATGCTGTCTCGGTAATTTTTTTCCTGTACGACTGTCTCTTGAAGAAACTGAAGAATAACCCTGAAATCAAGACGATAGTGCTGTTATCCGATACTGCTGGTGGATAGAACAAAAATTCAGCCATGGTATCCTTCTGTCTTTGGTTTCCATAACTGTATGACGTTGAAATCATCCATCTGTTTCCTATGAGGGGACATTCTTTTGGACAGTGTGATATAAACTTCGGCATTATTAGATCCACCTGTTTTGAAAGCTAGCCAAGAGAAAGATGTAAGGAGCCAATTCCAGTACCTGGATGAAAACAGCAGAATGTAGATAGACAATATTTTTCAGACAGCGGAAGAAGTAACTAATGAAGCTAGTGCAGACGAAATCTTGTCATCTGAGGAAGGAGCAGAAGACTGAAAAATGATTAAATGACCAATATTGTGAAAAATGCCGTAAAGTGTTGGAAAAAATGTTCTAGAAGCTTCAAATGTTAGTAATAGTAAAACAGAAACTTCCTCCTTAATTTTCTCGAAACGTTATTTTGGCTTATGTGTCCTTCTTCCATCGAGGGCCTCAATTTCTGTCTAACTTCCGCGCTACTGTGAATCCACGCTTCATTACTCAGCCCATCACTTCCTCCTGCTCTCCCTTTCCTCAGTTTTCTGAACGAACAATTTGTTGTTTTCCTCTCATCTAACCCTTGAAACATGTGTTTAAAATATTTCCACTATTCTTTAATTTTAATCTTGTTACTAAAGCCTTCTTTTTTCTTCCTCATTTTATTGATAAATTTCCACGCTTCTCTTTTCTTCTCAATACTATTGATTTCCTCTTCTATTTCTTCTTGTTTCCTTTCTTCTTTTCTCTTGCATTATTTCTCATATTATTTCCTAGTCCCCACACATTTCAATCTATTCAACATACCTTTCTTCCAGTCTTTATATGCTTTTCTGACATTTTTTTATTTTTCTTACATGCACTATCGCTCCGAAATTTTGTCCACTTTTTATCCCTTTCCCTCCTAACCTTTATCTTTTTCAAACTTCTCGCTTCCTTTACTTTTCCTTTCAGTTCCTCCCATACCTCATATAACTCTACCTTCTCGAATTTGAGTTTTTCTGTCTTTCCTGCATAATAGTTATCTACTTCCTCTGTCCACATTTCCACCCTTCAATATTCGTAATTACATAGTCAATGACTCTGACCGAATTACTTCTTACATAAATGAATTCCCCTTCTATATCCCTCCTTACTGAGCAACTAATCTTTTGAATTTCTTACGTTATATTACCCGTCCATGTATAAACTCCTCTTTTTTCCTATTCTTGCATCTCAATCTCGTCCCATTATTAGTATCTCTCCTCTTCTTCTATTATGTGACTTTCTATCTCTTTTCTTATATTATTCGTCCCGTTATAAATTTTCACAATCCTGTACCAGTTTCCTTTTATCTTTACTTTTCTTTCCTGTATCCCATCACCCTCTCTTGCTATTTCCTTTTCTTCCAGCGTTTCTTTTACTTCTGTGATTATTCCCCCACTAGCTCATCCTTTCCTATTTCCCTTCTGACTTCTTTTCATTCCCACCTAAATCCATTCGGCAATATAACTTTCATTATTTCCCAATCTTTTTCTTCTACCCATGTTTCCGTTAAACCTACCACCTTACAATTTTCTATATATTTCCGGAATTCGCTGTCCTTCTTAATTCCTGCCAGATTTCAAAAAATTATCTTAACCTCCTCCCCTTTCTCCTGAACTGCCCTCATTTCTTTTTCCCTCCTAATTGAGTAACTGATCTTTTGAATTTCTTATGTTATATTCCCCGTCCATGTATAAACTCCTCTTTTTTCCTATTCTTGCATTCCAGTCTCGTCCCATTATTAGTATCTCTTCCTCTTTTTCTATTATGTGATATTTTACCTCTTTTCTTATATTTTTCATTCTGTTATAAATTGTCACAATCCTGTACCAGTTTCCTTTTATCTTTACTTTTTTTCCTGTATCCCATCACCCTCTCTTCCTATTTCCTCTTCTTCTAGCGTCTCTTTTAATCTGTGATTATTCCCCCACTAGCCCTCCACTTTCCTTTTTCCCTTTTAACTTCTTTTAATTCCCACCTGAATCCATTCAGCGATATACTTTTTATTATTTCCCAATCCTTTTCTTCTACCCATGTTTTCGTTAAACCTACCGCCTAACAATTTTCTATATATTTCCGGAATTCGCTGTCCTTTTTAATTCCTGCCAGATTTAAAAAAATTATCTTAACCTCCTCCTCTTTCTCTTGAACTGTCCTCCTTTTTTCTCTACTTTTATTCTTATTCCTATAACTGTGTTTCTTCCTAAGCTCGTTCTTATCCTATTTTGTCATCTTCTTTACTCTAAAAAAATCGTGCCCTTCTTTTCTAGTTCTTCTATTTCTTCATTCCATCTGTTATATAATATATATGTAACACATAAGTCACGGTTTCATAACACGTATGTAATGTCTATATAACCAAAATTATATAAAGGTTATGTAACTGTCAAATTTTTTTAAAGAATTCTTCCGAAGCTTGTAGCTGTGTTGACTGCCCCGTTTCCTGTCCAATAGTGGAATTAACGCATGAAGATTCTCCTTTTCTTATTTTTGGGATCAATGGATATGGAATTGTGGGAAGCATCATTATTATATACAGCACTGTGATCATTGTCATTTTAACCTTCCTTTACGGAAGGTGGAATTCTAGTAAGTAATTTGAACATTTTTAGTAAGATGTCCTTAAGGGCATGTCAAACTCACCCTATTCCTATACTTTATCGACATTTCTTGGGACGTTTGTATAGCCCTAAATTTTTAGGTTTTCGCAGCCGCAGGCAAAAACCCTCATGGTTTCGGTCGGGTGTCCGACGGTCGTGTAAAAATGGAGTGTGGGGAAATAAGGAGAAGTGAAGAGAAGTAAAGAGTAATGAGGAGAATTAAGGGGAAATGAGGGAAAGTGGGGAAGGGGGTAATGAGGGAAATTAGGGTAAGTGGGAGAAGAGATGAGTGGTGATATGAGGGGAAGTGAGCAGAATTAAGGGTATGGGGAGTGAGGGGAGGGGGAGATTTAAAGGACTTAATAGGCTACGAAATCCTTTCTTGTAGGCGCTGCCGCCTACTTCTACTAATTTTTAGAATTACAAAAGAAATTTTTTTAATATTTTTTTTTGTAATTCTTCAAATTTCGGGCCACAAGGCTGGTCCTTAGTGCCTTTTATTTAATTTCTCAAATTTTTAACACAATATCTCATATCGTATGGACGTAATTTGTTCCAAAATAAATGTCCGTAAGCAAGTTTAATCGAGTAACTTTCACAGACCCTTAAATTATTTGTATGAAAATTTAAAACATTGAGAAAATAATTTATTTATTTATAATCAATATTAATTATAATAATTACAGAACCGATTTCCAAATTCTCTTTTCTTTTCCAGAAATTCAAGATCCACAAAATTCTTCAGATGCAAATTCAAGCTGCAAATCAAAAGCTGATATGCAGCTTCATGGACTTTTAGAATCATTTTTCAGTATTTGGGGAAAAAGTAAAATTTCATACTTTAAAATTATTTTTCAATTAATGTTTTAATTTATTGTTTAATTTTCTTATTATTTAATAATTATTGAAATATTTTACTTATTTTACAGCTTGTGCAAAATACCCAGCAGTGGTACTTTGTCTCTGCTCGTACATAATTTTGGGTCTAAGTTATGGAGCACTGAATCTCAAAATAACAGTAAATCCCATCGAAATTTGGGCATCACCTGAAAGTCGTTCGAGAATAGAAAAAGATTATTTTGATAAACGGTTCCAACCCTTTTATAGAACTGAGCAAATATATATCAAGGCAGTAGGTCTCGACCCAGTGAGTGAATTGAAAAAAATAATTAATTTTAGTTTATTTAATTTTGAGAACACTTTATTGATAGAATTTATTTTTCTAGGTTCTGCATAAAAAAACTGATGGTGTTTTCGAGTATGGACCAGTATTTCATCCAGATTTTTTGCTGGCTGTCTACGATTTGCAAAAAAAAATTCTACAGGTTGTTTTCATTTCTAGATTGCCATTTTTGACTATTTTGATATTACATAACATCCATGTTACTGTTGCATAATATACACGTAACTGTGATATAACTATTATGCAAAGGTTATATAACATTTAATAAACAGTTATGTAAAAACTAAATAAATGTTAAGTAGCTGTTATATAACAGTTATATAAAGCTTGACATCTGATAACTGATACGCAATCGTTATATAACAGTCATGTAACATAATAACCATTACGTAACATAATAACTATTACGTAATTGTAATAAAACAAATAAAAGTATTGATTTCCTCAAAAATAATTTAATTTCTCAATACTGCAGATTGGTAAAGAAAACGGAGAAGGTCTAGAAAAAATTTGTTACGCTCCTGTTCAAAGTGAATTTACTGGTCCGCTTACAGTTTCACTTTGTACAGTCCAGAGTATTTGGGGATATTTCCAAGACAGTTTGGAAAAATTTAATAAAACAGTAAATGTTAATGGTTACGAGCAAAATTATTTGGATCACTTGGAAAAATGTTTGCAGTAAGTCATATTTTAAGTTTTAAAAAAATATTGAAAATATGAAAAAAGGAAAAATTGAAAAAAAAAGAAAAGAAGAATAAAATTATTTTTTTTTTTAGAAATCCATACAATCCGGAATGTTTAGCACCATATAAAGGTCCCATAATTCCCGCTATTGCCCTTGGAGGTTTTTTGAAGGTGGGACAGTACAATTATGATGCCTCAAGTTACACGAAAGCCACTGGGTTAGTTTTGACATTTCTCGTGAAAAATACAGCCGATGAAGAAGAACTAAAACCAATCCTCAAATGGGAACAGGAGTAATTTTTATTTTATTTTTTGTTATAAGTCTGTTACATAAATATTATAAAGCATTTATGTAATATACACCTAACAATTGTTAAAATGTATGTAACATATATGCAACAGTCATATAACATTTATGTAACATATATCGAATAGTTGTATAATATATATGTAACAATTACGTAACAGCAACATAATATTGAAAAATATCAAATGTTCGAATGTTAGGTTCATAGATTTTATGAAAGGTTGGAATCAATTTGATCGACCCTCTTTCATGGAAGTGGCTTTCAGTGCGGAAAAATCAGTAGAGGACGAGCTTGACAGAGTTTCAAAAGCTGAAGTTTCCACAATGATGATTAGTTACGCTGTCATGTTTCTCTATATTGCACTGGCTCTAGGAAAATTTAAAGGATCTTCTAAATGCTTTGTATGAATCAAATTCTTTTCAATTTTAGTTTGATTTATTTAAAATTCGATTTTGAATAATCTCCTCCTTTTTATTTTTTTTCTAGGTTGCAAGCAAAATTGTTCTTAGCATTGGAGGAATTCTAATAGTCCTGGCTTCTGTAACTTGTTCACTTGGAGTTTTCGGATATTTCGAAATTCCAACAACTTTGTTGACTATTGAAGTAAGTGAAAATTTCAAAAATAAATGAATTGCTATGGTGGGGTTTATAAACGACAAGAGAAATTTAATGCAAGGGAGAAATGAGATACGTGATAGTAGCATTTTGCAATGCGTCAGGGTTAAAGACGTTGGATCAAGGGTACTTAAAAATTTTTTTGGTTGTCCCCAATTATGAACACGGCCCTGACCCCATATTTATTTTCGGAAGAAGATTCTAGGATAAACAGACAAAACTCACCAAGTATTCGGGGTCTGACGAAATCCTGGAATCCATATAACGTAAAGTACATCGCGTTTTTTATGAGAAAATGAATATTTTGATAGAAAATATTCATTTACTGAACCATTGAAATCAACACCGAGCAGACAAATCCCGAGAAAGAGATGGCGAGTATCAAATACACTTGACTTCAGTCATATTTTACAGACACAACACCGACACTAAATAAAAAAAACGCTCTGTGTAGCATCCTTCCACAAACTGAACTTCACAATTATGTAGCGAATTCCGCGATTCAATGTGAAACAAAAGTGGAAAATACTTCCAATTTTTTTAAGAAGTACGCCACGGAACATGATAGATGAAGAAGCAAGAGAAACCGATCTAGCAGCGCGTTCGCAAAGCGGTAGCGGACACTTCTTGTACTAAAATGATAAAATCGCACATTACCCAGTGAATCGCGGTTGGTAATTTATATTTTTCCTCAAAACCAATTATCGAAATATATAAATAAAAACTAACAATTCTCGTTATAAACATCCATCCTGAAATTATTTTTTGCAGAAATACAACGATAAAATACTATTCATAAAGTTATTTACCAAGTTCACAAGTCATTTGTAAATGCATAAATTTACTAAATGTAGACAATTATTTATTGCTAACTTCGGAAGTTACTTTCCTTTCTGAATAAATAAATTTACCAACCTTGTGAAATTATTTATTTATAGATTCACAAGCCTATTTCCTTTATAAATCAATCAATTTACCAACCTTATGAAATTATTTATTTATAAATTCACAAGTCTCTGTCCTTGATGAATAAATAAATAAATGAATTTAACAACTTTAGGAAATTATTTATTTCCAAATTGTTGGTAAGTTTTTTTATTCATAAAGAAAATAGGATTGTGAATTTGGAAATGAATCATTTCGCAAAGTTGGTGAATTTATTTATTTATTCATAAATGACAGAGACTTTTGAATTTATAAATAAATGATTTCGCAAACTTGGTAAATTTATTTATTTATTTATTCATAAAGGGCAGAGACTTGTGAATTTGGAAATAAATAATTTCGCAAAGCCAGTAAATTTATTTATAAATTTATACACAAAGGACAGAAACTTGTGAATTTATAAATAAATAATTTCACAAAGTTGGTAAATTTATTTATTTATGAAGGAAATTGAATTATGAAGTTAGCAATAAATAATTTTACAACTTAGGGAATTTATTTGTTTATAAGAAATGGACTTGTGAATTTGGAAATAAATAATTTCGTGAATTTGGTAATATTATTTATTTATCTACTCATAAAGAACAAAGACTTGTGTATTTATAAATAATTTCACGAGGTTGGTAAATTTATTTATTTATTAAGGAAAGTGACTTGTGAAGTTAGCAAAAAATAATTGTGTAAACTTAGTAAATTTATGCATTTACAAATGACTTGTGAACTTAGTAAATAACTTTTTAAATAGTATTTTATGTTTGTATTTCTGCAAAAAATAATTTTAGGATGGATATTTATAAAGAAAATTGTTAGTTTTTATTTAAATATTTCGATAATTAGTTTTGAGGTAAAAGATAAATTACCTGCCGCGATTCTCTGGGTAATCTACGATTTTACCATTTTAGTATAAAAAGTGGCCGCTACCACCTTGTGAACGCGCTGCTAGGTCGGTTTCTCTTGCTTCTTCATCTGTCATCTTCCGTCACGTAGTTCTCAAAAAATTTGGAAGTATTTTTCACTTTTGATTCGCATTGAATCGCAAAATTTGCTTCATAATCGTGAAGTGAATGAAGAGATGTAGAATTTGGTGCCGTTGATTAAGAAAGGAAAAAGAAAAAGGGTAGAAGAATGAAGAGGTGTCACACTCATGGCAGTGGGCTACAAAATTTACGAGGAAGTGCTTAGATAGAGGCTAGAAAGACAGGTGAAAGAAAAGGAAAGTGTACCACACAACGAAATGGGTTTCAGGAAAGGGATGGGGACCACAGATAACATTAACGTGCTCAATTTTCTAGTAAATAGGAACTCAGGGCGGAAGAAAGGGAACCTAATTGCACTGTTTGTGGATTTTAAAGCATCAATTGACTCCGTGAACAGGAGGTGCTATGGGAAACCATGAGAGAAGAGCAGATGAAGGTTTGATAGAGAAGATGAAAGTCATATTTGTGGAGACTAAGATAAGTGTGAAGATATGAGAAGAGACAGGGGAGGAATTCTGGACAGGAAGGGGACTTACACAAGGGTGCCCGTTGAGCCATCCTATGTTTAGGGTCCTATTGGCAAACTTGGACGAGAACATAGAAAGGAAAGGAAAAGGGGGACAATACTGGGAACAGGAAAACTGTATTCACTAGCATACGCAGACGATGTGGTTGGAGTAGCGGATGATGAAAGAGGGATGAATCTGATGATGAGAGCGTTTAAAGAGTATGTGAGAGAAAAATATTCAAGGGTGAATATGAGTAAGACTAAGATGATGTCTTTAGAAATAGAAAGTGTAAAGTAAAGTACGAATGAAAAATAAATTTTGAGGTGGTGGACTTGGTGGAGGAGTTCTGCTACCTAGGATTTTGGTTCGAATCAGGAGGAGGAAACGAGCTGCAGGTGAGAAAGAGATTGAAATGTGCGAGTAAAGCAATGGGACAAGTGTGGAGTATAGGGAAGAGAAGATTCAAGGACGACTGGAGGATGAGAGTATGGATGTTTGACGTGCTAGTGTGGTCAGTATCAAGTTACGGAGTGGAAATTTGGGGATGGAAGGGGCATAAGAGTGTAGAAAGTCTGCATGAGAGATTTCTGAGATAGGGCATGGGAGTGAGTTGAAGCTGCCCAGGTTATTATGCTGCGAGAAGAAATAGGACGAGAGAGAATGGTTGTCAGGCAACTGGAAACATCCTAGATTTTTGAAAAGAAACTGAGAAGTGGGGAGGGAAATGAGATTGCACAAGCATGTACCTGGAAGATTATGTAGAGAGAGGAGGAGTAATGTGGGACGTTCGAAATAGAAGAAAGAGAGATGCGAAATGAGGTTTGAATGTGGTATGCAAGTTAGGGGTAGAGAATGGCAGGGAATAGAGGAAGAGGTGAGAGCAAGGCAAGGAAAGGAAAAATGGGGAAAAATCTGGGAGTTAAGATACGACAGCTTGTATAGGATGGTGAAGAGTGAGGGGGAGCCGGAAAACCTAGAAAGGACTAAAAAGGAGAATAAATGGAATAGAGTTGTGAGATTCAGAATGGAAGAGGGGGTACGAACATGTATGTATTGGATGGATGAAGAGGAGAATCTGTCTAGAGTATGTAGGTATAAGCAGGAACCATGGTTGCAGGTGACAAAGTGGGAGGGAAGAGTATGGAAGAGAGAATAAGGTGGATTTTGAATGGAAATGGTCAGGATGAGGAATGGATGAAGAAGCTGGAAGAGTTGAGAGAGAGAGAGAGAGCTGACTGCACGGGGTAGAGAAAAGTAAAAAAATTACTCCTAAAGAAGGAAAGTAATGAAGTAGTGTTGCGGAAGACAACTGCAATTTTTATATTGGTAGTGGTAAGAGGAAATGGAGGCCCAGGGCAAGGACGCAAGCGTCTGGGATTAAGAATAGTGTGTAAGAAATAGTTGGTAAGGTAAGTAGGGTAAGTAATAAGGATTGTCGATAAGAAAACATGTAATGATTCTGAAAAAATTCTTAAACCCGTAAAAGGGAAAAAAATATCTTAGAATAATTATTTGAAAAATAATTTCTGCATACTTTAAATGAAATGAATCTTTTTTCAAGGTAATTCCGTTTTTGGTTCTGGCAGTTGGAGTTGATAATATTTTTATATTGGTCCAAACTTTTGAAAGACATCCTCGAGAAACTTCCACGCCAAAACACATGGGTCGAATTTTGGGATTGGTTGGACCTTCTATGCTTCTTACAAGCACGTCCGAATGTTGTTGCTTTCTAATCGGTAGTCATATTCAAATAATATTATTTAAATAATTTCGAATGTTATAAAAAATATCTTAAAAATATATTTTTTTAATTTCAGGAGCTTTTTCTGCTATGCCAGCTGTAAACACTTTTGCGATGTATGCATCTTTGGCAATTGTTGTGAATTTCCTTTTGCAAATTACTGCATTCGTCAGTTTATTATCACTGGACACCCATCGATTGGAGGCAAGTTTTTTTTAATTGAATGTTTTATAATAAAATCTGGAAAATAATTATGTAACTATATAACCGATGTTATATAACGATTATGTAACATATTCATTATACTATATATATTGCATGTGTGCATGTGTGCATATGTTATATATTGCATATGCAAGATTATATAAAATTATACAAGTATGTAACATTCACATAACGATTATGTAACTATTGTGTAACTTTTTTTTTCAGAAAAATCGCCTGGATGTTTTTTGTTGCCTCTCATTAAACAAGAGTCCAACAAGAACCACTGGAAAGGGATTAACACACACTTTTTTCAAAAATATCTACGTTCCGTTTTTGATGAGAAAACCAGTCAGAATAATTGTTTTAGTATTTTTTGTTGGGGCAGTGGCCATAAGTGCTGTTGTTTCTCCAAATCTTGTGATTGGTTTAGATAAAAAATATTCTATGCCTGACGATTCCTACGTTCTGAAATATTTTGAAGTAAAGAATTAAATTTTTGATAGCTCAATTAATTGAATGGGACAATTTTTAAAATATGAATTAAATGTTTATTTTATTAAATTGTTTAGTACATGGAAGAACTTTTATCGATGGGACCTCCTGTTTATTTCGTGGTGACGAAAGGATTGAATTACAGTAACGAGATAGTTCAAAATGCAATTGGTGGAAGTCAGGGTTGCAATCTGGATTCTTTATACTCACAAATTTATTCTGCTGCTAAACAACCTTCAATGTGGGTCCATTTTTTTTAAATTGATTAAATCATTATAAATTAAGATGGTTAAATTATTATTAATTATGAAAATGTACTTTAGATCTTATTTATCAAAACCTGCCTCGTCTTGGCTAGACGACTATTTTGATTGGTCCACCATTGATGGATGCTGCAAATATTTTCCAAACAACAATACATTCTGCCCTCACACAGATGGTAGGTTTACATTTATTTAAAAAATTGCATTATTTCGAGTATCAGGGTGTCTACTTAGATCCTGGAAAAAAATTCCTTGACAATTGCAGACTTTTTTCCAGATATTTCTAGATTTTTTCAAGTATAATTTTCCTTAATAAGGAGCCATTCAAGAATTAAGTCATATTTTTGGAAGCAATCGATGCTACACCCTTTCAAATTTAAAGCATTACATTACAGATTACATTAGTAATTATCATTAAAAAATCGGAATCTGTATACAGTTTCGCGAGTTTATTATAAATAATGTTTCTTCAGTCCTTGTAAATATCCAAGTGGGTAAAATAATTAACTTTTTTGTTGAAAATTCATATTTTTAAGTTAAGAACGGATTACAGTTCTAGCCTCCGAGCTGGTCGGACGTGTTTTTCGGTTCATCCCTGTCACGCCTTTCTGAGAACTTACGTAGCTTATTCGTATTTTGTGTTTTGAAGTGCTAAGTGCGTGTTAATTCGGTAGTAATGACGACCAACGAAGAGCTAAAATCTCTCTTACTATTAGTCCAAGAGAATGTAAAATTCACAGGAGCGAATGTTGAGAAAATGTCTGAAGATATTAAAGTGTTACAGAGGTCAGATGAAAAGATCTTGGAAGAACTAAAAATCTACAAAACCAGATGTCATCTTTTGAAAGATAAGAATAAAAATTCTAAGAAAAAATTAACTTTCTTGAGAAGAAGATAGAATTTTTAGATATAAAAGAAAGATCTAGGAATATTTTTCTCTACAACCTGGAGGATGATTCGGCTAATAACGAGAATCTTCTTGAAACGGTTAACAAGATTTTCAAGAAAGCTAAAATAATTATACCTATTGATTGTTTTGAAAAAACTATTAGAATTGGAAGAAAAAAGGGAACAAGACCTGTTCTAGTTACATTCACGAACTCGAGATTTAAAGGTGAGATATTTAAGAAGGCTAAAAATCTGCGCTCTTCGAAAGTATCTTTCGCAAATGACTTTACTCAAGAACAAAGAAAGATACGCGAGATACCCAAGTTCATAAACGATTCACCAACAGTACCAGCAACTCGATTTATATTTTGAAATGCAAGGGGACTTAATAATCTAGATGATATCTATTACCATACTACTACAGATGACATCATATGTGTGAGTGAGACATGGCTTACTTCT
>JAUMHM010000004.1:1020549-1031405 GCA_032362435.1 Melikaiella ostensackeni
TTTTGTGCGTTTTTTTTTTTTTGAATATGTAGTTTAATTTTGAATATTTGTAATTAAAGACTCTCCAATATTTAATGTGTAAAACAGAAAACAATGCAATATTGATTTTTTTTAATAGCTCAATTTTGGAAGATTTTTAATTGAAAATTATTCAATTCTTAAGATTCATAATTGAAAATTATTAATTTTGAAGATGTACAATTGAAATTTATTCAATTTTATAGGTTTGCAATTTAAAATTCATCAATTCTGATGATTTTCAATTGAATATTTATTAATTTGGAATGTTTGGAGTTTAAAATGAGGTCATTTTGAACATTTTTTTGGAATACTTCGTTCAATTTTGAAGATTGACAATGGTAAATTCATCAATTCTGAATATTTGCAATTGAAGACTCTTCAATATTTAATGTATAAAATAGAAAAAGATGCAATTTTGAATTATTTTTTTGGAATAGTTCAATGTTGAAGATTCAAAATCGATAATTATTCAATTTTATAGATTTGCAATTGTGAATTCTTCAATTTTTAAGATTTACAGTAAAAGATTCATGATTTGAAATTTTTATAGTTTGAAATGATGTAATTTTGAATGATTTTTGGATTATTTCAATTTTGAAGATTTAAAATTGAAAATCATTCAATTTTGAAGATTTAAAATTGAAATTTATTCAATTTTATAGGTGTAAAGTTGAAATTTACTTCACTTTTGAGATTTAGAATTGATGATTCATTAATTTGGATTTTTTTATACTTTAAAATGATGTAATTTTTAATTATTTTTGGAATAGTTCAATTTCAAAGATTTAAAATGAAAAATCATTCAATTTTGAAGATTTAAAATTGAAATTTATTCAATTTTATAGATTTTCAATGACAATTCTTTAATTTTTATGATTTACAATTGAATATTCATTGATTTGCAATGTTTACAGTTTCAAGTGATGTCATTTTCAATGCTTTTTTCGATATAGTTCAATTTTGAAGATTTAAAATCGAAAATGAATCAATTTTATATAGATTTTTGTTGCAAATTTTGAAATTTCTACGATTTACAATTAAAGGATCATTGATTTGGAATATTTATACTTTAAAATTATGTATTTTAAATGCTTTTTGAAATAGTTCAATTTTGAAGATTTAAAATTTTAATTTATTCAATTTAAAAGACTTGCAATTGAAAATTATTGAAATTTCAAGATTTACATTTGAAGGTTCATTAATTTGGAATATTTATAGTTTAAAATGAGGTGATTTTGAATTACTTTTCTGGAATAGTTCCATTTTGAAGATTTAAAATTGAAAATTATTTAATTTTGAAGATGTAAAATTTAAATTTATTCAATTTAATAGGTTTCTAATTTAAAATTCATTCATTTTTATGATTTTCAATTGAAGATTATTTAATCTGGAATGTTTACAGTTTAAAAAATGTAATTTTGAATGCTTTTATGGAATAGTTCAATTTTGAAGATTTATAATTAAAACTCTCCAATTTTAAGGATATATAAATAAAAAATCTCAAGTTTTGCCGATTTTGAAGATCAAAAGTCAAGAGTTTTCAATTCTAAATCTTCCAAATTGAAGAAATTTCAAATGTAAATCATCGAAATTACAAGGTATGTAATTTTTAACATTTTTGGAATAGATCAATTTTGAAGATTTAAAATCGAAAATTATCCAATTTTATAGATTTGCGATTGTGAATTCTTCAATTGTGAACAGTAAAAATGGCAGCGTTGAATTAATTTTTGAAAATCCTTATAGTTTTTTACATGCGTAACATATGTTTCTGTAGATAAAAAAAAGAAACTGCAGCAACTTTAAGTTACTTCAATCAGTGACTGGAAATGTAAAAAGTTACTATTTTCAGTCAAATAAAAATTATTGTTATGTCGACCTAACGTGATGAGAATTTGATATTTCAATTCAACTAAAGAATTTCCATTTAATCGAAGTAACTTTAAGTGGAAACAGAATTTTCTAAGATGTCAAACTTCGTCAAACTGACGTATACTAGAGAAAATGTGTCGAGACAAAAAACACGCGAAAAGCAAGCGTAAACAAAGGAGTTTCAATACTTATGCATTTTTTGCAAAAAAACATCAAATTTCTACCAAAAGTGATGAATTTTCAACAAAAGAGTTGAATTTGCAACCAAGAAAGATTTTTTAGTCAAGAAGAAAAAAAAATCAAACCAAATTGTTACAACAAAAACGGAATAATTAAATTTTGAGTTAAAAAAAATTGATTCTCAACAAAAAAAAACGAATTTTGAACAGAAAAGTTAAATTTTCGACCAAAGAGAAGAATCCTGAAGCAAAAAAATGAATTTTTAACAAAGTAGTTCAACTTTCAACCAGGCAGTTTTGAATTTTTGAACCAAATAAGATGAATTCACAACGAAAAATGTAATAGTTGATATTTCCACCAAAAAGTTTTTTATTTTAAATCAAAAACAGTTGAATTCAACAACCAAAGACGATTACCAAAAGAGATGAATTTTCAAACCAAAAGAAAAAATTTTTCAATAAGAGTTGAATTTTCAACCAAGAAAGATTTTTCAGTCAAAAAGAAAAAAAATTTCAATCAAATTGTTGAATTTTTGAGCCAAAGAAACGAATTTTCTACAAAACAGTTGAATTCCCAACCCGAAAATATGAATTTTCAACAAAAAAGTTAATTTTCAGCCAAATTGTTGAATTTCCCACCAATATATGTAGTTGAATTTTGAACTCTAAAAAGACGAATTTTCAACATAACAATTTCATTTTCAATCGAAAAGGAGTACTTTTTAACAAACTTGTTGAATTTTCAAGAAAATAATTAAATTTTTAACTAAAAAAGACCAATTCTCAACAAAAGATATAATAGTAGACTTTTCAACAAATGATGATTAACTTTCAACCAAAACTAGTTGGATTTTTTCATTGGGCTCTATCAATTCAGTTCGCATTTAAGTGGATAAACAAGAAAAAGTGGAAAAGAGGGGAATAAGTGAAAGACTGTAAAGCCTGCGATAAGTAAATAGGTATTTTGATAATTTATAGACTAAAGAATAATAGTTTAAATAAACATTAAAGTTTATTTTTAATTCTTCGAAAATATTAGCTTCGAAAACTAGAAATTTTGCTCAGAAAATAAAGTTAATTTTCTACTGCACACATCTTCATTTCGAACTACTTACATACTTTTAAATCCGGACTGCACAAACATTTTAGGCGGTGTTTTCAAGATGCTGTAACTTTGGACGTATGAGAGATAGAATATTCAATTCTTTTTAGTTTTACGGGAAATTTTACACACATAAATTCTTGTTCAGGCTACTTTAGACAGGGGATGCTCTGAAAAGGAGAAATAAAAGAAAAAACTGATTGAAACTGACTTTATGCACCTATTTCAGATAATTTCATTAAGTTCAAGGTGTTTAAAAGTACTCAAGATTTACAGCCTTTTCTTTTGGATGTCAAATTACAGACTTCAAGCCAAAGAAGCTCCACTATTGGGTTATTTACATGAAGATATACATATTTTACATAATAACCTCCGAATAAAAATAAAAAATGAAGTTTATTCAAAAATCCCCCTAGGGATTTTTTTCTTTTTCGTCTCAAAATGATCGTGGGGTATCACAAAAATGAGATTAGAAAAAACACGAGAGGTGAGAGCCCTTTTGGGTTGAAGTCAGCCGAGACACGCTGTGGGGTACAATCAATTATCCTCCAATGGTTTTCGTCAAGCGGAATCTGTCTCGCTATCTTATTGACGTTTCAGGACCAGAAGCAACCATTGTCACACTTCTCTTGAAGGTACTAGATTTTACAGTTTTACAAATTCCATCCAAGATGGGTTTGCCTGGACGAAGCTCTTGTGATAAAGCAAATACCACGGTCTATTCGGCAAGCTTACGCACAACAAAATTAAGTTCTTAACAAATATTGGAGCACGTATGTTACATTGTACACAACATCCAAGTTTGATTGTCTTTGCAAAAAATAATAAAAATCATGAAGCTTTTTTTAAATAAAAAATTCATTTTTTCTATCAAACTTTTAAATACCTTATAACCTTGGAGTCAAAGAGCACGGAAATCGATCCAGGCTATAAAAAGCGACAACTTCAAGCTTCACCTGTTCAGCTTTCTGCACATTGTGCATCAGTATGAAAAGACTAAATAAAATAGTTTACAAATTTCTAATTACGCACCTCGGACTCACTTTAGATACAAAAAAAAATTTCAACTTTTGAAGTACACAGTTTTAAATCCAATATTCAATTTAAAATAAATCGACAATTGAAGCTTTCCTTTGAAAATTTTACAGATCTGAAACCAAACCTATTTTAATCTTACACTAAAAATTAAAAGTAACTTTGAAAAATACTAAAAATAAACTATAAGAGGTGCAAATGAAAAAAGAAAGAAGTAAAATAGGATTTTACCATATTTATTAGTGAAATACAAAACTTAGAGGACAAGTGTCTCCTGGAGTTTTAGTTGTTTCTTGCTCTTAGCCTTGACCTGAGCAGCAATTCTGTCGAGATCTCGGCGACCTTGGCTTGTGAGGACACGACCGGAACCAGAAGGAGCTTTTTCAATCAGTTTCATGCCCTCCAGAGCCTGAAGAGCTTTTCTTGCAACGCCACCTCCGGATCGGGCGAAGTGACTTGGGTGTGTTCCGTTGCGTTTGCGACCACCGAAAATTTTCCTCACAGCACCGACACCAACTGGACTGCGGATGTAAATGTGTCGCACCAAAGCGGCACAGCGAATTTCGAACCAATCGGGATCGTAGGGGGAAAGTTCCTTGTAAGGTGCCGATTTTACGATGGACATCGCCTCAGGAACTCGCATCTTTCCCGACCTGAAAGCCAAAATTGGATTTTTTTTTTTGAAAAGATTCGTTTAGTTCAGGTGTAGAATTTAGACAATTAAATTGATATCCAACTGCAATCTTAATTCAAACTATAAATTTAATATTAAATTAATGTTTCATCATCCCAGATCATCACACAAAGCTTGAACCCCAAGGGCGACGTCACAAATACGACCCCCCCCCCCCCCCGGAAGAGTAAATTCTTTTTCAACTTCATTTGACAAACGCCTAAAATAAAACAAAAAACGTACAAACATAATATTTTAAAAGACTTCTCAGCTTAAAATGCTCTCAAAACAGGGAAAATAGGGTGATTTTTCACAAAGATAGGGGAATAAATTCTTTTTAATAATGTTAATACATAGGTACCATATTGAATTCAATATGAAACGCTTAAAATTTCAAGGCGAAATATATTGCATTTTTAACAAAACAGTTGAATTTTCAACAAGAGATTTTAAATTTAAATCCAAAACAGTTGAATTCAACCAAAAAAGACTGATTTTCAACAAAATAGTTGAGTCCTCAACCAAAACAGTTGCATTTTTAATCCAAAAAGACACAATTTCTACCCAAAGAGATAAATTTTCAAACCAAAAAGACGGATTTTTTACAACAGAGTTGAATTTTCAATAAGAAAAGATTTTTCAGTCAAGAAAGAAACAAAATTTCAACGAAACTGTTGAATTTTCAAACAAAAAAGGCAAAGTCTCTAGGAAACAGTTGAATTTTCAGCCAAAGAGTTAACTTTCAACCCAAAAAGACGAATTTTGAAAAAACAGTTGAATTTTCAAGTCAAAAAGTCGAATTTTCTGCATAACAGTTGAATTTTCAACCCAAAAATTTGAATATTCAACAAAAAAGTTAATTTTTAAACAAAAATTTCAATTCTCAACAAAAGAGATTGATCTTCAACTAATAAAGTGAATTTTTAACAAAGTAGTTCAACTTTCGACCAAGCAGTTAAATTTTCGATCGAGAAGATTAATTTTTTACCAAAAAGACGAATTTACAACAAAATACATAAATTTTCAACCAAATTGTTAAATTTTCAACCAATAATGGAATAGTTGAATTTACAGTTAAAAGAATGAATTCTCAGGCAATAATTTAATTTTCAACCAAAGAAATTGATCTTCAATCAATGAAATGAATATTTAACAAAGTACTTCAACTATCAACCAAGCAGTTGAATTTTCACCAAAAAAAAATGAGTTCTCAGTGAAAAATTAAATAGTTGAATTTTCAACTAAAAACGATAAATTCTCAACTAAAAATAGAATAGTTAAATTAAAATTAAATTAAATCTTCAACCAAATAGTAAAATTTTTAACCCGAAGAGATGAATTCTGAACTAAAAATACAATGGTAGAATTTTCAATTTAAAAAAATTAACTTTCTACAAAAAAATAGTTAATTTTATTATTGGGTTCTATTAATGCAGTTCGAATTTAAGCGAAAAAACAAGAAAAAGGGAAGTTTCTTGAAAATAGGAGAAAAAAGGAATTCTTTTAAAAGGGAAAAGAGGGGAATAGGAAAAAGAGTCTAAAGATCAAATACTTAAATTGTAAAATAAAATCACTAATTTTTATTTTTTAAGCATTTAAGAAAATTATTAACATTAACATTTTCCGTGTATGGTGTCACATTCTGCATGAACCCCTCCTACATACGTCACAAAACCTGTTAACCACCCACCCCCTGGCAGTGTGATGTAGTTTTTGAACGGCCCCAAAACAAAAAATCCCAACCCTTATTTTGAATACGAATTTAATCAAAAAGTTCAGAGACAAATCTAAATTCTAATATATTCTTTAATTCTAATTATAATCATGTCTTAGAAAAAAATAAATAAAAATAATCTACATTTAAGTCATGTAAACAAATATCTTTAATTCAATTCCGATTAATTTTATACCAATAAACTCTTAATTTTGTTCAAAAGATGGTAAGTTGATTTGAAGTCTTAATTGAAAAATATGTTGATCCCAAAATAAATTCTAATTTTCTAAAGTTCAAAGTAAAATCTAAATTTCAATAAAAATGCCAAATTAAGATATAATTCTAATCCTAAATACAATAATTCAAGATTTAATCTAAATTTAGTTCTTGAAAAACAATTTAAATTCAAATTCTACTTTGAACATAAAACTCAAATCCAAAATTAAATGCCTATTGAGATTCTAATCCTTATTTAAATTCTAAATCTACTTTAAACCTTAAAAAAATCAACAAAAAACTCTGGCTTCATAACAATTTGTAAATTTCAATTTAAGAACCAATTGAAGTTTTACTCATAACTTTAATTCTACTGTATTTTCTGTAATCTGAATTCTAAATTAATTCAAATTTGATAAATACAACACGAATTTAAGTTTTATACATTAAATTCCTATCCACAATGTTAAATCCTGGTCAAGATTTAGCTTCCAAATATTGAATAAAGACAATTCCCTTAAATATGAAATTAGTTTCCTAAAAAAACACACAAATTTAAATCCTATTAAACATTTAAAAAATCAAATTTTAATTTTATAATCTCAAAATTGTTTATAATTTGAATTCGACTCCAAATTCTCAAACCTGAATCAAAATTGAATTTCGTTTAAATTTCTGAAGCTCAGGAGCTATTTTATATAAAAAAATGAAATTTTTTTATTTAGATTCAAATATTACATTCTAAACTAAAATTAAATTCCAATGCTTAAAATTCCAATCAAAATTTAAATTTAACACTTAGATCCATTTATAAACAAGAATCAAATATTTAGAAGTAAATTAAAAACTGTGCTTTGAATTCTGTATATAAGTATGTTGATTATTCTGCATATTTTGCATCATTCTCCATAATTTAGTTTATATAAAAACTACAGAAAATGTAATAAATCCATACAAAATTTGAATTTTCCTCAATTTTCGTTTCATACGGAAATTTCATTTCTCAGAAACAAAATGTTGATAAATCTTTGAAATTCAATATCATATAAAGTATATTTCATTTTGAGTCAAAGAGTTTATAAAAAAAGAACAATAAATCTGTAATAATATCTTCAAAATTGTAAAGCATCCTAAAGAAATCGGAATTTTTTTGGAGGTTAGCGACAATTGGCATAAATTTTTTTAAGGTTATGTGTGAATTAATTGCTTACTTTTTCAGGAAACTGGCGAAGGCCTTGACAAATTCTTGTTGATCAACATCCTTCAATGTTACGGAAGGCATCTAAAAGCAAGAAAAAACAATGACTTATATTAAATTAATAAAAAAGAATGTGCTTAAGCCACGTGGTTATTGGCTCGACTTTCGATCAAATTCATCTTCTGATTACAGTCAGATCTTTGGAGCAACATAAGCATGGATAAAGTAATAGGAAAATAGTATTATCTATAATCTTAACTTTAAATAAATTATTAGACTTTCATTTACTGTTGAAAAAATCGCAAAATTACTCACCTTGACAGCTGTGCTATCGAAACGAAAAGCGAAGAGAAAAGGTCTCTTACAATTTACAAAATGGCTACCAAACACAAGTGGTCATATTTCTCTGGTCATATTTTCATGAAATATTACCTCAGCGGGAAAATTTAAAATAGCTGTGAAACTAAATTTCTTTAATGTAAAATATGAATGAATCTGAATAATGTCAGATAAAATAACAGATGATGTGAAACATGAAATGAAAAAAATATAACTAAAGATAAGTTTAGCGTAATATATTAATTTTTTCAACTATAAAAAACAAATTTATACAAATTTGTTGTATTTATAACTCTATATAATTTATATAAGTGTTTTTAAATATGAATGAATGAATGAAGAGGATAGAGATGAAAACATTTTATTGAATTTTCATAATGATAAATATCATTTAAATGTTTGAAAAAAATATATTCCCTTTGTAGGATATTAGGAAACTTAAAAAACGGTGAAGGATCACAATGATATATAATGATTCTAAAAAATAAAAATTGCCGCAGATATGGACAAACAAATGAACATGTCACTATTTTGAATTTTCTTAGGTAAATTATCTGTGTGAATAAATTTAACATTTTGTTTTAAAAGCACATATTGAATATTTGGAAGAACAATTAATTATTATTGAAGTAAATAAATAATTAAAGGAATCAGCTTGATAAATATCTTGATGATTGATTTAAATCCAAAAAATTAATATAGAAGAAACATAATTTAAATAAAAACTCGAAATAGCTGCTAAAATGTTACATAGGAGTCTAGTACAGGCCTAGGCACGGTCGGGGCACAGGCACAGGCCTAGGGTGCTATTCTCGAGTATCGGTCAACTTTTTTAGAATGCTAAAATGGCTGACTTTAGAATGGTTGGCGTAAGTCGGTATTCTGGAGTTGTAATTGATGGCTGTCATGCTTAAATTTTGGAACACTTTGCAAAGAGTGGGTCGAAACCACTCTAAACGAGAAATAGAACGCTAAAGAGGCGAGAAAGTGACACATTTTTGTAAAACTAATTTCAAAACGAAATACGTCGCACGTATAATAAGACAATGGCGAGAAATCGAAAAGATTAAACAATGAAAAATATATAAATAACAAAATTATGAAGTGCTTTTGTTTGAATTTGTTTAAATGTATTTTTCTAAGTATGTAAGCTAGAGAAAAATATTTTGAAAAACACAAAAATGATTATTTGAAAAACCTACTTTAAATGTTTTTGTTTCCTTGGACTTTTAAATTTGTTTGTAATGTATTTTTACCAGTTGAAATAAGCTCCCAAACGTTCAAAACATTTTAAAATCTCTGCTAAAAAAAGATTTGTTAAAAAAGATTAATTATTATTCACAAAAACAGCAATATTATTAAGATAACATTTTTCCTTTTTCTCTTTTTTAAGCATTTAAGTTCGAACTGAATTATTAAAACGTCATAAGAAAATCCAACTATTTTTGGTTGAAAAGTCTTATATTATATTTTTGATTGCGAATTCGTCTTATTAAAAATTGCATTATTTGGTTGAAAATTACCTTTCATGTCGAATATTCATATTTTCAGATTAAAAGTTCAACTGTTTTATAAAAAAATTCGTCTTTTTGTCTTGAAAATTCAACAACTTTGTTGACATTTCTTTCAGCAGGAATTTAGTCTTTTTTGGTAGGAAATTGATCTTTTTTTTAATCCAAATATTTTTTCCGCAATTGGGTTTATTTGATTCATCTATTTGGTTTGAATCGTTCTTTTAGGGTAGAAAATTATTCTTCTTGTCCGAAGGTTCATCCTTTATTGGTTGAAAATTTAACTATTTGGTTCAAAATTCAACTGTTTTGCAAAAATTTCGTCTTTCTGGCTAGTAAAATTAACAATTTGGTTCAAGTTTCTTTTCTGTCTCAACTGAAAAATCATTCTTGGTCCAAAATTCAACTTTTTAATTGAAAATTCGTATTTTTAGTTTGAAAATTGATGTTTTTGTCAAAAAATAATTTTTATTTGTAAAACATGCAACTATTTCGTTGAAAATTCATCTTGATTAGTTGAATTCAACTGTTTTTTATTTGAAATTAAAATTTCTTTTGGCTTGAAATTCAAATACCTGCTTGAAAGTTAAACTATTTTGTTAAAAATTCATTTCTTTGATTAGAGATTCATCATTTTGGTTAAAAATTCATCACTTTTGTTGGAAACTTAATCATTTTGTTGAGAATTTCTTTTTTTTGCTCAAAATTAATTTTTATAACTGAAAATTCAAGTATTCCATTTTCGGTTATAAATTTATGTTTTTTAGTTCTAAATTTGTCTTTTTTGAAAGAAAATTAATCCTTTTGGTTGAAAATTCATCCATTCTGTTGAAAATGCAATATATTTTTTTTGATATAACGAATTTGAAGCATGTAAGACCCTGTTTCGAACAGAATAAGGCAATAATTCGTTTAAGAGATGTTTGGAACTGGTATCATCAAAAAGAATCTCCTTCAAAGCGTCTTGTTTTCTAATGTCTTGAAATTCTGTTTATG
>JAUMHM010000004.1:1043353-1065206 GCA_032362435.1 Melikaiella ostensackeni
TATGCTGGAATTTTCATACACTTCATTTGCGAGAATTACCATAACCTGAAAATTCACACCAGCTTGTTAATTTACAAAACCGAGGTGTGATTTCACATAACCTAAAAGTAAAATCACCGACTTCTATGGAAATCCAAAGTTACACGTTGGTAATAATCGAGCCCACATTCAACGTGGTAAGATTACAGTAAAAATTTTTTACAGTGTAGGAATGTAGGATTCGACCGAGTGCCGTCCGGTCTAAATCCACTCGTTACGGAACGCGGACGCGGGAATTCATCGTAAGAAGTTATTATATTTATCTGATCGTAGTACATAACTATCGCACGTGCCATCTTCTGTTGCATTGTTTACTTTCACGTTATTTTTTCGTGTTTTTATAAATTATAGGTAAGTAATTGAAATAAAGATTAAAATCTGGTCCAAGCGTAGAGAGAAGATTTTCCTCTACATAGAAAATGGACTGCTTTGCTTTGTTGTTGTTTGTTATCTTTGTTATATTCAAACCGCGGTACTTTGTCATGATTTTGTCATGTTTTACATGATCAGGGTAACGTCTGTTTTTTTTCTAAAAGCTTTTAACTAGCTTTTATTATTGTTTAAATATTTATTTGATTTTAGAACAACACCTATAACTAATGTGATAAATGCGTCGTGCTTCAAGAATATAGGTTATGTTTTGTCGCGCACTCATCTTTTGAAATGCCTATTTTTCCAAATTTATTCAAGACAAATTTTTGAAAGGAAATTTGTGGTTTTGAATATGACACGATTAAATCAATTTAACGATTTTTGTGGAGAGATATTTGTATATTAAAATGGCTGCAATTTTTTCTTCAATAAATGTGAAAGGTAATTTGTTTAGATATTGTTTTATATTTGTCTTAATTTAAATATTATGAATATCTGCTTTATTTTATCTAATGAATAATTCGACTAAGAAAACTGTTCTCTTTAATAATCGGTAAAATAGCCCTCAGGAAACAGGAAAATTATTGGCATGATGATTGGGAAAATGCACATTCAAAAAGAGAATAATGCATCCATTTCTTTAATATATTGTTTTTATTTTTCCTTTAATGACAATTTTGTCTTTTTCCAGAACTAGGTAAAGCAATCATATTGAGTGACGAGCAGGAATGTGGAATGGAGTTAGCTTCAAAGAAAATTCCAGTTCTTGCAGTGGAAAACACAGTTCAGCAACCGGCCAAAGTCGATGAACCAAAACCGGAAGTTCCTCGCAAGAAATGTCGAAAAATACGTAAAGAATTATATGCAAGCATCCTGAAGCAAATGGAGTTCTACTTTGGAGATGAAAACTTGAGCAAAGACAGATATTTGACAAAACTCATCGACGAGGATCCCTGTGAATATAAAAATAATTTTATATAGTCTACCCCTTTGTTCTGTGCGAAAATTATAAATGCAATATTATTTTGTAGGGGTGGATCTGAACATATTTATTGCGTTTGAGAAGATCAAAATTTTAACAACGGATGTGAGCAGAATAGCCAAGGCTTTAAAGAAGTCGACGATGCTGGATGTTTCGGAAGACGGGACAAAAATTCGTCGTACTACTCCAATCCGGAAAAAAGATAATTCTGAAGAATGTACAGTCTATGTTCAAAGATTGCCTCTAGATGCTGATCACGATTGGATTTCAAAGCTGTTATCTCAGTACGGTCCAATTGACTACATTTCCATTCCAAAGTACAAAAACAAGGCAATTAATAGTTTTGCCTTTGTAGAGTACAAGACACCGGGAAACGCTAAAAAATGCGTTGAGGTATATTATTTACTGGTTGATTAGGAATTTGAAAAATATTTAGTTTGAAAAAATTCGAGGGGTTGACCGTTTGACTTTCGAGTGTATACCAGATTTTTCAAAGATTCATAAAGGCTTCAAAGATTTCAAATATTTCAGAAGGATTTCAATATATTTCAAAGATTTTACATATGCTTCAAAGATTTCAGAACTTTCACAAACATTTCAAAGATATCAAAAGATTTCAAGGACTTCAAAATATTTCGAAGATTTTACAAATGTTTCAAAGATTTCACAAAGACTTCAATGATTTCAAGGGCTTTAAAAAATTTTGAAGATTTTTCGAATGTTTCAAAGATTTCACAAAAATTTCAAGGATTTCAAAATATTTAAACAAATTTACAAATGTTTCAAAGATTTCACAAAGACTTCAAAGATTTCAAATATTTCAGAAGATATCAAAAGATTTCACAAAAATGTCAAGAATTTCAAAATATTAAAAAGATTTTACAAATGCTTCAAAGATTTCAGAAAGGTGTCAACAGACTTCACGGACTTCAAAATATTTCAAAGATTTTACAGATGTTTCAAAGATGTCACAGACTTCAAATATTTTAAATATTCCAGAAAGAATCTAGGGGCTAACCATTTGACTTTTGAGTGTACACCAGATTTCACGGTTTCAAATATTTCAGAAAGATTTCGAAGATTTCAAATATTTCACAAAGATTTTAAAAAGATTTCAAAGATGTCAAACGATTTCAAGGACTTCAAATATTTCAAAGATTTTACAAATGTTTCAAAGATTTCACAGACTTCAAAGGTTTTATATATTTCAGAAAGAATCGAGGGATTTACCATTGAACTTTTGAGTGTACACCAGATTTCAAGACATCACGTAAATTTTAAATATTTCAGAGAGATTTCGAAGATTTCACAAAGATGTCAAAAGATATCAAGGATTTCAAAATATTTCAATGCTTTTACGAATGCTTCAAAGATTTCACAAAGACTTTAAAGATTTCAGAAAGAATCGAGGTATTGACTATTTGACTTATGAGTGTATAACAGATCTCAAATATTTCAGAAAAAATTGAGGGGTTGACCACTTGACTTTTGAGTGTTCACCAGATTTCAAGATTTTACAATGATTTCAAATATTTCAGAAAGATTTTGAAGATTTCACAAAGATATCAAGTACTTCAAAATAATTCAAAGATTTTACAAATGCTTCAAAGATTTCATTGACTTCAAAAATTTCAAATATTTTAAAAAGATTTCAAAAATTTCACAAAGACATCAAGGATTTCAACATATTTCAAAGATTTCACAAAAAATTCAAAGATTTCAAATATTTCAGAAAAATTTCATGAAAATTTTCAAAGATTTCAAATATTTCAGAAAGATTTCACAAAGATGACAAAATATTTCACAAAAATTCCAAGGATTTTAAAAGATTTCAAGATATTTCAAAGATTTTACAAACGTTTCAAAGATTTCTCAGAGATTTCAAACATTTCTGAAAAATTTTAAAAGATTTCAAAGATTTTAAAGATGTCAGAAGGTTCCACAAAGATTTCAAATATTTCAGAAAGATTTTATATCAGGGTGCCTACCGGACCGAGAAATCGGGAAATGACTGAGAATTTTGTTGACCGGGAATAATCCGGGAATTTGATTCAGTGACCGGGATTTTTTTCTCGGATGTACTAATATGCAAATTAAAAGTGCTGGGCTGCCTTTTCAATCGCTCCTCCTGTGAAATTATAATTTTGAGTTGGGACAGGGGATTTCAGTGAAGAATGTGAAGAATTATAATTTTTACTTTGGAACATGGAATTTTAGTGAAGAATTTTGAGTTTGGGACAGGGAATTTCAGTAAGGAAATATAATTTTGACAATTGGGACAAGGAATCCCCGTAGAGAATTATAATTTTGACTTTTGAACAGGGTTTATCGTAAAGAATTATAATTTTGACTTCGGGACAGGCAATTTCCACAAAGAATTAGAATTTTGGCTTTGGAACAGAGAATTTTCGAAAAGAATTATAATTCTGAGATAGAGCTGGGAATTTCCATAAAGAATTATAATTTTTATTTTAGGTTCACTTTAGAACAGGAAATTTCGTTAGGAATTAATGTTTTTACTTTAGGACAGGGAGTTTCCGTAAAGAGTTATAATTTAACTTGGAACCGAGAATCTTTGAAAGTTTTTCGTAAAGAATTACAGTTTAGACTTTAGGACAGGAAATTTTCGTCAAAAATTATTAATTGACTTGGAAAAGAAAATTTTTGACTCGGAACGGGAATTTGCGAAAATAATTTTAATTCTGATTTGGAAGAAGAGAATTTAAAAAAATCTTTGTTTAAATTCAGAATTATGATTCTTTTACAGAATTCTCTGTTCCAAATTAGAATTGTAATTCTTATGACCAAAACTTATCAGATGTTCCAACTCAGAATAATAATTCTTTTTCAAAATTCCCTGTTCCAAATCATAAATCTGCGAAATCTCTTAAAAAGCTTAGAAATCTCTCGAAGTCTTTAAAAGTCGTTTGCAATCATTCAAATCTTTTGAACTCTTTTCAGTTGACTGGGAAAAATGAAAAATTGTCCGGAGAAAACCGGGAATTTAAAATCATCCGTCGGATAGACACCCTGCATATGTAGATGTCAAAAAATTTCATAAAGATTTGAAATATTTCAAAGATTTCACGAACGCTTCTACACCAGATTTCAAGAGTGACCAACCCCTCGGAAAAAATTCGAGTTCACTATTTTCTTTTTTTTTAAACCAAGAATCTAGCGATCAAATTCGGACTTGAATGCGAACACTTTGATTTTTTGGTCTCGTAATGTTCAATGTACTCGGTTCTGTAGCCTTTAAGAAAACTATATTATGGTGTCACATTAATCACAAATCAAGAAATAGCCTACTTCAAAAAGGTTTTTAATTGAGTGTAAAAGGAAGGATGTTTTACCTAGAAAAATATTTACTTTAGATTCAAAACATAAAGATTTTACTTTTCGTCGTAGAAAGAGTTTAAATTTTGTAATTTCTAAAATTTTGTCATTAGAAAGTATTTCATTTTCAGGCGTTTAGAGCAAAAGGCTGCGAATTATCCTCCCAGATATCTCCAAATTCCCTTACGAGTATTACCACACTCGATGATTGCAATGCGAAGATTACAAAAGAACCTATTCTAAAGAAAGAGATTAAAGAAGAGAAGGTGGAAACTGAAAACTGCGAAGAATCCGATTCAAAGAAAGACAGCAGATCACAAGTCCCGCAAAATGGAAAGAAAAAGAAGAAGAGGCGGATTTCTATCGGTGAAACTGCATCAGCAAATGAAAGAATTGAATATTCGAAGAAGAGTAGAAAGAAAAGACACGACAGTGGCACAGAGAACGATTTCTCTGACACTGTATCAAATCCTCCTAAAGTGGAGAAAGAATACCGTAGAGACAGGAAACGAAGTGGAAGAAATTCAGAGAGTTTAAATGCGTCGGATGGAAATCTCGAACTTAATGGTTCATCTGCATCCGAATGTGATAAAAAACGAAAGAAAATAAAGCTTGAACCTTCCGAATCAAAGTCAACGAAACAGTCAGTTAAAAAAATGAAACCCCTACCTGAAGAAGAAATTCGCAACATTCCAGAAAAACGAAAGATAAGCGATTCTAAGACAGAAGCCGCCAATGATGAAGGCAAAAGTTCTAAGAATGTAAATACGGATGAGACAAAAGAAAAGGAATCTGATTCTGAGTCGATGGAGGAAACTCAACCTTCTGATAAGGTAAAGAAGAAACGTGAAAGGAATCTGTTGGCACGAAAGGAGGATCTCGGCGTTTCAGAAACAGGATTAGAAATCATGGCGAAGAGCGAGTGGAAACGATTAAGGAATAAATATCTGGAGATGCAGGGAAGCAATGTTGAGAAGAATAATGCAGAGAAGGAGGAATCGAGTGAAAAAGATATTAAGGAAGAAAAATCTGCTAGATTTTCTTTCACGTCTGGGCTGATCGTGAATATCGATATGGAGTCTTCTTGCAGCGATTTTGAAAACTTACAAGTATGTGTATTTATTTGTATATAGTTATTCTACCAGCGAAGTCTTTAGTACATCGGATTCGTCTGCTACGAATTTTCGGAAAATTTCTGAGGCTACATAATTTCTTAACCAAATTGTATTGCATTGTCGTAAATCAAGAACAAAATTTGTGTACATTTTCATTATAGCTTTTTACGCATTTGTGAAACATTTTCCACGGTCATTAAAATTTTACGATTCAAACCTTCAGCCTTGAAAACTGATTTTAAAAGTGATGCATTAAAAATGGAACAATTCTAAATTCAAAGGCGTTTAAAAATTAAAATTAGACAGAATTTTAAAATAAAGTATTCAAAATTGAGGCTCTGATTCGAATAAGCGGACATCCAATTTTTATGCTCGAGCGCAATGTCATCTTTTAAAAATTTGCTTATGACTTTAATTTTCGGAAATTTAATTAATGTAGGGAATTTACTTGACTTCTATCAAAAAATATTTACAATAGGAAATTAAAATATAGCTCAAATTTCCACTGGGTGACATGTCCCCAAATACAAATTCGCACACAAAAATTGAAAAATTAATGACAACAGAGTTTGGTGAATGATTTATGCTTATACGAATCATTTGTATTAAATCGAGGAATCTAAAAATTATGAATAGAGATAAGTGTTTTAGTTCTAAAGATGCTTAATTATGATGAAAAGTCTCCCCAAAGTTTAGTTTCCACTAGGTGACACTCATGTTTCAGAATTTAAGTTGAAAAAATCATTTTCAAAAATCTGAAAAAAATTCTTAATTTGATTCCTGTGTAAGTGTTTACATAAGTACAAGAATGTTAATTGCTCGTAAGTTAACCAGATTTTGTAAAATGTGCTCGTATGATATTCATATTATCGAATTCTTTTTTTAATTCGACTTAAACAATGAAGGCATGAAGAAATTAGTTTTTCCAATTCACACGTTAAGAATGAAACCATTTTAGAACCAGACATTCAAAACTGAATTATTTTAAATGATAGGCTTAATATTGTTTGATTTCTAATTGGAATTATAGCAATATTATTGTTTTATTAATTTTCAAATGCGATTTCGAAGTAATAGTCTATTTTATTTATTTAGGGCGCTTGTTTGGTGACTGAACGTGAAAAGGTTGTTATAAACCACAATGCGAGCTACATCGTACCTTCCAAAATAGGAGGTGATTTACAAGATGTATCTGGGCAAGATTTGTCTGACCAATTGCAAAAGGCGTATCAAAGTAATCAATCCAGAAATGATCTCCCTCATCGTTTGATTGAGCTTATGTATCAATTAGACTTGTCGGTACTTTGCTCACTTAGAAAGTGTACGTTTGAACATAAATATCCTTCATTGTCATTAGAGTTTGGAGACTCTAAAATTGATAAATTTAATAATATTCTTCTTCATTATGAAGAAAAGTCTATTTACGTACAGATTGAAAATGTAGAAAAACGTCATATAGAAGATAATATTTCTTATGATAGATTATTTTCTAAAGAAAATCGAAATTTTTCTATTAATACTTACTTTAATAGTTTTGTTCAGCATCAAATCTCTAAAGTAGAAAGTTCATCAAATACTATAGAATATCTTATTGTCTATACTAATTCAGGCTTAGATTTAACAGAAGAAATGAGATTAAAACAAGGGCGAACTAAAAAATGTTATCCTTTTAAATTTGATAGCATAGTGAATTGTGAGATTTTAAAGGACTTTTTACTAACAAATTATAATACAAAAGGGGAAGGCTTTTATCAATTCTCACAAGAAAAAACGTCAAGAGAAGAATTTTTGAAGCGATTACAATTCTCATCTGCTATGCAAAAAGTGATAACAGAAAGAAAATTGTCTCAGAGATTTGAAAAAGAAATAAAAGAACAGTTCTTGGATAAATTAGTATTTGCAGTTAATCAGCCTAATAGACAAGAACTGAATAGCATTATTAAAAATGAAGTTGACAAAAATAATGAATTTCAATACAATTATACAGCATTACAAAAGGAAGTACTGCATGATTTGACAGCTGCAGAAAAGACTAAAAAGCTTGGGAAAGCAGTCTATTATATACCTGAAATTATCTATGAATTCAATTTGTTAATGCTTTTCTTGCATGATATGTTTTCACAGAAAAGTGTATCTTCGATTAATTGTGATATATTTAATCACTTTTCTGTTTATTATAATGATAAAGTTACTTACATGAAGGTCCATACAACAGATAGCAAAATTGGTTATTGTCAGTTATTATCGTCGGCACTAGAGAAAAAGAACAAGTTTTCACTTAAGAAGCTTTTTACTCTTTTCATTGAAGAATTAAGGGAAGATGTAGAACATTTTATTTTCTATACTAATGCAGACCTAGATCTTACAGAAGAACATACATTAAAACAGGTGCGCTCCAAAGAATTTCATCCTTTGAAATTTGATGTTATTGACATTCGAAAGAAAAAGTACAAAATGTTAAAGGATTGTTCTTGTATAGATGAAAATAGTCTTTATCAATTTGCGCAGGGTGAAACAAGAGAAAAACTTTTAAGTCTATTAAAACTCCCATTTTCTGTGCAGAAGGAGAAAGAAGAAGGAAGACTTTCCGATGAGAACGAAAAAGTAATAAAAGAAAAGTTTTTAGATAAGCTAATATTTGCGGTTAGCCAACCCGACAAGGAAAAATTGAATAATGCTCTTCAAAATGGGATAGAAAGAAGTAATAAGTCTAAGCAAGTTTCATATAATTACGAAGAATTACATGAAATAGCTTTACGTTGGGCAGAGTCTCGTGAAGTTGGTCCTATCACACAGAGAATTATGAAAGGGATTTTTGAAGATGTAAAAAATAACAGACTTAGTTATCAGAAAATTGGAAATAAAAATATCAATGAACAAATTAAATTTGCTAAAAGCGTCTTTCGTAGAGAAGGGACATCGACATTTTATAAGTTCTTAGATTTTTTAATTCAAGACGAAAAACTAGAACTTCTGAAAAGAGAAGGAATAAATCCAGCTAATATGTCCAGTATTTTGCATGGAGCGGCAACACATGCTACAATAGCTTTTAAAGACTTGTATCACCTTTGGCTTGATTCAAACGGAAGGAAAACGTCATATTTGAAAGCTCTAGAAGAAAAAGGAATAAACTTAAATAATATATCCGGTATTTTGAATGGGGCGGGAGTTCATGCTGCAAAAGCATTTAAAGACTTATATGATCTTTGGTTTGATGAGGAAGGAAATAAATCAGAATATTTAAAAAATTTAGAAGAAGAAGAAATAAATCTAGCTAACATGTCCAGTATTTTACGTGGAGCAGGAGCTAAAGCTGCAAAAACTTTTGAAGACTTGTATGATATTTGGTTTGATGAAAAAGGAAATAAAACAAATTATTTAGAAACTCTAGAAGAAGAAGGAATACATCTAATTAATATGTCAAGCATTTTAAATGGGGCAGGAGCTAATGCTGCAAGAGCTTTTGAAGACTTATATAATCTTTGGTTTGATTCAGAAGGAAATAAAAGACAGTATTTAAAAAATCTTGAAGAAGATGGAGTAAATCTGGTTAACATGTCGAGCATTTTGAAAGGGGCAGGAGCTAATGCTGCACAAGCTTTTCAAGAGTTATATGATCTCTGGTTCGATGAAACAGGAAATATAACACCATATTTGAAAACTCTAGAACAAGAGGGAATAAATCTGACTAATATGTCTAGTATTTTGAATGGGACAGGTGCTAAAGCTGCAAAATCTTTTATAGACTTGTATAATCTTTGGTTTGATGTAGAGGGATTTAAAACTCAATATTTGAAAACTCTAGAAGAAAAAGGCGTAAGTTTAGCCAATATGTCCAGTATTTTAAGTGGAGCAGGAACCTATTCCGCAAAGGCTTTCAAAGACTTACATGATCTTTGGTTTGATCTAAAAGGATATAAAACAGAATATTTAAAATCTCTAGAAGAAGCAGGAATAAGTTTGGCTCATATGTCCAGTATTTTGCATGGAGCAGGAGCAAAAGCTGCTAAATCCTTTAAAGACTTACATAATATTTGGTTTGATATGGAAGGAAATAAAAAACATTATTTACAAAGTCTAGAAGATGAAGGAGTAAATCTCACTAATATGTCTAGTATTTTGAATGGAGCAGGAGCTAATGCTTCAAAAGCTTTTCAAAGCTTATATGGTCTTTGGTTTGACGCAAAGGGAAATAAAACGCATTACTTAAACACTCTGGAAAAAGATGAAGTGAATATAGATAATCTGTGCAGTATTTTAAGTGGATCAGGAGTTAATGCCGCAAAAGGTTTTCAAGACTTATATGACCTTTGGTTTGACGCAGAAGGAAATAAAACAAAATATTTAAAAACTCTAGAAAAAGAAGGTATAAATCTAGCAAATATGTCTAGTGCTTTGAGTAAAGCAGGGGCTAAAGCGGCAAAAGCTTTCAAAGGCTTGTATGATCTTTGGTTTGATCTAAACGGAAATAAAACACGGTATTTAAAAAATCTAGAAGAAAAGGGGATTGATCTGGCTAATGTGTCTCATATTTTGAGTGGAGCAGGATTTAAAGCTGCGAAAGCTTTTAAAGTCTTATATGTTCTCTGGTTCGATCTAGAAGGAAATAAAACACAATACTTAAAAGCAGTACATGAAAATGGGATAGATCTGTCTAGTATGTCGAATATTTTAGGCGGAGCAGGGTCTAATGCTGCCAAATCTTTTAAAGAGATATGGAATCTTTGGTTTGACGCAAAAGGAAATAAAAGACAATATTTAAAAACAATACAAGAAAATGGAATAGATCTATCTAGTATGTCGAGTATTTTAGGCGGAGCAGGATCCAATGCTGCCAAAGCTTTTAAAGAGTTATGGACTCTTTGGTTTGATGCGAAAGGAAATAAAAGACATTGCTTAAAAACTCTAGAAGGAAAATCAGGAATTCAGATAGCTAATATGTCTAGTATGTTGAGTGGATCTGGAGTTAAAGCTGCAAAAGCTTTCAAAGACTTATATGATCTTTGGTTCGATATATCAGGAAATAAAACACAATATTTAAAAAATCTAGAAAAACAAGGAATACAGTTAGTTAATATGTCTAGTATTTTGAATGGGTCCGGAGCTAAAGCTTCAAAAGCTTTTAAAGACTTTTACTATCTTTTGTTTGACGTAAAAGGAAATAAAACACATTATCTAAAAGTTTTAGAAAAAGAAGGAATACAGTTAGTTAATATGTCTAGTATCTTGCATGGGTCAGGTGCTAAAGCGTCAAAAGCTTTCAAAGACTTGTACGATCTTTTGTTTGATGTAAAAGGAAATAAAACACATTATTTAAAAGTTTTAGAAAAAGAAGGAATACAGTTAGTTAATATGTCTAGTATTTTGAGTGGTTCAGGTGCTAATGCTGCAAAAGCTTTCAAAGACTTGTACGATATTTTGTTTGACGTTAAAGGAAATAAAACACATTATTTGGTAACTCTAGAAAAAGAAGGAATACAGTTAGCTAATATGTCTAGTATTTTGAATGGGTCCGGAGCTAAAGCTTCTAAAGGTTTTAAAGACTTATACGATGTTTTGTTCGATGTAGCAGGAAATAAAACACAATATTTAAAATTTCTAGAAGAACAAGGAATAAATCTGTCTAGTGTGTCTTGTATTTTGCGTGGTTCAGGTGCTAAGGCTGCAACATCTTTTAAAGCCTTGTACGGTCTTTGTTTTGACGTAGAAGGGCATAAAACACACCATTTAAAAACTCTAGAAGATAAAAAAAATAAGTCTATCTGATGTGTTCAACATTTTGCATGGAGCAGGTTCTAACGTGGCCAAAGTCTTTAAGGACTTACTTGATTTATGGTTTGATGCCAAAAGAGAAAAAACACATTATTTGAAAACACTAGAAGAAAAAGTGGTAGATCTGACTAGTATGTCTATTATTTTGAGTGGTGCAGGAGCTAATGCGGCTAAAGCTTTTAAAGAACTATATAATGCTTTTTTGGATAAACAGGATAATAAAACGAAGCATTTAAAGCACTTTGTTAAGAAAAACAATAAGGAAGAATGTTTCACTCTGCGTGATCTGTCTAATATATTGGGTGGAGCAGGAGGTAGTTCCAAAGATACTTTTGAAAAATTGCATAATGTTTGCTTCAATGAGAAGGAGAAAAAATCACAACTTTTAGATGATTTTTATAAGGCAAGTTTTATGCCAAAAGACTTGTCCTGTATCTTGAATGGAGCAGGAGTTCGTGCTTCCTCTCAATTAGAGAAATTGCATAGTAGCTGTTTTGATGGAAATAGGGAAAGAACAAAAGCGCTAGATGATTTCTGTAAGGTAGGTTTTATGCCAAGTGATTTGTGCAACATATTGAGTGCATCAGCGGGTAGTTTAAAACAATTTCATGCTTTTTGTTTTATAGGAAAAACAAAAATGTATTTGAATCATTTCTTGAATGAAAATGAAGGTTTTAAGCCAAGTGATTTATCTAAGATATTTCACGGTGCAGGAGAAAATACTTGTTCTGCTTTCAAAGATTTCCATGACGTTTGTTTTGATGAGACCGGAAAGAGAACACAAATATTAGGTGATTTCTACCAGGCAAATTTCAGGTCGAAAGATTTAGTCAATATACTATTCATGTGGGGAATTAACGCCAACTTTGTTTGAAGAACTTTTCATAAATTATGTTTAAAAAAAAAAATAAATATTTGCTTCACTTCGTAGCCGAAAAAGAACTTTTTAGGCCGAAAAATTTATCTAAGTTGTTACATGGAGTAGGAATTAATATTGGTCCTTTTTTCGAAAAATTGCATAATCTGTGTTTTGATAAGGCAGGAAACAAAACAGATTATTTAAACACTCTCATAGGAAATAATCCGCATGAGATACTTAATGTATTACATGAAAAAGTTAGAGAAGTTCCTTCTGCCAAACAATATTAATAGAGAACTACTGCAAAATAAGTCATGTCTTTGTAATAAATAATAATGTCATTAGATATAAATGTGATACAGATAGTATAAGCGGATTATGGATCTGTGCGAGCGGAAGTATCTTAATTTTTTAATTTTTAAAATAATTTTTGGAAATATTAAAGGCAGTAACCTCCGCAGATCTAAGAAGTGTATTCGTGAATATGAAATCTGAAAAGTATGTATGCGATAGTGTGATCTAGGATTAACTGTTTTCCAGTTGAAAAGTATAAATTTGTTTTACGATTAATCAAAAGAATTTATTTTTATACTTACTTCATATTTTTGTACAATAAAAGCACATTTTATAAATATAAATCCTCTATAAAACTATGTACTGTGTAATCTATAAATTATGTACTATTGTAAAAGTCATAATTTCTACCACTTATACCCCAAATGCAATGAACTGGAAATTTTGAAGTTGAAATTTTAGTGTCCACTGTGAAAAAAAAGTATATATTTAAAGGCCGTGTTATAATTAGCACCTAAGTCCGAGAACGTTCACATTTTCAATCTGAGTTATTGTTTAGAAGAATTTTATATTAAAAGTGAGGTTTGTATAACAATAATTGAAAAAGTAAAACGAGATGGATTCGAGCAGGGAAGTTTTGATAAGGAATTCAGGTATCACAGTCAGTCCCCTATTCCCCTTTTTCCCCTTTTCACCTTATTTTTCTCAAAATCCCCTATAATCTCTATATTTGAGAATTTTTGTCATTTTTCCTATTTTTTTTTCAAGTTTGCGATTAATTTTTTAAATAGAAACCTATAATACTTCAAATCGCGCGACACAATCATTCGCATCTTAAAAAAATAGAAATTTTAGAGAAAATTTAATTTGAAACTATTCAAATATAAAGACCTTTATCAAATAATTCTTTAAACTTGCAATTTGAGAAAGATTTAAAAGCTTCTAAATTTAGAAGCCATTAAGCTTAAAAACTTTCAAATTTGAATGAATTTTAATCATATTTAAGGAAACCTTGAGTAATATTTCTTTTTCTGAGTAAGCCCTAAATGTCTCAATTTCGAAACTTCAAATTCAACTTTTGCAATAAATATAAATGTATAATATTCACAAAATATGTAGTAATATTTCTCATTTTTTTAAAGGTGACTTTCTCGAGGATCCAAAGGCTAAAAAACTACCAAGTTTGAAAGCCTTTGATTCAACTACCTTAAAATTTGAAAAATTTCTAACTAAAAAATTTAAAAAGTGAAACACGAAATTTTAGAACTCATCAAATGATTCAAAAGCTCTAAGATTCCAAAGGCTCCAGTTAAAAAAAACTTACAAATTTGACTCTCTTTAAACAATAAAAAAAATTTAGAAACTCTTCAATTTGAAATTTGAAAGGATCCGCATCTTTAAAAAATAGAAAATTTAGAGGAAATTCTATTTGAAACTATTCAAATTTAAAGATCCTTACCAAATAATTCTTTAAACTCCCTATTTGAGAAAGATTATTTAAGCTTCTAAATTCCAATGAATTTTCTTGAAATTAGAAAATTTACATGTTACAAAACTAGCAAATTTGAAAGCCTTTGCTATGCAACTGTGTACCTTAAAATTTGAAAGATTTCTAATTAAGAAGTTTAAAAATTGAAAAACGCCATTTAGAACCCATCAAATAATTCAAAAGCTTTTAGATTCTAAATAAGGCTGCAGTTTGAAAAAAATACAAATTTGAAGCTCTTTCATTAATAAAAAGAATGTAGAAACCAGAAATGTAGAAGTTTAAAATTTGAAAGGATCCGCAATGAGCATGCATGATTTTCTACAAAAAAAAATGTAAAGCACAAAATGACAAATGAAGGGTGGCAGTACAGAACTAGATACCTAACATTTTTGCCGAAAATGGATTCATTGCGTGAAAAAATTCTTAAAAAGTCAAATACAATAATTAAAAAAAATGTTAATAAAATTTTAACGTAGTGATAATTTTTTTCAATCTTATGGCATTGATATTTCTTGAAATGTCATTTATTGAAATAATATATATGTTCTTACTTTTTTCGGTTTTTTTGGCAAAAAGTTTGTATCATACTGTGTTATCGCGATCTTCAATTTTGATTTGATTTTTTGATTCTCGGTCGATTTTCTCGTAATTGGATAACTTTTTTACATCAAATTTTGTTTACCCGTATTCAGAAACTTAATATCTCGGGAGCATGTTTTTATTTTAATTTTTTTAAGCTTTTCTTTAATACTTTCTAAATTTTCGAAAAATATTTGATATAATGAGTTCAGTGATATATTCGTTCCTCCAATCAAAAGATAGAAAAATTAAAAGAAAACAAAATTTCCCTTTTTTTAAACAAAATCCTCTATTTTCCCTACAATTGAACTTTTGAACCACTGTGATCCCTGGGAATTTTCACTCCTTTCAATACGATTATTAAAATATTATTTTTAATTCTTCAAAAGCTATTCAATTAAATAATAAAATCGTCACAATCAAAATTTATCGATTTTATTATTTTATTTAATAGCTTTTGAAAAATTAAACATAATATGCCAACTGACGTTACAACTTGAAATACCTAATTAAATCTTCATATGTACTCTCGAATGCATTTTGAATTACTTATTGAATCATTGTGCACAGACAGGGCTACCACATAGTCACTTAAGTCACTTTTAGTCACTTTTTTCTCAAATCACTTTTTAGTCACTTTTTAAAGATAAAGTCACTATGGTCACTTTTTTAAAATGAAAGGATCACTTTAGTCACTTTTCTTTCTATAAATTAAAACAGAGAACCCAAGGGATAACCACTATTGAATTCAGGTCTATACCTATTTCTGCATTTTATTTAATTATTTGAATTCAACCTGAATTCTTTTGAATTCCGTTCAAATCCACTGGTCTAGTCTTTTTTGGATTAAAAATTTTTTTTAAATTCACCTTGAAGACTTTTAAACTCAGCTTGAATTCTTATGAATTTTGTCAGATTCTTATTTACTGATTCTATTAACTCCCATTTATCTGAATTCAATGAAATTTTTTTGGATTCGAAAAATTTTGTTCCATTCACTTGAATTATTTTCAGTTCACGTTGCACTCGTATAAATTTGATCGAATTTTTTTGTATTCACTTGAACTCTTCTAAATTCACTCCAAATTTGATGAATTCAATGAATTTTAAAAATAGTTCTGAACTGTTTTTAGTTCACTTGAATTTTTTAAAAATTCATCTTAAATTTTTATGAATTTCATCGAATTCTTCTCATTTTCCTGAAATTCCTCAAAATTCACTAATTATATTCACCCCCATTCATCTGAATCAAATGAAATTTTTTTCAATTTTAAAAAATTTGTTCCATTTACTTGAATTATTCTGCATTCACCCTGCATTATTTTTAAAGTAATCTTGAATTCTTATGAATTTCATCGAATTCTCGGGAATTTCTTCGAATTCTTGTAAATTTGCTCTAATTTTACTAATCAGTGGAATAATTTGGATTTTTTCAATTCATTTAGAATTCATCCCGAATTCTTATTAATTTATCCTGAACTTTAAAAATTTTTTTGAATTCCCTTGAATTTTTTTAATCCACTCCAAATGTCATGAATTCAAATAATTTTTTTAATATAATTGTTTTCAATTTACTTGAGTTTTATGAATTTCTTCGAACTCTTCTCGTTTTCCTTGAATTTCTCTAAATTTACTAACTCTATTCACTCTCATTTATTTGAATTCAATGAATATTTTCATTTTTAAAAATTTGTTCCACTCCCTTGAATTATTCTAAATTCAACCTGAACTCTTTAAAATTAATCTGGAATTCTTATGAATTTCATCGAATTCTCTGGAATTTCCTTGAATTCTTCTAAATTCGTTCTAATTTTACTGAAATCAATTGAGTATTTTGGATTTTTTTTCCAATTCATTTAGAATTCAGCCAGAATTCTTATTCATTTATCCTGAATCCTTTTAGATTCTTTTGAATTCCCTTGCATTTCTGCAAATCCACTCTAAATTTAATGAATTTAATGATTTTTTAAAATATAATTGCTTTTAATTCACTTGAGTTTTTTAAAAATACACTTCAATTTTGATCAATTTCATTGAATTCTTCTTGGGTCCCTTAAATTCCTCTAAATTCGCTTGAATTTTATTTGATTTATTGATTTTTTATATTATTTTTTGAATTTTTTTTCAATGCACTTAATTTTCTTTTAAATTTGCCCTGAATCCTGTTCACTTCCATTTTATTCAATTCGATGGAAATTTTTTGATTCTTAAAATTTTTTTCAATTTACTCAAATTTTTATGAATTTTGTCAAAGTCTCTTGAATTTTCTTGAATTCTTCTTTATTCACTCCAGTTTGACTGAAATCAATGGAATCAAAAAAATTTGATTGATTTGAATCGAGATTTGAATCCTTTTGAATTAAACTTGAATTGTTTTGAACTCATTCTGAATTCTTGTAGATTTCCTTGATTTTTTGTAAATTCACTCCAAATTAATGAATTCAATGAATTTTTAAAATATTTTTTTATTGTTTCAAGTTCACTTGAATTTTCATCATTTTTATCGAATTCCTCTCATTTCCCTTAAATTCCTCTAAATTCACTCGAATTTTTAAAGAAAAATTTATAACGGTCAGGGAAAATGAAATATAAGTCAGGGAAAAGTCAGGGAATTTCGAAATTGGGATTTTGTAGCAACTCTGATTTAATTCATTGGTTTTTTATTTTCATTTTTCGAATTTTTTTTAATTCACTATTAAATCTTGTTGAATCTGACCTGAATTCTGTTCACTCCTATATTTTTTTCAATTCGATGGAAACTTTTTTAATTTTTAAAATTTGGTTCATTTTGTCTAAATGTACTTCAATTTTACTGAAATTAATGGGTTTGTAAAAATTTATTCTTTTAATTCTATTAAAGCCCTTTAAATTAAATTTAAATTGTTTTGAAATAATTCTGAATTCTTATGGATTTATCCTGAATTCGTTAAAATTCAACGAATTCTTTTGAATTCAAAAGAACATTAGGTCACATTACTCATGCACGTTAGTCACAATTAGTCACTTTTTGGGTCAGAAATTAGTTACTTTTGGTCACTTTTTCGTTTAAATAGTAATTCAGGAATTTGTTAATTTGAAAGTTCCCAGACTGAGGTTCTTGGGCTCACTCGTGACCTCAACGGCAGAAAACATCCCCATTTCTTGAAAACACGCCTGTGTTTCGGGTATTTATCATAAAGAGGTTATTTTTCTAATAGCTCGTGCGCAGAGCTGGGAACGTAATTTACTCTAGGTTTTTACGTGGTCTTCTGCAATAATTTACCAGGTATTTTACCCCTTCAGTTTTCTACGCGATGTAAATTACCGGCAACATAACCTAACTTCCGCAACCGAGCTATACAATGACGTCATGTCCTGTCGGTAAAATCACTTTCCAACAGACTATTAACGGTCACCATGTAATTTACCAGTTTTCTACGTAAATTACAGTATTTATGTAATTTACGTAGAAAACCTCGACTGCCGCATCACCAATCGCGTCACGTTGCAACCCGCCTGCACGTGCGTATGGATTCAACGTTTTAAATCGGATAGTCAAACTAATTATAATAAATTCCATTATTTCTTCAGTTTTAATGGTTAATTGTACCTATTTTTGCGTGTTTTTGTAGGTAAGTATTGAAGTAAAACTAAAAATCAGGGAAGGTATCCCTCTATGTAGAAAATAAACTGCTTTGTTGTATTTAAACCGGTATTTTGTATTTCGTTTTCTGCAGTTTTTACATGTTTATGAGGCACAAATTAATTTATACATATTTTTCGAAGAGCTCTTGGATGGTTTTTATTTTCTTAACATTCATTTGGTTTAAAAGCAATGCCTATCTCGGTTGCCTCGTGCTATCAAATATAGGTTATGTTTTTTTGCACTTTTGCCTGTTTTTGAAATCTGAAATGCGCATCGAAAGGAAATTAGTGATTTTGGACATTACAGGTTTAATTCAAATTAATCATTTTTGTTGAGAGGTATTAGGGTATTAAAAGAGCTCCAAATTGTCCCTTAATAAATATGAAAGATGCTTATTTGTCTAGATATTGTTATTTATCTTATTTTATACTTTTATCAAACCTAATAAACATCTCATCATTTCACATAAACTTAAATTAATGGGGGATTAATTTTTCAATTAATGGGGAATTTCATGAGTCAATCTATGAAAAGAATAAAAAGTAGTTATAAATGTATATTCTCGATTAAAAAATTCTATTACTGACAGTATTTTAAATCATGTAGAGCGGCGGGTGACATTCAGTATTCCCTACTAAAAAAAAGTCAGAAATCGTTAGAAAAAAAAATCAGGATTTCTGACAACTTCTGACGATAATTGTTACGTTTCTCGCCGGAAAACGACAAGAAAAGTCAGAACTCGTGAGAAAATGTTCAGAAATTGTTAAAACTTGGGTATAAAGGATAATCCCTTTTTTTATGGTCCTATTGTACCAAGAGTACAGTGGCTTAAAACCTAATCCCCTTTTGTATTTCTCAAATTATTTACATCATCTATTTATTTATATTTATTTATAAAATCAATTTTTACTTATATTTCATTATTAATCTTATTATATTAATTATTATTATTGTTATCTTATTATTATTAATCATCTATTTATTTATATTTATTTATAAAATCACTTTTTACTTATTTTTCATTATTAATCTTCATATACTATATGATTCGGTAGGTGAATCTGAAAATGATGTCCATTTTGACGTATCTTATTCTATTTACGAGATGCATTAGGTTTATCCTAATTTTAAACTTTTCAAGAAAAATTTTAGATATCCGAAGTCGTTGATACACGCAGATTCTGAATTTTCTAACATAGAGTCAGGAATCGTCCGTTTATTCAGAAATCGTCAGAACTTCTGACGATTTGTTACTTTTCCTGACTTCTTTTTCAGTAAGATTGGCTTGCCAATGAAATATGTTTTTGTACGTGCAAAATATAGGGAGTATGTATTTTTACTTTGTCATCTTAATGAGAAGGTATTGGTTTTATGTAAAAATTGTCTTTCGCTGATTTCAATAAATCTCCACGTTTCGAGACCCACTGAATCCTAAAAAACAGGTTTTACGATGGTGTCTTTTGGACGTTGTCGTCTATATACTTGATAACTCTTGAAGGACTAATCGGATTGGATTGCGCTTTGGCACACGTTTTTAGAGACCAAAATGAAAGATCGAGTTCGTCAACCAGCTTTTTTCGACCAACGGTTCTGGTTTTGATCACCAAAAAACTCTAAAAAAATAAAAATTCCATTTCGCGGTCAAGCTATGCAAGATACGAAAAAAAATGAAGATATAAAAATTGTTCATCCAAAAAGGATCTACACATTCGTAATTGACCATTTTTTGATAGGATTCGTAGTTTTTGTTTCAATCGTGAAAAATAACATTCAAAATGAAAAAATTAAATTTTTGGAAAAACGACACAAGATACAATAAAATGATTCATGACAAAATTTGTCACCCAGAAAAGATCTACAAATTTGTTATTGACCATTTTTCAATAAGATGCGTAGCTTTCGTTTTAATCGTCATGAGATACATATTTCAACAAAAGTAATTTTGTGAATAAGTATAAAGCGCCACTTATAGCTTGGAAACATCACAAAACACATTTTTGAAACTTTTATATAAATATTTTTATATATTAAATATATATGCGTGAAAAGGTTTCATAAATCCTTTTTGTCTTCTGATGCATTTTCTAAACTTTCAGTCCGATACTTCAATTTGAAAAAAAGTTCTATGGTTCCAAAAAAAATTTGGTACATCGAAAAAAAGAGGTAGGTAATGTAGGAATTTGACTGTGTCACATGCCATAATTCTTTCACAAAATTCTCTGTTCCACATCAGAATTGTAATTCTTATGACCAAAAATTATATGATGTTCCTACCCAGAATTATAATTCTTTTCCGAAATTCCCTGTTCCAAATCAGAATTCTTTTAAACTTTTTAAAATGTTTTAAAATCGTTAGAAATCATTCAAACCATTTCAAATAATCTTCCAAATAATCGAAATAGCTTTACCATTGTTCATTCTTTCTTTGTTTTTCTCTTCGGTTTCGAAAGAGTGAAATAAACAAAACATTAAAATCTCAAAAAATGCAAAAAAGACAAGGTTTTGAAAAAAAAAATGAAAAATAATTTTTTTCTCCCGAAAAGAAAAAAAAATTAAATGAGAACTTTATGGTAAGTAGACTCTATTAGTAAGTATTATTTCTACGAATTTTAGGGGAAAAAGTGGAGTTTAAGAGAAAAAACTGTTTTTCTCTTCTTCAAAAAATTGAAATAACTTTATCATTTTTTATTTTCTTAAGTATTTTTTGTGGATTTCGAAACAGTTCGAAAAAAAAGAATAAACTGACACAAGAAAAACCTTAATTTCTCAAAATTCGCAAAAATAGCACGGTTTTTAAAGTAAAATTTGAAAAAAAAACTCATTTTACCCTTGAAAATATTAAATGTTTGTATAGAATGTAAAAATGTCGCTATGTTAGTTAAAAAAGACGTGTCTCCTTATTTTCCACGTACAAAAACATATTATTTCATTGGCAAGCCAATCCTGAACATGGCACCTGCCGGCCTGCATGATTTGAAATGGATTCGGTCTAACTATCCCTATAATGGAAACAAGCAAATACAAATTCTGAAGCATAAAATACCACTCGAATTAAAATATGAGTGAATACAAATTAGGGAATAGGAATTGTTAAATTCAGCAAAATTGAATGTGAGAAAATGCAGTAGTAGTAGTAGTGGTAGTTTATTCTTCCATGTATGCCTTGATAGGTTTTTACAAATATAGTGCCCCGAACAGAAAATTATTACGGACTTAAGCGCTAACTTATCTATTTACATTTTGAGCAGTCTCACTCGTCATTCAACGAACATCTCTCGCCCTCTGGCAATTCATTGCTCTCTATAGACATTGTCTTAATTAGTGATTCAAACTCTCTTACATACTGGCAAAGCCCGGAGTTCGGTTCTCCCCTTAAAATTGTGCAAACCTT
>JAUMHM010000004.1:1065306-1082119 GCA_032362435.1 Melikaiella ostensackeni
TCATAAGGCCAGCGAAGAACGGAAAAGTTCTTATTAAGGTGGAAACGGAAGCAGAGGGCAAGATGAAACTTCAAGGAAAACAAGACAGGTGAGATAAAGATCACTTTGACGAAGAAAGCCTTCAGGGGAGCCTGAAGACCTACGTGGAGATGAGCGAGGAGATGGCCACGAAGCTACTAAAGACAGGACACGTTAAGATCGGGTGGGTTGCGTGCAGAGTGCAGAAGAAGGTGCTGGCTATCAGGTGTTACCGTTTCCAAGGGTACGGACTCCTTGCAGCAAAGTGCGAAGGTCTCGATAGGATAAGGAGTAGCTGGAGGTGCGGCAAAGAAGGTCACAGAGCTGTGGAGTGCACCAGCACACCACAGTGCTACCTCTGCACCGCAAAGGAGGATAAAACCCCGGACTGACCATCTTCGGATGTGCGGCGTTCGGAGAGGCAGCAAATGAGACTCAAAAGGGTTATCTCGGACTTTTGTTTATCAGATTAATCCTTCAATCTACAGCCACGATCAAATACCCACGTATCCTTCGATATTACGCCCCACGAGAGTATCCCGAACGCCCTCTTGCGCCGGAGTGGGTAACCAAATTAGAAATTCAAATTTTTGGCTTTAACAGATCAGGACGTGAGTTTAGTACGACCCTGAAGTTTCCTATATCTATGGATTTGAAAACTTTTGTAAAGCATTATAAACAAACTAAAGGTCCGATTAAATATCGAAGAACGTTTTTGGATTCGCCTCTGAAACATGTAAATGCGCCTATTTTAAACCATTTTATAACGATCAAATCATTTTTCAAGGTTCTGCAATTGTTGTAAACAAACGAAGGGTCCGATCGAAAAACGGAAAACACCCTTGGATTCATCTAGCAATATTTAGTTGCACCTCTTTTAAAAGTATTTTTTAAACACATCATTTTTTATTAATTTCAAACTTTGCAAAGCGTTATAAACAAACTAAGTGTTCGATCAAAAAACTGAAAAAAACCTTTAGATTTGGCCCCGAAATATCTAAATGCGTCTTTTTAAAACCATTTTTAAAACAGTTACATCATTTTTCGAAGTTATGCAACTTCTATGAACAAATATAATAATTGCACACCAACTTTGAGTATATAATTAAAATAAACCTGTAAAGACCTCTAAGAGACTTTATTATTTTGAAAAATTAATTGTTCAAACAAGTGAATTGTTATTAACATTTAACATGTTATTAACTTTTTACAACAATTTCCAAATTTGTGTAAACATACGACGCTACAACAGACACGTTAGCAACAAAAGTGTCTCCTCTAAACTTTGGATAAGACGCCTCGTTTGTTTATAATAATTGTATAACCGTAAAAAATGATGTAATTGTTTAAAAATGTTTTTCTTAAAACACATTTAGATATTTCGGAGACACATTCAAAGGTGTTTTCGGTTTTTTAATCGGACCCTTAGTTTGGTTATAATGCTTTACCAAAGTTTTGTAATCCATAGACATAGGATTATATAGGAAACTTCAAGGTCGTAGTTTAGTGGGTAGTAGCACTTCGGTAAGTCCCACACTCTGTGCGTCAATGCATTCTCAACTCCTCCACAAATATATATATATATATATATATATATATATTGAAAACAAATAATTGGATGATTAAACGAACTTACCAAGTGAAGTTCTATCACAATTGTATTACGCGCCTCCTCCTCAGATCACCAGTTGTAGATATTCAAAGGTGTACGGCAATATAAAATGTTGAACTGTGTTGTAGTCTGATGAATTTGTCATTAACTGAGTAAAAAAGAGCTTTTATTTTTCGTATTTAGGAACATAAATCAAGAGAAAATGAGAAATTACAGTAAAAAAGAAAACCTGTTTAGCGTTTTAAAACTGCTTTAGCAAAATTGCTACGGTCTTCTTGTAGTCTACAATCATATAACTTTACAAAAGTTTGAGATGACCAAGTCCATCCAACAGTTTTTCTTATGAGATCGATGTATACACCGTTTCTTTTAGCTGCGGATGTGGATGCACGGTCTGTGCTGTACGCCGAGAAGATTGAGGTATCCAGACCGCTTTTCTTTAAGGTATCTTTGATCCATCTGCTTAAAGATTGACTTGTTACGACCTTGTGTGGCCTTCTCCAGGAAAAAAAAAGTTCGTAAGTGTCCTTGCGCAGGGCACTAGTACGGTGTGATTATACTTCCAGAGCTGATGCTACGCATACTGCTGGATCATCTGGGAAGAATGGAAGAATCAAATTTGGTTATGGTCTATTTGGACCAGACGTCTTCAATTGTGTCGGGATTTTCATTTCTATTTGACTGTTTTTCTTTTCTATATTTTGAATGTTAATAGCTGTAAGTGTTTGTATTCGATGCCTTGTTGTTAAAGCTAACAATATGGCTACTTTCTTGGACAGAAGTTTTCAGTGAGATTTCTTAATTTGGAGACCATTGTGAGATATAGTCAAGAACAATCTTGGGGTCCTACGTTAAGTCATATTTCCTTTGAGCTGGTTGTAATTTGGCAGTTCCTCTGCAAAATCTTTTTACAGATGCATCTTCTCCAATCTTTGGAGAGAAATTGAAAGACGTCCGGGATAGTAGCGGCGAAAACCGAGATTCCAGTGAAATGGCAAAATTTCCACCATTTTTTCAGCGCTGAATCATACTGACGTAGAGATGAAGATGACAGTGAAGCGATACTTATTTTTGTAGTTTCAGGAGACATATTTCTTAATTTATACGCTTGTTCAATAAGACTCCTGCCACCAGGGAAAGCTGGGACCAGAGAGGGTGAGGTTCCCTGTTGGAAGAAGATAAAAGGTTAATATGAGGCTCAAACTTTATGGTTGATTCAAACATTCGCATGCACCGGGGGAACCATGCTTGTGATGAAGAGACCAATGCCAGTATGGCACGACCAGAATACCTCTGGCATTGTCTTTAATTATTTTCTTAGAACTTTGGAAATTATAGCGAATGGTGGGAGAGCATAGAAATACATATTGTGCCAATCGAGAGTGAAATCGACTACTGCAATTGATCCGGGTCCTGTTTCCAAGAAACGTATTTATGTCATTTTTGATCAATTCGACTCGCGAATAAGTCAATGTCTGGATTTCCAAAAGCTTTTTTAATTTCTTGGAAGGCTTCCTGTGAAAGACTGTATTTGGTTTCTGGTTCCAACCGACAGGATTCTTGATCTGCAACTACATTGTCTTGAGATCGGATACACGAGGCAAAGATCCAAATATTGCGACATTCACACCATTCCCAAATAGTTCTGGCAATTCTGCTTAAGTTTTGAAAACGTATCCCACCCATACGATTGACATAGGAGATGGCAGTCGTATTGTCAATGCGTAATAGGATGTCACAGTTTTTGAGATGATTGGCGAAGCATTTTAGACCGAAAAATGCTTCCTTCAATTTGAGGTAATTTATAGGTTGTTGTCGCTCCTCTCTGTTCCAAAATCCGTGCGCTGAATTGTCCCTGCAACAAGCGCTCCAGTCCAAGAGAAATGCATCGGAGAAAATTTCTACTACAAATCTAGGACTAAAAACCGGAATAAAAATGTGTGGAATATTTTTCCTCCACAAAGATAGGTCATTTTCCATAGAAGGACTTAGTTTTACCATTGAATCGAAATTTCATTATTCTTTTTCAGTGCTTGATATTTTTCACGTTCGAGGTCCTTCATATGAACCCAGCCATATTTGCTTGCTAGGCGACAGGATCCCAAAGTACCTATCATTGATGCAAAATCTAAAATTTAGTAATACGAATGTACTTTGTAGTTTCCTAATAATTTCAGCTTTCTTTCCTTTTTTCTGGCGATAACTAGATTTTCATCTCCTTAGAATTTAAAATAATAATTCTTCTAGTAAAAGACAAGTTCATAACCACGTTCACGTAATAATGATGTGACATGTTTCATCAATTTTGTGAAGACATACGGGGCGCTGCTTAATCCAAAAGGTAGACAAAGAAACTCGAAAGTTTGGCCGAAGAAAGTGAATCTTACAAATTTTTCAAAGCAATCAGCAATTGGAACGAGATAATATGCGTCTATAAGATCCAAGGTTGCCATGAGACAGTTAGGTTTGATCAAATCTCGTGCCATTCGTATGTCTTCTAACTTAAAATGTTCTATGTTTATGAACTTGTTTAATTTTTTAAGATTGAGGATAAAACGATAAGAACCGTCCGATTTGGGAGCGAGAGAAATAGGTGACAGTAACTGGTGTAGCCGATTTTGGCATTTTTGAATTGCTCCTTTGCTGAGCAATTTTTCTATTTGTGCTGAAATTTGTTGTTTTCCTTTTTCCGACCAGCATGGTTTCTCCAGTAACTTTATTTGAGTCGGTTGACTTGAAAAAGGGATGGCGTAGCCGCCAGTCCACTGAAGGACTACTTTGTCCGAGATAAGGCTTCTCCATATAGGTCAAAATAATTTTAATCGACCTGGTGAAGTACTTACTCTTGGATCTAACGTTATCTCCTGTATGAGCTCGGTCTGCTGTCCATCCTCGAAGTCATCGGGCGACTGTAGCTCGGGCGATTGAAGTTCGGGCGATTAAAGTTCGAGCGATTATAACTCGGGCGTTTGTAGCTCTTCCCCGCAGGAGTAAATGATTTGCGATGCCTCCCCCCCCCCCCCCGCTTTCGATTGTTGGGTCTTCTGGCGAGTGGGGCCCTTCGAATTTCTTGACATATTTGCAGTTGTTAGTGCATTCTTGGTGACAGGTTTCAAGTCCTGCGATGATTTATCCAAACTCATAGCTGTTTTTAATGTCTCCATAAGATTGTCTCCAAACTGTCACTCACAGGCTTGAGTTGCGTTTAAAGTTTCTTTAAGAGCTGGATTGAGTACAGACGTAAGTATATGACGTCTCGTGAGAGTCTCATCGTGCTGCAGGTCTACCAGGATGCGAGAAACGTCACTTAAAATCGTTATCAATTCCAATCTTTTAACGGTTTCATTTATCAGTAACTGTGATAAAATTGTGCTCACTGCTGCTAAGCACACTGATACTTTTTCTTGTTTATCAATGATTCGATAATCCCTCGTGACAAAAGGTTCAGTCAGGCAAGCTTTAATTTCTTTATTAGGCTTAGGCTGCTCGTATTGGACGCAATTATTAGGAATAGGGTATGTTTCGTATATTTTGTTCCAGGCGTTTTTCCATAGCTTCTAGAACCTCTGCATCAAGGATAGGTTCTATCACTTGGTCGTTCTGCTTTTCTCCGTTTGTTTTGGGTCAAGCATTACATTTTCTACGGATTGCTTACCAGACGAATTAAGATCGCTATTCTTTTTAGAAGAATTTACCTAAGAGATTTTCTCCGGAGTGAGCTGTTTTTCCCCCTGCTTATGTGACGGAGATTTTGACTCACCTAGAGATTTTTGAGACGAATGCTTAGCCCTTTTATCTGAATGACGATGGTTGGGTCTTCTTGAAGAAAAGCTGAGTGAACGTCTTTCATATCGTGGTCGCGATCTGTCATATCGGGATGGCGATCCCTCATATTGGGATGGCGATCTGTCATATGGGGATTCCCGGCGAGAATCATAACTTGATTCTGATGGCAGATCGTGTCATCGCTGCCGGGAATTCCTTGAAGAGGTCCGCGAGTTTCGATCTTGACTTGAAGATCGATTTCTTCCATGAGATCTTTTTCTAGGTGGAGACTCGGAGTTGGCGTTTCTGCCTAGAAACAACCAGAAAAGGAAGGATTTGTAAGAAACATATCTTCCAGCTTCGTAAAGTGAGTACTTGACTGCACTGGAGTGAAAAAATGGATCGTCCTCTTTCGTATCGAAAAAAGATTACATAAATGCATGTTACTTGCACCGATCTTTATTATATGTTAGTGAGAAAAACTTGTTTTCTAGCGGAAACTTGTCCTATCCGACAGAGAAATCAGGACGTTACTCGATCGTCATTACCACTTTTCGGTTTTTCCCTTTTCCATGTGTGCTCCAACATCGAGAGATTTTTAATCTCTCGATAAAACGTACGATGACGCTTGCACACTCCCGCTGACGCTAAGTATCTATAACAAAAGTGAGGTTATACTTACTTTTCTCCCCTTTCTCTTGCAGTCTGCGAAGTTCTTTTTCCTGGTTCTTCATTTTTTCCTTCAATCTTTTCAACTTTTTTGGAATTCTTTCCTCTTTTTATTGCACAGTTCAATCAGTGTGGCTAACCGTTTAGACACAAAGAAAAGGAATGATGGAACGGGACCGGAACGCACGGGCAGTGGATTGGGCAGTACATTACCAAAAAATTTTGGTATTACTGTCAACTTTGTGGCGCCATCGGCATGGGGGCAGGGTACAACAACTGGTGATCTAAGGAGGAGGCGCGTATACAATTGTATTTTACAAGCACATAAAATTTCGAGTAAAATTTTTATTTTAGATTGATTTTTAGCCAAATATATCGATTTTTGAAAACTGAACTAAAATTTATATATATATATAATTTAAAAATTTAAATTATATTAATTTATATAAATAATTGAAAATTATAAAAAATTGATAATTCATCACCCTTCATTTTACTTCCAAACCACTGGGAATGCAGTAGAAGAAGTGTGCCTAAAATGGCCAGTGCGATAATATGGCCAATCTTCAGTAAGTCATTAGGAAAGCGAAATTAGTATCGATTTTTAGTATAGATATATTATTTTATCAATTGAATTAACATTTCAGACGGGTGATTTCAAGCATAAAATATTTTAAGTAAAATAATAAAGCACGATAATAGTTTTAAATCTACTTGAGTAAGCATTTTTGATTAGAATTTAGACATAACAATTAGTAATTTACCTTGTATGCTTTTGTTTGTTGTGTACGGCCATTTGTAGTCCAAACACTAAGCTGTAATGTGAGTGTTTAACTTATGTCGAATTATAACCACCTAGCATTCGACAAAGCAAGCTCTTGCGGGCCGCACAGTGGTTCAGTGATGGATTTCGCGAACAAATCCAGCTGCGGGTCGCAATTCTCAATCAATTCACTTTTCCTGTTTTAAATTCTCATCATTTATGATGGAATGCCTTAGATTCATGTGAATTTAGACCTATCCAGTTTTCGTCAATTCTCGACGTTTTGAGACCCCTGAGTCAGAAAAAATGGTTCTCACGAAAATGTCTGTCTGTCTATTGTCTGAAGATGCGGTAACTTTCGAAGAAATTTTTTAATTTGAATTTCCTTTTACACACTGGTTTGTGGTCCAAAAAGACAGGTCAAGTTCGTAAGCCAGCCTTCTTCTGCCAATATTCATGGTTTTAGCCATGAAAAATCAAACAGAAAAGTAATAATTCAACTTTCCCACGAAACCACGCTAGATACGATAAATAGACAGAAGACCAAAATTATTTGTCTCTGAAAGTTCTACAAAGTTGCCTCCGACCATTTTTTAATAACAATGATAGTTTTTGTTCTAAGCGTGTAAAATTCCATAAGAAAATCAAAAAAACAATATTTTGGCTAAACAACGCGAAAAACGATGAAAGCTTCAACAGCAAAGTTACTCATCTCAAAAGGACCTGCGAAATTATCTGTTACTATTTTTTATATCTATATGTCACGCTTAGACTGGCATTAACAATTTTAAAATATGCATAAGAAATATTTTTGTTACTTATGTCGGTTCTAAAACTTGCCAAGTTTTGTATTGTTAATTCGAAACATAAATTTTCAGCAATTTTATATTGAATTAAACTTTCCTCATGGTTTCTCCCATACTGCAAATTTATGCTGGAAAGTATTCGATTTGGATGCATTTTTTAAAATTCTTTCTCGCTTTGTTTTGCAGTTTTTCAGCTAAGCATAAAAATATGATGTAAAATGTCGATTTTATAAAATTTAAACAAAGTTCAAGCAATGTTGAGCGCGAAGCGCGAGTATCCTGATAAGAATGTATTCCTCAAACCCGAAGGAGTTTTGAGCAAGTTATATCTAGATCATCACTTAATATTTAGGCATGAATGTAAATTAGCTGATTATCCAGGACTGAGCGCGTAGCGCGAGGCACATAACATGTCATTTTTATTGATAATAGGATTGAGACCAAAAGAGCCTTTGACTGTTATAGTTGAGATTTCCATGCCCTATAAACATTTCTAATAGAACCTTGACTTCATTCCTACCGAGCTTGCTTGCGACTGTGTCCAGGGATCCAAAGTAGAGTCACTCGGTTTGTCGTCGCTAGATTGTTCAGTGCCTCAAAGCCCTCCCATACTATTAGCGACGTAGTCGTTGTTCCATTCAGGGCCACTGTAGCAGCCCTGCTGTCTGTGCAAATGCGGATATTTTTTCTATTGTCATACTCCTGTGCCTGTGGATAGTCTGACTCGATACTTCTTGTCAAAGAGGTAGCGAATAGGCGTTTTGTCCCTGACCATGCTCAAGGTAGGCCTACTCGCGATATCGGTTGGGATCCGCAGTTCTGTGGAGATCCTTCCGCTGTTCACAATTTTCATTCTCAAAGCGGCCTTCGCAGCCGTGGCCTTAATGGTAAGATGAAGGGGTTCCAATCCTGTTAGTGTTCAATGCCGCTGTGGGTGTCGACTTCGAGGCACCAGTGACGCCTCTCAGAATCAGTCCCCTGATTCTCTCCAGTCAAGATTTCACAGTGGACAGTTCGACCCTGCTCCACCAGACCACCGCCGCATAGGTTAGTCTGGGTCGCAGGATCGCTTCATATCCAGGATGACTCCTAGGTATTCAGCTCATTCAGTGATTTCCAGTTGTTGTCCACCCAGTTTCAGTGTACTCGTCTGTACTTGTACCGTCTGGTGAATACAACCTCGTCCGTCTTTCTCGGATTGACCGATAATTCGGTCTTTTTTCACCAGGTATTCACTGTCCTAAGTGCTTACTGCATTACCCCGAAGAGCGCATCCAGATGCTGACAGCGCACGATGACCAGCACGTCGTCCGCGTAACCTATAGCGTGGTAGTCTTGTCTCGTGAGTAAATAAAGCAGTTCATAAACTACCAAGCTCCACAGTAGGGGCGATAAAACGCCTCCTTGCGGGCATCCCAATTCAACAGTTTCACATAAGTTGGTATCACCCTTAGTCGTTGTTAGGTTCCTGTTGCCCAACATGTGTCAAGTCCATTCTACGACTGTAGTTGGCACACCGTGTGCAATTATGGCCGCCCTAATCTCCTTTTTAGAGGTTTCGTTGAAGGCTTCTTCGATGTCATCAAAGGTTCCAATCGTGAAGCCTTTCTGCTTCAGTTGTCCTTCGATTAGGTTAACTGCTCCGTTTAGAGCCGTTCCGGTCGAGTGACCAGCCCTATAGGTATGTTGCTCATTGTGTAGTGGCCTACTAAACAAGACCTTGTCGCGGATCCACAAGTCTTTCCACCGTTTTTAGTAGGACAGATGTAAGGCTGATGGGACGAAAACCCTTGGGTGAAGTATAACCGATCCTGCCTGCCTTCCGAATGAAAACCTCTCTCGTTCCTCTTCATTCCGTCAGGACAAATCCCAGTGTTAGACTAGCCCTAGCAAGTCTCACCAGCGGCCCTAAGATGGACTCCTCAGACTTCTGTAAGAAGACCGGGTATATGCCGTCCGGACCTGGAGACTTGTAAGGGTTAAAGACTTCAGGGCCCACCTGACCCTGGAAGGAGAAACAATCTTGTGGGCTAGCCGCCATTGCGGGCCCGGTTGAGTCACAGACGATTTTAGATGTTCTTGAGGTGTCATTTCCTCTTCCCCAGACCTTATAAAGCCTGGAAAATGTGCCTTGATCAGGTGGGTCAGACACTGAGTATCCTTCTTCGGGCAATTTTAGGTGCCGAGAATAGCATTCAGGTTTCGAGAGAGCAGCTTGTCCAGTCTAGCCGCCTCTACCCCTTTTCACGATGTCTGTGCAAAAGTTGGTCCAGCTTTCTTGCTTGACCTTACGTATTGTACCTCTGTAATCATCCCTCATCGCCGTGAATGATGTCCATAGTCCTTTCGTTTTGCCAATGTTGACATCTCCAGGGTGTCCACATCCATAACTTACTTGGGCACCTCTGAGAGTGCACTCCTTAATTCAGTGGAATACTGATCCCAGCCCGTTCTTCTTGGATTTTTGATCCACATAGAGCCCAAGGAGAGGATAGATTCCAACTCGAACTCTATATGTGAGTGATCTGAAAGAGTGGGTTCGTTCGAGACCCTCCATCTTTTCACTTTGTCCTTAAGACTGACGGTCAATGACCTCTTCCCTGACCGAGTTGTGTAACGTCGGGGTACTCCCCGTGTTGAGAATATCTAAATCAGTATTTATTAAATATTCTAATGAATCTCTGGTTACTCTGCGAAGCTCTTCCAGCTTGCCGTTCCACCAGTGTGTCTCCCCTGCCTTTCGGAATCTTATGGGTCGACAATTTCTTTCATAAGTAGATTTAATGGCCTTCGTGAAAGTTTTGGCTGCCATTTCCAGGGTGTCGATATCTCTAATTGACTTGAGCACCTCTGGTTCGTTCGAGACTCTCCACTTCTTCACTTTTTGCCTAAAACCGCAAGAGCCCTCGTCTGGGACTCAGGAAACTGCACAACTAGGAGTTGCTCAAGTCCTCCCGTTGTGCCCTCTTCCTGAGGCCGGTCTTGCCTGACGATTCGCCAGTACGATGTCTTCAGTGAGGGGTTGAATCCCTCCAATCGCCGAAGGACCGCAGATGGATCTTCCAGTTTACCTGGGATCTAGGCCGTAGCCCTCAACATCCTTTGGAGCAATTCAACCCCACCCACTTTGACGTCTGCACTCCAATTGGCCTCCCTGAAGAGCTTGAACTGCTTCGCAATGAGCATCGAGTCCGGATAGCTCATTGCCCTCACCACCAGTGTCAGGGGGTTATTCCTCAGGGCAGCTGTCAGTCCAGCCTTCGACGACTCCCTGTTCGCCGGCAGCTGGGCTGGCTTATGCCTTTTTGTAGGCTTAGCCTCCCCGTCCCCTTCCCGGAGGGGTGTCGTCTGAACCCTTCCTTCTCTTCAGGGCCTCTGTGCGGATTTTCGGCATTGTTGTTGCCGATGTTCCAGCACCCGCAGCCATCATTCTAGCCTGTTGCGCTTGCCTCCTCAGTTTTCTTTTCAGGGTACCACTGATGCCTTTCTTTTTTTGGGAGGACTCCATGGTCGCTCTCGTCTCCATGGCCTCACTCAGCGGGACCATCGATCCGTCACTTTAAAGTATAAAAAGAAGTCGGAAATAGGAAAAGGGAGGGGTGGAAGGGTGATAGTGGTAAAAGCAATTTGTTAAGGGTGATATAAAAAGAAATTTTTACAAATAATAATGCAAAATCCGTGGCTCTATCTCAAATTAACACATAAATAAGGCGGTCTCTGGAAAAATCACCTAAGTCGATCTGAACATTTTTATTTGTCAAAATTGTTATATAGTTTAAATATTTGATTTTATGCTTTTATTTTATTTTCCCAGGGTAGTTATTTCTATTTCAAATGTTAAATGTTTTTAAAATGTATGCTGGTTTGTAAAAACACACCTTGAAAAGTTTCTTTTACAATTTTGTGCTAAAACCTAAGTCGACTTGAGTGTTTTTTTTTTAGAGAACGGCTCAATTCTTGAAAGAGAGAAATAGCTATGAGTAATTGCATTGTTAATTTTCGAATGAGATTTTCAATTAAAAGTATATTTTAATTTTTTAGGACGCTTGTTTGGTTACTGGAGGCAAAAATGTTATAAACCGGAATACAAGCCACAACCTACCTGCAAAAATTGGAGGTGATTTACAAGGTGTATCAGCGCTAGATTTGTCCGATGAAATGCAAGATGTTTATCAAGGTAATCGAACCAGAAATCATTTCCCTCATCGTTTGATTGGGTTTATGTATCAATTAGAATTGTCGGTACTTTGCTTACATAGAAAGTTTAAGTTTAAGCATAAATATCCTTCATTGTCATTAGGGTTTGGAGATTCTAATATTGATCAATTTAATCATATTGTTCTTCGTCATAAAGAAAAGTGTATTCACATACAAACTGAAAATGTAGAAAAACGTTATATGGAAGATGATATTAATTATGATAGATTATTTACTAAAGAAAATCGAAACTTTTCTATCAATATTTACTTTAATAGTTTTGTTAGGCATGCAATTTCTACAGTACGTAGTTCATCAAATGATATAGAATACCTGATTCTCTATACTAATTCAGGCTTGGATTTGACAAAAGAAATGAGATTAAAACAAGGGCGATCTAAAAATTTTTACCCTTTTGAATTTGATAACATAGTGAATTGTGATATTTTGCAAGACTTTTTATTTACAAATGAGAATACGAAAGGAGGAGGATTTTATCAATTTTCACAAGACAAAACAACAAGAGAAGAATTTTTAAAGCGATTACAATTTTCATTCGCTATGCAAAACGTGATAACAGAAAGACAATTGTCTCAAAGATTTGAAACAGAAATAAAAGAAGAATTTTTGGATAAATTAGTATTTGCAGTAAGTCAGCCTGAGAGACAAGAACTGAACATCATTATTAAAAATGAAATAGACAGAACTAGTACATTTCAATACGATTATACAGCATTACGAGAGAAAGTACTACGTGATTTGACAGGTGTAGAAAAGCATAAAAAACATGGGAAATTAGTCAATTATATACCTGAAATTATGTATGAATTCAGTTTGTTAATGCTTTTCTTGCATGACATGTTCTTGCATAAACACATGCTTTCCGTAAATTTTGAAGGGAAGAGTGACGGTGTATCTAATGACATTACTATTAACTACAGAGGTAGAATTACTTGCATGAAGATGCATACAGCAGATAGTAAAATTACTTATAATCAGCTATTTTTCTCAGGAAAATCCAAGATTAATACTTTTTCTATTAACAAGCATTTCATACTTTTTAATGAAGAATTGAAGAAGGATATCAGATATTTTATCATCTATACTAATGCAGACCTAGACCTTACAGAAGAAAATAAATTGAAACAAGGGCGCTCTAAGGATTTTTATCCTTTAAAATTTTCTCGTATCGATATTCAAAAGAAAAAGTACAAAAATTTGAGAAACTTTTCGTGTATAAATGAGAATGGTCTTTATCAATTTGCACGGGAAGAGACAAGAGAAAAACTCTTAGGTGTTTTAAAGCTCCCACCTTCTTCACGAAAAAACAAAGAAGAAGGAAGACTTTCTGAAGAAAATGAAAGAGAAATAAAAGAAAATTTTTTAAATAAACTAATATTTGCAGTTCGTCAACCCAATACGACAGGATTGAATAGCGTTATTAGAGATCGAATAAAAAACGATAATGAGTCTAATAAGGTTCCATATAATTACGAAGAATTAAATGAAATAGCTTCACGTTGGTCAGAGTCTCATGATGCTGGTCCTATCACGCAAAGAATAATGGAGGAGATTTTTGAAGATATAAAAAATAACAGACTTAATAATCAGAAGATCCAGAATAGAGACATTAATGAAGAAATTAAATTTGCTAAAAGTGTCGTTGGTAGAAAAGAAACATTTGCATTTTATCAGTTATTGGATTTTCTAATTGAAGGAGAAGGAAAAATATATTTAAAAGTTCTCAAAAGAGAAGAGATAAAACTATCTACTGTATCTAGTATTTTGTATGGAGCGGGAACCTATGCTGCAAAAGCTTTTGAAGATTTATATAATCTTTGGTTTGATAAGGAAGGAAAAAAAACACAATATTTAGAAACTCTAGAAGCAAAAGGAATAAATCTAAATACTGCATCCAGTTTGTTAAGTGGAGCTGGAGTCTGTATTGCACAAGCTTTCAAAGATTTATATAATCTTTGGTTTGATGAGAAAGGAAACAAAACGCAATATTTAGAAACTCTAGAAAAAGAAGGAGTAAATCTGTCTAATATGTCCAGTGTCTTAAGTAAAGCAGGAGCTAATGCTCCTCAGGCTTTCAAAGATTTGTATGATCTTTGGTTTGATATGCAAGGGAATAAAACTCAGTACTTGAAAACCCTAGACAAAGAAGGAATAAATCTATCTACTATGTCTAGTATATTAAGTGGTACAAGAAATAATGCTGCGAAAGCTTTCAAAGATTTGTATAATCTTTGGTTTGATAAAAATGGAAATAAAACCATATATTTAAAAACTCTAGAGGAAAAAGGAATAAGCCTAACCAAAATATCAAGTATTTTGAGTAAATCAGGAGCCAATGCTGCAAACTCTTTCAAAGAATTATATAATCTTTGGTTTGATAAAGAAGGAAATGAAACACACTATTTGGAAACTCTAGAAAAAGAAGGAATAAATTTAACCAATGTGTCCAGCATGTTGAACGGGGTAGGAGCCAGTGCTGCAAAAACTTTCAAAGATTTGTATGGTCTTTGGTTTGATCAGCACGGGAATAAAACACAGTATTTACAAACTCTAGAAAAAGAAGGAGTAAATCTATCTAATATGTCCAGTTTTTTGAAGGCTGCACGAACCAATGCTGCAAAAGCTTTTAAAGATTTGTATGATCTTTGGTTTGACAAGCAAGGCAATAAAAGACTGTATTTAAAAACTTTAGAAAAAGAAGGTGTTACGCTATCTAATATGTCCAATATTTTGCATGGGGTAGGAGCTAATGCTGCAAAAGCTTTCAAAGAATTTTTTTTCCTTTGGTTTGATTTAGATGGAAATAAAACCCAGTATTTGAAAACCCTAAAAGAAAAAAAAATTAAGTTATCTAATGTTTCCAATATGTTAAGTGGAGCGGGATCTAATGCTGCAAAAACTTTTAAAGATTTGTATGAACTTTGGTTTGATAAGCAGGGGAATAAAACACTGTATTTAATAACCTTGGAGAAAGAAGGTGTTAAGCTATCTAATATGTCCAATATTCTGCATGGGGCAGGAGCTAAAGCTGCAAAAGATTTCAAGGATTTCTATTTCCTTTTTTTTGATTTAGATGGAAATAGAACCCAGTATTTAAAAACCCTGCAAGAAAAAGAAATTAATCTAACTAATGTGTCCACTATGTTAAGTGGAGCGGGAGCTAATGCTGCAAAAGCTTTTAAAGATTTGTATGATCTTTGGATCGACGACGAAGGAAATAGAACACACTATTTTAGATCTCTAGAAAAAGAAGGAATAAATCTAATTACTATGTCCAGTATTCTAAGTGGTGCAGGAGCTAATGTTGCAAAAGCTTTTAAACACTTGTGTGATCTTTGGTTTGATAAAGAAGGAAATACAAAACAGTGTTTGAAGAACTTTATTAGGAGAAAACTTGGAAAAAAATGTTTTCGTATGCATAGTTTATCTGGTATATTAAGTGGATCAGGAGCTAATGCTAAAGTTGCTTTTGAAAAATTACATAGTATTTTGTTCAACGACAATGGAAAAAGAACAGGACTTTTGAATGATTTTTATAATGCAAGTTTTGAACCCAGTAATTTATCCGCTATATTATGTGGAGCAGGAATTAGAGCTTGCTCTATTTTAAAGAAATTGCACAGTGTTTGTTTTGATAAAGAAGGAAAAAAAACAAAAGTCTTAGATGATTTCTGTAAGTTAGGTTTCACGCCAGGTCATTTGTGTAGTATATTGACTGGAGCAGTAAATAGTTTAGAAAAATTTCATGATTTTTGTTTTACAGGGGCGACAAAAACGTATTTAAATCATTTCATAAATGCAAAAGAAGGTTTTCCGCCAAGTAAGTTATCTGCGATATTACATGGAGCAAGAGCTAATGCTTGTTCGGCTTTGAAAGATTTTCATGATATTTGCTTTGATGAGACAGGCAATAAAACAAGGTTCTTAGAGGATTTCCATAAAGTAGGGTTCAAGTCGAGTAATTTAACCCAAATATTATGCATGGCAGGAAATAATGCTTCATCTGTTTTAGTCAATTTTCATCAATCTTGTTTTGATAAAGAAAATTATTTAAAGCACTTCTTAGCCGAGAAAGAACTCTTTACACCAAAAAATTTATCAAAGATATTAGATAGAGTAGGAATTAATATTGGTCGTATCTTTGAAAAACTGCATGATCTTTGTTTTGATAAAAAAGGAAACAAAACAAATTATTTGAAGAGTCTTATCCAAAATAACCCGTTGAATCAGATACTTAATATTTTATATAAAAAAGTTAGAAAAGCTCCTTCTATTTCATAATGGTAGAATATTAATAGAGAACTGCTGCAAAAGTAATGCCTTTGTAATAAATAGTAATATCATGAGATATAAATATGATACAGATAGTGTAATTGGATCATGGATCCCTGCGACCGAAGTGTTCTAAATTTTTTATTTTTAAAATAGTTATTGGTAGTGTCATAGGCGTTAATTACCATATATCCATGAAGTGTATTCGTATATAGGAAAACTATAAAGTATGTTTACGATAGTGTGTTCTAGGATTGAATGTTTTCCATTTAAATAGTAAACATTTGCTGTGTGACTTATCATGATGAGAAGTTTCTTTTGTATGTATATCTTATTTTTATATAATAAAAACACATTTCGTCGCATGAGAGTTAAGATACGCCATGTTGGGTTAAACGAAATAACAACTAAGGTGAAATTTGTTTTTGTTTAACCAAACCTGAAAATAGCAATCTTTCGGGGTAAAATGAAGAACTGATTTGCATATACTGTAAATAATGGATTTTTAAGTTTTCTCCCTAAGAGTTATTAATCCACAAAATTGAACAAATCCTGTAAAGTAACGAATTTCAAAGTACAGTTTTTATTATTTTAGCATCAATAACACAGGCCAACAAGATTCCAGAACCAGAAACCAGAGTATACTTTTCCGAAGGTTTTTGGTGCGCTGAACAAGAATCTGGCCTCAGA
>JAUMHM010000004.1:1089444-1105139 GCA_032362435.1 Melikaiella ostensackeni
GTACAAATATCCAACTCAAAAAGTGCTTTCGACATATTGGGCTATAACCATCTTAAGTCTGAGATATATTTTTTTTTTATAATAATAATAATGAAATAACGTAGAGAGATGGAATGTTGATATCCGTCTCTCTATGTCATTTTAATTTTAATTTTAACATTTTTACCTGCCTCTAACATCACCATGTCTGTTTCGTACTCTGATACACAACTATCAATAGTACAGTACTCTTTGATTTCTTGAGTATAAAGAGTCAATGTACTTCAAAATTAATAGTTTAAGTCATCATTAAAAGGACAAATTACTGATTTAGTTGAATATGTAGATATATCATCAATTTCGAGAGATTTACTAAATACATGTGTTATTAATAAATAATAAACTATTTACAATAAAATTATCAGGTATTCTTAAAATATCATCGCCTATTTCACTATGCATTCAATTATTAACGAACTTTGAAAGTCGGTTTGCAAACTCTACTTCTGATGAATTCGTTCGCATGTTTTTACTTAAATGTAACAGGTCTTTATAATTAGAAATAATCATGATAATGAGACTCACAGTCCCATTTTGAGAATCTAGAAGAAATTCATCATTTTGAGACTGTCTTTTTTCTCATTTTGAGTAACGCCGCGTGTTGGACTGAATTGACATCCGACACGGGTCGCTGATCAATCTCTCTAGCAATCACCTCAGGTGAAGAACCTCACAAAGCCATCATACATCAAGATCCATATATAAACACTAAAACTGACTAATAAACTCATAGGAAAATCCATACTCTTTACCCCAATCGCATCCACTAACCTCCCCTCTGACTGGAACCTTGACGAAGTCTCTCTCACAACACTTTGTGCTTTGAGAGAGATGGGTGGGGAGGCTTAGCAGGCGGCCCTTGGGTCATGGAGGCAGCGGTGTTTGAAGTATCTGTGAAAATATGGAGCTGAGCCCTATAAACGGGTATTGCCCAGTTGGTTGAGGGGTGCGCTATAAACGCGTTATCCCCATGAACGGAGAAGGACGGCTGTCCCAGGTAGCGGTGTCGTGATCGTGTCAGAGAGTGTGTGACGGGGAACCCTATAAATGAGTACTGCCCCTGCTGCATGAGGGGTGCGTTATAAACACGTTATTCCCATGAAAATGATGGATGAATGTCCACACCCGTGAGATGCGAATGGATGGCGTATGAATGTGAGAGAAGACCCTATAAACGGGCGCTCTCGCGAATGACGGTTTTCCCCTTAAAAGGAAAACTATATGGCTGTTTAAGTGAAAGAAATCTCCTGGGGGAACACCGCATGGCCTCCGCAGCTGGCGACAAAGGTCAGTCCAAAAATGATCGTTCCCGCTTGGCATCACACTGGAAGAGCCCGTTGCCGAGTGGAATTTTGCCGACCCACGAGGGGAAGGGCTGATGTGAGCTTAGCTCTGCCGAAGTGGCGACTGCCATGCGGGATCTGGAGCTAGCCCCTTCGGGACCCTGATCGGGTAGTGCACAGCGAGCACATATGTCGGAGTCCGTGCTGCTCCGAGCTAGTTCTGTTCGTCCGTGTTTTCCGGGACCGGCAAAGCGGAGGTTGGGCCTCAGGGAACTGGGGTAGGACTGCGGTTCGTGGGTATACCCGTTCTCAACTATTCCGACCTGCTCCTCTGTGCACGATGCGCTCGTGAAGAAGTTTATGGACAATCAACTTGAGGAACAGGGTGAGGAGAAAGCTCCGGCTGCTCCTCTATGAGCTGAGGGATGGAAGGACATCCTCCAGCTCCTAAAGGAGCAGAGAAACAAAATCGAAAGGTTAGCCCGGGCGTTCAAAGATATCCAAGAGGGGATGCTTAAGAACAACCCGGGCCCTGTGAAGACGAGTGTGGGAGAGGCAGCTGAGGTTCTCGGTAGCCTCCTCTACACCCACATTTGTTTGGTAAAGAGCGGGAACGAAATCCAGAAGAGGCTTGATGCCGTTCCCGCCATCAGAAAGGCGATCGTGTGACAGAGGCCTCGATCGGCGTCTTTGGGGGACACGCCCAAACAGTGGTCCAGGGGAGAGAAGAGACAGGCCTCATCCACTCCTGAAGATCGAACTTCTGAAAAGGGGAAGGCCGCCAAGAGCCAGCCCTCCGACAAGAAGGAGGACTGGCAATTGGCGGTCAACAAAAATAAAAGAAAAAACAAGAAGGAGAAGAACAGGGCCGACAAGGCCGGGCCGTCGGGAGATGCTCCCAGCGGGGGCGAGCGGAGTAAAACTCCGAAGCGCCCCCTGACTGTCAGGTCCGCTCGGTCTAGCGACGCCATCCGGGTTTCGGCGAAAGACGCCGACATCCTGAAGGAAATGAAGGCGCGGGTCAACCCCATGGAGGCAGGACTTGAGGTCCTGAGCCAAAGGAGGACGAGAAAGAAGGAGATACTCCTCGTCCTCAAAAAAGGAGGGGATGTCCCGGCCTTCAAGAAGGCGTGGAACCAAGCCATTGGCGAGCGCACCGATGTTCGGGCCCTCGTCACCACGAAGGCAGTCGAGGTAAGGGACCTCAACAAAACGGTGACCAGGGAAGAGGTACTGGCAGCGCTTGGCGGGGGGCTGGGTAAAAAATAACTAGGGGCATCATGCAGACTCTTCAAACGCTTCGGCCGAGTGAGAGTCGCAGTGGTACAACTAGTGGGGGCAGACGCGGAAAGTCTGCTTCAATCAGGGAAACTACGTCTCGGATGTGTTAATTGTCGCATCCGGGAGCACGTCGAGGTGCCGAGGTGCTTCAGGTGCCTTGGATACGATCATGGGTCGCGCGACTGCAAGAATCATTCCCAGGGGAGGACTGGAGAGCCTGCTCGGTCCGACGCGAGGAGCTTTTCACTCTCGAGGAACTAAAGAGAGCGAGTCGAAGGCTAAAGGCCAGTACGGCACCGGGGATCGATGGTATACCAAACGAGATCCTCAAAGAGGTGATCGAGGTGTACCCGGAGATCCTCCTGGAAGCTTTAACTCCTGTCTTCGGGAGGGGAGGTTCTTCGCGGACTGGAAGAGGCAGAGAATGGTCCTCCTTAGAAAGGGAGAAAAGCCTTTGAATAAGCCCTCATCCTTCAGACCGATATGTATGTGGGACACAATGGGGAAGTTTCTGGAGGACTTGATTCTGCAGAGGCTTCAGAGCCATATCCAAGGTGAGAATAGCCTGTCGGAGAACCAGTTCGGCTTTCGTAAAGGCAGGTCCACAATTGACGTAATACAGACTCCAACACAACGTCTTTTAAAGATTTCGCCCTTTTTCCTCCTCATAAAAAAAATATAATAAGATTATAAATAAATTTAATTAATTAACATAATACAATAATAATATAGCGAAATTTAAAAATAACGAAAGTAAAAGATAATACATGAATATATAAATAGAAAATATATGAATATATATACACTGCTGTCCCGCTATAGAGACCGTCTCGGGGGTACCCTCAATGACCTTCGTTCTATCTCAAGGCTCTCCAAACCATGAACAAGCAGGGACGTATGAACCATTTCTGTTGGAGTTTTGTTTCAAAAAAATATTTTTTTTTTGTATTTTTGCCATTTTGGTTTCATAATATCATAACGTAAGTGAAAATGTTTGTGCTCGAAAATCAAACTTCATCAAAGTACTGATTTTTAAGTATGTACGTACATATATTAGGGTGACTATTTTAATGGGAGAAAAAAATTCCTTGTCATTTTCCGGTTTTTTCTCGGTTCGCAAACATTTTTCGCGGTCAATAAAATTGAAAAAATTCAAACTCTAAAGCTAAACATCTTTCCATTTGAAGTAATGAAAAAAAAACTACAAATTAAAGCACTCAAAGTGGAACCTGGTTTCGCGTAACCTAAACCGCGAACTGAAGCAAAAGTCCTGCGAGACTTTTACAGCTGACTGAAAATGACTGAAGCAGGCGACACGATTGACCGCCGAGGGTTCTGCCCGCTTTTTCGTGTAACACCAAAATTCATTTAGCAGCATGCAACAGCCCGAACGAAACTTAGAACCTCGCTTCGAAAGTATTGGTTATACACGCGCAAACTAAAGATACGCGCTAGTGGAGTCAATTCGGTCCCGAGCGGAGAGGGGGAACGGGCACCCTACTCCTCTTCGCTCACTTTCGCTTCATTTATGGCTAAAATATGCATTTAATCAAAACTTCGTATAGGAGATCACTTATGCAGAATTTCATCCTATACAACTTTTATTACAAACTTTTTCGCGTATCTTTAGCCGTTATCGAAAAAAATCGAATTTTTGGATTTTTTTGGTCATTTTCGAAATACCCCGACGTTGATGAGATCTCAAATTGGGGGGGGGGGGGGGTGGATTTATAGCAAGAGTCTTACGGGCTTTCATGCAAAAATTCACCCTTATGAGTCATTTTCACTGGAGAAAGCTTATTTGTCTGGACTAATTGTTAGTATAGAGACTGTAGAGAGAAAAAATAATTGTTGTTAAGAACTGTTTTGATAAGACAGATTGAATCATATTTTAGTATTGTGGCACTATCTTGTTATATTTTCAGTATTGTTAAGTTCAATTATTAGTTTATTCATGATACTTGTTAATTTATCTTTACTAAATTAATATTCTGCGTCACGGTAATTTCGAATGCGTGAATTTGTTGGCAGTGTATTCTTGTAACGTGGAACTATTCACGCATTCGAAATTACAGCAACGCAAAATATTAATTTAGTAAAGATAAATTAACAAGCACCATGAATAAATTAAATATTGATCTTAATAATACCGAAAATATAACAAGAAAGTGCCACAATACTGAAAGATAATTCAATCTGTCTTATCAAAACAGTTCTTGACAACAATTATTTTTTCTCTTTATAGTCTCTATACATAGAAAGTAAAAAAAAACCTTCTCTCTAAATATTAATTGAACTCTTAGACCTACAATTTTATTCTTTGCGATACATATTCAATATCTTCTTTCCACAAGTAAACAAAACTCTCTCTATTTATGAGACATCATTTTAGGAGATTCCTTCATTATCAGCACAAATGTAATAATCAAAGTTTTTCTTATAGGTCATACAAATGAAAAAATAAAATGAACTCATGGAAGAAGAAACCTCGTTATAAATTTGCTACAAGCGAAGTTTTGTAAAAAATTGACCAAAAACAATTTGAACAATGTGCTGCTAATATAGAATAGAGTTAATATATCCTCGTTGTTCTGCGAGTTTGTGTCTAGATTGTATGAAAAAATACGTGTACCTGAAATGTGCGTGCCTTGCTCGGATATGAAATAGAGGTACGAAATAATTATCAACGCTCAATCAATCGCGGTCTTGACCACTTTATAAAATGATACGAAGATGTCGATTTCTAAATGAATTCTACCCTTGAAAAATCGCAAGAAATTGTTTGAAAATTATATAAAGATTCAGAGAAAAATCATAATGATTATATTCTCGTACTTCTAACTAAAATTGAAATTATTCTTCACTTACCATGTGTATGAAAAATATTAGCTCCTCTTGTGATAATTACATGCAAAAATCAGTTTGAATTTCTTTTTAATAATTAGCACAATTTCTTTTTATATAACTTCAATATGAAACACGTCCTCAAACAACACACAGCAACTGAATGGTTCATATCACTTTTATTGTTTCACATTATCACATAAGCAAATCATTCAAATTATTTTCTCTCGTGTATGTAAAACCTTTCAGGACCTGTTTCACCCACGATTTTCCCAAACAAAATCGTGATATAAAACAATTATGTCCCAAAATTGTCAAGGATGAAGGATGTAATAAATCATGACGAATCTATAAGAAACCCATTCAAATTGAGTACTTTGTAACAAAGCGTAAATAGTGAGAAAGATAAATTTAAAATTCCGCACTCAATAAGGCTCACACCTAGAAAGAATCAAATAATAAAAAATCACAAAGTACAAAAATACAAGTACAAAAATAAAAGTGAACAGAAATTCTTTGAGTACAAAATAAGACTGAAATTAGGTTAGAAAAATTGTGAGCACATTTTGTAATCAAATATAGTTCCTAGAAACATATACATATTTCCGAAATAATCTGATGAATAATTTCTTCTAATATAACAAAAATATTGTAAGCAATGCTTTGAGACTCTAGTTTACAAAAATAACAATATATATGGTATACGTAAGTTTTCATATAATTCAAATTTTTAGCACATGAATTAACCTAATATTATATAAGCCACTCTACTTACGCATATACATTTCTCTTCTTTTTATTCTAATCAAAATCATACTATTTTGTATCTTATAGCTAATTTATCTAATTTCTACTGAGCACCATTTTACAGTATTGAAAATTTTCAAATTTATGTATGTTTCAGCAAAATGGAACCTGCAAATGAAAGGATTAACTCAAACAAATCTGTCGGTTTAATACAGTCACTCCGCGAAATCACCACACAATATGATTTTTCAATTCCCTATTATCGAGTACACTCGAACTCTCATATAATCCCATTCAGTTCAAGGATTCCTAGAATTGCTGGCCGACTGCTGGCCCACGCAGTTTCTTAGATCGCGGGGCGAGAGACGGTGTTCGACCAAGCGTGAAACACCAGCAGCGTAGAGACAAAAGTGCAGTGCGCGGGCCCTGATGTTCGTACTTACGTTTGAAGATTGCGTAACATTAGGAAATGGTTCGTACGGCCCTGACTGTCTACGTTTCGAGGAAGCTGGCTTAGGAGCAAGGCCAGTATGAAGTAACTCTCGAGACTGTCCTTATATTGGAGTTTGAGTGTAAATTTTTCAAATACAAAAACACCAGCGCAAGTACATACTCGTATGATGGCGTGCCAAACAGAAAAATCAAACGAAAAATATGTCAAAACTGGCGAAGCTACCGTCTTAAAAAAACCAGCGAAAGACAACGCTACCCGAAAAATTCTAAAATTATTATCATATATTTATTATTTTAGCGAAGACCAATTGCCAGGAAACAATAATGATCAGAGTATCCATTTCGAGAAAATTAAATTGTATAAATGGACACACGCATGTGGACGATATTACGAAATAGGACATCATGTCAGTGAACAATCATCATCTTATTTAAAGTTACGAATGCAGACCAAGACGAGGTGTTTGACAGTTTCTGAAGTTCCATGTTGCAAATCAATTACATAATACAAGATCAAAATAAAAGTAAGGAAAACTTATAATTACATATTTACATTTGAAGATTTGAAATTTAATGAATTATAACTATTTATTTTAAACAGATTTTTAATTAAAATAATTTCCATTCAATTATTTCAACATTTCAATATTGCCTCTTCTCAATCCCTATTTTCTAGTTTTTTGAATAGAATTTTGAATGAAAAAAGAGAAAGTTGCGTTAGATTTAGATTTTAGATATAATTATTTGTAATAAGGTGAGTCGGTCTCTTCCGAGACGTAACAGAAGTAAGAAATTATTTATATTTTTCGCGATTTTCAAGAGAAAAAAGTCACTTCTTCCGGTGCCATGATATATTCAAAGAACACAGTCACAGGCCGCGACACTTCGGTGACATTTATTGAATTTTAAGAAACGGATGAGAGCTTGTCGTCAGAGTGAAACATATTGTGATCCCTGATGGAAAAACTATCCAAGAATTTTTTGAAGTATAAATTTACTACATGCGACGGGAAGTGATAAAGTATTTTCTGAAAATGATGTGAAGTGTAAATATAATATTACTTCTGTGAGATTTATTAATTTTTAAAAAATATATAAGAGCTTGTCGTCAAAGTAAGCCCTTGCCGGTTGTATTCCTTGACGGAAAAACAACCCAAGAAACGTTGGATTTCGTAAATTTGCTGACATTTGACCTTTTTTTCAAAGCTCCTCTGTGATATTTATTCAGGAACTAGGGGAGAGCGGGATGCTCCCACTTCTCTCTTTCACGAGGTCAGAGCGAGCGCACAGCAGGTACGTTCTGATCGGCTCAGGGCCCGAGTGAAGAGAGTATTTTTGGTGTTCACTCTGGTTACGAGCTGAGTGCAATACAATTTCAGGTATACGTCTTCCAGTAAAAGAGTCTCATAGAAAAAAACTATCTGTTCTTCGGATGAGCGAGCTACTCTAAGGAAATCATAAAGAGATTCCCTCGTGAGCGAAGGCCTTACTCTCTGCGAGCCTTTAAGAGGCCCTTGATGTCCAAAATTTCGTCTCCTTTTGAAAGTGCTATGTGCTTCAACCAATTCATCGTTTAACTAATGCCAAACGAACGAAAACGGTTTAATCAGCCAATGTTTAATCGAATTATTGTAGTTAAATGAGCTAACCCAGGGAAACGATAAATATAAATGAATAATCGTTTAAACAATTAATCACCTGGAGTGCAATAATGATCGCGTTCGTGATCGTAAAATTCACTATCATAATTTATCAGATCATTCATTCATTCATTTAATTATTCATTCATTCATCGCATCTTGTATATTTTTTTTTTAACTGAAGCATCACTCGTTTACGTCGAGTATTTGCCACCACCTCGGACCGGGAGTCACAACATCCAAGCGTTAAGTCGTATTCAGACGAGCGGTTCCCGGTTCCGATTACGGTTACGATTGGAACCGTCGACCAATCAGCGCGCAACAGGATCCGGTCCCGGTTCGGGTTGCGCGTTTAGGTTTCTCTCTGTTTTCAACCGCGGCGATTTCGACCGTAGCCAATCACAGCGATCGATGAAGTCACGTGACTCGTCAGCTGTTGTCAGCTGCCTTGAAAAAAATACTCGCAGACTCTCTTCTGCGATAATAATTAATCCTATAAGCATACACATCAATTTTCGCTTTTCTTGGCGATTATATTCTTCGCCCATAATGTATGTCAATTCATGAGAATTGTATGTCCTAAGATTTTCTCGATACGCTCCCAAACGTTGGAAAAGTGGGACAACTCTTCCGCTCTGTCTTCATTCCGCTCCTAGTCCCTGCATTCATTAACTGGTGGAGAAAAATTAAATAAAGAATTCGAATATGCCAGTAAATCGAAGGTAGAAAACAAGAATGTGCAAGAATGGCCAAAAATGGTCATTAATCAATTCATTGAATTGAATGTAATTTTATAATAAAATAATTAATATCTACATAAGTTAAGAAGTAAACATTTGAAAATAATAAAAACGAAATCAAAGAAAATCAATCAGTGTATTCGACAGTGTTATGTTTATATGTTCTACTGTTTACTTATATAATCTATGTTTGTGATAATAATAGATTATATGTTCTCCTAATTGCCCTCCCACACCCGTCATTTCATATTTTATGTCCAAATTGTATGTATAGATAAGGACATAATTTTTTATGAAATATATAATATTTTTATAATATTTAATTTCTACCCTTTTGTAACTTTTGTAATTTTATGAACATTATCACATAACAAAGTAACACTGTTTCGTAATTCTTTTTGTAACTTATCTTTATCTGTTATAGAGACAGCTCTGTATACAAGGGAGTTGATGACCGATTGCTTTTGGGATGGGTGGTGGTGAGAGGAGGCATGTAGGTACCTGTTTGTATGGGTGGGTTTTCTGTAAACTTCATTTCCTAATGTATTATCAGATCTTTTGTAAACTAGTACGTCCAAGAAGGGCAATTTTCCGTTTTGTTCAATTTTCATGATAAACCGGATATTAGGGTGTAATCGATTGATGAAATCGGAAAACTTTCGTAGTTCTCCTAGTCCATGTCTCCAGATGACAAAGTAACACTGTTGAATTTTTAAACTTTTGACCCTGACAATTGCATTTGCAAGTATTTTTATGTCCATTTTCGTAATCAACGCACGAAAATACGTTGATTCATGAGGCTGGAAAAGGGTAGAGGGCTACTGCAGAGGGAGTAGGGGTGTATTACCACTTATCTCTACCCTTTTTCCAGTATCGCCCCTCCAACAAAAACCCTACTCTGCATAATATCTGTTTTTATACTCTTCGGGCTGGAAGGAACTACTGGAAATGCGTTAGGGGTGTGTTTTCATTTGCGATAACACTTTTTCCAATATCGCTTCATTAACAAACACGCTATCCCCTTGTATGCTCTCTTTTATAACTTTCGATGTGCATAAGGTGGGCATAATGAAGAGAAAGGCTACTGGGACGGGGGTAGGGGTATGATCTTACTCAACCCTACTTTTTTTCCAGTATGGCCCCTTTAACAAACACGCTGCCCTCTGGCCTCAAGAATGCCTCTTTCTGCATTTTTATTCTCAAAAATTAGTTTTCTTCAGTTTCGAACTCCGAAAATGAATTTCGCGGGTATTCTTATGGCTATTTTCGTAATCAGCGCATAAAAATACATCCATTTAGGAGGCTTCAAAAATATCGGAAGTGTGTGCTTTTTGGAACCTCACCACGGTACTTTTCAGGAACAATATACAATTTATACCTCAGTTTTACGGACACAACGTATATTGTCCTAGTTTTTAATACATTCTGGAATATTCGTGCAAATCAGTCAATAATTGACCGAGATATCCAATACAGGTAGAAATATCGATTTTCAGTGCAAAAGAAGAGCGAAAAACGATAAAGAGCGAACTACGATTCTGGTCAAAGGGCGATCTTCCAGATAATGATTTTCCATTTTTATAATACCTTCTGAAAACTTTTCATTTCATCGTCCTGCCAACAAAATTCTGTTCGTCAATCATGCAAATTTAAATGAGGGTGTCGTTCCTTCTCGTCATCGATGCGCCATCATTGAGGTATTTCGTATCATATATCAATTAAAATTAACTATCACGTTAAATAATTTTGTACGAGCTTCTCACTTAATTTTATTAGGATTTTACACAAGATTTTTTTCTTCATATTATACACTAACTGGATTTGAATCGAATCGCTAAGATTAGACTTTCTTCAAATATTCGATAATTTCGATTTTAAATATCTTTTAGAAATGTATTTAGAATGTATTTTAGCGTATTATATTTAGTCTGATTATTTTTCTCAATTTTATTGAACATTTATCATAATATCTTGATAGTGGACATGCATCAATATTGAATAAACAGATAATTTAAATTTTACACTTTACATGTTGGATTTCTAATACTCATTTTTGCATGAACCAAGAGCTTCTTATAATCTGAAATACATATTTGACCTATTATGTGTTCATATTTTTTAAACAAGTAGTTAAACTCTTTCAAGTCATCTCAACAATATTTTGACGAATCATGAAAATTGTCACAAGCTTAGAAAAAAACCTACAAATGAATTTCAAAAAAATTTTATAAATCAATGAATAATTCTGTTTTCGGGAAAATTATGGAGAACGTGAGAAAACATAAAGATGTTATAATTGTTACAAAGTGGGAGGGTAGATATGGAGCAAAAGCTCTGATTGCAAAACAGAATTTCAAATGCTGTACCTTTTTCAATGAAAATTTAGTTATAATAGAACTCAATTACCTTCAGGTTAAATTTGATAAACCCATATATATTGGATTCACAATTTTGGATGTTTCAAAATTGCATACTTATAATATTCATTACAATTATATCAAAAAAACATATGGTAATCAAGCTGAATTACTTTACACTGACACAGATAGTTGAATCTATCATATAACGTTCCTGATATATATGAGTATATTAAACGAGATGTACATCTTTTTGATACTTCAGATTATCCACTAGGTAATAATTATGAAATACCACTAGTTAATAAGAAAAGTTTTAGGCTTAATGAAAGATGGAACTGATGGTAAAATAATGACTGAATTTATAAGTTTATGTTCAAAACTATAAACATATAAAATTTTAGGTAAAAATAAAGAAAAAGAACGGGCTGAAGAGTAAAAGCATCTAATTCAAAAACAATTACTTTTGATGATTATAAAAATACTCTTTTACATTTTCAAAACTTAACTGAAGAACAACATTTAATTCGAAGTAAAAAACACGAACTTTATACTATAAAATAGAAGAAAGCAGCACCAAGTTGGCATGATGACAAGAGAGTCATTATTTCTAACAATACAGACACTTCACCATAGGATTATATACAATAATGAAAATTTAATTTTTGGAAATATGTTTTTTCCTAAGGTTGGGATTGCAAAGAATATGTAAAATCTCTAGAATATTCTTTCATAGTACATAGCTGCTTGATTTTTAGCTCTCCTCTTCTTCTTCTAATCAAGGTACCCCATTTCAATAAACATCTTCAGCATGCTCATGGTTCATTATCGCATATTTTTTCTTTCTCTCTTCAACCCATAAACTTTTTTTCCTTCTCGTATAAATTACAATGCTCTTGTATAAAAAGACCCAGGAACACGGAAGTTTCATTTTCATTTCGCCTGTCCGAAAGTGCTCAGTCCTCTAACTCGTCATCTTGCCTGCAAGAATCCTTATTCTTCAATAAAAAAAACAGTACTCAGAGCAAGCTGATTTTAAAAAAATGAGATTTACCTTTCAATTTTAATTAAAAATTAAAAAAAAAAAATTTTAATTTAGATTTAGAATTTTAGATTTTAATTATGGTTTTTGAAATAATTTTAACTTTTTCGAACAATTTTTTTAGTTTTCAAAATTTGCTATTTTTAAAATTAGTTGATTTTGATTGCAATCATTAGTTAGTATAATTTGACTTTTGTTTAAAATAACAATTTTTTTGTATTTTTATTTGTTTCAGATCACCAGAAAAAATAGCTGAATATTCATATGTGATGACGGACATTAGGGCCCCAATTGACTGATTATTGAGTAACATTACGATCACTAAACTGAAAGCGGTACTACTCCTGTCAATCGCCATCAAAGAACACAAAGTGATGATGGATGATGTTGTTGCCGACACAACAGTTGTTGTTCGATTTCGAGTGCTTGAAACACAGTTGATTACGGAAGATAATGAATATTTTTTCAAAAAATGTAATCCCACAACTGATGTTGAATTGTCGGTAAGTAATTTAAACAAAGAAAGAAAGAAACAGTTTTTTAGAAATTGAATCTGAGTATTTAATTTTATAAAAAGAAAAATGACTTTTACTTTTTAAATTAGAAAATCTATTTGATTTGAAAAAAGCGTTTACAAAATTTTCGATCAAACCTAACATTTTTCTTTCAATACCAATTTTTTATAGTGAAATAATTAACCATTTTTTTATGTTTTTGTTTCAGAGCAACCTCGATGAGTATTCATATTTTCTCGTTGACGTTCGAGCAGAGCTCATTCCTCAGCTGGATGCCAGACTGAACGCACTTGAAAATGGACACCGAGAATCTGCAGGTCGTCAAAAAGTTGCATCAGTCTGCTACAAAAAAGTACCCTTGTCGACATGTAGACATCCGTGGCATTGATGAAACGTGGCAAGGTGATCATGTTGAAATGCTTCCTCATCAGACGGAAAACAATGGATACAAATAAATCTTAACAATAATTGACATATTTTCAAAATGTCACTGCCGCAATGAAATCTATATTCGACAAAGGACGTGTACCAAAAAATTTACAAGTTGATAGAGGCAAAGAATTTTATAATTCATATTTCGAAAATTTAATGAAGCAACATAACATACATTTTTATTTCATATTCAGTAATTTAAAAGCATCAATTTGTGGGTGTCTTAATCGTACTTTGAAAAATAAAATGTGGATGAAATTCAGTTTGCATGGTAATTATAAGTGGTTAAATATTCTGACAGATCTGGTTTCTTCTTATGATGGTACCAAATATAGAACAATCAAAATGAAACCCAAAGATGATGCTTAAGCAATTCGAGAAAAAATTGTTGTTGAAAGTATATAAGGAAAACTTTGATGTTAAGCGTTCATTTAAGAAATCAAAATGTAAAGTTGGAGATAAAGTTCGCATAGGTAAATTGAAACATATTTTCAAAAAAGGTTATACTCCAAATTGGGCAACTGGAATATTTACAAAAAGTCATGTCAAGAATACTGAACCAGTAACGTATATTCTCAAAGATTATAAGGAAAGTCCAATTTCTGGAAGTCTTTATGAATCTGAAATTTCTAAAGCTAAATATCCTGATGTTCATCTAGTTAAAAAATTATTCAGAAAACAAGAAAATGAAGTGTTCGTGAAATGGTCAGGATACGATGCTTCTCATAATAGTTGGATAAATAAAAACGAATTATAAATAGAATGTACACTAAATATCTATATTTTATCAATAAAACCGCACATTAACATAAACATGTGTCTTTTTTTCTCTTTAGTTTTAGTACCTATTCACCAAAAAAAACAGGCTTTGAAATTTAATCGTATATAATCTATTCCAATATTAAAATATATGCACATATAAAAAGCTTCTGAGCATGAAAAATTGAAAGTTACATCAAAGTAGTTCAAGCAATTATTTATTAACACTTTTCACTTTATTCTTATTAAATGAAGCAAAATTCTATGTTTGTACTTCAGAATATTTCTCAATCGCATTCTGTGATAAATTTTTCATGTTAAAAGTAATCGTTTTTAAAAATAAACGTTTAAATTCTAAATTTTTTTGAAAGTGCACATTTTTCAAATGCTTTTTTAAATGAACATTTACCATTTTTTTTCACACATAATTCAAGACTTTTTGCCCTTAAAACTCCACTTGTTTGCACCAAAGGAATTCAGAAACTATTTCCATAATAAAATTGTTCATGCTTTGCAGTGGTATACTGGAAAATTCTTCACATCGTTGATCAATACAAATGTAGAATTTCTTTAGGACTGTGAACATTGATTCTCTCAACATAAGTCAATAAATGGAATTTCTTTTTTCCGTTTGCTCCAAAGTGATAAATTTATCCATGTTGAAAAAAGACCCAAAGCGTATGCACAAATTTCCACAGTTGATTAATCCTCTCATTTCTTCGTCCCCGTTAAATATTTTGTGATAATGTTGAAATAACTTTTAAACATCTTCCAATTTCCAATGTTTAAGGAGAGGCTGATACGAGGGTGACTTGACATGAACTTTACCACCGCGGTCAAGTTTCCATTCTTATCCTATTCTGCTCCCACGATAATTCGTTTCGTAAACTATAAATTTAAATTATACGTAGTTCCCAGCATGAATAGTTTCTGTGGCAGATATGACATTTTTTAGTTTTCGATAAATTCAATAATGTTGTAGTATCCACACAAATATTTAATTTTCACCTGATTTTTTTTACGCAAATTTTTCATTGGCTCAAGCAAATTTTTATCCTCATCGAACACTTTTATCACTCGTTTGGGTAGAAACACAGTAAACTTATTTTCAAGAGCAACAATAATTCTTGATCCGAATTGTGTTTGCACTCTTTCAACGTTCGTAACCACGAAGATTTTATTAATCTTCAATTCTTTTATGGGCAAGATATCCTGGAGTTGTCCAACTTCGTTGATTTTCTCAAAATTCATTTTTCTTCACTTAAACTAAAGTTTTTCAAATTTTTTGTTAAATCTTGAAATTTTATTCTTTCTTCAATCAACTGCTCCACTTCTCTAATATTTATTGAGAAAATGTTCATGCGAATTGTAAATTCACTTTTCTTTTCACTACTCGGCATCTACGATATCTACTCTATGGTTAGCTCTCAACTGAAAAAAATCAGTCGCACGCCCCTTTATATAGACCCCCACTTTTTTTTAACTGAAGCTGTTATTGTCACCAAATCCCATTTTGCACATACCAGCCTTCATCAAAAATCTCAGAAAAATAGTATGCTTGTC
>JAUMHM010000004.1:1105239-1118296 GCA_032362435.1 Melikaiella ostensackeni
CCCCCCCCCCCCCCCCCCCCCCCCCCCCCCCCCCCCCCCCCCCCCCCCCCCCCCCCCCCCCCCCCCTGGAAAGGTTTCTGACGTAACACTGTCAAGATATATTTTTTTTTATAGAAAATTGCATAAAAAATGCTATTTTTGATAATACATGAAGTAAATTTTTTTTTCTCAAAGTAACATGAAAGCTGACAAAGTTCTGCATTTAGGGCAATTTTTGACCCACGCGGCCCCCTCGTTTTTTTTCGCGTTTCTAATGAGTTTAGTTGTCAATATGCCTTCGATAATGAACAAAAAATAATTAAAAATATAAAAATATTAGACTTCAAAATCCAAAATACTAAAACAGATAAATTTTCAACCCAAAAAGACGCAACTTTTTGAAGACAGTTGAGTTTTCAACAAAATAGTTGAATTTTTAACCATATAGTTGCATTTTCAACATAAAAAGATGCATTTTCAACCAAATGGTCGAATTTTCAACAAAAAAGTTGAAATTTCAATAAAAAAGACGACTTTAACAAAATAGTTGAATTTTCAACAAAATAATAAAGTTTCTAACAAAATAGTTGAATTTTCAACATGAAAAGATGCATTTTAAACCAAATGGTCGATTCTTCAACAAAAAGTTGAAATTTTGACCACAAAAGACGACTTTAACAAAATAGTAGAATTTTCAACATAAAAATATGCATTTTCAACCAAATGGTTGAATTTTCAACAAAACAGTTGAATTTTCGACCAAAAAAGATTACTTTGATAAAATAGTTGGATTTTCAACAAAATAATTAGGCTTTCAAGAGAATGGTTGAGTTTTGAATCAAATAGCTGAATTTTTAACTAACAAAAATGAAATTTTAACCAAGGTATAGAATTTTCAAATAAAAAAACATAAGTTTACAACCAAGAATGGAATAGTTAAATTTTTAGTTTGAAAAGTTACCTTTCAACGACGGAAAAAACAAACTTTCAACCAGTTGAATTCAACGAAAAAAACGAATTTTTAATAAAACAGTTCAATCAGTTTCAAGCAAAAAAGACAAAATTTTCTGTAACCGAGTAGTTGAATTTTCAACTAAAGTGACGAATCTTCAACCATTAAAAAAAAATTACAAAGTAGTTTTACCTTGAAGAAAGTAGTTGATTTTTCAACCAGAAAGGATGCATTCTCAACAAATATGTAATAGTTGATATTTCCATCAAGCAAGATTTGAATTTGGAATAAAAAATAATTCAATTCAGCCAAAAAAGACGAATTTTGAACGAAATACATCAATTTTCAGCCCAATAGATGAATTTTCAAGTAGAGAAGATCAATTTTCAATTGAAAATATAAATTTTCTATCGAAAACGGGATATTTGCATTATCAGTTAAAAAAATTAATTCTGAACCCAAAATAAATGAATTTTCATGAAAATAGTTATATTTTAAACGAAAGAGAAGAAGTTTCATTAAAAAAGATAAATTTTCAACTAAAAATGGAATAGTTACATTTTCGATTCGAAAATTAATTTTCAACCAAAAATGAAACGAATTTTCAACACAATAGTTGAATTTCCAGCCAAAGAGGGGAATTCCTTTAATCTTTCAACCAAAGAATTGAATTTTTGACGAAAAATATGACTTTTTAACAAAATAGTTGTATTTTCAACAAAATATTAAATTTTCAACCAAAAAAAATTAACTTTGCGCCAAAAATAGTGGGATTTTCTTATCAGGTTATACTAATTCAGATCGCATTTAAGCGAAAAAAACGAGAAAAGGGGGAAAAAAGGTAAAGTTTCTTGAATACAGGGGAAGAAAGAAGAATTATTTTAAAAAGGGGAAAAGAGGGGAATAGGGAAAGAGTGTGAAGTCTGAAATATGAAAATGATTTTCAAACTTCTCAAGTTATTATTAAACTGTGTCGCTGCAGGGCCATCTTTCGCAAAATTCGCAAAATTTTTTAAAAATTTATCATCAGAAAACGTTCTAAACGTTGTCTTTCTTAAAAATCGAAATGAAATCTACTTTCTTATGAAAATTTTTGGTATACTAAAAAAGGAACACCTAGAAAGTTCACAAATCAAAGCTAGACTTCGAGACTACCCGCTTTTCCGACTCATTAGAGACAAATGTACAATAAATGTACAAACAAATAAGAAAAAAAAGGAAGAAAAAGGAAAAAGTCAACCAAAACCAACTTCACGCTCTTTCTTTTTTCCGTCTTTTGCTTTCTCATAGAGGAAGCTTTGTAACGGTAAAAATTTCGAAAATTTATAAATTCGTTTAATTAAACGTTCCTCAATTGAAAAATGTCTAATACAATATTCTAAGCAATTGTCCGAGTGTGTGTGCGCGTGTGTGTGTGGATGTCACACTTTCTTGTGAACACGATAACTTGAAGACAATTTTGTCTCTAATGAGCCGGAAAAGCGGATAGTCTCGAAGTCTAGTTTTGATTTGTGAACTTTTCGGGTGTTTCTTTTTTAGTACACCGAAAATTTTCATAACAAAGTAGATTTCATTTCGATCTTCAAGAAATTTTAAGGTTCAAGGCTCGATGTTTTGGTGGAACGACACCCTGTCGAGCCTGCGTAGCGCATGCAATGCAGCGCGTCGGAAAGCCACCCACTCTAAGGGTGATCCCGCGCTGCATGAAGCATGGAAGATCGCTAAGGTGGCATATAAGAAGGCCATGAGGAGAAGCCAACTCCAGTGCTGGGAGGACTTGATCGGAGAGGTCGAGAAGGACACATGGGGACTTGCCTTCAAGATAGTCACCAAGAAATTGGTGACTCGACGAAGGACCCCGGGCCTAGACGTTCCCGATCAGGCGAGGAGCTTTTCACTCTCGAGAAACTAAAGAGAGCGAGTCGAAGGCTAAAGGCCAATACGGCACCGGGGATCGATGGTATATCAAACGAGATCCTCAAAGAGGTGATCAAGGTGTACCCGGAGATCCTCCTGGAAGCCTTTAACTCCTGTCTTCGGGAGGGTGGGTTCTTTGCGGACTGGAAGAGACAGAGACTGGTCCTCCTCAGAAAGGGAGAAAAGCCTCTGGATAAGCCCTCATCCTTCAGACCAATATGTCTATTGAACACATTGGGGAAGCTTCTAGAAGACTTGATTCTGCAGAGGCTTCAGAGCCACATCCAAGGTGAGAATAGCCTATCGGAGAACCAGTTCGGCTTTCGTAAAGGCAAGTCCACAATTGACGCCATACAGGCGGTGGTAGACACCGCCATGGAAGCAAAAAGAGGAACTGGTAAGCGAAAGGGATTCTGTGCGTTAATCAGCGTTGACATTCGCAACGCGTTCAACTCCGCGAGATGGAAGATCTGCATCAAGTCGATGAAGCGCAAGAAGGTGCCACCTTCTTGAAGAAGGCTACCTGTTGCGAATAATAGACAACTATCTAAGCGACAGGTGGGTGATTTGCTAGGGCGATACGTGGACTCTTCAAGAGGAGATGACTTGTGACGCTCCTCAGGGATCGCGGGTAGGGCCATTCGTGTGGAATGTCATGTATGATGACTTTTTAATTTTGAAGAATCGCAGTGCGAAAAGCTGATTTTTGAAGTCTCGAAAAATTGTCACAGTGAAGCTAACATAAATCAACAATTAATTCAGGTTACAATCCCAATATTTCTTTGTGAAATGGAAAAGATTTTGGAGTCCTATGTCTTTTCGCAGTGCAAAAAAATTTTAACGATCCGCAGAATGGGAAATATAAACTATTTTTACAATACAAAGAATTGAAAACCTAAAATTAATGTTTCCAATGCATGCGCATCACGCTAATTCAAGATCATAATAATATCTGAAAAAAATTTGTGAAGGTGTTCTCATTAAACACAAAAAAAGGTTGTGAGGATTACTTGTTTCGTGAGAATTCTGAAACACGACATATATTGCTCTTTTGAATAAAAATTTATGTTGAAATTCTAAATAACATCAAATTCCTCATCGTACCAACATTCTCATGCAACATTGCAAAATTGAACGTCAATTCAGGTTGACAAGTGGAACTATAACATTTCAAAATTGATTGTTATTTATCAATCGGTGGCTATTTGTTAGTTAAATCATTGTTATGACTGTTAGAGAGTTTCTTTCACACTTGCATGAGCTATGCGATTAAATATTATGGATTTTCGAATAGAAATCTCCGATATATATGGTTCTGCTAGGTGAGGTCCATGAGACACAATGTTGGTTTGGAGGTTCACATTTTTTCTACACAAGGTAGTGAAAAATTCTTGTATTTTGCAAAATGAGGCAGAAATAATACGATTTTAACACATTTCGGAAGAACTGAAAAATCTTGGAATTTACCTATTGCATGTTCCTTCTTAAAAGAGTATGCAAAATTTCAGTTTGATATTCTCTACATTGTCATCATTCCGATTTAAAAATTCTTCAATCTTGAACTCATAAAATTGGAATTTACAAATTTTCAGTTGAGAACACCCAAAGTTCCATATATAGGATTCTAATTTCGTTCTGTCAAGTATAATGTTGTTTAGCTTTTAGTGCTAAGAATTCATAACTTGAGATTAGAAATTACAAATTTTACGCCCTTGATACACAATGTACAATTATTGACTGGTCTTTAGAGATTACATACAAAATCATATCAAGTAAGATTTATGCCCTCGTTCTTTTGAAAACTTCGCTTGAGTTTCAAAACCCCGATGCGAAGATGCACTTACGAAACGTGTAAATTTTTTCTCGGCGCTTGAACGAACCCATCGCGACGAGTCTTTATCGATAATTGTAACGTAGTGGCTAGCCTGCCGGCGCCGGCAGCATTGTTCGTTGCCGGTTGTTTTTATCCTCCCGGGTGTGAAGTTCCGAACAGCGTGTACCGACGTATTTTTGTGCATTTTATTTTTTATTTTATCTTATTATATCTATTTATATTTTATTTACTTTAATTTTATTTCCACGTATTATATTTTCTGATTACGAACCTGGCCATGAAAATACCTGCAAATATAATTTTTAATGTTAAGACTTGGAAAAATTACATTTTTTTGAAATGAAACTTTTTTTGGAAAGGGAGTGAATTAAAAAAAATGAGCGTCCGCACAACTGCACGACAGGACAGGGTCTGGATTGAAAAATCTCTCTGTCTCTCTTTTTTCCCTTTCTCCCTTTCCCTTTAAAAGGGAAAGAGGGTAGAGGGGAATAAGGAAAGGGGGAAGTTTCACTTCTGTCGTGTGGTCTTCCTGCCACACACTGTTTTTTACGAAGTTTATACACTATCTGTACTAGCCAAAAGCATATTTTATAAGCATACGGAAGGGACTGTCGCGCATTTTAGAATAGGGCCATGTAATTTGAGAGTTATTTTGTAAGTTTTGGGCTTTTGACGCTTCGAATGGAAAGTTCCATGTATGTATCACACTTTATCGTCGATTTCCGACTCAAGAATTACGATTAGCGACCCCTGGAGGAAGAAATGCACCCCTGTTATTGGTCACAGAAATAATTTTAGTTAAACTCCTAACCCTTTCCAACATCTCGTTGGGGCGGAAAGGTATCCCTGTGACTTGTCACAGAAATAATATTGGTCAAACCTTTAGCCTATTCCAACGTCTCGTGGAGAGGGCAGGAAGTCACCTCTGTGACTGGTGACAGAAATAATATTTGTCAAACTCCTACCCTTTTCCAACGTCTTGTGAAGGTAGCGTGAAAGCACCCTTCTTACTGGTAACAGAAATAATGTTGGGTCAAACACGCACCCTTTTCCAACGTCTCGTGGGGTCTGAAGGCACTCCTGTGTCTTGTGACACAAAGAATGTTGGTCAAACTCCTACCCCTCTCAAACGTCCCATGGCGGGACGATAAGGCACCCTTGTGACTGGTCACAGAAAAAATGTTTGTCAAACCCCTGCTCCTTTGCAACGTCTCGTGGGGTGAGAAGGCACCCCTGTGACTGGCCACAGAAGTAATGTTGGTTATTCCCCTGCCCTTTTCCAACGTCTCGTGGGGGCAGGAAGGCACTCGTGTGACTGATTACATGAATAATATTGGTCAAACCTCTACCCTATTCCAAAGTCTCGTGGAGACGTCAGGTCTTGCCAAAAATATTATGACCCTAGATGCAGCTCCTCACTAGCGAACCTATAATAAGTACCAAGAAATAAAAAAATGATATTAGTTAAAAATAGATGGAGATTTCTTTTTCTGACCAATAACATTTTTTTAGTTCTTGGAACTTATTATAGGTTCGCTAGTGAGATGCCTCAACTAGGTTTATAATATCTTTGTTCTTGCTTCGGTGATAGTTTTGAATTGTAGCGATGTAATAAGTGCTGGAGTAAGCATTATGTCAGGTTTTCGAATGAGAATGAATTACATATTAAATAATAATGGCCTATGAAAAAGATACTTGTAATTACGTTGTGATTAGTGTAAACAGGCGAATAGCCAAACTTCCTGTAGCATTGATCCCAACCCAACCTAATCTTTATTCCAACTTTAGCGGGTTGACCAACTGCGCTTACGTTGCGCAGTGCATTTATTGGCTGCAGGTTGCGTGTGATTCAAAATTAATATGAGTTGTTTTAGGCTGTGACGTCAACTTGCAAGACGGCCGATACCGAGGGTCAAACAATTGCACTAGACAAATGAGACGAAGCTTGATTGTTTTCAATATTTTCGTAAAAAATAGTTTCTCACCATAAGGGTTTCTTGACATTTTTTATTCTTCAAAATTTATTCGAACAAATAATAAAATCGATCATTTTTCATTTTACTTATGAGCATTTCGTGAATCGTGCACTCACTGTATAATGAGAATACTCGTCACAATATGACTAAAATAAATGCAAAAGAAGTTACGATTTGAAATCACATCAAAAGGAGACAAATGAATTTGAAAAACTCTCAATAATAAACAAATAATTTCAGCATTTTTGATAGAAAACTAATGTTGCCATTTTATTACAATACTTATCAAAATTAATTACATTTTTATACTAACTCTCCAAACTAGTTTTTGAATTTTATAATATATCTTACAATATTTATATTCAGCTAAAATAATTTTGCAGCTTATTTTACATAGAATGAAGAAAGTCTTCTGACACTGAACCATGAGAAATACTTAAGTGAAGGCGCGTTCTGCCCTGTTTTGTAAGAACACCGTTAACTCAGAAATGAGTGAACCAAGAAAATCGACAAAAAATGTTAGAAACTACTTTCAATTAGAACGTTTATTTGAAATAAATTTTTATAGTTTTCAGGATTTCGTAGCCTCTAGCAGAATTCTGTATGGTTTTGATCCGGTATCCATCCGTCACATAAAAAAGGAGAAGTGAGGGGAAATGAGAGGTAGTAAGGGCATTAGGAGTAAGTAAGGGATAATGAGGGGAGGTTAGGGGAAGTGAAGGCAAATGGGGGGTAGTCAGGTGATGTAAGGGGAAATGAGGATCAATGAAAGGAAGAGAACTGATGACAGGGAGTACGGGGAAGTGAGGAGAAGTAATGGGTAATGAGGAGAAGTGAGAAGAAGTAAGAGAATAGTAGTAGGGGGTAGTGAGGGGAAATGAGAAGTAAGGAGTAGTGAGGGGAAGTGAGGAGAGGGTGATAAAGGTGAGGGATACGGGAAATTAGAGGGTGAGGGCGATAAGAGGGGAAGTGATGGGGGATGATGGCTAATGAGAGGTGGGGAGAGGGATGTGCGGCAGGTAAGGGTAAATTTTGGGAGGGGGAGATTTGACCTACTTTATTAACGACCTAATAGGTTCCAAACTATTAATTACGTACTAACTGTACTGTAACTGTCCTGTACTTACTATCTGTGCGATGAGTTCCCGGGAAACGATATCGACAGTTCTGAAGAATACCGTCAAATCAAATGAATATAGTATTTACATATCATTGATTATTTTCGTAATTTAATTCATATTAAGTTATTCACCAATAATTTAAATCACTATTATTGAACATACTGTTTAGTTATTAGAGTTAATTAATGTTTGATTGTTAGGAAATAACATTCCTAATTAAATATTTGGAATACCTGGAAATGAATAATAATAATACCAATATAGTAATATCAATAATCTCATAATATCAATGTTATAAATTATTATTATTAATGAATATTGATATTCGTTATGAAGCGATTCATTTATTGAATTGAATATTAAAGATCAAACATATAATTAATATTCAGTTTGAAAACGTTTCAAACCTAAAGCAAAGAAGGTATTTTCATTTAAATAATGATATTGAAATTATTATTTGTCTGAAATTTTGAAATTCATATGTTATCATTTCACTGAGTTGTGGGTGAAAGGAACACAATCTTCGTATACAATTATCTGACAAACCTTCGTAATTTATTAGATATTTGGACATAAATATAACTGAGGAAGTTGAATGCTGATTGTTGATTATTGTGAGCTACATCAGTTTGATAGAAGAAATGTAAATATTTAAAAGTATGTTTCAAGGTGTGAAAAATATATCGAAAATGAAAACGAGTGCTTACATTTGGAATAAATAAATTAATTTCCCAAATATTTTTGCTATAAACCAGAATTTTTTAATTTACTACCCTTTCAATCTGAACAAGTTTACAACTAAATGAATCTAAATAAACTGCATCCTTATTCCATAGATGTTATGAAACCAGATTCTTCAATAATAACCATTCAGTTTTTCCAGCAATCGACAGTAGATATAATATATCGATTATCGATTACCAGCTCCTGAACATTTGATAATATAAATGGTTTTCGCAGTTTTCTAATAGCAAGCAAACAGTTTGAATAACTATCTTTTAATCAATAATTCTTATTAATCGAGGCGTTTCTCAAAACAAAAACTTCTTTGCTGGCTGCTTGATTTACGGAAGAACGCCGTTATTTTTCATAGTATCAACAATTTTCAAAACTGGTTTGCATTCTTAAGTATTTCCAATATTTCAATATTTTATCTATCCTTTCATTCTTTCGCAAATAGAACCGTAAAAGTATTGTAGAAGAACAGAAATATTGAAGAATAATAATAATTATGAGATTAAGAAACAAATTTTAAAAATCATCAAATGATTATTTATGAGAACATTCGAATGAGTTCTGAAATTTAGAAATTAGTAATAATTTGAAGATTCCTTGAGATAAAAATTAAATAAAAAATCAATTTTGTTTATTGTTTTTTCTTACGAACTTGAAAAAATTGATTAATTTTGAGATTCAATATACAAGGTCTACATACATCCTTGAGTGTTTAATATAATCTGTATTTTTGGATGACAAAACTTCACGTTCAATCATTTGATGTTAGAAATGATCTAACAATAATTAGGATCGCAATGAACACTAATTTTATTGCCGTAAATTGAAATATGCTCAAACAAATTATGTTTGTAAAGAAATGTTGAATTTCAAAAATAAATAAAATTTCCGAATTAAAAAGAATTCTATCTTGAATAACAATGGCCTATGAAAAAGATTCTTCACCAAGCTTCTTATCAAGTGGGTCAACTTATTTTATCAACCATTGTGTTCATTGGGCTCGCAAAAGCCTCAAGAGTCTTCTTCATCAACTTCAAACACTGAAGTCCACGTCTTCATTCTCGCAGCTGTTTATATTTGCATTCATATCAGAGGAGAATCTTTGTAGAAAAAAAATCAATTCAACGCAAATTAAGAAAAAAATTATTATTATTGAAATTTATTTATGATTAAGAATATTACATATGAAATGGAATAAAATTATTAATTGATTGATCAAGTTAAATTATATATAACAGTCGACTGTGAAGTCGATTTTCGTTCAATCTCTGAGATACAATCAGAAAATATAAACGCAAATGAATCCTAAAATAAGGGAATCTATTCTAAATTGTTTCGAATCTAGATAGCGAGAGTTCTATGAGAAAGTTTCCGTAGTTTAAGATTAAATCCGAAACCTTAATCCGGTTGATTTGAAGCAGTGAAAATAACTTGAAAAGTTTCATTAGAAGCTTCGAAAACATCGTTGTAACTTTAAGAAATTACCAAATGAATCTTGCAGTTCTATTGAGTGTAATAATTGTGTTTTAATAAACGTCTAAAAATATTTGACAATTATATGCAGTATACATATATTAATACACTTAACTGTGGATTGAAATCATATAGATTTGACTCCTTCCTAGAATTTCCGCCGACTCGCATTCGTTAATGAGGAGGTCCAAAGGGCAGAGAGAGAGAGAGGTGCAGTAAGTAGTTCCGTAGCCACAAAGCGGGCACAAAGTAGGTTCATCCCTTATAATAACAAAAACCTACATTTGGACATTAAACAGTTTATTAATATAATGTGTTCTTACTGAAAATGGTTCATGCGACCCTGAACGCTTACGTCACAGAAATTCTTGGAAGAGCCTCACGGCCATCGCATTCCATACTCGACTATTTAGGATTGGAATAGTAAAATTTTTGAGACAGACCATAATTAATAGAGAAAAGTAATGCGAGCTGAATGTTCCTCCTAGTGAAATCGAAAAAAATTTTAGATTTCAATCTTATAAAGTCACATGGCAGAAATAATAATAAATCTCTTCATTCCTAATGATTCATATAGAATTTCATTTATTCATTTCATCAAGAGGCTTAACATATCACATTTTTCAAAACTGGATTGAATTGTTATCAATTTCAATAACTCTCATTTTCAATTCTTCTGAATTCATTTGAATTATTTTAAAGTCACTCAATTCTACTCAATTCAATGGCTTTTTTCAGTTTTTTTAATTCACCCTGAAGCTTCTTGAACTCACATTGAACTCTTACGCATTTCATCAAATTTTTGTTAAAATCGCTTAAATTATTTCATAATGACTCCAAATTCAATGAAGTCAATGAATTTTCAAAACATTTTTATGTTTTTTTATCAATTTCATCTTGAATTTTTTTCAATTTCACAAAATTCTTTCCATATCCCTTGAATTCTTCTAGGTTTACTCGAGTTTTATTCCATTTATTGTTTTTAATTTCTATTTCATTTTCCATTTACTTCTTCAATTCAGTTGAGTAATTATATTTAATTCCCTCAGATTATTAAGAGCTTCCTCAAAATTTCTTGAATTGTATTGAATTCTTCTATATTCATTACAATTTTACTGAAATCAATGGCATATTTTGTATCTTTTGAATTTCATTCAATTTATTTGGAATTCAACCTGAATTCCGTTAAATCTGTCCTGATTGGAAAAAAATTGTATTTTTCTGAACTCACTTAAATTCATGTGAATTCACTCAATTCTACTGACTTCAATGGAATTTTTTTTAGTTTATTTTGATTCACCCCTAAGTGTTTAAAACTCACCCTGAATTTTTAGGCATTTTATTAAATTCTTTTTGAAATCCCTTTGATTTTTCTGAAATCCCTTTGATTTTTCTGAATTCAATGAAATTTTCAAACATTAAAAATTTCTTAATTTATATTCATCTTGAATTTTTTTATCAATTTCATCGAATTCTTTTCTTCAAATGAATGTTGTTTGAACTCCCTTGATTTTTTCTGAATTCACTTAAAATCTGATGAATCCAGTGAATTTTCTACCTATTTTTGAAATTTCTGAAAATTCGTTTCGAATTTTCATCAATTTTATCTTGACTTTTTATTAATTTACTTCAATTCTGTTGATGTGATTTTGTTCAATTCACTAAAATTCTGATGAATTTTATCGGAGTCTCTTGCATTTTCTTGAATTCTTCTCAACTCACTTCAATTCAACTGGAAACAATGGAATATTTTGTATCTTTTGATTTTCATTTAATTTATTTGGATTAATTTGGAACTCAACCTGCATTCTATTCGATTCGCTTGAACTTTTTCGAATTTTCCCTGAAATCTTTCGCATTTACTCAAATTCATCTAAATGCACTCAATACTACTGAATTCTATGGATTTTTGAAATATTTTTTGTGAATTCACCCTCGAGTCTTTTAAACCCATCTTTTTCTTATTTGCCTCAAATTCCTTTAAAATCCACACAGATTTTATTTCATTTATTGTTTTTCCTTCGTCACAGAGAATGCTTCTTTCCTTTTTTGGACTTCCTGTCCAATTCACTTAAATTCTGTTGAATTCGCCCTGAATTTTGATTACTTCCATTTCATTTAATTGAATGGAAATTTTTATTTTTCAAATTTTGTTCAATTCACTCCGATTCTTATGAAAAATCATCAAAGACTCTCTAATGCCTTTTAATTCTTCTAAATTCTCCCCAATTTCACTGAAATCGGTGGAATATTTTGAATCTTTTGAATTTCTTTTTATTCATTTGAATTCATTTGGAATTCATCCTGAGTTCCTTTGAATTATTTCAAATTCACTCGAATTTTTATGAATTTATCGTGATTTCTGGTAGATTTACTTTCATTTTTCTGAATTCACTTTGAATTTAATTGCACAATAATTTTGTGAACATTATTAATTTTTTTTCCAAAAATTCATCTAGAACTTTCATCAACTTCATCGAATTCTTGCCATTTCCCTCAAATTCCTTCAAGTTTACTCGAATTTCATTTTATTCATTGGTCTATTATATTTTTTTAATTCTTTTCAATTGACTTCAATCCTATTGAAGTAATTTCGTTCAATTGACTCAAATCCTTATGAATTTCATCAAAGTCTCTTGAATCCCCTCGAATTCTCCTAAATTCAATTCAGTTCTACTGAAATTAATATTGATTTTTTAATTTTCGTCAATTAATTTGAATTTACCCTGAAATTTTTGGATTTCAACTTGAATTGTTTTGAATTCTCTCTGGATTTGTATGATTTTATCCTGAACTGATTGAAATTCACCTGGCCTTCTTATAAATTTCATTGAATTCTCTTCAATTCTTTTGAATCCAGAAGAGCATTAAGTCACAGTAATTATACACATTAGTCACTTCTTGGGTTAGAAATCGGTCACTTTTGATTTCTCTTACGGTTTAAGGTAGATGTCCCAGTAATCGGGACGGTCCCAGTAATCGTGAGTTTTGAAGTGTAAACGCCACAAGTAAGTATTTTCCGCATAAAAATACAATCCTAAAATATATTTAAGTGAGTTTGGACAGTGCT
>JAUMHM010000004.1:1130720-1156496 GCA_032362435.1 Melikaiella ostensackeni
GAAGAATTGAAATCGGCCGAACGAGAGCGCCACACGGTGACGAGTCCTAAAACTTTTTGATCAAGGTGGTATGTCGGTTTTCGTCTAATCTCCTCGTTTTGAGATACCCTGAGTCGGAAAAAAACGATTTTTACTAAGGTTTATTGTGAGGTTTATCTGTAGGTACGATAACTTTGGAATGAATGGTCATTTTGGATTGTGTTTCCGCATATTTTTTCGAGCCCTAAAAAGAAAGGACGAGTTCGTTAACCAGTCATTTTTGTCCAATGGTTATGGTTTTACTCATCGAAAGTGCTTTTCAAAAAATTAGAGATTTAATTTTCTGGCCGATTATGCGAGATACGGAAAAATTACTAAGAAGCAGAATTGTTCACCTCACAGAGATCTACAAATTTGTTTAAAATTATATGATTTCGGATTGGAAGCTTTAAGAATGAATAAATTCAAATTTGAAACGTCAAAAATCAAACAATCTCAAATCATTTTATTTTTTATTATTAAATATATTCATTATATTTTTTTATTATTACATTTTATTTTCATTTTATCATCATATAATTTTCGAAAAATGATTAGGTTAGACGCGTTAGTTGTGGGCGCTGTACTGATGGAGCTATTCACTGATAAATTTAAATATTTTCAGTACACATGCGATTGAATAGTTAAAAACTGCCGTGTGGATTGACTAACAATTTAAGATGACGCTTATTCAAAATTTACTTCTTTATTCAAGATTTTTTAAAAGTTATTTCGGAATGACCGTTCCAAACATGCTTAAGGTGGCCCAAAACTGGTATGTCTATCTTACCTCGATTAGAAGGCATGAAGTTGCGCATTTCTCACAGAAACAAAAGAATAATTTTGCAGCTATAATAATTAGGCAGATAGTCAAATTATGATTTAGCAAAGAATTACTTTTTAAATAATTGAATAAAAGTGAAAGTACCCTCATGAAGTAAGTTTTGAATCTTTAGAAAAAAGTATTCAAAATTTTAAAATTGCTCGAAACTTTTTGAATTCTTATACAATATGGTTGGCTCGGTAACTTCATCTTCATTTTTCGTCTTTGAAAAAGTGTACTAAAAGCCAATCTAATCCTTTAGTTGTTCACAAATTACAGACACCACTGTGAAAACATCTTTTTTTTTATATGTTTAAAATTATTAATAACTTTTTCGGGATCAAATTAAAATTTGGACAATTTCCGATTGAAAGTCTCAATAGTGAAGTAATTTATCTGAATTCGTTCGAAATTGAATAGTTCTGTATTGGAAATTCATAAATTTCAATCGCTAAATGTTGTAAAAATTAAAAGTAAAGTTAATAGGTAGACAATTTTCAGTCTTTCTTTTCGAATATGTCGGATGCTGATTGCCCGAAACGTAGCATTGTTCAATTTTGAATTTTTTTTCTGGTGAATCCCTTTGTTTAGAAAATGTTCAATTTTAAATTTTTCTGTCAGAATACTTTGAAATAAGAATGGTTTAGATTTGATGGCCTTTACTTTGGAATCGCGCAATCCCAAATGCTCTTGATTTGGAGATTGTATAAATTTACACTACGAGTATATAATTGTGAAGGCGTTAACATTAATAACATCAAAAATATAGAACTTCAACATCTTTCGATTTCAAAGAGTCTCGAGTGGCGACCCTGAGAGCTGTTGTTGGCGAAAATTTTTGCTGTTCAACACTTCATTGTATCATGTGTCGCTTTTTCAAAAGTTTAATTTTTTTGTTGTTAATGTTATTCTTTAAAATTAAAACAAAAGCTACGCGTCCTATCAAAAAATAAATAGTAACAAATTTGTAGATCTCTTTGTGTGAACAATTTTTGTCTATTATTTTTTTTTCGTATCTTGCGTCGTTTGACCGCGAAATGAAATTTTTTATATTTAGTACTTTTTCAACGCAGAACCGTTGGTAAGAAAGGCTGGTTAACAAACTCGATCTTTTTTTTGGTCCCTTCAATTACAAATATAGAACTTCGAGAACTTTCAAATTCAAATAATCTCGAGTGGCCACCCTGAGACCTGTTTTAGGCAAAAAATTTTGTCGTTAAACATTTTTTTGTATCTTGTGTCGCTTTTCCAAAAATTATTACTTTCTTATTTTTAGTCTTATTTCTCACGATTAAAACGAAAAGTAAGCGCTTCATCAAGAAATCGTCAGTTAGAAACTTGTAGACATTTTTAAATAAATAATTTTTGTATGTTCATTTTTTTCGTATCTTTTATATTTTTATAGCAAAATAGGATTTTTGATCTCTTAGTATTTTTTTCGGTGGTTAAAACCAGAACCGTTGGTCAAAAAAGGCTCGTTGACGAACTCTACCTTTCTTTTTGGTCCCTTATAATGTATGCCAAAGCACAATCCAATTCGATTAGTCTTTCAAGAATAATCCAATATACAGACGACACTAACGATGACAACAGACAGACACCAACGTATAGTAAAACCTATTTTTCGGATTCAGGGAGTCTCGAAACATGAAAATTTAATGAAATCCGCGAAATTCAATTTTCACATAAAACCAATACCTTCTCATTGAGATGAGAATGTAAAGACAAACTATGCCTCCTACCAAAAAATGTTGGTAGGAAAGTTTACAGGGCTTCGCAAGCAACAATTTTAATATCTAAACTTTTTTTCGTATCTCGCGTTATTTGACTCAAAATTTGATTTATCGATTTTTCAAGAAAATTCAAAATGTTGTTATGAAAATCTTGTAAAGCTTTTCAAAAGCAACGTTTTTCTCCTCTTGACCCTTTTCCATATCGTGCATTGTTTGGCTTAAAATTTTCATGCTTGTTTTATTTTTTCGAATTAAAAAGTCGAGCAATATATCTCTATTACTTTTTTCGATAAAAAAAAAATTGTGAGAGTCATAGCATTTACAAAATTCAAAAAGAGAAACGAAAATGAAAATTTTAGGTCGCGAGATAAGAAAAAAATAGTCACATTCCTTAAAACCTGTTTTTCGGATTCAGATGGTCTCAAAACGTGGACACTTGACGAAAACGGGTTGGGGGGGGGGGGGGGGTGTAAAATTTTACACAAATCTTATAACTTCTCTGAAGAGAATGAAAAACGAAAACAAGTGACAAACAACAGCAGCTATGCTTATTCTTTTTTGATGAGATTTTGTCCTGGCTGTAAAAACTGTTTACAGCGGGCTTCGCGTATGCGTGTTATTATTGTTATGTGCATAATTTTTATTTTTCCGTATCGACATTTCTTACAACTTTATGGATTTTTTTTGCTGAATTATAAATAAAAGTATGTCACATCTAAATCGTGATTTAAATAAATTGAGAAGCAATGTAATGAAATAAAATTTACTTTAATCACAAAAACGGTAATTTGGCAATGAATGGATTTCAGCCCATACTCAAAAATGAAATTTAAACCTGCGCATCAGGGTGACAATGAAACACCTGAATATTTTGTTTTCACTCGTGCCAACTCTTCAGATTGTTACTTTTAGCAATTAAATGAATGCGTATTTTTTGTTTTTTCAAATAAAAGATTCTAACCGATCCCTTTAGATATTCTCAATTATATAACCTCAAAAATACATTCTATGGACTCCCTTCAAAGAATACCTTCTTGACAAAAAGTTATCCTCTATTTGTTCTTTTTTGGATGAAATTATTTTTGGCCTTCCCTTAAGCCTTATCAGAGAAAGAATTATCTTTTGAAGCATGGAAAATTATTTTTATGAAAAGAGAAAAATTACGGGGTGTTTTTCCAAAGAGTTTTTTCCCCATCGTATAGAGTAAGCTGTTTTAAATAATTATTTCAATATACCCTGAGAACTGAAAACTTAAATATACCTACTATAGAAAATATGTATTTCCTATACTTTTTTCGTGATCATAGGAAAATGTGATAGAAATTCTTATAGCAAAATCATCACACAAAAATGAGTATAGAAGTAAATAATATTAACATATTTAAAGGATTATTGCAGAAAGTAAAGATACTGTAAATAAGCTATTCATTTTGGACCACTTATATGAAAGTACACACAAATTGTGATATTTATGAGTAATAATTACATTTTAAATTATTATGACTTTTTCATATGATAAATTGAGAAGGTTAAAGACTCCAATCATGCTTTAAATAAAAAAATTGTAATTGTAATAGATTTTAGCAATTTAATTAATTTGACTGACACTAATATCACAAGTAAAAAATGACAGACATCTTTTTTATGTCCTGAAAAAAAAACATGAGAAAATGAAAAACTTATTAACTTGAAAGGAAAATTAAAGAAACGTAATAAGTAAAGCGTAAAATACATTTTCAAAAAGATATTAGATTCCAATTATTCATTTCACTTTGATGTACAATTTCAAAAATTTCAAGTTGATCTCAAATAATTTCATACATATAAAATTGGACATTGTTTTATTTCTAATTATGTGTTTCTAAACTTTAAGAAATAAAACGAACCAAATTAAAAAAAGGAACGAAAAAACGAATGCATCTCTGCTAACGAACTTCATGCTGCAAGCAGGTTGTATTAAATGCGAAGGGAATGTATCAACTGCGTATGATTGTAGATTATTATTAGTAATTATTTTTTCATGATATTTTGCCATTTTTATCCATTTAAGGTAGAAAGCGTCTTAATGAATTCCCGAAAGTTTATTCAATCCAGTCAGAAAATAAAAGAGTTTATTACAAATATTTGAAAATAGGATTAAGTATAAAATTTAATACACTCATAAAAATATTTTGAATACATTTCACGCATCTGCACATAAAAACGATGTCAACAAAGCAACAAATATAGTTTTATTTAAACGAAACATGAGGCCATTAAGTATCGCGGAAAGCTATTTTCGAATAATAAGTTTATTGCTTTGTTGACATCGAGTTTGTGTACAGATGAACATGTATAATATTGATATAAAATTGAAACTTGAAGAGAAAATTGTTATTTATACTCCTCACGAACTATAGTCAGAAATCGAAAATAAAACTTGCTTTTCAAATGACAAATCACAACTGACAAAATAATAAAAAGTATCAGAAAGATGTTTTTTTTTTACTTTTGATAAGTCTTCACATTAATTAGGTATTCTAAGAAATATTTGAAGAAAAAATATTTTTTTCATGTACTAAAACCTGCGCTTGAATTTCTCATTCTATCAAAAAACTGGTTTTTGGTAGTTTTCAACATTTATAAAATCCTAGAACTTCTTAAATTTGTATATCTTGTAAATGTCTACTAAAAACTTCGACTGAAACTTGCTAATTTGGTAAAAAAGCGTTTGCTACTTTTGGAAAATTTTGAAAATCATAATATACCTCTTATAATTCAGATCGAATTTAAAAATGTCAGTAAGATAATTTTTAAGTATTTTTCTCATCTACCACAACCTTTGAGGACAACTACTGAAACTCTTAGAAAAATTATATTTTCAGTATGGCCGTGGAGAGAAAATCGGGTCCTGGGGATAGTAATCTACGCCCCCCCCCCCGAATATATATGTGTGTTTTCAAGAAAAAATTTCAGATGCATTCTCAAATTTTACCGAATCTAGAGATTTCGGGGATAATCCGGGCCCCCTTGAAAATTCTGGGCCCGTGGGGAAATACCCCCGAACCCCCTCCTCTCGTCAGGCCTGGTTTTCAGTATTTGAAATTCTCTGCATTATTTTATTTGATTAACCTGGTTGAAGAGCATAACCTTCATTTTGCGACCCTAAAAAGTTGTTCCAAATCGTGAATCGATTTGTCAAATCCTTCCAAAGTTAGCATGGCAAAAACATTTAGGTAGCCAAAAAGATAGACATCCAAAAATTTTTATGATTTTTGAACTCCTTAAAATGATAATTGAAAAAAATATATAATTTCCGGGAAATTATTCCACAATTTGGTTTTGAGCTGAACCTTTCTAGCTTTGCGAAGCTGTTCACCTGGGGTAATAGCTACAGAGGTTGTTTAGCGATCCGTGTCGGAGCGGTGTTGTGGAATGAGTGCGTCGTTTTAATGAACAACACGCGACTTCTAGATTAATATAAAACCTATTTGCTCTCCTACACATCCATTACTTACCTATGCCATATAAAGTCTTTGATACGAAGTAGTACAAGGTAGCTAAAACCGAAAGAGTTACGCTTACTTCGGAAGGGATTTGGCTCAATGGTGTAATGATAAAAATTAATAAAATCATTGGCTCTTATAAAATGAATGAAAGCGTTTTAGTGAATTCCCAAAAGTTTATACAATGCAGTCAGAAAATAAAAAAGTTTATTACAAATACTTGAAACTAGGTTTAATTATTCATTTTAATATTCTCAGAGATTATTTTAAATGAAGTTGACTCATGTGCACATAAAAACGATGTCAACAAAGCGACAGATATAATTAGATTTAAACATTAATGATATCATCACGAGGTCAATAAGCATAGCGGAAAGTTGTGAGATAAAAAGGTGTATATAAAAGTACACACTACTAAATTTTTTCCATAGAAGAAAGAATTTAGTACAATTTAATTTAATGAGTCGCAATCAAGTTATTAGTTGGAAAACTAAGATGACGCAAACGCCTCCCCTCGGAGTGGAAACTTGACGAAGTCCCTCTAACAGCACTTTGTGCTGTGAGAGAGACGGGTGGGCAGGCTGAACAGGCGGCCCTTGGGTCACGGAAGCAGCGGTGTTCAAAGTATTGGTGGAAGCATGGAGGGGAGCCCTATAAACGGGTTTTGCTCTGCTGCATGAGGGGTGCGTCATAAACACGTTATCTCCGTGAAAGATGATGGGTGAATGTCTACGCCCGTGATATGTGAATGGTTGGCGTATGAATGTGAGAGAAGAACCTATAAACGGGCGCTCTAGTAAATGGACAGTTTTTCCCTCAAAAGGAAGACCATATGGCTGTTTGAGTGAGTATAAGAAATCCCATGGGGGAACACCGCATGGCCTCCGCAGCCGGCGACAAAGCTTAGTCCAAAAATGATCGTTCCTGTTTGGCATCACACTGGGAGTGCCCGTCGCCGAGTTGCGTTTTTCCGACCCACGAGGAGATGTGGTTGATGTGAGCCTAGCTCTGTCGAGGTGGCGACTGCCATGCGGGATCTGGTGTCAGCCCCTTCGGGACCCTGATCAGGTAGTGCACAGTGAGCACGGATGTCGGAGTCCGTGCTGCCCCGAGCGAGTCCGGTCCGTCCGTGTATTCCGGAACCAGCCAAGCGGAGGTTGGGCCTCAGAGAATTGTGGTAGGATTGCGGTCCGAGAGTATACCCGTTCCTAACTATTCCGACCCGCTCCTTTGTGTACGATGCGCTGGTGAAGAGTCTTATGGAAAACTTCAACGAACAAGGTAAAAAGAAAGGTGGGGAGAGCAGAGCTACGGCTGCTCCTCTGAGAGCTGAGTGATGGAAAGACATCCTCCAGCAAAGAGAAGAAATTGAAATGTTGGAACGGGCATTCAACGTCATCCAAGAGGAGATGCTCAAGAATAACCCGGCTCCTGTGAAAACGAGTGTTGGGGATTCAGACGAGGTTCTAGGAAGTGTTCGCTACACGCATAAGTGTTTAGTAGAGAGCAGGGAGGAAATCAAAAAGAGGATGGATGCCGTCCCCGCCATCAGAAAGGCGATCGTGGGTCAGAGGCCCCGGTCGGCGTCCTTGGGCGATATGCCCAAACAGCGGTCCAGGGGTGAGGAGAGACAGGCCTTGTCTACCCCTGAATACCGCACTTCTAAAAAGGGGAAGGCCGCCAAGAGCCAGCCCTCCGAAAAGGAGGAGGACTGGCAATTGGCGGAAAGTAAAAAGAGGAAAAGCGACGAGGAAGAAAACAAGACCAGTAAAACCGGGCCGTCGGAGGATGCTTCCAGCGGAGACGAGTGGCGTAAAACTCCGTAGCGTCCCCCGATTACCAGGGCCGCTAGGTCTGGCGACGCCATCCGGGTGTCGGCAAAGGACGGTGAGTCCTACGCCGACACTCTGAAGGAAATGAAGGCGCGGGTTCACCCCACGGAGGCAGGACTCGAGGTCCTGTGTATAAGGAGGACGAGGAAGGAGGAGATACTCCTCGTCCTCAAAAAAGGAGGGGATGTCCCGGCCTTTAAGAAGTCGCTGAACGAGGCAATCGGCGAGCGAGCCGACGTTCGCGTCACCGTCACCACGAAGGCAGTCGAAGTACGGGACTTCGACAAACCGGTGACCAGGGAGGAGGTGGTGGCTGTGCTCAGTGGAGCACTAGGAAAAAAGAAGTGAGGGGTACCATGCAGGCTCTTCAAACACTTCGTCGGAGTGAGGGCGGCAGTGGTGCAACAAGCGGGGGCAGACGCTGAAAGTCTGCTCCGATTGGAAAAAATTCATCTCGGGTGGGTGAACTGTCGCATCCGGGAGCACATTGAGTTGCCGAGGTGCTTCAGAAGCCTTCTGGTATGGTCATGGGTCGCGCGGCTGCAAGAACCTCAGCAGGAAAGATGCCTGCTGGAGGTGCGGCTGATGCAGGTAGCCAGAGAGAGGCGGGTCGATGTGCTGCTCATTAGTGAGCAGTACAGGAAGCCAGAAAACACTGTCTGGTTCCAAAACGCATCACGAAGGGCTGCGATCGTGATCTGCAAGCCCGATTCGGGTGTCGCGAAAGTTCTGCAGACCGACAAGGGGTTCGTCTATTGCCATGCCTCGACTAGCGTCGAAGATGAGTGACTGGCGGGTTCTCGAGGAAACAACCTTGAGCGACCACCAATGCATCGGGTTCAGTATAACGAACCAGAAAGCCAGAACTTCGAAAAGAAGGGTCGGCAAAGCGAAACACCCCTCCTGGAACACAAGACGGCACAATAAGGACAAACTCCGAGATTTTCCCAAGGAAACCAGGCTCATTGACGAGCTTGGTTGGGTTAAGTCCACTGAGCCGATGAAGAACACGGTGCGCTCAGCAAGGCGAAAGGTGATCGCAGCATGTGATCACTTGATGCCACGCTGGAGGCAGAGACGGGATCAAGGCTTGATGTTTTGGTGGAACGACACTCTGTGGAGCCTGCGTAGCGCATGCAATGCAGCCCGTCGGAAAGTCACCCGCTCTAAAGGTGATCCCGCGCTGCATGAGGCATGGAAGATCGTTAAGGTAGCATATAAAAAGGCCATGAGGAGAAGCCAACTCCAGAGCTGGAGGGACTTGTTTGGGGAGGCCGAGAAGAACCCATGGGGACTTGCGTTTAAGATAGTCACCGAGAAATTGGTGACTTGACGAAGGAACCACGGCCTGGACGATCCCGATCAGGTCCGTAAAATCGTAAGGACCCTGTTCTCGCAAGTGGAATCATTCCCACGGGAGGACTGAGGAGCCTGCTGGGTCCGAGGCGAGGAGCTCTTCACTCTTGAGGAACAAAAGAGAGCGAGTCGGAGGCTGAAACCCAATACGGCACCGGAGATCGATGGTATACCAAACGAGATCCTCAAAGAGGTGATCAAGGTGTACCCAGAGATCCTTCTGGAAGCTTTCAACTCCTGTCCTCGGGAGGGGGGGTTCTTTGCGGACTGGAGGAGGCAGAGACTGGCTTTCCTTAGAAAAGGAGAAAAGCCTCTGCATGAGCCCTCATCGTTCTGACCAATATGTCTGTTGGACACAATGGGGAAGCTTCTGGAGGACTTGATTCTGCAGAGGCTTTAGAGCCATATGCAAGGTGAAAATAGACTGTCGGAGAACCAGTTCGGCTTTCGCAAAGGCTGGTCCACAACTGACCCCAAACAGGCGGTGGTGGACATTGCCATGGAAGCAAAAAGAGGAACTGGTAAGCGCAAGGGATTCTGCGCGTTGATCAGCGCTGACATTCGCAACGCGTTCAACTCCGCGAGATGGAAGATCTGCTTAGAGTCGATGAAACGTAAGAAGGTGCCAGACTACCTGCTGCGAATGATAGATAACTATCTAAGCGACAGGTGGGTGATTTACGAGGGCGATACGCGGACTGTCCAAGAGGAGATGACGTGCGGCGCTCCTCAGGGATCGCGGGCAGGACCATTCGTGTGGAATGTCATGTATGATGACTTCCTGCGCATGGACCTGCCTGCTGGTAAGACGATATTCGGCTTCGCGGGCGACGCGCTTGTTGTGTGTACCGCTGACGACGTGGGGATCCTGGACCTGAGGATCAATAAGAGTCTGTGGTGGGTGAAGCGCTGGCTGGATGCCAGAGGCCTATAAATGGCCCTGGAAAAACCCAGGCGCTTCTCGTCACTGACAGGAGATCCTTCGATCCTCCGCGGATTATGCTGAGTGGACTCGAAGTCCAGTGGAGCAGGAGTCTGAAGAACCTGGGAAAGTAGTTGCATCGGAGGCTTAGCTTCCGCGAACACCTCGTGACCGCAACTGCCAAAGTCATCCAGTATGGAGCTAATTTAGCTCGGCTTATGCCCAACAGTGGTGGACCCAGGGAAGCGAAGAGAAGATGGCTGGTGTCCGTGTTCCACTCGAAGTTGCTTTACGCGGCTCCGGTGTGGGCCACGGCAACCAACAACCAGGTCATCTCGAAAAAGCTATCTTCGGCGTAGAGAGGTGTTGTGCTGAGAGTCGTTTCAGCCTACCGAACTGCGTCGACTAGTGCCGTGCTGGTCCTGGCGAGCGTTCCGCCAATTGACCTATTGGCGAAGGAAAGGCAAGAAGCCTTCCAGTTCCGTAAGGAGCTCTCCTGCAACAAGAATGAGCAGGAGAACGCTCGCGCTGAGGTAGCCATCCGCAAGGAGGCTAGAAGCCGACTCGTAATGGAATGGCAGGAGAGATGGCGCGGGAGAAGCACTGGAAGATGGACACACTGCCTAATCCCAGATCTCTCCTCCTGGCTGGATAAGAAGCACGGAGAAATTGGCTTCTACCTGACGCAGGCACTGACGAGTCACGGTTGTTTCAACGTGTACCTGAAGCGTTTCAAGAAGAGGGATGAAGAGGCGTGTGATTACTGCGGTTCCCCGGTGGACGATGCAGAGCACACACTCTTCGCTTGCGACAAGTGGAGTGTGGCGAGGGAGGCCGCGTGTCGGGTGGTGAGCGGTGAGCTCAACCCCGACACGATGGTTCCTCTCATGCTCAAATCTGCTGGCAGCGCGTCGAGTCCTTTCTTCGTTCCGCGAGCAGTGGTATGGGTTCGGCAGAAGAAATTTTTGGTTTTAGTTGGTATGCCTAGACCCGTCCTAGGAGACTCCAACACAACGTCTTCAAAAGATTTCGCCCTTCTTCCTCCTCATAAAAAAATACTTATAAGATGATAAGAATTTAATTACACATCTTCTTTTATTTCAAAAATTAATCCGGAAGAAGTCGGCACATGCCCTGAGTCGAGCATTACGTAAGCTCAAGAGTCGAAGTTTAAATGTGAGAAGTCAAAAATTATCTAGATAAAAATTCATGAGTAAAAATTCAAGAGTTGGACTCATTAAAATTTCGTATGAAGGGTAATTGTAAAATATGGAAAAACGTAGCAATTGACGTGAAATACGTTGTCTAAATTTAAATCGACTACCGAAACTTTTGTAAAATTGGAAAATGTTTATCATCTGGAAAAGAATGATATTACTTGTGCGGATGAACCTTTTCAAACATGGAGTAGTGATAAAAAATATTGTTACCAATTACCAAATCTCCTTTTATTCTCCTTCGCTTGTATCGAACGTAATAGAAGACAAAAAATTTGATGACTTGTATAATATCGATAAACAGAAGACAATCATACAAATTTTCCGTACAACCACGCTTTAATTGAAGCTTTGGCTGAGATAAAGTTGGATCAGCAATAATATTCTAAATCACATTTTCTTCGTAGTAAAAGACAGATTTCCTCAAATCATGAATGATTATCTAAACTGTGATAACAGTTGTAACGAATTGAGTAACGAAAGTTTTTATCTTGAAAATGATTAATGAAATGTAAATCTATCAGAAGAACAAGCTTGATGCTTATAATCTATGAGATAAGGGCTATAGTAAATATACGGCCTAATGGAGTACTAGAACATTCATTAGTTACATTGTTAGCAAGATTCTTCATTAATACAGTAATCAGTTTTTTCTGTACTTGAAAAAAATGAAGACCGTTTATACTTTTCGCTTCGCCTTGGTTGTAATATTTGATTCTATTGGTAAATATAATAATATAATATCATACCTATAATTTTAGGTATATAATTAAACTTTCCGCAAATGACAATTTATCTGATTATTCATTGGCCTCAGGAACTGCAGAACTATGCTTCTCCGGCCAACCTGGTGACTCAAGCTCATATATTCCTAACGAAACTCCTCGTGCCGTATCTCGACCCCCTGTCGCATTTCATCATTTTCTTCATATGCCTCCTTCTCTCCCCAGGACTTGTATACTTGCTAAGAATTCACATTCTGGGAGACTTACACCTATTCGTCTGCCGCCATTGAATATACAAGATATATCGTTTCCTGAAAAATATATGTTTCAAATAAAAATATACCCAGGTGCAACCTTTCGCCGCATAGAACCAAATGAACGACTTCCTGCAGTATCATTTGAGTCCAATGGTGAAATAATTGGAATTTTGGATAATGATGGTACGTTTCATGGAGTATATGACTTAGAGGGAAATCGAGTGAAAATAATTGACATCAAAATCCCCTACACTAAGAAATTCAACGTAATCGAACTCAGGAAATTTCCTGATAACAAACTGTATCACATAGATTTGTAGGGCTATGCCAATACTAAAAGCCACTACACTCCACAACGGCTGAGACAAGAGTTGTTAGAAGTAAGCTTCCACCATAAAAAATGTGAGCTCCCACCACTTTAGGGCCAACCGGAATACAGAATTCGTGACGGAAAAATATTTAACAACGCAAGCCTGTAGTAAAAATTATGAAGACAACCTTACCACAACTCATAGTTTCGATGTTTCGATTGGTTGTTATTTTAAAGTCGTATTGCTAAAAAGGACTTCAAATTTCATCTCCGCAAGTTAAAGCTGCGATGAAAAGGCTTACTAATAAAAACAAAACAGGTACTAATAGAATATCTAGCTATATTGTTAAGGACTGCTACATGGTGTTATCGGAACCTCTTGCATATACTTGTGATCAGGCTTTGTCCAGGGTCCAGGGTCTGTCAAGTCTCTGAAGGAAGGTGACAAATCTGACATAAAAAAACTATAGACCAATATCCATTATAAGTCACTTCATAAAAATCTTTGAAATGTGTATCGCGGATATAATTATGACATACAGAAGCCCTCTTTGATATTTGAACAGCATGGATTCTCCCTAAAAAATCCGCGGTAAAGAATTTAACCGAATCCACAAGATATACTTTAAAAGGGCTGATTGAAGGTGAGCAGGATGCTATTTATTCAAACTTCTCTAAAGCATTCGATAAGGATAATTTTTTGAAAAAAACGAAACATTTTGTTCAGTATACCCGTCTTACGTCCAAAGCTTATCAGCCTACATCATGTGTAGCGCAAGGCTCGAATCTAGGTCCTCCATTTTTCGCCATATACTGCAACGACATAAGTTATGAGTTATTCGCGAGAATCAACCTATATTGCCGATGATACCATGTTAATTCTCAAGATAAATAGTATGAGGGATTGTGTTCTTTCACAGAAAAACCTTGATAAATTTTATAGTTTGTGCCTAGATGATAAACTTCCGCTCAACTTGGACAAATGCTTTGTAATCACTTACTCAAGGTCAACGAATCCAACGTTGCTCAATTATGAAATAGATAATGTATAGTTGTGCAGAGAATGAAAGATTCGTGATCTGGGGGCTAAGTTCAACTCGCATTTTCGTTTCAGTGAACATATAGACGTGGGATTTGCTTGAAACCCGATAGCACAAAGGCGTAACTTGTATAATTCGAAGATTACTTAATTTAACTGCAAGAAAATATGTACTAAATAAGAAACAATAAGTATATGGTTGCTCTGCGTATATTCTATGTCTTCGCCAGCGCGTTCGACTTATTGAATCAATTAAATTTACTGTAATAGAGCATAGCATAAGTTTTTCTGTATAATAAGTGTCAATTTTTTCTTTTGGGCATTGTTTGATTCAGTTTCTTCAGGAAGTTTTGATAAGAATAATATTCGTATAAGGTTATTATTTTCTGTATTCTGGTAAAATCGATTAAAAATCGCTTGAAAAACTTTATTTGCAATTTTTTCTAGATACTGATGTCACCTATCAAATAATATATCGTCTCAAAAAAATTATTGAAATTTCAACCAAGACAAGATGTTTGGTTTTTGCTGCAGAACAATTTTCATAAAAAGTTCCGAATTTATAGGGGAAAGTCGAACATGGTCAGAAATCATATAGCGAATGTGGGATCATCTCGTTCCTTTAAATAATTCGGTTGGAATTTTTAAGATTTCATTCTGAAAGTCCAAACAGGCATAATTCCATAAATTATTTTCTTATTTTGTTTTTTCACAGTAAAAAGGTTATGACGTAAAGGGATACATTAATTTATGCTTTTACTTAAAATAAGTACATATTTTTCAGTTTTCACTTATAATATTAGTTTAATTTACTTCAGAATAACAATAGAAACTCATAGTTTATGTTATTTTGCCATTCAGTATTACAGCGTAGCGGGTTATGTCTTTTCATGTAAAGTGGATGCCTTAGCGCCACCCTGGGGAGTAAAAACAAAAACATACTGAATTGCAATAACGAGTTACTTATCGATAAATGAAATGTCTTAACTTCACGATATGCAGAACAAAGGGTCAGAAATTCTTTATTTGAATTATTAATATCTTATTATAATGTCTTCGTGTAATTTATGTAGAAAAATCTAAAAACATGTTCCTCTTAGCTCCGTCTTACGGTAGTACAAATATTGTTCACATATTTACTTCGTGTCCTTCGCATGAAGATTGACATCATCAACAAACAAGCTCAACATCTCTGTCGTCTCGGAAGGTTTCGAACTTGATATTTTATCCAAACTGACTTCACTCGGTTCACTTTTTCAGATTGATGTGTTTAATCAATATCCATAATTGATATGAAATGTTTGAATAAATTAATAAGCTTACAATTTTAAGATTTAACAGATTGTTTCTCCTTCAAATAAACTATTCAGCTTGTGATAAATACAAGAATGCAAATAAAGACGTAGCGGTTGATTTAACTTGGAAAAGAGAATTAGAGATAGGAAAAATAGTGAGGTTATATTATAAACAAAAAGATAAACCAGAGCAGGAAATTGCGCTTCGGTTTTTTTTCGGGGGACATAAGAAGAATGAAAAAAGCCCGCAGGTTTTTAGGATAAGATAAAAGATGCTTGAGATTATATCCAGATGATTTCTAGATGACCTAATTAAAAAACTTCATAAATTGAAAAAACTAATAGAAAAACAAATAATAATCAAAAACATGAATAATTAGTTGAATGATTATTTATGTATTTCTTTTTGTTTTTTCTATTGGGTTTTTCATGAAAAATTGTTTTAAGCAAAAACCAGAGATAATGCAGGTATGTTTGAAAGCAGTTTTTATTTGAAACTTGTAATCATTTTTACAAATATTAGGATCTTGAATGAAAGTGTCGTAGACATTGCTCTTGGATTGTTGAATTGATAGATGATAAATTTATTGAATTTAGAAAATAAAGAATGAAGGTTTCATTACAAAATTGTTTTTTTATTTTTTGATTAGGTTGAAAAGTAAGGAAAAGTTTTGATCAAAAAGTAATTGCAATATGGAAAAATAAAATGGTTTCAAATTCGGGTTCACTTATTATTTAATCAAAGAGTGAAATAACCATGATATTACTGGCCAACATTTTGTATACTATTACATGTTATTAAAAAGTTTAGTTATATCATTTATAAAGAAATTAATGACTTTTTCGAAATATTATAAATGCTAGTTCAAAGGCTATTCTAGAATTCAGTAATATTTTTCAAATTGTCAAAAATCTTTTAAATTCGATGTGCATGCCTTGGTAGAATCTTTTCAATCTTTATGAAATGCGTGAAATGTTCGAAATCTTCAGAAACCTTTTGAAATCTAGAAAATCTTCCTGAAATATTGTGAAATTTTTTGAAATATTTGAAATGTTTGTAAACTCGTTGTGAGATCTTTTAAAAATTTTGAAATCTTAATTTTATTTTCTAAATCTTAATTTTAAAATATTTCATTTCCTAAAATCTTTTGAGACCTTTTGAAATCTTTCCCAAATCTCTTCAAACATCGAATATATATTTGAAATCTTCTAAAATTTTGTCACCTTTAGAAATGTTTGAAATCTGATTTGCATTTCTTTGTAAAATCTTTGAAATCTTCATGAGATCTTTTTAATCTACTACAATGTTTTAAAATCTTCTAAAACCTTGGAAATCTTCGTAAAATATTTTACAATGTCTTAAAAATTTGTGAAACCTTTAGACTTAGCTTTGAAATATTAGTGAAATATTTTTCAATCTTTTGGAATTCTTCTCTGGACACTCTGTTACATGTGTTCTTTCTTAACTTAATGTTATATTATAAATTATGTAGTTGACAAGTGTTGTAGAAAATTATAAATATGAATAATAAGTACGTACATTAACGTTAAAACCTTCACATGAAATGGCACGAAAGTTTTGGAAGTAAAATTATAATCGCTACGTACTCAAGAATAAGATTGTGTTTTGGAATCGTTTTTACATTATTACTCAAAGATTTTGAGTTTGCATATGTACATAGAAATTTGAAACTTTTTTTATGTGCTCAATGTTTTCATCGATAACATTATTTTCTTCGTCATTTGCAGGAGCATTTGAGTTTCACTTCGTATTTCAACACGGAAATTGCAGCAGTCATGTGCTTTTTTCTCAAGTGTTTTCAAATTATGTTTCCAAGTATTTGTCTTCCAAGAGAATGAATTCCACATCGCTGAAGTCAATTTCTTCGTCCACTAAATCCACTTCAACTTCGTGGATGTCGATTGCAACTTCCTGGGCTTCTAAATCCTCTATTGCAACTTCGAATTGAGCTTCCGTTGCGTGAAGCGCAAGTTTTTTCGCTTGGGATTGGATTGGTACTTCCGGTACATTTTCTTTACATTTTTTCGCGACGCGTCCAACTTTTTTTGTTTTCAAAATTCGCTTTGTCACAACTGCTTTCGCATTTTCGCTTTTATTTTTGGTGCGTTAATTTTTACTTGCTTCGGCTCGATTGTGGTCGAAGTTCCTCATCTTTACGAATTGTTTTTAAGAAACACTGATAAGCAAGTTTAACAGGCAAACACAGTCGATTAGGATTTTTAGGCACAATACGCCCTCCCAAAACTTTGTTGATATAGGTTAAAATTGCTTGTGCATACTTTTGAACGCAAAGAGCTTTGAACTTGTTTAAAATATCTTGTTTGTGATCAACGCACGTGTAGAAATTAAAGTATATCCTCTTCTGAAATATGCTTTCAGATTTGCGTCCCAACTTGATGCGCGAGAAACTGTTGGTGAAAATTCGACCCAGAAGATGTTTGACATGTAAGTGCACGTCCCGAAAAACAGTTCCTTTACTCCTCAAGGATGACTCTCTTTGGAATGCACTCACACAGTCTGCGCATGATTTAATTGAAGGCAGACGGCTTTGCAACGCTTTAATTAAGTCACTAGAGTGACTATGCACGTTACTGTTCTCTGGTATTTCACGCTGCTCGTCACCTTCATTTAAATTATGGCTCTCATCTTCCAGATCTAATTCCTTGTCATCCATCTCGTCTAGTAAATATTGCGTTCCTGAAAGCAAACTTTTACAATCAGAGAGGATATACTTCCCGCTGTCTTCTCCGCAATTAAAACCCGGCGAGTGCTCAGAGGTTAAATTCGTTATTAATGACGATTTAAAAATGACCTCGAATTGATAGCATGTCGGTTTGTTCGACCTGAAATCGTGTGCCTTGACCTCGCCAAAAATTTCTCGTCAGCACAAACAAACACAAAACATTTGACAGTTGACGTTCAGTAAACAGCGAGACCTTGAGTATAGGCCGTCAAGGAACGCTCAGGGGGGGAAACAGAAGCATTCAAGCGTGAACGACCCTGAGGCTGGCCAGAGATGGAATGGCCACGAATGGCAAGATGACTATATTTCAAAGTAGACACAGGAAAGCAGTTGAGAACAAAGCTTCATCTTGGAATATGAAATATTGACCAAAGAATCAGCATTTAATTTCGAAAGTGACATGCATTCTTCTTACAGTTAAATGTTTCAAATATCTTCTATTGCAACAAATATTTTGAGGTATTATGGAAAGTTTTTTTTTTACAAAAATGAGTATGAATTTGCTGAGCTGGGGTGGCAAAAAGCACCTTTTCCAAACAAAATCAACCGACAGTATAATTTGTAAGGTAATTTCCTGGTGTAAGTCTGCACTCACCGCCCGAACGAAAAAATCCTTCATTTCCCTAGCTGCTCGTGAGGCAATTATGAATTCCATTACTAATAAAAATTCGAAGGAAAAAGGAGGAAAAGAGGTGGTGGAGGGGGGAGAGTGGTTAGGCCCAAATGGGTCTAACACAACCCTTTCCACTTAATCTGTCTCTCCAAACTGAGACGGCAGCTGTACCCCGGCTCTCTTGGGAGCTGAAGGATCGGCGGTCTCCCTGAATGGGTTCATGGAGGCGGGAGCGACCGAATAGTCCCATAAAAAAGGAAGATATCAACGGTTCTCTGAAAAGAAAACTGAGGAGACAAGCACAGCAGGCTATAATAGCGGCCGCGGGTGCTGTAACATCGGCAACCCCAACCCCGAAAACCAGCACGGAGGCCCTGAAGAGAAGGATAGAGGGGGGGGACACCGCACCGGAGGGGGGGACTAAGTCTATAAAAAGGCATAAGCCAGCCCAGCTGCCGGCAAACAAGGAGTCGTTATGAGCTGGACTGGCAGCTGCCCAAAGGAGTAGCGCCCCGACGGTGCTGGTGACGGCAACGAGCTACCCGGACTTCATATTTTTCGCAGCCGGCCCAGCAGCTGAATCTTGGCTGCACGATACAGTTGCCGAGAGAAGACCCTCGGAAGGTGTAGACCTTGAAGTGGGTGGGGTTGAATTGCTCCAAAAGATGCTGAGGGCTACCGCGTGGATCTCGGGTAAACTAGAAGAAACATCTGTGGTTCCTCGGCGCTTGGAGGGTTTCAACGCCTCACTGAAGACATCGTTCTGGCATATGGCCAGGCACGACCAGCCTCAGGAGGAGGGCACAACGGGATGTCTTAAACAGCTCCCAATTGTGCAGATTTCTGAGTTCTGGACGAGGGCTCTTGTGGTCCGCAACAACAGGCTCTTCTACGACCTTGACCAGGTCAACTTCAGGGTTGCCGGTTAGGGACAGAAGGAGCCTGTTTGGACAGAGAAAAATCGAAAGCAGACGTAAATGACTGCTTCCGGTCTAAACATTGCTCAAATCAACTTGTACCACAGCAAAGGCGCCTCTGTGGTTCTGCAGAGGGGCATGGCTGTGAGGCACACAGGTATCTCACTGATCGGAAGAAGTCAACGTTATTCTGCTTCTAAAATTGCGTTCGAGAGATCTGATGGTGATATCCACAGACCTTAGAGGAATTGGGAAGCTAGTCGTAGGATCAGCTTACTTTCCGCATGACAGTGAAACCAACCCATCACAGGAAGTATGTACACTGGTAGAATATCGCAAAGTGAGGGGTCTCCCTTCTTTGTTGAGGTGTGATGCTAACTCCCACCATACATACATACACCATGCATAAGGTAAAGTAAGTAGTAAAGTATTGACAAGTAAAAGTTAAAAAGTTAAAGTAAAGTTAAAGTAGTGAAGTGAGGTAAGAAGAGAGTCTCGAACGAACCCACTCTCTCAGATCACTCACAGATAGAATTCGAACCGAAAGCTACAGTACCCACGAACCCTATGTGGGCCAGAATTCCAAGATGAACAGGCTAGAATCAGAATTCCACTGAACTGAAAAGTGCACTTTTAGAGGTGCCCAAGTCAATGAAAGATGTGCCAGTACTGGCAAAACGGAAGAACTATGGACTTCATTCACGACGATGAGGGATGACTACATAGGTGCAATATCAAACAAGAAAGTTGGACCAACTTTTGCACAGACATCAAGAAAGGGGCAGCGGCGATTAGACTGCCCTCTCGAGATCCGGATGCTATTCTCGGCACTTTAAGCTTGCCCAACGAAGGACACTCAGTGTCGGACGAAGAGACCCTGGCACACCTGATCAGGGCACATTTTCCTGTCTCTATAAGGTCTGGAAAAAGGAAACGACACCTCGGGGGCATCCAAGCTCGCCTGTGGCTAAGCTGGGCACGCAATGGGGACTAGGCCACGAGAGTTACCCCTTTCAGGATCAGGTGGGCTCTGAAGTCTTTCAGCCTATACAAATCTCCTCGTCCAAGTGGTATATACCCGGTCTTCTCACGGAAGGCTGGGGAGTCCATCATAGGGCCGCTGGTGAGACTTATTAGGATTAGTCTTCTGCACGGATGGTTGGACTTAAGTTATAACCGACGGATGCTCGCTAACTAAGCACTTGTACTGGTGCACTTAGAAAAACCTTACAAGTTGAAAAATTACGAAAAATGATTGCACGACGAATATTTCAAGAGGGTCAGTCCTGGGCAGGCTGCTTTTGTTATAGCAACAAAAAACAACGACCAGAATAAAATTACGCCAAAATAATTTTTCGAGATTGTTTTTCAATCAACCCTGTCGTACGCAGGGGAAATAAAATTATTTCGAAGAATAATAGGAACTTGCTAATTCATTCAGTAATGCAATTTTTTGAAAGATGCGTTTCGAACATGTCCAAGAAACCATACCAATAAGGACACTTGAGGGAATTTGCTTTCAGGGATGTTTTAAAATTATTTTTCATTCTCACTGAGGGAGAGAGACAATTTTTTCAAATCATGAAAAATATTGGACCCACTGATTTTTGGAGCATTCCAATGCACTGGGGATTGATGTTCTACCATCCACTCAAAAACACCCTAGAAGACACATGAATCTGTATTTGCCTTGAGAGGTATCAAGACAATTTTGTCCATCCTCTCCTTAGGGTGGTCGAAAAATTTCCGCAGTCATCAAAGTGCTCGACCCCGTTGATATTTCCATCAACTTAATGACCCGGGAAATGATATGACAACGTCTCAGAAAAACCATACCTGTAGTGACACTGATCTCAATTCACTTTCAGGGATGTTTTCCATTCCCTGCGCAAAAAGATTGAAGAATTTTCTGCAGAAATGAATGTCTTCGGACAAAATCATTTTTTGATCAACTTAGTGACCTAAGGACTGATGCTTTAACATCCCCAGAAAATCAACTTTGTATTGACACGGATCTTAATTCATCTGAGGGGTGTCAGACATTCTGTCCATTCCCTTCTCAGTGTGATCGAAGAATTTTTGCATAAATCAATGTGTTTGGACACTACAACTTCTGGATCAACCTATTGACCTTTAGGATGAGATCATAACATTCTCAAGAAACTAAATTTGCAGTGAGATTGATCTAAATTCGCTTTGAGGCGTGTTAGATATATGCGATCATCCCCTACTAAGAATGATCAAAGAATTTCCACGCTAACAAAAGTTGTTGGCCCCACTGATTATTCACTCAGTTCAATAAACCAAGGAAAGATGTCCTAACATAACTGCGAAAGAACCCCTGCAGTAACGCCTTTCTGAATTTACCTCAAGAGGTGTGAGCAGTTGGATATATGTGATTATTCCCTACTAAGAAACATAAAAAAATTTCCTCAGCAATGAAAGTTGTTGGCTCCACTAATTTTTTAATCAACTTAATTCCCCAAGCGATGATGTCCTAACATCCATGGTAAACTACCCCTGCAATACCGACGATCTGAATTTACTTTGAGGAGTGTGAGGAATATTTGTTCATTCCCTTATAAGAAAAATCGAAAATTTTCTGCTGTAACTCAAGTGATTTGCCCCACTGATTTTCGGCTCAACTGAATGCCACAAGAGATGATGTTCTAATAACGTCAGGAAACCGCTGTCGCGAGGACATCGATCTACATTCATTTCAAGGGGTGTCAGATATTTTTGTTTATCCCCCGCTATGAAAGATCGACAAATTTTTAGGGTAAGAAAAGTTATCGATCATACTAATTTTTTATCAACTAAATGAGCCAAGGAATGATGTTTTAATACCTTAAAGAAACCACCATCAGCAGGTCAAAAACTTTCATCACTGCGGACATTTTTCGATGTTTCTCAATAGGGGACAAACATTGTGTGAAGTATGATTTACTGAAAGTTCAGGCAATATACGGAGATCATCGATTTCGATTCTGTTTCATCATTCTCAAAGACTTTTGTTTCCTTTCATAGAATATTCTTGAAAATCTCTCTTCCCTCCTTGGTTCTTGTCTAAAATGGCCTTGGACATATAGCCGACCGACTCCAATGTCAACAATCAGGGCCACATGAACCAGTTTTATGTGATTTTCGTTCGCAGTAAAAAATATTTATGAAATTTCTGTAAATGTTTGTTTGTTTTAGAGGATAAACTCTGTCTCTCGTTTTCCTGCGATATTTTTGTAACCTACAACGTGAACACTGAAAGAGAATGAAGCGAAGTGCGGACCATGCGACTGACGAAATTATGCGCTTGTGACACATCCAGCTTTGTAAGTGCGGTGCTGGACGAGTTTGCTAGCTTTAGAGTGCCGTGCTCTCCGACGACGTTAAATAAATTTTGTTCGTTCAAATTATAATTATTACTATTATTCACGTTTGACATTCATTTTTAGTCAGGGGTACCGGAGTCATTCATTTCGTGAATCCATCCAGAAGACTCCTGACAGCGGTACTCCTGGATTTTCTTCAATGTTTCAATGATCAAAAAGGATTTTCGTATCAGTTCGTGACCCGGGTGACTGTCGCCTTCACGATGTCGCGTTCGTACCTTCACAGCGACTCCCTGAAATGATTCGTTTACCAGTCTTCACTAGAAGTCCCGGCAGACCATGTGACATATAGATTTCTGTTTCCGGGTTCGATGAAGATAACTCGGTGGCGTCCAACGAACTTTCTCCACAGATGGAATCGTATGATGATGCGACCTTTCTCCCCTCAGCTTACGAATCTCTGGGTGAAATCACTTCAAGCCCAAGGGAACGAAGGTGCTAAACTGTGGATTCACAAAACCCTGTAGCTCAACAGAATCCCACATCACAACAACCTCCTGTAATCTCACAAAATCTTGAAATCACACAGAATCCTGTCGAAGTTCAGAATCCTGTGATTCCACAAAACTTAGCTTTTCCTCAAAATGTCGTTACTCCACAGAATCTTAGAATCCCACAGAATCTTAGAATCCCACTGACCTCGATAGCTCCACGAAATCCCTTAAAAAAGCAATCTTCTTGATCACACAAAATCTCGAAGTCGCACAGAATTTTGCTGTTCCACGAAATTCACAGATTCCACAAAATTCAACTTTTCCTCAAAATATCACGGCATCATAAGGGTCCAAGATTGGGTAAAATTGCTTCAGTAGGCTTTCTTAAATGAAAAAAAACAGCGAAACAGAATAAGAATACGTGAGTCTAACAATCTTAGACTTGTAAAGCAGAAAAGTAAATATTTTCTTGATGATAATATTGAGGCTTCATGTTCCTTCTCTGTTTAGAAGTGAAAAAAGGTTTATCACAATCTGACTCAGAAATACGTGACAGAATAGAAGAATATGTTCCTTCCAAGAAATCGAAAATGAGCTCTTCCAATCAATCCCGGTTTCTTCTTAAAGAAATTTCTCTCGTATCCCAAAGATTTGGTGTCAGCTCTCGTGCTACCGCACTTATCATGTCATCTGCATTCAAAAATGCAAGTATCCTCGAGCCTCCTCTAATTATAGACGAAAACAAAATCAGAAGAGAACGAAACAAGGTCCAAAAAGATCTTGTAGAAGCAGCACGTAAGAAATGGTCACCTCCAGGTCTGTCCTTTGATGGTCGAAAAAATAAAATTCCAACTGATGTTCAAGACGACAAGAAGTTTCGTCGTAGAATTTTTATTGAAGAGTATATTTCTCTTGTCGGAAAACCCGGATCTCAGTATTTAGGTCATGTGATTCCAAAATCTGGAAGTGCAGAAGACATTTGTAAATGTTTATTCGATTTTTGAAAAAAATAAATTAACGGAAGGTGGAGTAAACTTCTTTTTGTTGGATCAGACGGCACTGCTGTTAACACAAGGTAGAAGGGTGATGTCATTCACAAAATTAAAACAAAAAACTTGATAGGTCCCTTCAATGGAACATTTGTCTACTTCATTTTAATGAACTTCCATTGCGAAGTCTTTTCTATCACTGAGATGGAGTAACATCTGGTCCAAAATCATTTTCAGGGCCTATTGTGTCTACGCTTTCTAGATGTGAACAGCTTCCTGTAGTTTCCTTCCAAACAATAGATTTAGAATTACCTACAATTACTGATGAAATTTCGAAAATTTTGAGTAAAGATCAGAAATATCTTTTGGAAATTGCACATGCTATGAAATCTGGGAACTGCTCTTATGATCTAAGTCTTCAAGGTCCAAGTCCTCTCAATCATGCACGATGAAGTACTTTCGTAAATAGGATAATGATAAAATATATAGCGACGTCAAAACCATCCTCTGAGCTTAAATGATTGTGGAATTCATACTCAGGGTATATAGTATGTTCCGACGTGGTTTCACATGAAAATCAATAGCTCAATCAAAGACGGTGCAAGACATATTTTCGAAACTATCCAAATTTCCAGGTACTTACCAAAGAAGTACTTGCAAGTGGCCGATTATACCATTACGCGGAATGCTTCTTTCGCTTCCTCAGAAAACGTGCTCCCCAGCATGGTAACGGATCGCAATAACGTGTCTGTGCCTGTGCCCTCACCTACTGAATTATGGATTACGCCAACGGCAACGACCTTCCAGGAATTCTCCACCACAGGATAACCGACGCTGGTTGGGATTCCTGTGCCTACCTGTAAGTGATGTAATAAACCCCCTTATTGATAGACCAAATGGTGTTATCACTGACTACACCCTTACTCATCGTCCTGAATCCCCCTATTCCCTTAACTTGTTACCAATTTCCGGGCAGTTGGCCACCAATTGGCGCCCAACTCCTTAACTCACATTTCCCAAAAAATCCGAAATCCAAGCTTTTTCCCACGCTGAGAAATTGACGAGACAGAAGACAGAAATTTGAAAATATATGTGCATGAATTTTTGTACAATTTGTAGAATAAGAAGTGCACGATATCCCGGCCTTAAGGAATACATTCTCATCATAATTTTCGCGCACGATTTTCTGCGCTCGCCGTTTAATATATACGAATAAATAGTTGAAGAGACAATTAATGATTATCTTAATGATTGACGATTGGTCTTATAGAAAAATGTCTCACGTCAATTTTATTTGACTTTTTAAAAGCACAAATTCTACTCTTCTGACTTGTTTCTTATCCTGCATCGTTTGGCTCAAAAATTAAAATTAAAATATTCCAATATCATTTTCCATACTTAAAATACAAACTATTCCTCTTACCAAAACATGTTCACGAGAAAGCTTATGCGTCTTCATTTTATACAGCAATTTTGATATCATTGCTTTTTTTCGTATCTTGCGTTAGTTGGCTCAAAATTTGAATTTTCGATTTTTATTTGAAAATTTAAAAATCTGTTAAGATAGTCTTATAGGGCTTCCAGAAAGCAATGTTTTTCTACTCCTAACTTTTTTTCATATCGTGCATTGTTTGACTTGAAAATTTCATTTTCTTTTCTT
>JAUMHM010000004.1:1167165-1195529 GCA_032362435.1 Melikaiella ostensackeni
GTTTAGACATATTCTACGATATTTTGAACGTCGCGCGAGAAAAAAAAAATATCGATTTTTTTTGGCACACCCTAATAGACAGTATAATTTAAATTGTTTGAAGAAACGGTGACGCACGCTCCAAAAATGACGAAGTCGCGGATTTCTTCGTAAAATTGTTTATAAAATAAAAAATTATTGTTCGTTGCTGAACTATCATGAGGGAAGGATTTTGCAAGCTAATTTATATCGATTTCGTTGAAAAAACGAAATTTGCTGGTTAAAAGTCGACGAAAATCGGTATTTGTTTATAAAATTTATTTTAAAAAATAACCAATTTTTTCGCCTGACAACGTTTCCTAATAAATAAGGTCTTTTCCGAGCCACTGGCAGTCGATTTTCTAAAAAACGACATACATTTGTTGACAAGTATTGTAGTTGTGGATTTGTTTATAATATTCTTTATAAAATAAACAATTATTGTTTCCTGATAAAGTATCATATTGGAAGGATTTTGCCAAATAATTTAAAATTGATGCCGTCGATAAAAGGAAATCTGCGGCCTGAAAATTGACGAAAATCTGTATTTGGTTATCAAGTTTATTTAAACAATTAACAATTGTTATCAGGTATTGAAAAATCGTACATATTATTTATTGCCGACAATATTGTAATCAATCTTGTTGAGGGAACGAAGTCTATAGAGCAAAATGACTAAGATATGCATTTGTTTATTAAATTTGTTTATAACATTAATAATTATTGCGTAATATATCCTGCTTCTTACCTTATTTTGCCCGTCTCTCCCTCCTGCATATATTCCGGCGGGCAAAATAATGGAAATAAACTACTTTCGTTATTTCGCCATCTTTACCGGGCGAAATACTATAAGCCACTTCTCTCATTTCGCCAGCTTTAGCAGGCGAAGTGGTCGCGGCCTATTTTTAATTAGCATTAACTTTTAAGGCCATGTGAGCGTAACCTCAATAAAAAATTTTCACATTTTTGGAAACCATTTTACGTTCACACGAAACGCAATATCGAGTTGAAAATTTCGGAATCCAAATAAAAAGCACTAAGGAACGTTTGTCTGGTCCTAAATTTTTGTAATTATAAAAAAAGTTTTTTCCTGAAATTTTTTTTTACTTATTTATAATCATGAAAATTAAGGACCAGACAAACGTTGCTTAGTGCTTTTTATTTAGGTTCCAAAATTTTCAACTCGATATCGTGTTTCGTCTGAACGTAAGTTGGTTTAAAAAGAATGCAAAAAAAAAATTGATTACACACTCACATGGCCTTAACACGTTTTTTAGTTGAAGGAAGACGACCCTAGAATAGTTATGTTTCCGCAGATTTTCTATCTCCAGTTTTAACACCTTTACACTCAATATTAACATAAAGAAAATGATTACATTTTGCAGGATTAATAAGAGCCGAAAAATTTCTGTAAGATGAACCCAACTTTCTAAATTTCCATGTAGAATTAGTGGCATAAAATTAATTTAAAAATGTGTCTGCAAGTGATACAGCGAGAACATGTAATATAAGTTTGAAAAAAATGATCAAAAAAGGTCACTGTGATCTTTTTAGAAATCAGTTCCTTATGATCTCTAGACCCTGAAATTTTTTTTCGGCATTTAAAGTTATTCTGAAAATTCTATCCAATTAACCTTCAAAAGAATATTAAAAAATAACTCACTACATTATATTTTCAAAAAGTGACAAAACAGAATCAAATGAGATAACGTAATCGTGGCACTAACCTTTGTTATAGTAATAGCCATTTTATAAGTAAAAATTACATTTTTAACATCAAAACTGTAGATTTTGTATGATGCTAATGTGAATTTGCACTCACTTAAGATAAATCAGTTAATTCATAATATTAAAATTCATTCTTCTATTTCAATTTTTATATTATTTGACGTTTAAAAATTTTAACATGTATTTTTAAACATCCTAAGCATTTGATTAATTTAATGAATAATTTTCTTTTCGTATACACCTACTACGGTTAAATTGAGAATTTTATTTATTAATTATAGATGGTAATTGAACAGTACGGATGAGGAAGATCCAGAGTATTAGCGAAGTTTTCGAACAAAATTGACTAATGCGTATTAATAATGTGACTGATGTTCTTTTGAATTCAAAAGAATTCGATGACATTGATCAGAATTCCAGGTCTAGTTTAATGAACGCAGGATAAATTTATAAGAATTCAAAGTAAATTCAAAAGAATTTGAGTGAATTGAACCAAATTAAATCTTTTTTTAAAATTCTATTGAATTGAGTAAAATGTGAGTGAACAAGATTCAGGGCGAATTCAACAAAATTTAAGTGAATTAAAAAAATCAAAAAGTAAAAAAAAACAATGAACTAGATACAATATTAGTGAATTTAGAAGAATTTAAGGGAAATAAGAAAAATTCGAGGAAATTTATAAAAATTCAAGTAAATTGAAAACAATTCAGAAATATTTTTAAAATACATTGAATTCATTAAGTTTGGTGTTAATTTAGAAAAAATCGATGAAATCCATACGAATTCAAGGTGAATTTAAAAGTCTTCAGGGTGAATTTAAAAAAAAAAAGAATCCAAAAGGGATCCATTAAATTCAGTGGATTTCAAGGAGATTCCAGAGAATGCAAAGATATTTAATAGAATTCAAAGGCATTCAAAAGAATTCAAGAAAATTCAGAAATAGGTATAGATCTGAATTCAGTAGTGGTTAAACCTTGCGTTCTGTTATAATTTATTAAAAGAAAAGTGACTATAGTGACTTTATCGTAAATATTCGTTCTCGGATGTTTCTTCTTTGTTTGTATTTATAAGTATGTGGTGCTTATTTGATGGGCACTTTGCTGCCTCATTATGATTAATTAGCAAATATATTTGCTTTCTCATAGAGGAAGTATTAACGGTTATTTTAAATATTAAAAATTAATAATGAAATTTTTTTAATACTAGGGGGTGCCCACTATAAAAATACAAATAGGTCAATCAGTTCGTGTCAATTCAAGGAGTCTTTTCTATTCTTGCATGAACTTTGAATTAGGTTAATGAAAACATTTTTACTGTGAAAAAATTTTTTTTTAGAATATTCTAAATAACCATAAATTCCTTAATCTTTAATCAAATTTATTCATATTATAGGTCAATCGATTTATCTCGAATCAAGGAGTCTTTGTTATTCTTACATCAACTTTGAATTATGTCACGGAGAAAAGTTTTACTATAAAATCGATTTTTAAAATATTATAAATGACCGTTATATTCTTCAGTTTTCAATAAACTGTATTAATATGGTAGGTCAATGGATTCGTATCGAGCCAAGGAATCTTTACTATTCGTACATCAACTTTAAATGATGTTAATGAAAATAGTTTTATTATATAAAACCTATTTTTCAAATATTATAAAGTGCATGAAAGATGTGTATTTTTCCATATTTCTAAAAATCCTTGCATAAGTTTTGAGATGTTAGTGATGAAAATAATTCCCCCGAATTTCATCAGTGTATCTGTAACCTTCTTTAAGTTATCGTGTTAACAAAAAAATGCGACATCCACACACATACCCCCCACACACACATCCGGACAATAGTTTTGAACGTTGTGTTTGACATTTAGCAACTGAGAAACGTTTCATTAAATCATTTTTAAAATATTTAAAATTGTTACGACTAGAAAGCTTCCTCTATGAGGTAGCAAAAAGAGACTAAAAAGTGATTTGAGATAAGAAAATTACCTGAAAGTGACTGTATGGAAGCCCTGTGCATCCGGAATTTTGAATTTTTAGTACGGAGTTCGGAATCAGCGACCTCAATAACATATAATGTCTGCCTTTTCGTTATATTTCAATTAGTTTAGGACGTTTGGCCGCATTTCGAGGATTCTGCCCCACTGAGTTCGTGTGAATTTTGAACGAATTTGAAATTCGGGAACTTATAAAAATTTGAAATGATTTTAGATTCTACATTTTTTTGCGAATTATAACATTTTTTTCCCAGGGGAAGCTCGACGTTTCGGACATTTGTTCGGATTTTAATTGCCTGAAAGTTTCGGTGATGCAAAAAGCCTCACGAATATCAGGAAAGTTAGATCAAGTAACAATTGGTCCGGATTCCACCTTTTCATTTGAGGAGTCCAATTTATCTGATGTCGAAAATGAGAAAAACTCCTGCAATTTGCCAGATACGAAGAAAAATTCAAAATCGACAGTCAACAACTTTTCTTCGCGTAGCGGACTCAATTTTTCAATAAAGAAAATTCTCCATGAGAATGAAGTCCAGAGAAAAGAAACTGTCCGGGTAAGATTTCATTTCTTATTTATATTTAAGGTCGTCTAATACTTACCCGATTCAAATCTTACCGACATTTTTTTCGGAACAACTCATGTCCACACGAATTGAGATACCGAGTTCAAAATTTGGTAAATTAAATAAAAAGAACTGCCTTTCATTTAATTTCAAAAATTTTTAACTCGATGTCTTGATTTGTGTGGATGTAAGTTGTTGCGAAAAAAAATTCGGTAAACTAGGAATCGGATAACTATTACATGGCCTTAAATATTTCATTTAATTTCAGGACAACATGTCAACATTTTGAATAATGAAATCTTCATTACAGCAAAAAATGGAAATGAGGAGACAGGAAATGGAGAGATCGGCCCGAGCTTGGAAGAAAGATGTAGAAAATTACCAGTCGATTTTGGCTTTGAAAAGACAGCAGGAAAAAAAGGAAGACCTCGCACGTTTGGAAGCGGAAGAAGAGAGGCAAGCACAACAAAATGAAATGCGAAGGAAACACGAGCAGCAACTGCTGGCCCAAAGAATTCAGGAACAGAAAGAAAGGCTTGAAAGAGATGCGGAGGAACAGAGAAAAAAGATCAGAGAAAGGTCAGAGGCTGTGGAAAAAATCCAAATTAATTTTCACGAAAGGTGGAGAGATTTCGAGGCCCTCACTCATTCTTGTAGGGATAAATACTCGATAGGACCTTATATCGCAAAAGTGAATGAACTCAGCGCTCATATGGAAACAATCGGAAATGCAGCGAGGGTAAAGTTTTGTTTTATCTTTTTTTTCAAATTTATTTTTACAGGCCTTGGATGGACTAGGAGGCCTTAAAAAAGCCGTATTCGAAAACTTCACTAATTTCAATTCAATTTACAAAATGTTTATATCCTAATTATCTTCAGTTTGAAAGGTTCTAAATTCATAGGTTAAAACATTTTTTTTCTTCTGAAATATTGAACTTGTCAACTTGGAGTATTTTCAAATCAGACAAGTTTATATCTAAGATTCATTTTCAATTTGTATTGCGTTAATTTTTAAATTTTGTTCATTTAAAGGTTTTCAGATTGGAATACTTTTAAAGCTCTAATTTTTTGTAAATTGAATAGCTTGTAAATTCGCAAATTCTTCTGTTCCATATATGATTTTAACTTCATTTCATTCCAAACTCAACTCTTTTCCGTTTGAATTGTAATTAATTAGGAAGAAATGTACCATTTCAAACAATTTTGAAGATTTTCAAAAGATTTCATAAGATTTAAAAAGATTTCAAGGCATTCGAAAGATTTTAAATGATTATAAGAAAATTGAAAAACTTTCGAAAGATTTCAGCCGATCAAGAAACATTTCAAGGGATTTAAAAATATTTCAAATGATTTTAAGATATTCCGAAGATTTCAGAGGATTTCAAAGGTTTTAAAAGATTATAAGGAATTTCCAAAAAATTGGATAGTTCTGACGCGATTTTAAAGATTTCACGGGATTTCAAAAATTTTAAAAGTTAAAAAAAATTTCAAGTAATTTATAAGATTTCACGGGATTTCAAGAGATTTCAAAATATTTCAAGAGATGTCAAAAGATTTTTTAAGGCTTTTAAGGAATTTTAAGAAAGGGTCTAGCCGTGTGAGCATACAAAATCTGCCCCCATACGTATTAAGTTGGAATTCCTGTAATAGGTGCGTATCCATGTGAAGTAAAATTTCTCTTAATGATAACCTTGAAAATGTATTTTTGTTTGAGTTATGGAGTAAGGAAGAAAATTGCAAAGTGTTTTTTTTTTCGAAAACGGCTCAACCGATTTTGATGAACAAAATATATGTTGTAGACACTAATGAGACTATTTTTAAAAAATGGTTAATTTTTCACAAAAATTACAGGTAAAAAAAAATTGAATTTTTCTAAATTTTTTTTTGAGGTTGAGTTCTGGAATGACCACACCCATATTCTACAGAAACATTCCTTAGAATATCCTTCATAACATATATTTTTGTTGAATTGTTTGAAGTGGTGCAAAAATGTGAAAAAAAAATTAAAATCGCATATGCAACGCTGCGCAGCGTTACGGTGTATTGCTCCCGGGCAACAGTGGTCACAATCAGCAATTTAATGTTCATAATCCTCTACCGCTCTATTTCTTGACGGATCAAACAATTTTTTTTTAGAAATGCTCAGTGTAAAATTTTTAAGATATCAAACTCTTGGATTTTTCAATTCAATTTTGTATTCAACAATATATAAACAAATATAGTGACAAAATTAGCAATATTAAGAATATGATTTTTTACCTAAAAGAAAATTGCCTAAATAAACTCGCTATTAATTAGAATTAATGCAGATATACATAAGGAACATAAATAATTAATAGAATGTTCAAGTTAATTGTTATTAACAATTTACTTAAAAAAATTCTCCAGCATATCAGTTAGTCAAAAAAAATATTTTGTCTTAAAATCGTTGTAATTTATTATTAGAATGGTATTAGTAACAAAAAATTGACATAATTTGAAAATTAAAAAACCAACTGTCGTTGTAGAAAAGTTAATGTTGGGATGAGAAAATTTCATTAAAAGTCGATTTTTCATGAAAAATAATTTAAACTCGCGATTGCTTAAACAATTTTTGTGTAGTCTATTTGTTTAATAATGTGAGTTACGAGAAAACTAATAACACCATTTGATTCTACGGAAAAATTACTCAGAGTCCATGCCTTAGACAATTTTTTTCTTAAACCTATTTGTTATGTAGTATATTCAAATGCGTAAGCGGGTGTCGTACGATGTAACTGTTTGTTTATACAACATAACCAACAGGCTTGAGCAAAAAATGGTCTAACACATGGACTCTATGTAATTTTTTCCTTGGAATCAAATTGTGCTATTAGTTTTTTCGTAACTCACATTTTAAAACAAATTGTTTAAAGAATCGAAAGTTTAAATTATTTTTCATGAAAAATCGTCTTTTAATTAAATGTTCTCATCCCAACATTAACTTTTCTACTATGTCAATTGATCTGTCCATGGGACTTAATGGGTTACAAAATTGCTTATAACATTATAAAATTGTTTATAAATTTTCAAATTATGACAATTTTTCGTTACTAATACCATTCTAATAATAAATTACAATGATTTTAGAACAAAATAATTTTTGGTCTGCAACAAACTGATGTACTGAAGAATTTGTTTAAATAAATTGTTTATAACAGTTAAATTTTACATTCAATAAACTAATAGCACCATTCGATTAGACGGAAAAAATTACGTAGAATTCATGTACTAGACAATTTTATTCTCAACCCTGTTGGTTATGTAATATAAATAAACAATTACATCGTACGATACCCGCTTACGCATTTAATTATACTACATAACAAAAAGGTTTGAGAAAAAAATTGTCTAACCCACAGAATCTATATAATTTTTCCTCTTAGAATAAAATGGTGCTATCAGTTTTTTCATAACTCACATTTTTAAACAAATTTTTCAAACAAAAATTGTTTAAACAATCAAAAGTTCAAATTTTTTTCATGGAAAATCGTCTTCTAATGAAATTCAAATTATGACAATTTTTCGTTACTAATACCATTCTAATAATAAATCACAATGATTTTAAGCCAGAATAATTTTTTTCCACAAGCGATATACTGAAGAATTTGTTTAAATAAATTGTTTATGACAATTAATGTATACATTCAGATAATTATTTATGTTCATTGAGTATATCTGCATTAATTCTCATTAATAGCGAGTTTATTTGAATAATTTCCTTTCAGATAAAAAATCATATTCTTAACATTGCTAATTTTGTCACTATATCTGTTTATATATTGTTGCACACAAATTTAAACTGAAAAGTCGAAGAGTTCGAGAATCTCAAAAATTTAATACTGAGCATTTCTAATAAAAAAATTTTTAATCCGTCAAGAAATAGAGCCGGTAGAGGATTATGAATACTAAATTCCTGGTTTTTACCACTGTAGGCCGGGAGCAGTGCAGTGTTGCATACGCGATTTTTATTTTTATTTTCACATTGTTACACCACTTCAAAAAATTGAAAAAAAATGTTATAAAGGATATTCTAAGGAATGTTTCTGTAAAATATGGGTGTGGTCACTCTAGAACTTAACTTCAATAAAAAAATTTTAGAAATTAAATTTTTTTTTACCTGTAATTTTTATCAATTTTTTAAAAAAATAGTCTCATTAGTTTCTACTACATATATTTTGTTCTTTAAAATTGGCTGAGCTGTTTTCGAGAAAAAATACTTCTCTGATTTTTCTTTCCCTCCCTCATTGGGAGAAATTTCACTTCACATGGATACGAACCTATGACAGAAATTTCAACTTAATACTTGCGGGGGCAGATTTTGTATACTTACCCAGCTAGGCCCTTTTGATTTTTTTACGCGATTTTGAAGATTTTGCCGAATCTCAAAGATTTTAATTTAAATATTTCAAGCAATTTAAAAATAATTAAAGGAATTTCAAAGATTTTGAAGGATTTTAAGGAATTTCAAAAGATTTCAAGACATTTCACGGAATTTCAAAAAATGTAAGGGATTGAAAATTCTTTTTAAGGTTTCAACGGATTTAAAAATGTTTTTAGGTATTTCGCGGGATTTCGAAGGTTTTATCAGATTTCATTAAATTCTAAGAGATTTTAAACGGCTACGAAACATTTTGAAGATTTTCAACAGATTTTCAAGTATTTTACGGGATTTGAAACATTTAAAGAAATTTGAAAATATTTTAAGGAAATTAAAAATGATTTTAAGGGATTTGAAGAGATTTTAAGAGATTTCGCGGGATTTTAAAAGGTTTCAAAGGATTTAAAAGGATTTTAAGGAACTTTAAAATACTTCGCATTTTTTCTAGTTTTCGCAATTTCAATTCAATGATTGTCAAAACATTTCAAGGTATTTCATGTAATTTCAAAGAATTTGAAAATATTTTAATACATTTCACGGAATTTCAAAGAGTTTACAGGATTTAAAAGATTTTTAAAAAGATTTCAACGGTTTTAAAAACATTTTGAAGTGTTTCGCTGGATTTCGAAGATTTTAACGGATTTCATGAAATTTCAAGGTATTCCAAAAGATTGCAAAACATTTCAAACGTGATATTTTACGGAATTTCAAAGATTTAAAGGCATTTCAAAAGATTAAAAAGAATTTAAAAATGTTTTTACGAGATTTTAAGGGACTTTACTGGATATTGTAAGGGATTTTGAAGATTTTAAGGGATTTCAAAAATTTAAAAAATTTTTTTAAAATCTGAAGAGATTATAAATAATTTAAAATGATTTCAAGAAATTTCACAAGATTTGTAAGATTTTAAAGCATTTTAAAGAATTTCAAAAGATTCAATATAATTCATGGAATTAAAAAAATTCTTAAGGAATTTAAGAAATTGTTAATGATTATAAAGATTTTACAGCCTTTCAAAGATTTAAAAATATTGCAAGAAATTTAAAAATGATTTTGAGGGATTTTCAGGGATTCCAAAAAATTGCAAAATATTTCAAAGGGTTTCAAAAGGTTTTATGGTGTTTTACGGGATTTGAAAGATTTAAATGAATTTCAAAAGATTAAAAGTAATTTAAAAATGTTTCTAAGAGATTTCAAGGGACTTTACCAGATATTTCAAGGAATTATAAATGAATTTAAAGGATTTTAAAAGATTTCACAGGATTTTAAAGATTTTAAATTATTTTTAAAAATTTCAAACGTTTCAATACATTTTACAGACTTTCAAAGAATTGAAGGGATTTTCAAAGATTTTTCAAAGATTTCAGCGGATTTCAAAAACTTTATACGTAGTTATTTTACGGGATTTTATGGTATTTTAACAGATTCCAAACGACGGCAAAACATTTCAAAGATTTTAAGACATTTAAAGTGATTTTAAAGGATTTCACAATATTTCAAAGGATTTTAAAGATTTAAAGGAATGTCAAATGGTTTTAATGAACTTAATCATGAGTTTAAGGCATTTGAAGAGTTTTCAACAGATTTCAAAGTATTCCTTGGGATTTTAAAGATTTCAAGGGATTTCAAAGTTTTTTTCAAGGAATTTCGATAAGTTCAAAAAATTTACTCGTAATTTTTTTTTTTTGGTAGATTGAGCCACGATGTAAAATCCCTTATTGATATACGAAATTATTATTCAATTTGTTATCAATTTTAAATTTAATGAAAATAAATCATTTAATTTTGAACGCTTGCGATCTTTTAGTTAAAAATGATTTAATTTCAAACGCTTCAAATTCAGATTGTCAAATTCTAAGCGCTTTTATTTCAAATTTTTGTAATATTGCAAACGCTTTCAATTTCATATTATTAAATTTTGAATCGTGGGGTTAAACACTTCTGAAATCTGGTGTACATGCTTCGTGAAACCTTTTAAAATCTGATAAAATTTTTGTGAAATTTTGTGGTACTTTGGCAAAAAGCAACTAAATATTTTAGAAGAAAAAAAAACATAATTTTGAGACTTTTAAATTTAAATAAATCTAAATGTTATTTCAAATTGCTTTTTCCTTTTAGAAAATATTTACGCTTAAATGCTTGTATTAATGTAAATGGGAAAATTCTATTTCAATTTTTTCGACGTGCAAAGAAATAAAGTTTTCCAAATAGGTAATGTTGTACCTATAGTTTTCTAATAAAAAGTCTTTTGAAATCTTTTTAAATCGCAAAAGTCGCATTTAAAAAAAAAAGGTCGCACAATCGAAAGCTTGATTTGGTAAATAATTTTTTCATCATTTTGTATATGTAGGCGGGAAAACTTACGTCCGCGGATTTGGAAGTAGCAGAAATGGTAGTTCAGGATATCGACGAGGTTCTCCGCCTTTTCCAACTCGAAATAGGTACCTATTCCTCCAAAATCCGAATAGTCAAACCTGAAAATCTTAGTTTCAATGTTAATGATTCTCTTTTTTTAATGTTTCAGAACGAATTAACGCAATTTACGATGCGAAAATCGCCCAGAGGGAGTACGAATTAAAACAGGCGGAGATTCAGGCGGAAATTGCTCACTTGCAGGAGGAAAATCACCAGGCGACGAATGAACTTGAAGTTAGCGGTTCCTTTTCTCCTGTTCAAGGGACCGAAGTCACCGACTCTGGAAATTCTGAAAATCGTGCGACTGTTGCAGAAACGACTTTGAAAAATGAGGAAAATCAGCCCGGTAATATAAATATTCTTTGTTTTATTGAATTATTGATGATTAAAATTTCTTTTAATAATAGGAAATTAAAAACGTTTACAATTAAAAAAACTTGAAATAAAAGTGTTTAGAATTGAATAATTTAAATTTGAAGCATTTGTGGTTAAATCATTTTTAATTGAAAGGCTAGAAGCGTTCAAAATTGAATAATTAATTTGTTTGTATTATATTTATTGTTGATGATAAATTGAATGATAATTTCGTATTTCAATTAGGGATTTCACACCGTGGCTCAATTTCTAAAAATAATGTAAAAAGGTTATGAACCGTAGAGAAATACGTAGAGAAATAAATAATATAAATACCCCGAGAAATACTGTAAAATCCTTCAAAATCTTCCATATCTCTGAAAATCTGTTGAAATCCCGTGAAATCTTAAAAATCGAGTAAAAAATATGGACATTTTTTAAAATTCCTTTAAAAGTATTAAAAAAATTTTGAAATCCGTTAAAACCTTTGAAATCCCGCGAAATAACTAAAAATGTTTTCAAATCCGTTGAAATCTTTCAGAAATCTTTTAAAAATATCTTAGATTCTGTGAAATCCATCGAAATCTTCTAAAATTCCTTAAATGATTTTTGTATTCCTTAAAATATTTTCAAATATTTGAAATTTCGTGAAATTTTAGAAATGGCTTGAAATCCCTTGAAATCTATATAATATCTTTGAAATCCCGTAAAATCTTAAAAGTCGCGTAAACACTATCGACATTTTTGGAAATTTCTTAAAATCTTTGAAATCCCGTAAAATATCTTAAAATCTTTTGAAAACCTTTGAAATGTTTTGCAATCTTTTTGGAGTCCCTTAAAATTTTTTGAAATCCGTTTAAACCTTCGAAATTCCGCGAAATAACTAAAAATGTTTTCAAGACAGTTGAAATCTTTAAAAAAACTTTTAAAATTTCTTAAATTCTGTGAAATTTATCGAAAACTTCTAAATTTCCTTAAATAATTTCTATATTCCTTGAAATATTTGTAAATCTTTGAAGTCCCGTAAACTCTTGAAAATCGCGTAAAAAGTATCGAAATTTTTTGAGATTCCTTAAAATCTTTGAAATCCTTTTATCTCTTTAAAATCCCTGAAAATATTTTCAAATCTCTTGAAATATTTTGAAATCCCTCGCATTATATAAAAAAAATATATATTTAATAGATATCTTGAAATCTTATAAATCAATTAAATTTTTTTAATTCCTTTAATTTTTTTTTAAATCACGAGAAATACTTTAATGACCTTTGAAATCTTCAAAATCCCTGAAAATTTTTTTATACCCGTTGATATCTTTTAAAGCCTATTCAAATTTTTGAAGTCCCGTGAAATATCTTGAAATTTTAGAAATCCCTTGAATTTGTTTAATTCCTTCAAAATATTTTGAATCCCTTCAAATTTCTTAAAATCTTTGAAATCCCATAAAATACCTTAAAATCTTTAGAAAACCTTTGAAATGTTTTGAAATCTTTTTGGAATCCCTTAAAATTTCTTGAAATCCGTTAAAACCCTCGAAATCCCACGAAATAACTAAAAATGTTTTCAAAACCTTTGAAATCTTTGAAATTTTTAATTCCTTAAAATATTTTTAAATCTTTGAAATCTCGTGAAATCTTAGAAATGGCTTGAAATCTTGTAAAATTTTTAAAATCGCGTAAAAACTATCGAAATTTCTTTAATTCCTTAACATCTTTGAAATCCTTTTAACTCTTTAAAATCACTGAAAATATTTTAAAATCTCTTGAATTATTTTGAAATTCCTTGCAGTGATTAATATTTAATTCAATAATATTTTATTTTCAGTGCTCGAACTTTACAAATTGGTAGACAAAGAATCTCTCAAACTTTACGTCCAGAGTCAAGATTTCTTGGAAAAATATCTAGAAAGTTATAAAGATCTGCTGAAAAGTAACGAGACTAAAACTTTCCGGTTCGAGTGTCAAAAGGCGATTAATATTCCCGTTAATGCGATTTCGGCAATGAGCAGGGAGCATTTGCTTGATAAATACGAAAAGCTTCGTAATCTTTTAACTGGAAGATTTTCTCAAGATCCGAGAGCCGAGGCTTTTTGCAAAAATACTCTTGCAAAGAAGATTGTTGTGAGTTTTCCGGCAAATGAAACCTTCCATAATTAATAGAAAAATCTTGCAATTAATCTATCAACTTTTTGAATATTTCAGAGTCAGGGAGAAACCTTGGTTTCGAGTAAACCAGAAATGGCTTTTGCGATTGCCGCAGTTGTCGTTGCTTTGTGGAACGACTGTCCGGAATTCGGGGAACTTCTTCTCGCGAATTTTAGAGTCACGTGTCCCTTTACCGTCCCGGCCTTTTTTCCTCAGAGGGAAGGAGAATCAAACGAAGAATATTATAGATCCTTAGGCTACAAATATTCCGAAGATGGGACTGTCGAGAAGCAGGATAAATTCTTGAAACGAATTTCTGGACTCCTGAGGCTTTACGCTTCCATTATTGTGACGAGTCAGAGACGAGGAGTGACTCAATCTCATCCCCACGGATTGCAAAATTCATGGAGGTGGCTTGCTGCAATGCTTAATAATGGTGAGAATTTAACGAGGGGATAAATGACATTCTTGAAATTTGGTGTACAAGCCTTTGTGAGATCTCTCAAATCTTCCTAAATCTTTTGAAATATGTGAAATCTTTGTGAAAACTTTTAAAATCTCTGTAAAATCATTGAAATTTTTTTTAAGTTTTTCGAAATATGTGAAATTTTTTTATTTTAAGTCTTCTGAAATATGTGAAATCTTTGAAATTTTTTAACATCTTTGTGAAATCATTAAAATCTTTTTAAGTCTTTTGAAATATGTAAAATCTTTTTAAGTCTTTTGAAATGTGTGAAATCTATGAAGTCTTTGTAAAATCATTGAAATCTTTTAAAGTCTTCTGAAATATGCGAAATCTTTGAAGTCTTTGTAAAATTATTTAAATCTTTGAAATCTTTCAACATCTTTGTGAAGTCATTCAAATCTTTTTAAGTTTTTTGAAATATGTGAATTCTTTTAAAATCTTTGTGAAATCATTGAAATCTTTTAAATCTTTGTGAAATCTTTGAAATCTTTGAATTTTTTTGTTATAATTCCTTGAAATATTCTTAAATCTTTGAAAGCCTGCGAAATATTCCTTGAAATCTCTTAAAATTCCCTAAAATCATTCATAAATTCCCTTAAATGTGTTAAATCCCGCGAAACACCTAAAAATGTTTTACATCCGTTGAAATCTTTTAAAAAATCTTTCAGAATCCCTTAAATGCTTTGAAATTCCGTGAAATCTATCGAAAACTTTTTGAATTCCTTGAAACCCGTGAAATACTTTGAGATAATTTTTAAAACCATTAACATTTTTTTGAAATTGCTTAAAAACTATTAAAACTTTGAAATCTTTTGAAATTCCTAGTCCTTTAAAATCTTTGAAATCTTTTGAAATCACTTTAAATTTATTAAAATTTATTAAAATCATTTCTAAGCTCCTTGTAATATTTTGAAATCCCCTAGAATGCCTTAAAATCCCTTGAAAGCCTTGGAATATTTTGCAGTCTTTTATAAATGATTTTAAAAAAATGTTCTTAAGGGGTCGTTCATATATTACTTAACACGTTTTTTTTTTGTTAATATATTTGTGTCCTTTTTAATTTCACGGGAATTTTATTCTCGTCTTTATTTAAACAAAAGAAAAATGCGTTACGTAATATATGAACGATCCCTAAATCCGTTGAAATCTTTGAAATCCCTTAAATTCTTTAAAATTCCGTGAAATCTATCGAAAACTTTTTAAATTTCTGGAAATCCCGTGAAATATTTTGAAATATTTTAAAACCCATCACCAATTTTTTGAAATTGCTTAAAAACTATCAAAAATTTGAAATCTTTTGAATCTCCTGAAATTCTTTAAGATCTTTGAAATCTTTTAAAATTACGCCAAATCTTTTAAAATTTCTTAAAATCATTCCTAAATTCCTTGTAATATTTTGAAAGCCTTTCAAATCCTTGAAGTCCCGTAAAATACCTTAAAATCTTTTGAAACTTTGAAATATTTTGAAATATTTTATAAATGTTTTTAAAAAAAAATTGCTTAAATCCGTTGAAATCATTAAAATCCCATACATTTTTTGAAATCCCGTGAAATCTATCGAAACCTTTCAAATGTCTGTCAAATCCCCCCAAAAGTCTTTTAAAATTATTTTTACTTTCCTTGAAATCTTCTCAAATTCCTTAAATGGTTGAAATCCCGTAAAATGCCCGAGAAACTTTTGAAAACCTTTGAAGTCGTATGCAGTCTTTCGGAATTCCTTCAAATTCAATGAAATCCCTTAAAAATTTCAAAATCCATAGAAATACTGAAAAATGTTTATAAATCAGTTGAATTCTTTAAAAAATCTTTTAAAATCCCTTAAATGCTTTGAAATTCCATGAAATCTATCGAAACATTTAATAATTCGTATACATCCCGTGAAGTACTTTGAAATGTTTTGAGAACCATTGAAAAAATTTTGAAATCGAATAAAAACTATCGAAAATCTGAAATCTTTTGAAATTCCTTCAAATACTTCAAAATCTTTTAAAATCACGTCAAATCTCTAAAAATTTCTTAAAATCATTTCTAAATTCCTTGTATTCTTTTGGAGTTTCTTTAAGTCTTTGTATTCCCGTTTACCTTCAATTTGTTTGAAAACCTTTGAAATATTTTACAATCTTTTGTAAATGTTTTTAAAAGAATTGTTTCAAATCCGCTGAAATCCTCAAAATCCCTCAAATTCTTTGAAATTCCATGAAATCTATCGAAATCTTTGAAAATCCCGTTCAATCCCTTGAAATCTTTTAAATCCGTTGAAATCTTTGAAAAATCTTGTTAAATCCCTTAAATTCTTTGAAATTCCTTGAAATCTATCGGAATCTTTTAAAATTTCTCAAAATCCTATAAAATTATTGGAAATCTCTTGAAATATTTCATGAAACCCTTTCAAATGTTTCTAAATCGGGTAAAATCCTTCGAAATCTTTTTAATTTCCTTAGAATCGTTTAAAATGGCTTGAGAAATGCCTTGAAATCTTTTGAAATGTTTGAAATTAATTTGAAATTAATTGTCTCGAGTCGTGACTTAAAAAATAGAAAATTCAATTTGTACATTTTAATTTGTGGACTTGTTTCAGAACCTCGACCGGAAATGTCAGACGTATGTGCAACTTTAATCCTGGACATGTTGGAGGTTGCAGGAAATTCTTTGTGGACCGCTTATCCGAAACAGTTTCCCAAACTTCTCTCAGCAATGATAGCGGACTATTATCCATTGATGGGAAAAATTGGAGGAATTGGAGGAGGGCCAATGGCTCGATTGGAAGAATTTCTAAAACGATGTCTGTCCACTGGATTTATTGCGCCACCAGAAGGACTGCTTCCCCATAATTTTTTTTGAAAGGATATATTTTAGATTAAAAATAAGCACACACAGTGTATAAAACAATTGCTGTGAAATTCGTTTTGATACATTTATATTGCTTATATATTCAGTGAAGAGAAGTATTTTTAGTTCCTTGTGATTTTTTCAAGGAGTAGAATTTTTATGACTGGATGTAAATTTTGTAATTTGTATCGTCAATGTTTATGATTTAGATTCTAGAGGATGATGTCTCAAGTCACGAATTTGTGTATATGTAGTATAATTGAATAAAATGTTGTATTTATTCAAATTTGAAAGATTAACAATTTTTTGATTATTCTTGGATATTTTTGTGTTAAAGTTAAAAAATTGTAAGTAGAAAAATTGCTTCCAATTTGAATGAATCTCGAATTTAAAGGCTTCTTTAATACAGCAAGACTTATATTTTTTAAAAATTTTACTCAAATTTTCAGCGGAAGCCAGATTTCAAAATTTTAAAAAATGTTTCAAGAAATTTAAACATTATTTTGAAGAATTTAAAGAGATTTCAAAGGATTGCAAAGATTACAAAATATTTCATGAAATTTTAAAATATTTCAAGGAACTTTAAGAAATTTCAAAAGATCTTAAGATTTTAGAAGATTTCAAGTGATTTCACCAGATGTCAAAGAATTTCAGGAATTGTAAAAGATTTTTCAAGAACTTCAACAGATTTCAAAACATTTCAAGGTATTTCGCGGGTTGCTTTAAAAACGTTCTATTTTCAAGAACATCGAGAGTCCTTCCGTGTTTTAATTTGAAAGACAGGTTCCAAAAATGTTCAAATTAGAAAACGTTTGAAATAAAGGAATTTTAAAAAAATTCCAGTCTCGAGATTTAAAAACGCTCTCAATACTAAAAGCGATTTGAATAATAATGTTAACCTCGAATGCATTTAAAATTTATCCGTTTAAAAAATTTGAAAGTTTAATTTAAATTTAGCATTCCAAATTGTCAAACTAAAAATTCATTAATTTGAAAAATTACAAAAAAGTGTTTTGTTATCCAAGAAACAATTAGCTTTTATTTTTATGTAACTTTGAAGTTAAAAAACGTTCTTTTTTTTAAAGATCGCAAGTCCTTCTGTGTTTTATTTTAAAACACAAGTTCAAAAAATTTTCAAAATTTGAAAATTTTTAAAATATAGGAATTAAAAAAAATTCTTGTTTCGAGATATGAAAACGCTCTGAATACAAAAAGCTATTTTAGTATCAGTGCAAACCTCAAATACCTACATGAAAAATTTCTGTTTTAAAAATTTGGAAAATTAATTTAAATTAAGCATTTTTTCGAGATTTAAAAACGCTCTAAATGGGAAAAGCCATTTAAATATTAATGTAAACCTCGAATACATTAAGAATTCATCTGTTTTAAAAAATTTGAAACTTTAATTTAAATTAAGCATTCCAAATTGTCACACTAAAAATTTATTAATTAAAAAAATTATAAAAAAGTGTTTTATTTTCCAAGAAACAACAAGCATTTTATTTTTATGAACACTTTAAAGTTCAAAAAAGTTTTATTTTCAAAAGCATCGCAAGCCCTTCTGTGTTTGCTTAGTTTAAACTAAACACTTGAATTCTCGCTTAAATTATATTTCAGCACTTTACACCCCATGAAAATGAGGCTAAACGGCAGTCGCATCCCATTCGAGAAAATAAGTATTATTATCAGTTTTCTTTTTAGGGTCATATAAATATAATTTTTCTAAGATTCCTTAGAAAATTCAGAAAGATTATTCAAGATTTCAGATAAGCTGAAATAGAATCTAGAAAATTGTAAACAAAAAGTTTTTACTCTACAGGATTTTACCAAATTTTAGAAAAAAAATGCAAGTCACTTTAAAAGATATGTAGGACATTTAGCAGTTTGGAAGGTATTTAAAAATATTTTATAAAATTTGAGTAATCTTGTCAAATTTTAAAATATTTTTAATCTCTTCAAAACTTCTAAAATTCTTAAATATCTTTTCAAATGATTTCAAAAATTTTTATTTTGTCTTAAATTTTTTGAAATATTTTCAAATTTTTTATTAATTTTGAATTTTTTTAAACTTCTAAATAACTCTTAAACTTATTCGAATTTGTCCTAAATTTTTTTTAATCCTGCAAAATAAAAAAAAAAACTTAAAATCTTCTAGAATCTTTCTCGACAATTTTGGAAATCTGTTTCAATATTTTCTTAAAATTAATTTTTCGAAATAAAAAATCATTTTAAATTGTCCTGGGAATCTTGAAAAAAATTTATTCTCTTGAACCCTTTCAAAATTTGTGAAAAGAATCTTCAAAACTTTACATGTTTTAAATCGTTTTAAATCTTTTCAAACTTTCAGTTATTTTTTAATCTTTTAAAAACTTCTAAATATCTCTTCTACTTACTCGAAGTTTTTCGAAAAATTTGTAATACTGCCAAATTAAAAAATGTTCCTTCAAAATCTTCTACATTATTTTTCGACAATTTAGGAAATCATTCGAAATGTTTTGAAATCTTTTTCAATTTTCTCATAAAGTTCATTTTCGAAAATAAGAAATCATTTCAATTTTCCCCAGGAATCTTGAGAAAAAATTTTTATTCTCTTGGAACGTTTTAAAATTCTTAAAAAGCTCCAACTTTTCGAAATCTTCAAAAATCTACATTTTGTTTTTAAATTGTATGAAATCTTTTCAAGTCTGACATTATTTTGGAATCTTCTCAAAACATCTCAACCTTCTAAATTCAAGTTCTAAATTCAAAGCTTCTCTCAATTTCTTTAAAATCCTGCAAAATTAAAAAAAAATTGTGTTAAAATATTCCAGATTTTTTTTTGACAGATTTAGAAATCTTCAAAACTTGGAAAGTAATATTTGTAAATAAAGCCCATATCATTCGATTTTTTAAAGCATCGCATGTCCTTCAAAAAAATTCCAAATTTGAAAACCTTATCCAAATAGAAACTCCCAAACTTCAAAAGTATTCGAACCCAAAACCGTGAAACTTTTAATTTCGCTTTTAATTTTATGAATACATGGTCACTCCGAAAAATTTCAAACATGAGTAAACAACCTTTATTATCGTAAATTAAACTATGTATATAAATAAAAATTAAATTAACAATTACGCGCCATCTGTGGGTGGATTCATACTGCACATGTGTGAACATGTCACGCATGCGCGTTCTTTTTCTCCCGAGAAGGTGGAGAAGTTTCTGCTGGTCTCTCTCCACTCGATCGAACATGATGTTGAGTGCCGTGACAAAAGCAGCCGCTGGGGCCTTAAGGGCCGTGAAACCCACCCTTTTACAAACCGAAGTCGCGAAAGTCTCCGCAGCTTTCACAGTCAACAGTGAGTACTTAAAAATCCCGAATAAATCTTCCAAAAATACCCTTCCAACCATGAAAAATGTCGGATCCATCGCGCCGCACTTGCCGCAGAGCCGCACTTGCCGCAGAGTCACACTTCGAAAAAAACGACCCAGTCTGTCAAGTCGCAGGAAAAAAATGAATCGCGATTCATTGTCATTAATTTCTTTCGTGATAATCATTAATCGAGGTTCAAATCCTGTGAAGGATAACTGCCGATTCGATTATATAATCTGTATTATTTGAGCGATGTGTTGAGAAAAATGGCCGCATTGGGTCATTTGGTACAAATCGGAGCAGAAGCGATCTTCTTGGGTTTAAATACTCCGAATTTTATGTATAAGACAGTTTTTGAAGCTTCCTTCCGTTTTTATTTCACTTCCTGGTTCATATTTTTAAGTTATGAAATGATAGTCGTGGATTTTCAGTTTTGTGTTATCTATCATTTCCGGTATTTTCTGATTCTCCTGGGACGTTTTTGTCAGTTTTTTAATGGATTTTGAATTAAAAGTGAGTGTATAATTAGTGTGGGGTGTAATTGATGGTAAGAAATTGTTTTTTCAGAAATAAGAATGAAGTGGATCAATTTCTTGGTTATGTAACTTGAGAACCATCTCCCGTGTTTAAAAAATGTTTAGGTGTTGGAATTTGGAATTCATAGTTATTTTCCTTATGAGTATCATTGACAATTTTTTTTTTTTAATGGAATTTAAATTTATTTAACGATTTTTTTATTTGGCTTTTATTTAGGTTACCCAGGTTCATGGCGCGAAATTTAAATTCGATTTTGACTTTGACCTTTGTTTTACAATTAAACAACTTTGACCTCTGCTTTACAATTAAACATGACATTATTTCAATTAGTGTTTTAAATTAACATTCTTTGTCAAATATTCGTTATATTTCTTTGATGTTAATTGTGAATTAAATTTATATGTTTGTGAATGTAGGTCATCTTTTCCGCTTTTCATTGTGCATGTTCTATTTGCAAGGACCTTTAGTTTATGCGAATTGCATAATTTCTCAAAATTAAGTATAATTCAGAACTTTCATGCTATATAAAGTTTCCATGCCAAGTATACTCAATTTAGCGTCGCATAAAAACGCATAATTTTATTTTCGCCGCATAATTTTGGAATTTTCGTACAATAGTGCATAATTTCATATTTTCTCGAAGTGTATCTAAAAAGTTGTAAAAAAATGTATTTTGTTGTTATAGAAAAAAAATGTTTCGTCGTTTTTAAAGCGTTGAAATCGTTTTAAAAAGGCAAAATTGACGATTTGGAAACGCTTTGAAAAGTACATTTTTTTATGTTAATAAAATAATTACATGTTCCTTCGATTAAAACTGAAGATATTTTAAATTCGACATGTAAAACTTTTATTTAAAAAACGTACAAATTAAATAAATTAAAGAAAAGTGTTTTTTTACGGTTTAAATCAACTTTACCTTGCGCATCAAATTGTTCAATACTAAAAACTGTAGCTAAAAAATAATAATTTGTCATCATTTTTTAGGCCATAGGTAAAATTTTATGAATTTTTAAATTCAAAATCGGGACAGAAGACATTAACATTTTTTCTTCTTCTGTCGGGTGCCAAACCAACATTTTTTTTTTTTGCTTGACTCAAATGATTCGATTAATTTAAGCATTTTTACTCTACTAACGTGTATTTATATTCTTCTTATTTTAAATATTGATATTTTCTGGAGTTAAGTGCATTTTATGCCTTAAACAAAATTATTTTTACATCGCGTAATTCGATTCTACCTTGCATAATTTTGCATAATAATTAGTTTTTCAGCACATTATATCTATTTCATGAACTTTTTTAGTCAGAAGTCAATCCAAAATTGAAGTCCTGGTTTTTAAAACATTTTTATACTAGCTAAAACATTTCCTGATTTATATAATCAATCCTGAAAATAAATTCCTACTAAAGATCATTCTTAAGTTGATTCTTTTCTAATCTTATTTTCTTTTCCCAGACCGTAACTATGCTAAGGCAACGAAAAACCCCAAGGGTCGCGTCGTGGCAGTCATCGGTGCCGTCGTCGACGTCCAGTTCGACGATGAACTTCCCCCCATTCTCAACGCCTTGGAGGTAGAAAACCGCACCCCGAGGTTAGTCCTGGAAGTGGCCCAGCATTTGGGAGAAAACACTGTGCGCACCATCGCTATGGACGGTAAGAAACTAATTAATCCCTTAACATTTATTTATTAATGTGTTGCCAATCGTAATTTCATTGAATATTCTTCCAGGTACCGAGGGACTTGTTCGTGGACAGGTCGTTAATGACTCCGGATTCCCAATCCGAATTCCAGTTGGTGCTGAAACCCTGGGCCGTATTATTAACGTCATCGGAGAACCCATCGATGAACGTGGTCCCGTTGGTACCGACAAACTCGCCGCCATTCACGCTGACGCTCCCGAATTCGTGGAGATGTCCGTCGAGCAGGAAATTCTCGTCACGGGAATCAAAGTCGTCGATCTTCTCGCTCCTTACGCCAAGGGAGGAAAGATCGGTAATGCAAACAGCTTCTAAATAGAAGGATTTTCCACTTCAAAATTAATCTAGCGCTCAATATTTCTCTTCTCTCTCAGGTCTTTTCGGTGGTGCCGGAGTAGGCAAAACTGTATTAATTATGGAGCTGATTAACAACGTAGCTAAGGCTCACGGAGGTTATTCCGTCTTCGCCGGAGTCGGAGAGCGAACCCGAGAGGGTAACGATCTCTACCAGGAGATGATTGAGTCCGGGGTCATTTCCCTGAAGGACAAGACCTCGAAAGTATCTCTCGTATACGGACAAATGAACGAGCCTCCCGGCGCTCGTGCCCGAGTCGCCTTGACTGGTTTGACTGTCGCTGAGTACTTCCGTGATCAGGAGGGTCAAGATGTGCTACTCTTCATTGACAACATTTTCAGATTCACCCAGGCCGGTTCTGAGGTATCCGCCCTCTTGGGACGTATCCCCTCCGCTGTAGGTTACCAACCAACCTTAGCCACTGACATGGGTACCATGCAGGAGAGAATTACGACAACAACGAAGGGATCCATCACTTCGGTACAGGCCATCTATGTGCCAGCCGATGACTTGACTGATCCCGCTCCTGCCACCACCTTCGCCCATTTGGACGCCACGACTGTATTGTCTCGTGCTATTGCAGAGTTGGGTAGGTTCCTTTTTTCAGAATACCATAAAATAGCTATTGGCGATACAAGTGTGCAAAATAGTTGATTGCTTACGCTTTCTTTGGAACAACCGTCCGAGAAGGGTTCATTGGTGTTTAAATGCGGATATCGCAGACATGCGCCCTAGTTCTTTCTGTGTATTTTTTGGGTAATATAACCAAAAAATACACAGGAATAACTATTGCGCATGCCAGGGATATCAAAATTAGGTATTTCACGCTGTGACGTCACTGGGCAAGAGGGCCATACGCTGGTGCATAAGCATTGACACCAAATGCATGGGACTAAACCTTATTTTTTTAATAACTTCCAGAAAATAATTCCTCACTATAAGTGTATTTGGAAATTAGTTTTTGTATTCTAAGGACAGGATATTAAAAAAATCAAGTTTCGTTCCATGTACACTGAAAATCCCTAATAAGTCGATCCGGCTTATGTTCTTCCTAGAATTCTGTCAGCTTGAATTCGTTGGTGACGGAGTCTGAGGGGATGAGCGGGAGGCGTTGCGAGAGCTGTGGCGCTCAGCAGTTCCGTAGTTATGAAGCAGGCAATCTGAAAACTCGCGTGCATATTTCGCATTTTTTTTTAAACACACGCGGAAAATTCTCTTTTCATTAATTAGTCTTGATTATTAAAAAGGTCCATACCCTATGATAACAAAAATCTACATTTGTACAAAATTAAATTAATTAATATTATGTATTCCTACTGGAAATAGTTCATATGGCCCTGATTGTTGACATTGGAGTCGCTCCGCCGTACGTCCAAGGCCATTTCAGGCAAGGACCAAAGTCGGACCTATGTCGAATTTTCAGTGTATTTGGATGACAATGTTTATGCACCAGCGTATGGCCATATTGGATCGCCATATTGGAACATAAAATGCCTAATAACTATTTTGCAAGGTGCGCTTGCGCCAATATTGTCACGCCGTCGGTTGCAATGAGTTGTTTTGCACATGATTTAGAGGCAAGTGAAATCCAACTTTCGTGATGGGTATTTAAAGATAGCCCAAAGCAGATGATTGCTTACGCTTTTTTTTTCAACAAACGTCCGAAAAAGTTGCTACGTAAAAGTGTTCCGAAACAGCAAGAGCCCTATAACATAACCAAGCTCTGCCGGTGCGCAAAGTTTTTTATATCTAAATTGCGCATGTGCAACTTTACCCACCGATGTACAAAATAACTCTTTCAAAGTGCGCATGCGTCAATATTATTATCACACCGTGGAGTGCAATGAGTTACTTTGCACGTGATTTAGAGATTTGTAAAGTCCAAACTTTCGAGGTGGATATTGCAAAAAAATCTTGGAAGGTCGAACCGGATCCAAAAAATGAAAATTTCGTAATTTACTTTTACTCGAGTAGACATTGGCAAGTGACCCTTACAGATCAATAAGCCATCCTGTGTTAAACAAAAATCGCGAATTTCAGAAAACGGTCCTTCGAGCCGGATTCTCAAAATGAAAATTTGCTAGGTATTACAGTTCCTTGAATTTCTGGATTGTATTGTTCAATTTTGCAGGAATTTACCCCGCCGTGGATCCTCTTGATTCCACCTCCCGTATCATGGACCCCAACATCATCGGTACCGAGCACTACAACATCGCTCGAGGCGTGCAAAAGATCCTGCAGGACTACAAATCCCTCCAGGATATCATCGCTATCTTGGGTATGGATGAGTTGTCCGAAGAAGACAAATTGACCGTCGCACGTGCGCGTAAAATCCAGAGGTTCCTTTCTCAGCCATTCCAGGTCAGGGACAGAAATAAATAAATCATAAGTTAATGATTTAGATGACCTGTAATTAATGAAAATACTTTTTTCAGGTCGCTGAGGTCTTCACAGGCCACGCCGGCAAGCTTGTACCCCTCCAAGAAACCATCAAGGGATTCCAAAAGATCCTTGGAGGTGAACTCGACCATCTTCCCGAAGTCGCGTTCTACATGGTCGGTCCAATCGAAGAGGTCGCTCAGAAAGCGGAAACGCTGGCCAAGCAATAAACGAAACCTCGAAATTAAGTTTCTTTTTGTTAAGTCAATCTTCGAACGATCAACTCCTCATTAAGCGTCTTCATACAAACAAATAAAAACAGAACATACAGAAGCCTAGTCGAATCTGCAAAGTCAACGTTGCTTTTCGTTTCGGGAGATCGAGAGACAATCCGACGCAATGATTCGAGAGATCTTTTGAGAAGATCATAAATCCGTTAAGGATTTTCATTGGATCATTGCATCGGATTTTAGAACACGATGGTGAGACAAATTATCTTGCAAGAGCGAAGCTAGGCGATCGAGAAGTCGATCTCTTCTTTCATTTGTATTTCCGAGTTTGGAGGAAGCTATTCTTTACTCGAAAATTGAGAAGAGAGATCGATTTGTTGCAACGCTTTTGTCTCCTGATAGACACATTCGAAGTTCTCGCTCAAATGTCGCGTCTCAATGAACGATGTTATTATTGGGCAACTTTGCGAGGCCATGTTACGTATTAGAAAAAAAAGAGTAATAAAAATTTACACAAAGAAAGTCGTCGGCTTCTTTCGTCTCGAGATTTACTGATTGACACGTTTCCTTGGCCCCTTTTGACTTCTACTTGCATTTTCAGAAGTCACTTGTTTTTCATTTGTTCTTCAGAAGAAAAATACGGAAAATTTTCTATTATTTGACGAAAAAATTGAGTTTCTCCAGGTTTATGTTTATATTGTTATTGACAATAATAAATTATTTTTACTCGAACTTTAGGAAATGGTAAAAAACATGAAAACAGAGGTGAATGTATTCCGCATGGCACAGGTCTTTTTTGTACTTAATTAGGGGCTGTTCAAGTATTACGTAAGCAAACAAAAGAATAAATGTCATTTTGACATCTCTCAGATTTTAATTGATCATATTATTATCTCACATATTTATTCTTTTGTTTGCTTACGCAATACTTGAACAGCCCCTTACTTACCATACGAGACATGTCAGTTTTTCCCGGTTTTCTTTCACAATAATGAATATTTGTTACCGAAATTTTGGGAAATAGTAAGGAACATGAAAACGTACGTTTTTTAAATCAAGAAAATTATTAGGTCGGTAAAACAGAAATAACTCTTAAGTTAAAAAAAGAGTACCTACGTTTTCATGTTATTTACTATTTCGCAAAGTTTCAGATTGAAAGATTTATTATCGTGGGAAAACCCCGGAGAAACTCAAGTATCACGTGCCCTTAAAAAAAGTTAATTTCTTTTTCACCGTTTTAATAATGAGGTCAGTTTCTCGGGGTTTTGGGTACAATAATAAGTTTTTTCACTGAAGCTTGGGAAATGGTGAAGAACATGAAAGCGTACGTTTGTGTACTTTTATGCGTCTTAATAATAATTATATATATATATATATTTGTTTAAACAAATTTTCTTAAATTCTTTGTTCGAGCTTAAATTCTGACTATATTCTCAAGAGCATTTGCTCTGATTTGCTCAACATAAATTCTTAGGCATTTAAGAACTCTATACTGCACAAACGCGGTAAACATTATATAGCACTTTCGGGAGTTTCGAGAAGTTTTGGCGTAAAAATATATTGGAAGTGTCAATAATTGTCGAAGAGAAAAATATACAGAATAACTATTTTTTAAATAATTATTTATAGTATAATTATTTATGATTATTCATATAATCAATTATTATTAACATTTACGTAACCCTAAACACTGGTAGAAATTTCTGATAGAAAAGTACTTTCCGAAGGTATCCAATCTTTTCAATTTGTTTCCGAACCTTTCCGAGATTTGCATTCGATTCTTTCCAAAAATTTTTGATAAAAAATTACTATAACATTTTGAGCAAAAATGCTGTCAATTTCATTTATAATTCATTTACAAGCTACTTGCACTAACATAAATTTTCCGGTAAAAATAAGTTAAAATTTCTGATAAAAACGGATAGCTTCGGATGCAGATCTCGAAAAGAATCTGAAAGAAAATCGTACACAAACCTATCCAAAATTTTTACCAGGCAAGCTAAAACCACTCCACCAACAATTATTTTACAATTTTGTTCTCTGTCAATATGATCCCTCACTGATTATTTCAAAATTTTAATTTACAAAATTAATATTTTATTATTTAACTATACAGCTTTTGTTCAATTAGAACAATTATTTACGCAGGACAACGAGTCGGACGCTATTCGTGCGAGTATGTGCATCAGCTATCCTTTCCAGCTGCTGACAGGCAGGCGGAGGAAGAGATAGTTACTGCCGTGCAAATGAAAATGAGCGTATCTGCAGAGGAGTCAATCTTATGCTGGAAGCGAAAAACCACTATGACATACCACACTCATATTTTAACCAGTTTTTAAAAACAAAAAGTGGCTGTCTACATGAAAAACACTGCATTTTAAGATTTTGAGGAAAGAAAGACGTATTTTTATAATTTTCATTGAGAATTTGCAGTAACGCTTACTTAGAATTTCAATTAATTTGACTGAAAATACCGTATCTACTACAAATACTTTTAAATAATAATAAATCACTTCGTATCATCAGAAAATGCATATAAAATGCACAGCACGACGCGCACTCCCATCTTCCAGTTGCGCTTCTTTCCATTTGTATAGTATGTCTTTCCCGTAGATACGGTAAATTATTTTTCAAACATTAACTAATTATCGCTATCAATTTTTATTTTTCTCATACATATTTAAGTAAAGGGAAGTATCATTAACGTACTGACAACTTTATCTCAATTTCGACAAAAAATTGCAGATTCGTTTATTTTCATTTGCACGGCAGAGTACACGGAAAAACCCAAACACCAATGGTTGGTGTTTGTTGGAAAAAAAATCGCGAAACACCACTGAATGCTGCGTACGCACGAATCATTGGTGTTCACGCAGTGGCCAGTGATGCCTTACGCAACAATAATC
>JAUMHM010000004.1:1195629-1213691 GCA_032362435.1 Melikaiella ostensackeni
CAGGAGCAGCAATGGGATCTCCAATCTCACCGGTAATAGCCAACATCTTTATGGAACATCTAGAAACTAAAATCTTCGACCAATCCAAGCTAAAACCGGAATTTTGGTGCCGTTACGTTGACAACACTTTTGTCATCTGGAGACATGGACTAGACGAACTACAAAAGTTTTCCGATTTCATCAATCGATTACACCCTAATATCCAGTTTACCATGAAGATTGAACTGAACGGAAAATTGCCTTTCTTGAACGTACTAGTTTACAAAAGATCTGATAACACATTAGGATGCGAAGTTTACAGGAAACCAACCCATACAAACAGATACCTACATGCCTCTTACCACCACCCATCTCAAGAGCAATTAGTCATCAACTGCCTTGCAAACAGAGCTGCTCCATAACAGATAAAGATAACTTACAAAAGGAATTACGAAACGTGAAACAAATCCTAATACAGAACGATTAGAAAAAGAAGCAAATTAATAAAGCAATAAGAAAATACACTCAAAAAGACAAGTTAACACAACCTTCTGAAGAAAGAGTGAGAAAAACGACCACCATTCTACCCTACATCCAAGGTATCACAGAGCAAATGGGCAAAATTCTCAACAAACACAACATCCAAACCTTATTCAAACCACCTGCGAAAATAGGACAAATTTTCAACAACCCTAATGATAAAAAGGTACCTCTCAGCGATCCGGGAGTACCATATATAAATATATAAATATATAATATAATATATATAAAATAATATATAAAATCCCTTACTCTTGTGGCAAAGCTTACATTGGAGAAACCGGGAGAGCGGTGAGCCAACGTGTAAAAGGACATGAGAGTAGAGTCAGGATAAAACATTTACTCACATATACTTACATCGAAAAACAAAATTAGATACACTTTTGTACATAATTTACTTTTTATTCGAATAATTAAGTATTTTTGTGTACCTAGACTTGTAGATATATTCACCACGTACTCATTGGTACCATGTACCAATAAATTATACCAATGAACACAGCGAAGCTATCGCTGTATAACAAAATAAGACCTTTACGTCCATGAAATGGGAGGTATAATGTCTGAAGTAGTTCTTTGTCCTGAATTCGAATCCAACCTCCGTTTCTTGCCTATGTGTCTTGTAAATAGTCAGTACTGGAACTACAAACATTTTCGAGACTTCTTCTTTGTTATGAAACAAAAAAAATTATCCCTATTTAAGTAAGATAGAGTTAAAATTTTTCTTTGCATAATGTTTGTTAGAAAGCCTTTTTTTAACGTTTTTCCTCCGTTTTTTTGCGAATAACTCGAAAACGATTTGAGTCCGATTCATGCATTATGAAAATCTGAATTAGCTATTGAATGGGAACAAACTGTCGATGACGTAGAATGAAATTCTTTCTATTTTGACGATTTTGGCTTGAACAATTAATTCTTTCAATCAGAAGGTTGATTGTCACTCATTTAATGACTTCTACTGAAAAAATAACATATTGAATATTTTTTATGGAAAAAAAGACAGAGAAATTACATAAGTGTGAATCCAAACTTTGAACAAACATAAAAGAAATTAGATTTTTTAAATTAGGAATATATCTACATTTCGAAGTTGATTGACGATACTTTCATATTTTTTTACATCAGTAACACAATACGCACAAACCGCACTAAAGTTCATTCTTTTTATTGTTGCTTCATGCTTTGCTCCTAAACTCTTCTGTATGTTTCATGTAGAATTTTATTTCACAACGCGAGATTTTTTAAACCTTCTTGCATTGGCGCCGAACTTTAAGAGTGTGCTAGACTGAACAGACGCTATACAAAGCCAGTGTAACAACGGCTGTTATCATTGAACAAATATTTAGTTTTGTTGCTATCCTCGATATTTCAGCAACTTTTTTTTTGAGAAAAAATATTTCCTTAAAAAATATTGAAAAATATTCGAGATGATGGAGAAACTACTGTTCGCTTTCTTACTGAGTAAGTAATTAAATAAGTAAAGAAATACACACATGCTGTGAAGAGATTTTATCCAAGAATTAAGGTATATCAATTCTGGATTCATAAAGAGCTTTTTTTGAAACGTATGCTGGAGATTAATGAATGAGAGATTCCTGATGATGAATAAACTTTATAGACGTTATTCTATATATTACTTTAAATGATTGAAATCTTATCTATTCATTTTGATAACTTGCAAATTATATTCTATAATGTCTCGAATCACCGGAGATCCCATATGTTTCTTTTGCGCCATCTTAGTTTTAATATAAAGTAGACATCTTGCTGAAATTAAATCGAAAATGACAGAATATATAGCAGAACACAACTTTCTGGCCCACTTGTTTTTGAAATTTGCTTAAGTAATGCAGTTTATTTCGATTTTGAGCATACAATGTAATCATGAATGACGTCCAGTTGTATCAGATTTTTTAAGGATTCATTACAATTCTTATAAGCAAATGAGTCAACAAAAGTTCCTTTTTTGGTGAAAACGATAGTTAACTTTTTCAGATGGGTGTTTTGGAGTGGAAATATGAAAAAAAATTATTTCGATACAACTTCGAAAAAACAGAGACCATTCGATAATTATTTGAAATAATTTAATAAACAAGTGCGAAAATGCGTCATTATTAAATGGATTCGTTACGTTAATTTATTTGCTCCAGAAAATTGAATCAACAAATGCATTGCTTCGCCATTTTTCAGTCCTAATATATGGCCAGTAGCACTCTGCAGCTATATCATACTAAAATATAACAGTTTGTAATTGTCATTAAAAAATATAATAAACAAATGCATAATTTTGCCATGATTGACTTGATAGATTTCGTTTCTATAGAATAATCAATTTAAAAACTATTATCAGTGGGTCTCAACTGTGATGTTTTGCTGTTAGATAACAATCTACAATTTTTCAAGAAATTTAGTGAACAGGTCATTGTAAGGCCGTCTTTTTATATTTTAGTCGATTGTATAAAAAATAATAAGGTGTGTCGGTTAAAAAACGGATTTAGATTAATTTGCTCATCACACTTATACCTCGTAACTGTGCCCCCCGTATCTGCTCCGGTTTCTCGGTTGTTCACGCTTGAATGCATATGTCTGTTCCACCCCCCCCCCCGGACGTCCCTGGACAGTCTATACTCAAGGTCCTCGCTCGATCAGTCAGCGACGTATTAGAAGTTACTTATATCGCGACTCTCTGCACTTTTGTACGTGTCCGGTTCAGAGATTACATATGCGGTCCACAGTGTTTAGCGATTTGTCGCTCTTAATGCGGTTGAAACTAGGTCTCAATAGCCCCCGTTACTGTGCCGACTGGACCCGAGGGAGGTACAGTTACGGGGTATGAGTGTATATTTGTCTGAAAATATGTAAATTGTTATCTAAGAACAAAATTTCACAGGAATGTTCCATTGATTATACACTATCACTGGCAAGACATTATCAATTGCTTCCTTTGAAAAAACGTACCTAATCTACCTGTATATGTTGAAAAATAGCGAGACAATGAAGTTGTGCATTAAATTAGTTTGAACAAAAAATAATTATCGAATAATATCTAAGTATCACGATAGGAGGTATTGTTAACATATCTGCAGTTGATCTTGCGAGAAAAAAAACGAATTCCATGTAGTGAAAGATGACAGAATTATGAATTTTTTTACTAATATAGTTGGAACAAACAACTTTTATTGTCTGACATCAAAGAATCGCATGACCGCTGGACGTCATTCATGATAAGTTTTCGCACTAACTTTGTGTACTATCAACTAAGTTGGATAACTTCCCACAGAATTACACCTCAGGAAACAAAACTTAAAAAAAAGAGTTTTCATTGTCGAATAAAAAATGTAAACAACTTTTTTTAAAATATGCCCCGCAAGTTTGTTGAATTCATTAAAAACAAAATTTCGAAAAATTGATCCTCAACAAGTTGTCATTCTCACGTCTTCATATTACAGATGCGCACTGACAAATGTAAGACTAGTACTTTCAGTGAGCGAATAATTTTACTATAAGCAACGTACTTTCTACATGTTCTTATAGTAATAATGTTATTGCTACTAGTTTCGGAAAAAAGAATTGTTTATATCCAGGATGGAAAAAAATAGAAACATCGTGTATTATGATATAGGAATTTGAGAAAGTGTTCTGAAAAAAGCAAAATTCACGCCCTCTGTTTTGGCTGCAGGAGCCGCAAAGATGGCGAAAAATAAAGTTGTGATAGCTTTGAGACGACAAAATGATCAAAATTTACTTAATTGTTCATTCCCAGTTGAATTTATTGTTAATAAAGAGGCTTTTCTTATATTGCGTAACGCGATTTTCTCTTATTCATATCGTTGTGTCCTTTCAAACTTCACGGCAACACTATTAGTCTTCATTTGAAAATAAAGGAAATCGCAATACGTAATATATGATCGATCTTCCAGTTTATTTATGAGACGACGGCGAACAACATAATATCTTTAAATCTAGTAAAAGTAGGCGACTGTTCGACCGATGTGCGATATTTTATCATAAATGACGTCCAGCAGTATTAGTTACATAAAAATTTCTTTACAATTGTTATGAGCGAATGAGTCAACAAGAGTTAGTTATTTGTGAAAACGATATTTAGCTACTTCCGATGTATATTTTTGGGGTTAGATGTAAAAAAAAATTTTGATATGAGTTGTAAGAAATAAGGAACATTTGTTCATTATTGAAACAAGTTTTATCAACGAATGCATGAATTCGTCATTTTTGAATAGATTCGTTTCATTTTTCGAACAAAATCGACAATACATATCTTACTCATAGACTTTTATGCGAATATTTGATGTCAGGCGATGAGTGTTATTTGTTTAAACTATATTAGCGAAAGAATGCATAAGACTGTTATTTTTCGCAATGCGAAATTCATTTTTTTTGCAGATTCAACTGCAGATATGTAAACAATACTTCTCGCTATGAAGCTTGGATATCAATCAATAATTTGTGTTTTTTCAAACAAACTAATAAATAGAATTCAGTGTTCCTTCATTTTTCAATATACAGATTCCTTTTTTTCAAGGGAATTGATTCCTAATATCTTGCCAGAATGGCTGGCTAACGAACTCGACCTTCAGTTTTCGATACTCAAAGAGTGTACTAAAGGTCAATCCAATTGATTTATTCTTTCGAAAGTTATCGTGCTCAGAGACAGACATACAGACATACAAACAGGCAGGCAGACAGACATACAGACAGACACATTCGTAAAAACTTGTTTTTCGGGTTCAGGGGGTCTCAAAACGTGGACATTTGACAAAAACAGGGGGGGGGGTCAAATTCTACACAAATCTAATACCTTCTCTGATGAGAATGTAAAAATATATAACTGCAGTGATTGGTCACAGGAATACTTACGTTTTCGGCAGAGGCTCGGTATGAAATTTTCATCTTTATCATCAAACATCCCGAAAACTTTCACTCGTTCGAAGAAATTGGATGAAACATAAAATGTGTATTTTCTCTAGCTCTACAACTTTTGTGGAAATTATTTTTTTTATTTTTGATGCTTCACAAGATAAACGTGAACAGTCATGTTTTCATGGGTTTTTTCATGTTTTTTACCATGAAAATCAAATTTGCGCAAATTTTCACTATACATATTTTTCGTCATCAGCGCGTCAAAATACATGAGTATACGGAGTTTCAGAAAAATCGGTGGCAAGAGCTGTTCGGAACTTTATCCAAAAAAAGTTGTACATGTTGAACTTAAAATTTCTTAAGTTGCAATCGAAGTAACATGCCACTATCTTTTTATAATGTAAAAAAGATTTCTTTTTGAAGCGTTTCGAAATTGTAAAATTGGTTTCTTAAAAATGATTTCCCCGCTCACAAAACTATGAAAACATTTTTTTTACAATAAAACAATAACTTGTTTCTTTGATTTAAGCTAAAGCAAGTGCGAAATGTAAATATATATATATATATATATTTTAAATAGTGCACATTTTCAAACAGTATTGTAACTTGCGGCAAAATTTTTTTTTGGATTTCTCATTTGATATAGTTATTCACTACCAAAAACTGTACTAATCATAAATTCATCACCATTTTTTCGTCCATAGGAAAAGTGTTTGAATCGTTACAAGTTTTAATTTTCAAAATTCAAAAACCAAACAAAAGACATTAACCGATTAAATTTTTTTTTTCGTATGCCAAAACACAACTTCTTTTACTCAAATAATTTCAGCACTTTCACTTTATAATGTACAAATCTGTATATAAATTACAATACAATTTTTAATTTTGTTCTATTTATTCATGAAATTAAAACAGGACAGATATTTGCAGCAGAAAAATTTGAACAATGATTTCGATATATTTATCGATTTATTAGTCTGTAATTAGCCTCCAAAATTGGAAAAGTGTTTTGACACCAAATTTTATCAATTGATATAAAATTAATTTCAACATCTAAGATGTTGAATAAAAAGGCAAAAATACTTTCTGAAGCAAAATGTTCGGAGAACTAGTTAACAGGGTAAAAATATTAGTCATTTAAAAAATAACTATTGGATGAATAGTATTGACTCAAAATATTTTTGACTCATTTTTCTTTTTAATGAATAAATGAACTGAGTTATTTTGCATTAGATAAGTAACTGGGTTTTCTCAACTCCAAAAACAAGCAATCTTTTCAACAAATCAGTTCATCATGGTATAAACAGAACTATTAGATCTCCAAATAGCTCGGAAATAGCACGGAAAAATGATTTGATTCCAGTCTCCACTTTTTACTTAACAAATCTTCAGAATAAGACACAAATAAATAAGGACAGCTTCTTGAATATAAGGTCAAAAATGGAAAAAAATTCAGTGATTAATTATACTACTTTGCCAGGGATTCGAATTAAGGAAAAACCTAAAGCGGATATTAATTTTCCTAAACCCTGTCATCCTGTGCCAATTGCTGATGAACCTGAACCTCCTCCTCCCAGGTAGTGTATTTGCAACTTTTTAAAACTAGACATTACGGAACGTCCATTGACCATTAATCACGCAAGGATGATTTGAAAAATTGTAGATCCCCCCCACCCTGTCGTAAGGATTAGTAAGATGTTTGTGACCCCTCCACCCCTCTTACGTAAGATTTTATATTTTTACTGAATATATCAATAATATATCAATTATCTTCACTGTAATCGATATTTCAAAGGATTTCAAGGGATTTTAAGGTATTTCAAAGGACTATACAGAGTATTTCAAAGAATTACAAAATTTGTACGGAATTAAACGAGATTTCCAAAACTTTTGAGGAATTTCATGAAGTTCCAAGGGATTTCAAAGGATTTCAAGGGGTCACAAAAGGTTTAGGGTATTTCAAACGATTCCAAAGGATTACGAGAGTATTCACAGATTTTAAGTGATTTTAAAAGATTTCAAGAATTTAAAGGAATTACCTAGTACAATTTCAGAGAAAATCTTAATTTTTCGAGGGATTTTAAAAGATTTGAAAGGACTTCATGGAGTTTTATCAGATTTCAAGAGATTTTACGAGGTGTCAAGAGATAGCGAAGGGGTTCGACAGATTTTTAGGGATTTTAGGGAATCAAGAACGATTTCCACGGATTACAAAAGAATTCCAGAGATACCAATGTATTTTCACGACATTTGAAGGATATCAAGAGATTTTAATTGGATTTCGAAGATTAGAAGCGATTTGAAGGAATTTCATAAGATTTAAAAAGATTTTACGGGATTTCAAACGATTTGAAAAGATTTCAAAGGATTTCAAGGGATTTTAAGAGGTTTAAAGCGATGTCGATGATTTCACGAGATTTCATAGGATTTTGTAAGATTCAAAAGATTAAACAGAATTCCAAAAGATTTCCGAATATTATGATATAATAATTAAATAATAAATTAATATATAATATATAATAGAATATAATAATATTATAAGGGATTTTTATAAGACTTTGTTGGTTTCAAGCTATTTAAAGGATTTAAAAAGATTTCACGAATCTCAAAGAATTTTAAGGAATTTCTACAGTTTTTAAAGAATTTTAAGGGATTTCCCCAAAGTTCAATCGTTTTAAAGGGATTTCAGGAGATTATGTACGATATCACTGGAATTCAAAGGATTTCAAGGGATTTTTAGAGATTTTGAAATATTTCAAAAGAATTCACGGTATTTCAAAGGATCTCAAAGGATTTCAAGAGACATCAAAGTACTTTCAAGAACTTTGAAGTAGTTCAGGGAATTTTAATTGGATGCCAAAGATTTCCAAAGATTTTGGAGGATCTTAAGGGATTTTTACGGAGTTTAAGAAATTTAAAGCGGTTTTTATGGTTCCACGGGATTTCAAAGGATTAACAGAGATTTTAAGAGATTCCAAAGTATGTACACGGATTTTAGAGGGTTTTGTGAGACTACAAATGGTTAAACGGAATTTAAGAGGATTTCCGAATATAATAAAGGATTTTAAGGAATCTCGAGAAATTTTTATGGTTTTTAAAATATTTTAAGGGATTTCAACAGATTCGGATAGATTCGATAGATTTCAAGCAATTTTAAGGATTTCAAAGGATTTTGAATGATTTCACGGAATCTCAAAGAATTTCAAAGGATTTCCAAAGTTTTTAAAGGATTTCAAGGGATTTACAGAGAGCTTAATCATTTTAGAGGGATTTTAAGATATTATGTACGATATCCATGGAATTTAAAGGATTTCAAGGTATTTTGAGAGAGTTTGAAATATTTCAAAAGAAGTCTCGGGGTTTCAAAGGATCATAAAGGATTTTAAAAGATATCAAAGTATTTTCACGAATTTTGAAGAATGTCAGGGGATTTTAATTGGATTTCGAAGATTTGAAGGGATTTCAAGGAATTTTAGAAGATTTCACAATGTTTCACGGGATTTTAGAGGATCTCGTAATATTTCGTACGATTTCAAAAGATTTGACGAAATTTCGAAGGATTTCCGAATATTATAAAGGATTTTAAGGGATTTCAAAGGAATCGGAAAGACTTCCACGGATTTCAAAGAATTCTAATAATTTTAAAGGAATTTCAAAGATTTTAAAGGGAGTGAAGTTACGTAAGAAATGCTTTGAATCCTCCCTCTCCAAGTAAGAACTCGTAATATTTTCCAGTCGCCCCCCCCCCCCAAGCCTTACGTAATTGATGGACGCCCTCTTATCAACACAAAAAAAATATTTATTTATTAAACAACTAGGGACACATTTTTGAGTATAAGGTCAAAAATGGAATCTAAAGCGGATATTAATTTTCCTAAGCCCTGTCATCCAGTGCCAATTTCTGATGAACCTGAACCTCCTCCTCCCAGGTATTGTTTTTGCAATTTTTTCAAACTAGACATTATCAGTATTTGAAAAAGAAATTATATTTATCAGATCTCAACACTGGAAAGCTAAAACTCTATTTAGTGAAGAGCCAGATTCTCCTTCCAAAAAGGACACAAAATCGTCAGAAACTCAAAAATCTAATCTGATTGGAGATTGCTCAAAAAAGATAGGGTGGGTTTCTTTGACCCTAAATAATTTCTGAAAAAATTAAAATTAGTGAAAGTAGGTAGCAAGCGCCTACAAAAAAGGGTTTCGTAGCCTATTACGGTGTTAATATAGTTGTTCAAATCTCCTCCAACCCCCCCCCCCCAACCGCACTCCACCTTATTTTCCCGCCCCGAATGTCTCCCTCGACCCTTCTCTTCATTTTCTCCCTTACTTCCCCTAATTTCTACTCACTTCCTTTCCCCTCACTTTCCCTCGTCCTTTCACATCGCCTTATTACCCCTTACTTCTCCTTTTTTATAGGACGGACAGACACCCGACTGACACCATAAGGGTTTCTGCTAAGGGCTACGAAACCCTGAAGACATAATTTTGTATTTTCTCGTTTAATTTTTTCATTTCTTTCCAGATCTACATTGAAGTCTGACAAACTGAAGAAAGAAAAACTGGACGAGAAAAACAAAGGTCCGTCAAGAGTTTCAGAATTTCCAGATTTTTGGATTTTTTCACCGCCACCTTGGTACATTTTTCGTTTCATATTGTCATTTTTTAAAATAATTTTTCTTATTGAGATTATGTATTCTTATTTTGTTAACAGTTCACATCCTGTAAAAGCGAAAGAATTAATTGAATCAAATCAAGAGGAGCAAAATTGTCTATCGTCAAAATTCAGTTTTAAATCTTCGTGTGAAGAAAGTAAAGAAAAATGTTACCAGCTAGCACATTCGCGACCGACTTCCGAAGATAAGTCAAGGTATATTATTAAATTTGCATAAATGAAAAAATAATAATTCTGGAAATTGAAAATTCCGTTTCTTGCATTATTTTAATTTTTTAAAATTTACTGTTAGAGATCGAACTCGAAAGTTTGAAAAATTTGAAAATAAAATTGAGAATAAGATAAAAAAAGAGTATCAAAGTAAGGTATTGTGACTTTTGATTTTAGGTCAATTATAAGAAAACTCAAATTTCTATCTTTTTGTAATGAAATTAAGATATAATTAAATGAATAGGTTGCACACGAGAAAACGAATAAGACTCTATCTATTCTAGAGAATGCATTTATTCAAATAATGACCCAAATTGACCTATGAAATACAGATAAATCTACTAAAATCCCTATTCTCTTATTCCATTAAAACTTAATCTGATTTATCCTTAATTAAGTTTTTTTTATTTAGTTTTATATTCGCGCTGTCATTAAATTCTACTTATTTCGTTCACATAATGGCACTAGATTCCACCTAACGTTAAAAATACATTAACATTTTTCCAAACGCTTATTATTCAGAAAATAAACTATCTCTCTTTTCTTTATTCAATAATCTATTACCGTTACCTTTAGTGTTACACAATCTATTCTACGCTCTAAAATTATTTATTGCCTAAAGTCGATGAATACCAATATTTGAAAAAAAAATTCACACTCGTAAGGAGTAACCTATTACATTAAGTAAACTATAATTTTAAACACATTTATCAAATAAAAAAAACAGGTTATTTCTGCCTTTAAGAAAATCACGTGTGAAGACTCAAGTGTGATTCCGCGATGTAATTGTCTGAAAATCACTTCGTGAACCGAAGTCGTGAGTAAACTCCTTTCTGCTCGTAAAATAATTTCACAGACATTTCCAATCGCAATACACGCACTAATTTATACACGATAAAATTTTATTGTTCAATTATAACAGGAGAACGCATTTGTAATACTCGTATCATGAACGCCAGAAAGGCTCAAAAACAATCAACAAGGAATCTTATTTGATCAAAAATTGCTTTTATAAACCAAAGTTAGGAGTAAACTCCTTTCTACTTTTAAAGCTTATTTTTGGAGGGCCTAAAACTGGCTTGAGGAGTGACCTTCTATTCCTCTTCTACGTCACTTCTCTTGAAGGGGATATTGTGAGAACAGAGATGGGGAGTGAACTCTCCTTCTGCTCTCGAGGTTTTCTCTTTAACATCCTTCTTGACTTGATGGCATGCTGGCGAGTCGCCAACTGACGATCTCTCCTCGCCATGATCCAACGAACTATGGTCTCGCCACACGCCACTTGGGGTACGAGACGTTCGTACGACGACCACCATCCTGGTTACTATGGCAACATGTAGACGCCTCGCTAGGACGATTCAAATCATTTTGCGTTATGATACTCATGACTTAGAAAAGCTTTTCCGAAACTTAGATAATAAAAAGTAGATGATGAGATATTTTTAAATTCTTCAACATACACAGTTTATCATTTAAAAGTTATTTTGAATTTCAAACTGTTAATATAGCATGAAAAAATACATGAAAGTTGAAATTGTACAATTCTCAACCGCAGGGGGTCCATGACCCATCCTCTTGAACATACTTCGCGAAATTTGACATTTTCCTTCCCAAAATAAGGAAGTCAGTTATGCTGAGACTTTCAAAGTAGACAGATCCATCAGAAAAACTTTTAAAAGCTGCTCAGGTTAAGAATCGAGCATTCGAAAAATATCATGGAATGACATTTAGCGAAGACAAACAAATTTTTGATACTGTTGCATCAAAAACAAATGAAAATTTGAGTGAAAAACTAGATATGAAGGTGCTTAGGGTTCATGCATAAATTACGTGACACGTTTTTCTTTTATTTATATCGTTGTTTTCTTCTTTTTTTCACGGAAATTATATCCTCATCTTTATTTAAACAACAGAAAAACTCGTCACGTAATTTGTGAATGATCCCTTAGTGCGCACGAGAACATATACCTGTATAAGGCTACGCCAGTTAAACGCACATCTTTTTACAGAAAGAAAGAGACTGAGGGAAGAAAATCAAATGAGGAAAGTTATCAACATTAGAAAATAATCAGAAATTTCATAAAATCGCGGGGTTTCTAGTTTTCTTCATTTTCTATGCGTATGTGTCGTTTTCTACAAGATGCTAAATTGGAGCCTCAGTACATGCTTCACTGATACATTAGCAGGATAATTGAGTGCTTGCATAAAAGTATATTTTATTTGAGTTTTTTATATTTGTTAGACTCCTGTATAATTTGAGAATTTTTTATAACTTTCTTTCGGAACGGGAAATTCAAATTACTTGTAATAACGGCGACTATAAGAAACTACGCTCTTAAATATCCAAAGCCTTTGTTGTAAAAATTAAAGTAATTATTTCTGTCCGAATTTTTGTATATTCTATGGTGAATATTTGTGTTAATCTTCAAGACTACATCTAAAAAGAAGTCAACCAATCAACGAAAACGTACAATGCCATGCATTTTTAAAAGGAAGTCGAGCGGCAGATTTGAACCAAGTTGTGTGCGTATTACAGAATTAACTCGAAACTTCTTATGAATAATTCTTTGAATTCAAACAAAAATAAATAAACATGTGTTCGTCATGTATAACAATTATAAAAACGTACAAAATTATGACATTAAAGAATTTACCGTGTGTTTTTTAAAACATATTTTCTAAGAATTCAAATCTTGTATTCTATGTGGACTGTGGATATTTGAAGGAAAAAGGAAGTTTCAAAATCGCCTAAAGTTAAATTTATCATGAGTATAATTATTATAAATAAATTATAGACACTGTGGTTTTTTGGAAGGAATGTCGCCCTTAAAAATTCTGTTAAAATAAGGCTTCGAAACTTTACACGTATATTTCATTATTGATTGCACTGTTTGTGTATTATAAATAGAGTAACAGTAATATAATAAATACATACAGTGCAAATGTAAAAAATGCACAGTATTATATGTTTTTTATGATGTAAAATAAATTATACTTCTCGGATTAATTTGTTAGTACTTCAAAAAATATATACACCATCCATTCACTTTAACAAACTTCGCAAATATGCATTTTTAATAAATTTACTTTTTCGACAGTCACAGACAGTTGCAGACAGAAACTTTGTGAAATTAGAAAACTTTTGAAAAGTACAGGGCAGTCTCACATTTCGTGCAATTTTGAAAAAAAATGTACTTTCATGTATTTCTTCATACTAGATTAACAGTTTGAAATTTTAAATTATTTTCAAATGACAAACTGTGTATGTTAAAGAATTAAACAATATCTTATTATCTACTTTTTATTACCTAAGTTTCGTAAAAGATTTTCTAAATCATGAGTATCATAACGCAAAATGATTTGAATCGTCCTAGCGAGGCGTCTACATGTTGCCATACTAAGGGCCGATTTCACCAACAGTGATTAAATGGGCGATTAAGTAATCATGATTATTTTTTAACCAACGATTTAACCGGCGTTAACTTGCAATGCATTTCACCACGTTCTCTCACCAAATTTTAATCCCCAAGTACTTAATCGTATACCTGGTAGATGTGATAGACTGAAATAATGTTTAAAAATCCGATCACTATTGCAACTTGCAAACCAATCATGTAAAGGAACTTATAGTGATCAATTAAAGACACTCAAAAGTATCTGATGCATATATGAAAAACATGTAGGAAGGAAGCTTCATTAATCATTATGCGCACTGCGAGGTTACATTTACTAAATATTTATTTTTAGCACTATAAAATAATTTGCTGCTATTGAATTCTTATTTCGTTAAAATTATTTTACATAAATTTATTTTAAAAATGAATTACTTCTTTCAAAGATGCGAAGGAAGAAAGTGAGGTTAGAAGCACAATTTGCACTTTATCCAATTTATGGACAATTCATAGTTTCTGTCATCAACATATTGAAAAAAGTAGCTTAGGTGATAAAAATTATCATAAAAATGATACACGTTCGCTCAGAAGATGCTCCAAATGTTCAAAGGCAAACTTCGATTTTGAGGTTCTGTTCTGCTGGCCAACGTTAATCGTCAATTAACTCCGTTAACCGGCCGAAATCGACCGGTTAAGTTAGACAGTGATTACGTCTCTTTAATCGTACGTTAAAAAATGGTGGAACGCACGGTACTGGTTAAATTAGATTAATCGAGGATTAACATCTTAATCAGAGTTGGTGAGATCGGCCCTAAGTCTCGTCGTGGTCCAGCTCCCCACTTCTAAGATTGACGCCTTAGTAGAGAGTTAGAGACTCGTGAGCTTTCGCGTTCCACAAACTCACAAAATATGGCTTTCTCGTCGTGTATTACCTAAGTGCTAACAGTTTTGCCTACATATAGGCTTTACCTAAGCTCGCTAGCTGCAGTATATTATTTAATTTTTTTAAGGCCATGTAATACTTACCCGACTCCTGCCTTACCCAAATTTTTAACAATTCAAGCCGACACGAATTGAGATATCGAGTCAAAAATTTAGAAAATTAGGTTGAAGACACTAAGGAACGTTTGTGTGGTCCTAAATTTTCAGAATTACAAGAAAAAAAATCAAAAAATTAACCCAAAATAATGATTTTTTTGTAAGTATTACATCACCTTAACAAACTCATCTAAATAAAAAATTCTACCTGTTGCATTATTTTAATTTATTTTGAAAAGCGTTAAAGATCGAAGCTTAAAGATGAAAAAATTGAAGAGAGAGAAAAAATGTGAATATGCGAAGGAGGATGAATTATCGAAAATTTCAGACTCGGGAGGACCATGGATATTTTCACCACAAATTTGGTATTTTTTATTTTTAATACATAATTCAAGGCTAAAAATTTAAATAGTGTAATTTGTATTCAACAGTAATATTGCTTTTAATATAATTATAATAAGATTTTTTTTTATATTTTATGATTAATTTTTAATTTTTGTCAACAGTTCACATCCTGTAGACTCGAAAGAATTATTTAAAGAAAATCTGAAGGAGCAAAATTGCTCATCATTGGAGCCCAGTCTTAAATCTTCGTGTGAAAAAAGTGAAGAAAAAAGTCACCAATTACCACAATCGCGACTGATTTCCAAGGAAAAGTTAAGGTATATTATTTTATTTAATTGGAGAAAAAAAATTAAGAATAGTAACAAATGAATAATCATTTTTTAAATCAAACATTCTGCCTCTTGCATTTTTTTAAAATTATTTTTCAAATTTAGTGTTAGAGATCGAAGCTTACAGCCGGAAAAGTCGAAGGAAGAAAAAAAATGTGAATATGAGAAATTGAGTCCATCATCGCAAATTTTAGACGCAGGAGAACCATGGATTTTTTCAACAACACCTACGTAGTTTTTTATCACTAAATCAAACATCCTGAAAAATTAAAAAGAATAAGAATTTTTATTTTTGAAAAATTCTTCTAATTTTAATTATACAAGATGTTTACATTAAGTTAGGATTAATTTCTCATTTTATTAACAGTTCACATCCTGTGGAGTTCAAAGAATTCATTAAAGAAAATTTGATGGAAGGAAATTCTCCGCCAACAGCCTTCGATTTTAAAACTTTATGTGAGAAATGTAAGAATAAACCCGAGAATGAAATAAAAAATAAGAAGAGTATCAAAACAAGGTATATTATTTTTTTAAGGTCATGTAATACTCACCTGATTTCTGCCTTATCGACGTTTTCTCACAACAAATTTTTTACCACAAATTCGACATTTTTTGATTTTTAGTCAATAATTCAAGACTGAAAAAATTAAAAGTAATTTGTATTTCACAGTAATATTGCTTTTAATATAATTATTATAAGATTTTTTTCACATGAATTTATGAATAATTTTTTATTTTTGTAAACAGTTCATATCCAGCAGACTCGAAAGAATTAGTTAAAGAAAATCTGAAGGAGCAAAATTCTTTATCTTTAAAATCCAGTTTTAAATCTTCGTGTGAAGAAAGTAAAGAAAAATGTCACCAATTAGCACAATCGCGACCGTTTTTCGAAAATAAGTCAAGGTTTAATTTATTTTAATATAGAATAATAATAAATAGTAACCAATAAATAATCAGTCTTCAAATAACAAGTTCTGCCTCTTGCTTTATATTAATGTTTTTTTTTTTTTTAGTGCTAGAGATCGGAGCTTAAAGCCGAAAAAATCGAAGAAAGAGAAAAAATGTGAATATGAGGAATTGAATTCATCGCCGCAAATTTTAGACGCAGGAGAACCTTGGATTTTTTCAACAACACCAAAGTACTTTTTATTATTAATTTAAAGATCCTGAAAAATAAAAATAAAGTAATTTTTTTTTGGAAAAATTCTTTTCATAATTATAATTATATAAGATTTCTTTCAGATTAAATTATGATTAAATTTTGTTTTATTAACAGTTTACATCCTGTAGAGTTCAAAGAATTCATTAAAGAAAATCATAAGGAAGTATTCGATTTTAAAACTTTATGTGAAAAATGTAAGAACAAACCCGAGAAAGAAGTAGAAAATAAGAAGAGTTGCAAATCAGAACGAAGACCGAAGTATGTTTTCTCAAAACATTTATGAACTTTTGTTACATTTTATTTTGCTAAACTTTTAATCGATATTTTTTTATTTTGTTTACACTCTCTCCTTTCTCCCTTTTACGGGTTTCAGAGTCTTCACAGAATCAGTATCTACATGTTTTTTTTTCGACAAACCTTATATACCTGTTCCTTGCTCCTTTTCAGCCTTGCAATAACCTCCTTCACCTCTTCACTGTTAAACGTGTTTACGCTCTGCCTTTCTTCCTTTACCCTATTTTCTACGCCCTCTAGCAGTCTCTTCAAATACTTCGTCCACTCTTCCATCCCGATTCCCTCATTCATGTCCTTCCTTCCTCCTCTTTTTCTGCTTATTTTTTCCCATTCCCTCCCTACCCTTACCGCTTTCTCGACCTATTCTTTATACCTTTCCTTCTGCCTCTGTCCTTTCTCACTCAGTATTCAGCGTCCCACCAACCTCTTCTATTCCCTCTCTAACTCCTTTCGGTCTCACCTCCGTAATTGCCTTATCAATCACTCTTTTAAGTTTTTTCGGCAGTGTGTCTACTCCTTCCTCTTCTATACTCTCTAACTCCTCGTTTTCAATTTTTTTCTCTAAATTCTTTTAACTTGTCTTCCCCCAACTGCCTATTTTCAATTTCCTTTCCCCCCACTCTTTTCTTTTCTTTTTACCCCTAACGCGCTTTGGTCCACCACATGTCAATGTCGCTATCACCGGAAAGTGCTCGGAACCTATCTCATTGACCACTTCCATTCTAACCATCAGCTTCCTTATTCTTATTCTGCCGGAATGTCATCTATTACGGTGTCCCCTTTACTTGAGAACGTCTTTTCCCCTTCTTCATCCCCCTTGGTATTGCCACTACAAATAAACCATCCCGCCCATGATCTAAAAATACATGGTCTAGCCACGCGCAACTAAAAAAAAGTTAACCAATTGGAAGCAACTCTACCGTTCCCAGCCATATTGGATAAGTGAGCGCGCGAGAATGAAGAATATTTGAAATGAAGTAAATTCTAGGAGCGAAGATTTCAAGTAAAAGATTAAGGAATTGAACGATTTATAAATCAATGTAATCGGGTTTGCAAATAATGTAATTTGTGATATAAATAATATGAAATATTGAAATATATATAAATTCTAATCTTTGCAATGTAGAAGAAATATGGATGACGTAACCTCTCAATGCACCTGAAGAATTTTACCTTTTAACGCAAATGAAATCAAGTATCATTACCTAAAAAGAAAAAAG
>JAUMHM010000004.1:1243003-1263313 GCA_032362435.1 Melikaiella ostensackeni
AAACTATTCCTCCTACCAGAAAATGTTCACGAGAAAGCTTATGCGTCTTCATAAAAACAACAATTTTGATATCACAGATTTTTTCGTATCTTGCGTTACTTGGCTTAAAATTTGAATTTTCGATTTTTTTTTGAACATTCAAAAATTTGTTACGATAGTCTTGTAAGGCTCTCAGAAAGCAACGTTTGTCTACTCTTGACTTTTTTCATATCGTGCATTGTGGCCAATCCAATAGATTCATTTTTTCGAAAGTATCGTGCTCACAGACAGACATACATACAGACAGATAGACAGACACATTCGTAAAAACCTATTTTTCGGGTTAAGGAGGTCAAAAAAACGTGGACATTTGACAAAAACGGGGGGGGGGAGTCAAATTTTACACAAATCTAATACTTTCTCTGATGAGAATGTAAAAAGGGCAAGAGAGGGGTGAAGGGAAAAGGCTGTAAAACCTGCGATAAGTAAATAGGAATTTCGATAATTTATAGGCTAAAGAATAATAATTCAAATAAACTTTGAAGTTCATTTTAAATATTTTAAAAATATTATTTCAGAAAATCGAAAATTTTATCTTCTACAACCGATGATATTGAGGTTCTGCGTTTATTTAATTAACGGAATTCATGTATGTTTGTTACCAGGACCTCCAAGCATCAATGCGTTTGCCTGTCACAAAGTTTTGGCTACAAAGTACCGGTACATGACCGCCCGTGGCACCACATCTGCCACACTAATAGAAACGTCTTGTCAGTGATAAGTACGGTATGTTTGTGTGTCATTGTTATTCACCGGCAAGCGTAATAATCTCTTCCGAATGAAACATTTGATTTCAAAATGATTTTGGCTAATAGTTTTAATTTTTAATTTTACAAAGGGTATTTTAAGAAGAAAAGGGTTCCCGCGCGCCGAAAGCCATAGTATAAATCGATCCTTGTACATATCAGGATTCGGAAAATGGAAGAAAGGACCTTCCTTTGATCGGTAGGAAAGAACTACGCATGTTCTACCCATATTTATCTGTGAACATGATTTTTTCTATTTATAAAATATTTAACTAAACAATTACAGTTTTTATTATTGAAATTTGAGGTTAGGAATTGAGGTCAGGAACACAAAAAATCATGACTATTCATTTTTAAAAATTCAAAGTAACTTGTATTTACAAAAATATTGATACTTACTTCACATGAATTTCCTGACCATCAATTTTACCTAATTTAATTTTTTTTTCGCGTTTTTCACCAGTTCTCACTTCCGTCAAGCACGCGTCATGCAAATTTATCGTGCCTGTGAATGTGTGCTTATCATTGACATGAAAGCTTGCTTGTGTTGTGGCACATGTGGTGCCCCCGGCGGTCGTGTACCGGTACTTCGTACCCAAGACCCCAAAAACTTTGTCACGTAAAATGCATTGAGGCTTGGAGGGCCTGGTGGCCAGATGTAAGAGCTTTAAAACTAATTTTTTTTTCAATTTCCTAATCTCTAGAGACGAAGTTATTCAAATCGAGCCTGCAAACAGTCTGAAACAGGCCTGACTTTTTCGCCAGAGAATGTTCAGAGATTTTCATTCGGTTGGGAAGCGCCGTACATATGTGTGGGTTATTGTAATTTGCCGGCATGAGTTTTAGGTTATTGTTTATAATAATATATATTGTGCAATGTCGTGCTTATTTGTCAGTGTTCTGTAAGTTCTTTCACTCATTTTCCTTCTCCTGCTATAGCAAAAGAACTTCTTTTGAAATAGATAGCAGCAACCCTTCAGAAAGAAAATCTCTTAATATTCTCTGGAGAAAAAGTCAGGCCTGTCTCAGGCTATTTGCAGGCTTGATTTGAAATGATTGTCCAAGTGGACATTTATTGACACTACGTACCCAAGTCGCCAAAAAACTTTGTCCCTCGAAAATGTATTGAGGCTTGTGGGGCCTCGTTGGCACTCCAACAGAAAAGAATCTGAATTTTTTTGGTGGAATCATTTGGTGGTCGTTTGGTTGTGTTTTTTGGCGTTTGTGGCCGAAATTACAAAAACTAAAGCATTTACAAAATTGGAATCCTAACTTCACTCTTCACTGCATTTTTAAAATATAAAAAAAAAATTCATTTTGGAATCGTTTGATGATCGTTTCGTAGTGGTTTTTAATGTATGGTGGTCAAAATTGTGGCAGATATTCCTCTATTCCTATCTTTTTCCTACGACCTGGCTGACTATATCGTGGATTTAGTCAAGAATAAAAAAATAATATAGTAAATAATTATTAAAATAATTTTCAAAAGGTTTGCAAACTATCCTATTAATTTTTGAAGTCTCCCAAATTTTTTCAGGTAATTTTTCAGTGCGAGAAAGTTTTGACAGACTCAAACAAATTTCCGAACAATTTGGACAGTTTTTAAAAATTATATATTTTTTGGGGATTTAGGAAAATGAGATTTTGGTGTCGAAAAACTGGAAATATTGGCATTTTACAAGATTAAAAAAATTTTTGTATATAATATAACTTGGAAAGAAATTAATATTAGCGATTTTTGCAAAACTCTAAGAATTACAAATTTTTTTAACTTATTCGAATCCCGCAGAACCTCAGCATTCGATCTATTTTAAATTTTACACAGGAAACGGACCCGAAAGTGAATCTTTCCAGTCCTTGGCTGTTTTTGATTTCCAATTTTTTTTTCTCGACCCAGCCTGAACTACACGAAGGCTACATAAAAAATTACGATTATTTTCACATCTTTTTGCATAGATCTCAATTATTTTGATGATGTATTTGATATATTCTTGGAAAATATTTATTCTAATGCATTTTTGTTTTTCGTAAAAGATATATCACTCTTTTATTTTATATTCAGTCAGTTCAAGTCCTCTTGGTAATATTGATAATTTTAGCAAAAGTACCTTCAAAGTGTCATTTTATATTTCTGTAAACAGCTGTCTTGCTGTCCAATGGAAAAACCTAGCAAGTGACATTTGCTATAGTGACTATTTTCAGGCATACCTGCATGGGAAAATAACCTCTATGGTAAATGTCACTTACTAGGTTTTTCCGTTGGACAGTAGTATCGTTATTAAATTATTATACTGTCAAGTTGAAAAAATAGCACGAAATTCTGGGCACCATCTATCAAATTTCAGAGTCAGCCATCTGCATGTAGAGATAGATTTTAAGGAAATAAATGATCATCTGCTAATTTTAATCATGAAACATTAAAAAAACACCACCTAAGAAACATTAATCAACAGTATTGAAAAGCATCAACCAGTACTAATTAAATAGAAAAAAATGATTTAATTAGGCATTAAGAATCAAATAAGCTCAATATTTTTAGTTAAATAAGTCAACAAACACTTTTCGTTGTACTTGAAGTAATTCTTATTTTTAAATTTCGCGCCAATTCCATAGGCGCAGAAACATATGCACATGCTGTAACCAATTTTTTGAAAGTTACAATTTTGACCACCAAACGTCAAAAACGACCACTGAACGATTCCAAAAATAATTTTTGAGAAATATTAAAAGTGGAGTGCAGCGTGAAGTTGGCACCCTCATTTTGAAAGTGCTGTAGTTTTTGCAATTTTGTCAACCACACGTGAAAAACCACCACCAAGCGACCACCAAACAATTCCACCAAAAAAATTCTGATTTTTTCTTGGAGTGCCAAATTCACGGACATCTTAAAAACCATAAGTTTTTTATATTCGGCTTAAATAGTCTGATTAATTTCAACATTTTCACTCTGCTCTATCGCATGTATCTTTCAAAATTTAATGTGCCATTTTATATTAAATTACCTCAAAATTTTTCACTCTTAAAGTTTGCGCTTTTTTCGGCACGATTGAATTGTGAAAATTGATCATTTTGAACAAAATATTTTAAGATGTTTTTGAATTTTTATTTTTGTTAAAAGCATACCAAAATGTTTCATAAATTGAAAGTAGTAATCGTTTTGAGCGTTTCGAGTAACAGGAAAACTAGTAAACGATTGCATTCACGTTACGTTGACGCATCGTATAAGTTACGTTTCCCGCCCATTGGGAATATTGTAGTTTTACTAGGTACAGAGTACTTCCTAACATACTTTGTGATACACATTTGCTTTTTTGCTGTAAAAGAATGTATAATTATTGAGAAATATCAGTAAATGTTCATATATAGATGGCGCCTCACTTCCCGTTTCGTTCTGCGCATAGACAACGGCTGTGAACAAGATGCGCAGAAATAATCACTTTCACACATTCAGTTTGACCGCGACGCCGTAAGAGAAACAGCTCCTCTTGAATTCTATCAGTTTGAAAAGCAAAATCCTCGAATTTTTACAATGGCCGAATATCTGATACAAATTTCTGATGCAGTGACAGAAGAATTATTCAGAGACGCAATGTAAGTAGTTTTTATGATCGAAATTTGTAGTATAATTTTTTATGGAGAATCGTCTTGTATAATTATTTAATCATGTAGGTATATATACCCAGCGGACACGTTATGTAAATGTTACGTAACAAGAAGGTAAAATTTATACATAACATTGTTACAGCTATGCAGCATAACAATTACAGAACAGGAAGATCAGACTGTTGTATAATAGTGTTACTGTAAGGTGACGTAATAGTTCTGGAGTTCTGCAGTGTAACAGATATATCACAGAGTGACAGAACTGTTAAGTAACAATAATGTTATACGTGTTCTAGACAAAGTGTTTTCTATAATTGTTATGTACGTGTTCCGTAACGAAGTAACGTAACCCTTACGAAACGGCGTCACAGGGTAGTGCTATCTCAATTTAAGAATTTCACAATGGAACCGGTATGTAACGCAGTGATGGAACTGAGACGTTAAAAAAATGTCACACTTGTTCCAGATCATTTTTTAAATCAGTGTTCCATGCTCGTTTCATAGAGCTGTTATGTAACCGTTGTGAAACGAAGTTACAATGTGGTGTCATCATTCTTTTCAGAATTTTTAAATATAACAGATATGTAACACAGTGATGGAACGAGAATATCACTTGTTCTAGAATAATTGTTCTGTAACTGTTCTGTACTCGTTCCGTAAGGAGGATACGTAGAAACTACGTACGGGCGTTTAACAATATGGTGCTATCATCTTATCAGAATTTTACAATATAGCAGCTGTGTGACAGAATGATAGAACTGTTACGTCACGGAAATATCACGGCTGTTCTGACACACTTGTGATACACAACTGCTACACAATAGTTCGGTAAAAATTGCAAAAATCTTCTTTTGAAAAATAAGAAGGGAACATGCGTCTCAATAAATAAAGTATGACTGTAAAATATTATTAAAAATCACATTTATAAGATGATCATTTTAAATAGATGAGTAGAAACTTTTTTAGGAATACGGGACATGTGATGTAACAGTTATGAATCACTGTTACATATCTGTTATGTATTTGAGTTTCATATTTGTTACATGACGGTTACAAATCTTCATAATACTGTTACGAAATTGTTACTAACCTTTCAGAAAAGTCGTAATACCGTTATAAAATGGTTACGGATAGATTACAGTACAAATTTACATCAACTGTTACAGATTTGTTATATCACTGTTGCAAAATAATTTTACTTTGTAACCCTGTTCCAGAATTGTTAGAAATTTTTCTTACACATAACGCTGTTACAGAATTGTTACGGATCTGTAACACAAAACTGTTTTGTCTCCTAACAGTGACATAACAAAGATATCTTTGGTTATAAAACTGTTATATTAGCTTGTACAGAACTGTTACATGAATTTCGGGACGACGTTGGTCGTCCCCTATTCTAAACCTATTCTTAACCAATTATATTACATGTTCATTTCTGTTATGTAACAGTTATATCACAGTCATATATCAATGCCAGATGGGTATATATTGATATATGACGGTATATATTGATATTGGTAAATTTAGGCTATTTTTCCTTTTTTTAAAGCTGCGTATACCTATAATACTCAAAAATGCGCGCCACAATCTATACTTGTGCAGAAATATGAGCAATCTGCATTCAACAAAAAAAAAAAAAAAAAAAAAGTAGAGGAAATTCAAATTTAAAGACCTTTATCAAATAATTCTTTAAACGTCGAATTTGAGAAATTTGTTAAAACTTTCAAATTTGAAAAAATTTTCTTGAAATTAAAAAATTTGCAAGTTAAAACAAATACCAAATTTGAAAGTCTTTGATTCAACTACCTTAAAATTTCGAACTAAAACGTTTAAAAATTGAAAAACAAAATCTAGAACCAATCAAATATTTCGAAAGTTTTCAGATTCGAAAGGCTCCAGTTAAAAAAAAAACTTACAAATTTGAAGCTCTTTCATTAATAAAAAAATGTAAAAGGCCTTAATTTAAAATTTTGAATTTGAAAGGATCTGCATCTTAAAAAAACAGAAAATTTAGAGGAAACTTTTTTTAAAACTATTCAAATTTAGAAACCCTCACCAAATAATTCTTTAGACTCGCAATTTGAGAAAGATTACTAAAACTTTTGAATGTGAATGAATTCTAATAATATTAAAGGATACCTTAAATAATATTTCATTGTCTGAGTTAGCCTTAAATATCTCAGTTTCGTAACTTCAAATTGAACTTTTGCAATAAATATTAATGTATGATATCCACATAATAATAATAATGTTCTAATTTTTTTGAAGATGACTTTTTTGAGGATCCAAAGGCTGAAAAACTAACAAATTTGAAAGCCTTTGATTCAACTACCTTAACATTCAGAAGATTTCTAGCTGAAAAGTATAAAAGTTGAAAAACGAAATTTAGAATCCCTTAGATAATTCAAGAGATTTCAAATTTCAAAAACTCCAGTTGAAAAAAAACTTGAAAGCTTGAAGCTCTTTAATTAATAAAAAGAAAATATAAAAAATCTTAAATTTATAGTTTTGAATTTGAAAAGATCTGGAATGAGCATATATGATTTTTAATTCAAAAATGTTAAAACAAAAATTTATAAATGAACGGTGACAGTACAGAACTAGATAACCAACATTTTTATCGTAAATAGGTTTATTACATAAAAAAATTCTTAAAGAATGAAAGACACAATGTGGTAAAAAAAATTTTCGAAATTTAATTTTGTTATACAATATCAAAACATTTTTAGATTTTGCAAAAAAATTAAAAATTTTAATCGCCATCCAAAGTTGATTCTGAAAATCCATGAATAGTTAATCTCAAAATTCTCGGTCGATTTTCTCGGAATTGATTAACTTTATTACATTAAACTTTGTTTACCCATATTCAGAAAGTTAATATCTTGGGAGAATGTTTTTATTATTATTTTTTTTCAACTTTTCTTCAATACTTTTTCAATTTTCGAAAAACACTTGATACAAAGAATTCAGCGATACATCCCTTTTTCCAATTATACACATGTCTATTGAACATTAAAAGATTATAAAATTTTTGAATAATATTGATTTTAATTAATCGAGCGAGACTCTACAGATCCTCGTGGGCCTCTAGAGCTGGAAAGGGGGAACCCCGGTGTCCGGTTTATTATTTTACATGTTCTTTACCTTCTCTTTCATGATACTTTCTCTCACACAATCTGCTTGTAGATTACTGTTTGCGTCTATTAAAAAAAAATTATTTGATTCAACAACCACGAGGAATATCTCATTTCTCGATCCTGTTTCGAGTGGGAAAAATAATGCATTACCTGCTTGTTGACGATTAGCATAAGTAATCATCATGTTTTTCCACTAGTACAATAATGAAATTTCATTGCTTCATTCATACATTCATTACTTAATTCATAACTTCACTATTAATAAAATTTTGGAACGCAGACTATGTTGGCAACACTGCCATTTTTCCATAACCTTAAAATTAAAAGTTCAAAAGATCTCTGAGGGTTATATTTGCGTCAATCAATCAGGTAAGCTATTATTTTCCCCCTTCCGAACAGGGCCGTGTAATGAGATATTTTTCGCGGTAGTTGAATAAAATATTGTGTTCGACTATAGTTGTCGAAGGTGAAGAGTCCTCAATCGTGTTGCCGCGCTCTCGGAATCTTCTCCTTCTCTCACTAGTCACACAATTTACTATTATTTTCAAGAATATACATTTAATTTTATATTGATTTTTGGATAAATTTATTGAACTTTAAGAGTTGATAAAAATTTTAATAATTTTGATTTTGATTGATCGCGGGGGGCTCTAGAGGTCCTCGTGGACCTCTGTAGCTGGAAAGGGGGAACCCTCAATGTTCGGTTTATTTTTTTGCATTTTTTACCTTCTCTTTTACGATACTTCCTCTCATACTATCTGGTCGTACATTACTGTTTGGATCTATTGAAAAGAAATTACCTTATTTTTAAGAACATACGTTTTATTTTGATTTTAGATTGATTATTAGACAAATTTATTGAACTTTAAAAGATAATCCAAAATTTGATAATTTTAATTAATCGCAGAAGGCTCTAGAGGTCCTTGTGGGTCTCTAGAGCTGGAAAGGGGGAACCGCGATGTCCGCTTTATTATTTTGCATGTTTTTCACCTTCCCTTTCATCATACATTCTCTCATACCATCTGCTCGTATAGATTACTGTTTTCATCTATTGAAAAGAAATTATTTTATTTTAAAGAACACACATTCTGTTTTGATTTTAAAATGATTCTTAGACAAATTTATTAAACTTTAAAAAATAATAAAAATTTTAATAATATTAATTTTTATTTAATTAATCGCGGGAGGCTCTAGAGGTCCTCGTGGGCCTCTGAAGCAGGAAAGAGGGAATCCCCAATGTTTGGTTTATTATTTTGCATGTTTTTTACCTTCTCTTGTATGAAACATTCTCTCGTACCATATGCTCGTAGATGACTGTTTGCATCTATTGAAAAGACATTATTTTATTTTTAAAAACATACATTTAATTTTAATTTTAGAATGATTCTTAGACAAATTTATTGAACTTAGAAAATTAACAAAAATTTTAGTAATATTAGAGGTATTAGAGATAATAATATTATTAATACTAGAGGTCCTCGTGAGTCTCTAGAGCTGCAAAGAGGGAAGCCCCGATGTTCAGTTTATTTTTTTGCATGTCTTTTACCTTCTTTTTATGATACTTCCTATCACACTATATGCTCGTAGATTACTGTTTGCATCTATTGAAAAGAAATTATTTTATTTTAAAGAACATACATTTTATTTTAATTTAAGATTGATTCTTAGACAAATATATTGAACTCTAAAAGATAATAAAAATTTTAATAATTTTAATTCAATTAATCACGGGAGGCTCTAGAGGCCCTCGCGGGAGGTTCTGGAGGCTCTCGTAAGAGGTTTTGGGGGCCCTCGTGGAAGGCTGTGCAGGCCTTTGTGAGAGGCTGTAAGGGCCCTAGTTGGAGGCCCTGGAAGCCCTCGTGGGAGATAATATAGAGAGATAAAAACCCTCATATTGATTTTTTTTACAGATTCCAAATAACAAATTCATTTTGTGGAGTCAAATTTGAAGATGACTCGGGGTCGGGTTCAGAAGAAATCTCGAATATAGATGAAAGCTCAGATTCAGAATACAACTCGGAATCAGAATATAACTCGGATTCAGATGAGGACCCGGATTTGGGTGATAATAAACATTATTGTCCAATTGGAAATATTATAAAAATTTCAAAGGTAATGTTATTCATAAGTACTGCCTGCAGTAATGATATTAGTTATAATTAGGCTAGACACCCAACATTTAAAGCAGATGTCGCCACTCCTTTTGGCACCGTAGGGCGCACGTTTTCTAGTAGTTTCTCTTATTCATGGCGACCAGCTATTCACTGAAATTTTCGGCATGCGCAGTGGAGGTTATTTTTTCACGAATTGAGTATTTTAATTTGACGTCATGCCCTGTCGGTAAAATTAGTTCCATTGCGCTCGTTACCCTGTGGTCGGCAGGCTTACATTGCTGACATAGGCATTTACGGAGAAAAGTATTTTTTAGCGCGTAAGTAGTGAAAATTCCGTTGTCGTGATTTTTTCTCAACTGCAGAAATTATTTTCATAATTTATATTAATGTATCGTCGATCGACGACTACTAGATCAAACGAAAAACATAATAGCTAAAATTTTAGGCTAGAATGTCTGAATCCCCACGGCGAACTAACCTCGTATTTTGGTCATTATAATGTTTTTCGCTTGATCTAAATAGTCGTCGATCGACAATGCATTAATATAAAATTATAAAAATAATTTCTACACTTGAGAGAAAATCACGACGACGAATGTTAGGCTGCCAACCACGGTTTAATGAGCGCGAAGAAATTGATTTTACCGACGGGACGTGCCGTTACATTAAAATACTCTAGGCGCCAAGTTTAGTCAATAGCTGAATGTCATAAACAATACATAATTATAGAAAACGTGCGCCCTAAGAAGTCAAAAGGAGTGGCGATATCTGCTCTGAGTTTGGGTGTCGAGCCTAATTGTAATTATACCCTGTAGGTTAGGTAGGAATCTGGTAACTGTGACGTGGCCTTAATGATATTTTTTTTTTAAATTTCAGACATCTTCGGAGTTCTGTACACTCTTGATAAAATGTACCTCAGGCTCTAGGATTAAACTGGGCACATTTGTACTGCTGCCATATTTAGCTTCAGGGATTTTCAGAAATACATTTTCTTGGATTGGTCATGTTGTGAAAACTGCTGGTTGGAATGGTGATATTGACACGTTAGAAGTCAGAGTTCCTTCTCATCGATTTAGATGTCTTGAGAATATAAATATTGGAGACAAAGTGTATTATGAACATTTGAAGGAGTGCTTCGTTCCCCTGGTAGAAATTCCAGAAAATGGAATTGAAATTGAGAAAACAGCAGAAAATGGGTTCCATGTGGGTTCCGCTCGAAGAACATCTCTTATGGTCAAATATTCGGACAGGAAAATATTGTAAGAATTTTTTCAGTTTGATTTTATGCAGGGACGGACTGGGCGTGGGACTTAATAGGTGCAATCACAGATGGGCCAGAAGATATCGAAATAAATTTATTATTTATTTATTATTTTATTTTCATATTTATTTATTATTTATTTTTCATAAAAAATTATCGAAATAAAAAATTAGTGAAATTAGGCGGCGGGCGCTTACAAAAAAGGGTTTTAGTAGCGTATTAGGCTGTTAATAAAGGCGTTCAAACATTCCCCACCACCCACTCTTCCCCTCATTACCCCTTACTTCTTCTCACTACCCCTTACTTCCCCTCACTTATCCACAATACTCACCCGTCATTTTTGACTTTTTTTAAATCTCTTGAAAATTCTTTAAAGTCCTTTAAATACCCTAAAATCTTAGAAATCCTTTGAAATCTATTGAAAAAACCTTGTAATCTTTTAAAATATCCTAAAATCTTTAAAATCTTTTGAAATCCTTACAACTGTATGACAATTTCTGCAATACCTAAAAATAATTAAAACCTTTGGAAATTCCTAGAAATTTTTTAAACCTCTGAGGATCTTTCGAAACACCATAAAATATTTCAAATCTGTAGAAATCCCTTGACATTTTTTCAAGCTCTTGAAAATTTCTTGAAACATTTGAAAATTTCTTCCAATCTTTGCAAGCCTTTAAATAATATAAAATCTCTTCAAATCCGAATCTCCCGAAATTTAAGGAAATTCTTTAAAACCGCATGGAATTTTTGAAAAAATATGAAACCCTCTGAAATATTTGAAAATCTCTTCAAATCTTTGAAGACCGTCGTAATACCTTAATTTTTGTGAAATTCTTCTAAATCCCTTTAAAGTTTAGAACATTCTTTGCAACCAATGAAAAAAATTTAATGTCTTAAAACCGTTTAAAATATTTGAAATAATATCAAATCCCTTATTTGATTATTGTGAAATTCCTTGAACTGCCTCAAAATCTTTTTAAATTTCTCAAAACGTTTGAGATCTTTGAACCTTCCTAAAATGATTAAAATCCTTGGAAATCTCATAAATTTAGTTGAAATCTGTTGAAATCCTTTGCAATACTTTTAAATCTGTTAAAATCCCAGGAAATTTTTCAGATCTTTTGAAATATTTTGAAATTTTAAAAAATGCGTAGAACCGCCTTTGGGGCTGATCAGCAAGACTTTTACCGGGCCGCATGGTGAAATCCCAGTCCGCTTCTGCTCATACAATTACTATATATAGCTATTGTTAATTCTAATTTTTGAATATTTTTATAGAGAACGAATAACTAAGCCATGTCAGGGAATATCATTCACAGAAAGAAACGACATTAAGCGGCACTATTGTCCTCTTGGTCAAATAGTCAAACTTACAAAGGTAATTTTTTGTTTCTAACTGAACTGCCCCTCTGACTGACATTCGGTGATACAGAAATTTGTTCTAGAATGTTCACTGACATTATTTTGTCTACATAACTCCATTTCCCCACGAAGTGAGATATTGAGTTGAAAGCTTGGGTATTTAAGTAAAAGGTACTAAGGAAGGTTTGCCTGCTCCTAAATGTTTATCATTATAAAAAATAGGAAACTTTTTTGCACATTCTTGAAAAATTAAAAACATTTTGGGATGGGTAAATTGTCCCTGAGTTCCTTGGATTTACTTTTTCAAACTTTCAACTTAATATCTTACTTCGTGCGGAAATTAGGCTGGGCACCCAAAACTCAGGGCAGATGTCGCCACTCCTTTTGGCGCTGTTAAGCGCACGTTTTCTAGCATTTTTCGTTATTTTTGGTGACCAGCGATTCGCTGAAATGTCGGGAATGTGCAGTGGTCGTTGTTTTTCCACGCATACGCCAAGTTTAGCCAATAGCTGATCAACCTGATCGCCATGAACAATACAACATTGTGGAAAACATGCACCCTGCTTGGAATGCCAGATAGAACCCGGATAGACTAGGGACTCTATCCGGGCCTTTTCAAATTTAATTACGGGGTTTGTACTCGGTTTGTATCCGGGTCTTATGCGGGACACTAAGACATATTTATCCGGGTTTTATCCGGTCCTAGCCAGGACTTATGCGGGACACGCTAAAAAATTTCAATCCGGGACTTATACTTATTTCCTTTTTCGACGGTAAACTCCCAGACAGGTCCCGGATAGACCCAGATAGACGTTTCTTTCGAACTTGAGTCAATGAATTTCTGTTTTCGTGTTCCAAATAGGTCCCGGATAAACATACACTGTAGGACTTGTTTCGTTTTTGACGGTAAACTTGCTGACAGGTCCCGGGTAAACCCAGATAGACGCTTCTTTTGAACCTAAAGTAAATGAATTTCTGATTCCGTGTCCCAAATAGGTCCCGGATAAACCCGGATAAAAATACACTGTAGGACTTGTTTCCTCTTTCGACGGTAAACTCCCAGGTAGATCCCGGATAGACCCAGATAGACGCTTATGTAGCACTTGGAGTAAATTAATTTCTGCTGCCGTGTCCCAAATAGGCCTCGGACAGACCCGAATAAACATACACTGTAGGACTCGTTTCCTTTTTCGATGGTAAACTCCCAGATGGATCCCGGATAGACGCTACTTTTGAACTTAGAGGAAATAATTTCTGTTTCCGTGTCCCGGATAAACCCAGATAGATGACCGTTTTGACTTGACAAAATTAATTTCTAGTTCCGCGGCCCGGATAGACCCGGATTGATAGTCAGTCTGGACTTTGCTAAAATACACGATTGGTTTGGTGTCCCTAATAGAACTCGGATAGATCTGTTTAATTTCCGGATAGGAAAAGTTAGTCGTATAGAGCCCGGGTAAAGCCGTTTGGAAAACTTATTCGGTTTCTATCTGGGTCGTATCTGGTTTTTATCTGATCTATTTAGCATTTTAAACAGGGCTAATACTTGATCGCCATAAACAATACAGAATGATAGAAAACGTGCGTCCTACGGCGCCAAAACGAGTGGTGTGACATCTGCTCTGAGTTTCGTGTGACCAGCTTAATTGAGTTACAGACAAAAAATGTCGGTAAAGAAGGTATTTACACCCAATACATGCCCATAATATAATTTTTTCTTTCAGATGCCGTCAGAGTCTATAATTTTAGTAGAAGGTTTCATATCACCCAGAAATGTATATCGTCACGGATATCTGCAGGTATTCAATATAGCAGGAATAGGAATTTTCAAAAATTCATTCTCTTCTATCGGTAAAATAAATAGCTATGCTGAAAAAATTGATGGCTGGGAGTTTGAAATTAAAGTAAAATCTGATGAATTAATGGAGAAGATAAAATTTGGAGATACAATTTATCATGTACACTATTGGGAGTGCCACGTTCCAGTGGTGAAAATTGCTCGAGGTGGAATTCAAATTAAGAAAACGGCCCACATTGCGGTTACCCGAGAGGGTTCTGAGCCGGGGAGATCTATTAAACCAAAAAAGGCTAGGAACCCGAATCGGAATGCAGGATCCCAAATTGATTTTGAGACTGGAATGGGTTCTTCGCAACAAGAAACATCAGAACCCGAATTCCTGAATGGGATCTTGACTAAAAAGGAGATCAAAATGGCTTTCGAGACTTGCTCTAAAATGAAATTTGAGACAGGATTGAACTGGTTACACTCTGCGAATAGAGGAACCCAAGTTGGTTGCCAACCAGATTCGTCGGAGACTACGAAGAACCCTACTGAGGATATAGCATCGCAAGTAGATTGCCAGAGAGGAATGTCGAAAAACCCTGCAAATGCCGAAGAACCTATTAAGAATAGTGGAACCCAAATTTCTCAGGAAGGATTAGCGAAGATCCCAGAAACTACCAAGAATCCCAATGGGAATACAGGATCCACAGTTGATTCCCAGTTTGAAACGGATCGTTCCCAGAAAGGAGGATCGGAACCCGAATCGCTGAACGGGTTCTTGACCCGAAATGAAGTCAAAATAACTTCAAAGACTTCCTCCAGCATCCAACGTGGGATCCCATATGCGTTTTCAATATTCAAATATTCTCTTTCGCTTGTATTTATTATTTTATTATTTTATTCTTTTTATTGCACTTTTATGTCCTACTATGTTTATTACATTCTCTGGTCGGCCATATAAGCTGCTTCCAGCTAGATACTGCGGTTATGTCATTGACACCTTACTTTTACCGTGATTCGATAATTCAACATTAATTACGGCAGTGGAATCCAGGGTTCCCAAGTGGGTACCCGAATGGGTTCTGCGGCTGAAGTTTCACGATCTCCTCGCAGGTGAGAATAATATTATAATAGCGATCCATTGTAGATGGGTGCCGTAATGGGTTCTCGCGTGGAACCCAGTCAAAAATAAGGTTGATACCTAATCACATTGAGTTTTCATACGAGAATAATTAAATTGAGAAAACAGAACCGATTGAGATTCTCGTGGGTTCTTCGGCTGACAATTTGGATTCCAAAGTCCTAAATGGGTACCTGAGTGGAAACCCAATTCTGAGGGAAACCAATGCGAGAGCTCAAGTGGGATCTCCATGGGTTCCAGCACTGACTTCTTTACCAATAACTTGTTAATACTTCTTGGGTAAACTTATCGAATCTGTATTTCTTATACTATGCTTATACTGTACAATTATCTTATTGTGTATTGCTAGAAATCCAAATAAATAAAAGTTTTATGTGAATCAGAGTGTTTAATTGCGTCTATATGGATTAAATTAAATTTTTAGTATAAAATAATTCGAATAATTTTAATTCTCAGAGTTTTATCACTTTTTGTGAAATCAAATTTAAGTCAAAAGATTAATTTCAATCTACGGTTTTCTTTTCAACTCTCAAAACTGTCATATTTCATTTTTTATTTGAAATGTGTCATTTTCATTTTTATACTTTTATATTGTTCGCTGCAAAGTTTTTATACATTTTTTGTTTCTTGCTTATAATTTTCTTTTTCATTAAAAAAATATATTATTTCACAATTCCGTGAAATATTTTCAGGTATTACCAGGTCCCTCGAAATGTTTGAAATCCATTTAAAATTCATTCAAATCTCTAAAATCCGTGAGAATCTTTTCAAATCCTTGAAATCGCTTGACATCTTCCAAATTCCATAAAAATTCCTTAAAATCCGTGGAAATCCCTTAGAATGTCTAAAAATTGGTTAAAATCCTTGAAACTCCGTGAAATATTTTCAGATATTACGAGGTCCCTCGAAATGTTTGAAATCCATTTAAGATTTATTCAAATCTCTGAAAGCTGTAGGAATCTTTTCAAATCCTTGAAATCGCTTGAAATCTTCCAAATTCCACAACATTTCCTTATAATCCTTTAAAATCTGTGGAAATCCTTTAAAATCTCTAAAAATCGGTTAAAATCCTTGAAACTCCGTGAAATATTTCAAAATATTACGAGATCCCTCGAAATCTTTGAAAAACTTTAAAATTCATTGAAATCTTCGAAATCCGTGGGAACCTTTCCGAATCTCTTGAAATCCCTTTTGAAACGATTCAGCTCCCTGGGAATCCCTCGAAATCTTTCAAAAACTGTGGAAATCCCATAAAACTATTTGAGATTCCGTGAAATCTTTTCAAATCCTTGAAATCGCTTGAAATCTTTCAAATTCCATAAAAATTCCTTATAATCCTTCAAAATCTGTGGAAATCCCTAAAAATCTCTAAAAATAGATTAAAATCTTTTAAATTCCGTGAAGTGTTTCAAAATATTGCGAGATCTCTCGAAATCCATTTAAAATTCATTGAAATCTTTAAAATTCGTGGGAATCTCCGAATCTCTTGAAACCCTTTAAAACGATTGAGCTCCCTTGACATCCTTTAAAAACTGTGGAAATCCCGTAAAATTATTTGAAATTCCGTGAATTCTGTTCAAATCCTTCAAATCGCATGAAATCTTAAAAATTCTATAAAAATGCCTCATAATTCTTTAAGATCCGTTGAAATACCTTCAATTGTCTAAAAATCGGTTAAAATCCTTGAAATTCAGTGAAATATTTCAAAATATTACGAGATCCCTAGAAATCTTTTAAATCCCTTAAAATATTTTGAAATACATTACAATCTTTTAAAGGTCATTAAAATTCCTCGCGTTCCATTTAAATCCTTTATAATATTCGGAAATCCTTTGAAATTCCGTAAAATGTTTTGAAATTGTACGAAACCCTCTAAAATCCATCGATAAACTTTGGAATCTTTTGGAATCTCTTCAAATCCATTGAAATCATTTCAAATTTTTTGAAATCCCGTGTAAGCTTATGCAATTCCTTCAAATTTCTTTCGAAAGATTTTGAAATCTTTTTAAATCCCTTAAAATATTTAAAAATGCATTAAAATTCCTCGAAATCCATTAAAATCTTTGCAAATGTGATGAAATCTAATGAAATTCCTTCAAATCTCTTTAAAAAATTTAGATTCTCTTTGAAATTCTTTACGGTAATTTTTTCAAATTCTTAAAGCCTTTTAAAATCACTCTAAATCTGTAAACCATCTTGTAAACCTTTGGAATTGGTTGAAATACCCTAGAACTTTTTTTAATCCTTTGAAATCTTTTGAAATCCGTTGAATTCTCATAAAGTCCATAAAAAGCTTTGGAAATCTCGTTGAATTCCGTGAAATTTTTGTAATTCTTTAAAATACTTTGAAGTCCTTCTAAATACCTTAAAAACCCCTGAAATCTGTTGAAATCCCTTCAAATCATTGGGAATCTTTTGAAATCCATTGAAATCTCATCAAATCGTCAAAAAGCTTTGGAAACCTCATTGAATTGCGTAATATTTTTGTAATTCTTTGAATTACTTTGAAGCCCTTTGAAACACCTTAAAATCCCTTGAAATCTGTTGAAATCCCTTCAAATCATTGGAAATCTTTTGAAATCCTGTGAAAACTTATAAAATGTCTTCAAATCCCTTCAAATCTTCGAAATCCAATTGAATTGCCCTTACATCTTTCAAAATTCTTGAAAATAATTCGGTATCTCTTAAAATCCTTAAAAATCCTGTGACTTCTTTTGAATTATTTCGAAATCTCTTGAAATCCTTTGTAGTCCGCGGAAATCGTTCTTAATTCCTTAAAATCTCTTAAAATCTCTAAGAGTCTATTGAAATCCTTCGCTATATCTTGATACTTCCAGGGTAGGCTTTAGTAAAATGGCGCACCTAGGCTATTATATAGTATATATTGTATTGTTTCTTTGAAGAAATTGAACACAGAAATTATTAAGTTTGTTGAATTCAGTTTCATCGGTTCTCGCTAATTTTCCCTGAATCGCATTGCGATTAAAACAACCGATTTTTCAATTTCTTTATTCCACTTCTGTGTTAACAAATAAAGTGAAAAGATGATCATTTTCACAACTTTATTTTCCATTTTTCCGCATACATTCTAAATAAACTCGGAATCAATCAAAATCAGTACAGTGGCATCTTAGATATAAAATTAGTTCATGAAATATTTGAATTAATTTTTATAAACAAATTGTGTAAGCAAATTTCAAAGTTGGTGATTCTACAATTCAAAATATTTTTTTTTCAGCAAATCTACTTTGTAGTGCACCGTCAGTGGTGCACAATAAAAAATATTGTAATCAATCAAAATATTTTAGTTTTGTAAACAAATTATATCAACCGAAATATACGAATTTCCAACAAAGCAGGTCAATTTATAGCCAAGCAATTGCATTTTCAACCAAAACAGATGAAATTTCTGGAAATTGTGGAATTTTCAAACCAAAAAGACAAACTTCCGACAAAAATGTTAATTTTTAACCAAATAGTTGTATTCTCTACCAAAATAGTTGATATTTCAACCACAAAAGTGTTCAATTTTAAATATAAAATAGTTGAATTCATCCAACAAAGACGAATTTTCAACAAAATAGATGAATCCTCAATCAAAACCGAATAATTTACAAAACAAAATGTCGAATTTACAACGTAATAGTTTGTTCTTCAACTGAAAAAGATAAATATTCAACCAAAAATGGAATACTTAAATTTTCAGCTAAAAAAATAAATTTTCTTCAATCAAAAACTGCTTTCCGACAAATAGTTCAATTTCCAATCGAAGAAATAAATTTTAGACCAAAATGATGAATCTTTAAACAACAAAAAATAATTTTTAAAAATCAATGCAAATTTTAACCAAGTAGCTGAACTTTCTACCAAAAAAAAGAAAATGAATTCTCAACGAAAAATGTAATAGTTGATATTTCAACCAAAAAATATTTTAATTTCGAATCGAAAACAGTTGAATTTATCCAAAAAAGACAAACTTTTAACAAAATAGTTGAATCCTCGATCAAAACAGATTGAAAATTTTAATATTTTGTTGAAAATTCGTTTTTTTTCTGGTAGAAGATTAATCTTCTTGTTTGAGAATTCATCGTTTCGGTTGAAAATTCAACTACTTGGTTAAAAGTTTAACTACTTTTTAAAAATTAACTTTTTTTGTTAAACATTCATCATATAAGTATACTTGTATCATATATCATCAATATCAGCATCAGTATCATATAAGTATATGCTGAAAAGTGGCTTTTTTTTGTTAAACATTCATCATGTAAGTTAAAAATTCATCTTTTTGGTTGAAAATTTTAATATTTTGTTGAAAATTCGTTTTTTTTTTTGTAGACAATTAATTCTCTTGGTTGGAAATTCATTTTTTTGGTTGCAAATTCAACTGCTTGTTTAAAAGTTGAACTATTTTGTTAAAAATTCACTTTTTTGCTGAAGATTCACCATTTTAGTTGAAAATTCATCTCTTTGGTGGAAAGTTCAACTATTTTGTTAAAAATTTGGTTTTTCTAACTGAAAATTTAACTATTCCATTTCTGGTTAAATATTTATCTCTTTTCTTCAAAATTTATATATTTTGTTGAAAATTTGTTCATGAATAAATTTTTTATCTGATATGCCACTGTATTGATTTTGATTGATGCCAAGCCTATTTCGGTTGTTTCCTGAAAAATAAAAAATAAAGTTGTAAAAGTGAAATTTTTTTTTTAACTCTGCTTGTTAACACAGAAATGCAATAAAGGAAAAATTCAAAAATCGACTCTCATAATTGTTTTTGAAATTTTGTAAGAGTGTTTTCAAAGAAAAAAGATGGAAATCGATTGAAAATTCTGGGTTCTAGGCTCCTTTGAAACAAATTTTGACGTTTTGCCCCACTGCGCGCCCCTAAGCTATAGCCTACATTAGTTTATTGGTTAAGCCGGCTCTGGATACTTCGTAAAATCTCTTGAAATCTGATTAAACTCCGTAAAGTCCCTTAAAATCTTTTAAAATCCCTTTAAAAATTGAGAGTCTTCGAGATATCCCAAGCTAAAAGTGCGAAAATTGCGGTTTTTGCCTATATTTGAGGTTATGTAGCATAACGATTTTAACTTTTATTGTAAAATTACTGCCAGCATCTTAAAG
>JAUMHM010000004.1:1276661-1294818 GCA_032362435.1 Melikaiella ostensackeni
CCCCCCCCCCCCAACACCAGTTTGTAGGAGTAATCAACCTCACGACTTATTCAGAGGCCAGTTTTTTAGTCTTTATATCAAAAATAAAAGTTCTTCGTGATGTTTTTCTGGAAACACATTTTAATTCCTGCAGAAGTTTCTTTTTGGCTTTTGTTACAATAAGGCCATGTCATACTGCCCCGATTTCTACCTTACCGACATTTCTTTCGCAACAACTCTCGTCCATACGAAATGAGATATCGAGTTAAAAGTGCGGGGAATACAAATGTTTTATAAACTCCTCTGCGAATGCCTGAAATTTCAGCAAATAGTTGTTCGTCATGAATAATAAAAAATGCTAGAAAACGTGCGCCTTGAGGAGCCAAAAGGAGTGGCGACATCTGCTGTGAGTCTTGGGTGTCCAGCCTAATTGATGCGAAATAAATCTCGGTAAGATAGGGATCAGATAGGTATGACATTCCCTGACATGGTGTAACGTTGTTTCAAAACAAAAATTGCACATTTTCATTTGAATTGTTTGGGTTCCTTTTTTTCAGGACAGCCGAAAATATGGACGACCCCAATGAGAATACAGAACCTGACACCTCGGAACCCGAATTTCTGAATGAGATCTCAGCTAAAAATGAAACAAGAACGCAGTTAGAACTTGAAGCTGCATATGCAATACTTTGTGAAAGACTATCCGATCACAAAGCTTGCATTTGTACAAACGCATGTCTACTTTGTAAATTAAAAAAAATTACATCCCATGTAATTAGTTTCGAAGAGGAAGGATCCGAAGTTCCTGAAACAGCCGAGAATAGAGGAATACAAATTTCTCAGGAAGGATCATCGAAGGAGCCAAAAAATACCAAAGACTTCAATGGAAATACAGGATCCCAAGTTGATTTTCAGGCTGAAGCGGGTGGGTCCCTGAAAGGAACATCAGAACCCGAATTCCTGAATGGGTTCTCGACTAGAAATAAAACAAAGACGACTTCATCAGAGACTTCCTCCAGCATGATTCTTAAGGCAGGACTGAAATGGTTGCGCATTGTGAATAATATCCAAAAAAAGAACCCAAATGATCCCGTAAGCACTCAAGTGGGTCTCAAAGTACTGGAAGCCATGAAAAGTCACCTTCTTAAGAATTATACCTCAGTTCCAAAAGCACAAGAAAAAATGTTCCTCAATCTAAAAGAGATCCCACGTGAGAATCTGAATGGGTTCCAATTATTTAGTGCTGGAGAAATTCGATTGATAAGACTGCTGTATTTGTTACACATTTTTTCTATTTTGCTTCTATCATGTTTATTTGCTTATGACATTTACAATTAATCAGCAATTCATCGTTTTTTTACATTATTTTAATTCAGATATTTGAATAAATACTTATTTTAATCACGTATGCAATTGTGTTTTATTTCATTTTAGGTTTAGACATTTTGATTTAAAAATTTAGTTTTTTACTAGACATTAGAAATATGTCTCAATTGAAAATTTAAATGTGTTAACGTTCAATTCGTTCCAATTTTCTTATGAATTTATTTTTTGAAATTCAATTTACCCCAATTATAGTTTTTACAATCTATTTTTATCCAGTTTATTCGAAATTGATTTTAGAATATCTTGATTTCACACAAACTTTCTGCTTGAATTCTCTAGTTTTTAACTTTAGATTTTGAAAGATATCAAGAATTTGAAGAAATTACCTAGTACAATTTCAGAGAGAATCCAAATTTTTCCGTAGGGATTTTACCAGATTTCTTATGGCTTCAAGGAGTTCCATCAGATTTCAAGAGATGTTACAGGATTTCAAGAGATACTGAAGGATTTCGACGGATTTTTAGTAGGGATTTTAATAAATTAAGAACGATTTCCACGAATTACAAAAAATTTTAAGGGACTCCAAAGGATTTTAAGAAATTTTGAAATATTTCAAAAGAAATCACGGGTTCTCAAAGGATTTTACGGGATTTTAATGGATTTCAAGAAATTTACATTACATTTGTGAAGTTCGGAGTAACGCTAGAAAAACTAATCAGTACTTAAAATATTGAATTTTTTCTTTTTAAAATGAAAAGCATACACTTTTAACCTGTTTTATGAAATGAATATAAAGTAATATCAATATATTAATAATTTGGATAAAAAAAGAAATTTTGTATTTATAAAATTTGAATTTTCGCGCTACTTTGACTGGAACTGCTAGCGCCACTTAGCGGCTGGTAAACGCCCCTATACAATTTTTCACATATCGTTAGGTGCTGTCGTCTGACGGATTTTTTCAATAGTAAAGTTTAATTGACACGTCAAAAACTCCGGTAAGATTTTCGACTTTCGAAACCGTTGTGGAATGTTGCGGCAACTGTTCTCATAAATTTTTATAAAATACTGATTTAGCAGAAATAAAATGCAGTTTCGCGATGCATTGAAAACATTTTTGAGTAAAGAAGCAACTTAGTTTACTTAGATTCAAAATTTATAGGTTAGGTTTCGAATAAACTTTCGAAACGATGTGACTTTTTTAGTATTTTAAATTTTAAACTTTAATGTGACAAGATGCCGAGATTAAAAATGCTTCCGAGGACTTCTCGGATTGTGGCTTTGTGTTCCGCAGCGAATTTTATTAATGCCGCGGATCGAGTTATTATGCCGATTGCCATTGTTCCTATGACAGACGAATTTAAGTGGAATCTTCATTGGCAAGGCTGGATTCTTTCTGCTTTTGCATTTGGATACTTCACGAGCCAGGTAAAAAAATATTACATTTTTTTCCACTATTTTTTTGGGTGATTTTTGCAGTTTTAACCGATTTTGGCAACCTAACCTCAAAATGGTTTTGTTGGTTTTTTTTCAATTTAGTTTCGTGTTCTTTACTTCCAAATTTCATTCTTGCAATTTTGTTCGTGTGTTTTGATGTATTGTTAAAAGTTTTAAGCATTTAAATTCCGTAAATTAATTTAACGTATCAAATTTATGATTTGTTGATTTATTTTTGTTTGATTTCGAAACATATGTTTTCATATTTAGTTACAAAATTAAAAGTGACGAATTTTAAAGCTTCTCAAACTTAATAGATTTCTATTTTGAAAGCGTCTCCTATTTATCAACTTTTGGGTTCAAAAACTTCAAATTAAATGAAACAAAAAAATATATTGGTAAGTGTGAGATTTAAAAGAAAAAGTAAATTTAATAACTTTATTTTTAATTACTCTTCGGTAATTTAACTGTTCCTTTCGAAGTCTACAAAGAAAAAATGTCAAAGTTTTGTAATCCAATAAAATAAAAATATTTAGAAAAGTATTCAAAAAACGTCTCACAATTGAAATTGCTCTAAATTATTAGAAACAAATTTGGAAACGTTTCTAAGTCACAAAATGGTCGAGTGTTGAAAATCTCGAATTTGAGAAGAAAAAAAATCAAAATTGAAAGGCTTCAAAAATTGTATTTTTATTATTTTTTTTAAATTAAAAAATGTACTTAATTTTTTGAAATTTGATATCAGATAATCGGTGCCAGTACAGCCAATCGGTTTGGTTGTAAAACAGTTTTGATGGCAGCTGTTTTGCTCTGGTCGATTAGTACAGTCATTACTCCACTTTTGGCTCATTCTGTTACGTTACTCGTAATTTGTCGAGTAATCCTTGGACTTGGTGAAGGTCTTGGTAAGGAAAAATAAAATATACCATCAATGTAAAAAATACCATTAATATAAAGAATGTATATTTTTTCAAAAAAAAAAAAGAGTATAACTTGTACATTTCATAAAGAAACTTTTGTAATTCAAATTTTACACCAATATCTTAGGTCACTTTTAAACATTACTTCAAATTAAACGTATTGTAGTGCGAAATTTAAATGTTTTGATAATTCAATTGATTGAGAATTGATTTATTCTTTTCAAGGCCTGCCAGTCATATTTCATTTATTTGCTCACAATGTTCCTGTGGAGGAAAGATCTCGAGCTTTCGGTTATCTTGTAGCTGCTGGCTCTGTTGGCCAAGTAGTTGCCTCAGTTGTAAGTATTATCAAATTATTCATACTAAAATTATCAAATCTTGAATAATCTTTATAATATTTAGTCTCTTAATCAATGAGGAAAAACTATTTTTTAAAAATTATCACAGTTGTGTCCTAACTTTCCTTGGCAAACTGGATTCTACCTCTTTGGCTCATTCGGAATTCTCTGGACACTGATGTGGTTAATTTTGTATCACGAAACCAACAGTCAAGACGAAATTCCTCTATTTTTGCCTAAGGTAACTCCATTTTTATGATATTTCAATTGTACTTTTCTCATATTATATATGTTTCTTATTCGGAATATTCACAGGAAAAATAAGTGAAGTTGAAATATAAGTAAACAAAATTCTTATTTCTAATCTTGAAATTGCTTGAATGTGAAAAATGGAAAATGTACATATCAGCAATTTTGTATCGATGCTCAAAGAGCGGTGGCGATACTTTACACATTTTTGAATTGATGTTCAAAAGCAAATTTTCAATGAATACAGTAATGCACGTCATTCTAGTATCAAAATAATAAATTTAAAATAAAATTTCAGGAAGTTTGATCATAATTTTGAGATTACGCTCATAATTGATTAAAATTGGACATTTTTTTCTGAGTAAGGTGAAAATAATAAATTCAGAATTGAGAGTTATAAACACTCCGAAGTTTGATATTTTCTTGTGTTTATTTATTTTTTATTTTCTTTCTAATCGATTTTAACGGAAATAATTCTTTAAAGGTCACTCAGAATCGAAATCTTCGATGGACAGAATTTATGGCGCACTGGCCTTTATGGGCTTTGTATATAGCACATTTTGCCATGAATTGGAGCAGTTACATAATTATGCAATGGCTGCCAACTTATTTGTCGAGAAATTTGTCCGCTAATAAGGAAAGCATCAGCCTGACTGCCTTGCCCTATATAGTTAATTCCCTCGTCGGCATTGGTTCGTTTTAACAAAATAACCCATATTCAATAGAATACTTATTTTTAAGACTAGATGAATTTAAGTAAAATATTTCTTTTTAGCTGCCGGACATAGTGCCGACAATCTCGTACAAAAAAGATGGTCCGTTTTGAGTGTGAGAAGACTGATGACAAATATTGGTCTGATTGGCCCTGGGGCTTTTCTTCTTGCATTTTGTGCAGTCGACAATCTTCTTTTAGCAGTGATGTACGTAAACTGAATTCAAAATAGTTCTAGATAGAATAACCTACTTTAAAAATTAATCTAATATCTTTTCCTTTTTAAAAAAAGATTTATCTCAATTTCGATGGGACTCTGCGCCTGTAATTCTTCCGGCCACCTCAGCAATCACGCAGACGTGGCACCTAATCATGCAGGCATTACTTTTGCAATATCGAACACAATAGTGAGTTTTATAGTTTTCTAATTGGAAAAGTATGTTTATTTTAAAACATTCATCACTCTTAAAAGAGAGAACAAATTTATTTCAAATTTCATGCCAAAATTACAAGGCTACGCTTAAACTACCTGGGTTAGATTCCAAAACCCAACTGTCAGAGTTGGGGTCGAGATAAAAATTAGCCTATTAAAAGTTACCAATTCATTTGTAGCGAAAAAAATGAATGAAAGTTTCTTATTTTATTGGTTGAAAAAAATGAGCTGGGCTAAAAAACTGTCAAATCGTTAACTCTTTCCAAACCCCCTACCAGGCAAGGTTTGATGAGAGTAGATTTGACACATATTTGACGGTTCTATAACCCCAATGTATTTTTTCAACCAATCAAACAAAATATTTTCATAATTTGTTTCGCTTCAAATAAATTGGTAATTTTTGATAGGCCAATTTTTATCTCGACTCCAACTCTTTGAGTTAGGTTTTGGAATATACCTCGATGGCCTCTGGCTTATTCTGGCACGAAATTCAAACATGAATACTTCTTTTCATTTCAAAGAAAAGATATGAATAATTTTTTTAAATTTCAGGCGACCATCCCGGGAATTTTGTGTGGACCTCTGACAGCAGAATTGGTAACTGCATCCCATGGCCGTTGGATGCCAGTTTTTGTTTTGGCAGCTGTGATTAATTTTACGGGGGCAATAATCTACCAAAGTCACAGTTCCGCTTCAGCAGTGTTGTGATACTCGGAAAACTCCGATATTAAGACTTTTATGTAAAAATGGATTAATCATATCTCGGTATCAGAGCATATCGTGTGTAAAGGAAGAACTAATGAGTGATCTAAAGTAAACATTCAAGTGGTCTGTGGAATGATCGCTATCGTGAATCGTGATATAAACTATTGATAAAACATTATTTTTTAGAATTAATATTATATATTGTGTAAAGGCAGATAATGCATATAAAATTAATTTTAAATTTTATAGGTTCTATTTTTGATTTTTAATATATTTGCTCTCGAATATAATAAACTTTATGCATAAACTGAATGTTAGCGAAGGTTCTATTTTATCGACCGCTGGTAGAGTGGGAAACTGAATGAACATCTGTTACCTACTGTCGGTAATGAAAATACCTACTTTGAGCAACATTTTTAAAATAAATATAATCCAAGGACGAATATCTTTGTATAATCTAATGAAGATTAGGACCATGCAATACTTACCCGATATATACCATACCGGCATTTTCTCGCAACAACACGTCCACACGAATTGAAATATTGAGTTGAAAATTAGGGAAATGAAATAAAAGCCAATGAGGAACGTTTGTGTGGTCCTAAATTTCTGGAAATACAAAAACAAATTCCAACAACTTTTCAAAAATAACTTTTTTGTAATTTATCAATTTTTGGAAGTACTTTTTCAATTCTATCTTGAAAATTCAACAGAATTTTGACATACAATTTGAAACTTTTCTGAGTAAATTCTCTATAAAAATTCCATGTACAAAGTCTCAAAATATTTCTTGCAATATTTTTCACAAAATTTATCTATGACTATAAAGAAAAGCAAGAAATTGGGGGTCATAAAAAAATTAAAATATTTGTACACGACACGTGCAGTTTCATGAATGTAACACACGTTTAATATCTTCTAAAATTGTGTTCAATAAAACTAATTCTTAAAATATCATTTGAAGAGTTAACTTAAAGAAAGTCGCTGGAGGTTATAAATGATGAAATGCAAATTCAAGTTATAACTTACGAACCGTTTTCTAAATAAATATAAAACATTCTTGATAATAGGTACATAGGTTCCAATTTATATTTTCTAAAAAGATTGAAAATTTTTACAAAATTAACATAAATAATAGATTTTTTTGTTGAATTTGATTTTTTATTCAAATTGTCTTTTCATATTTTTTACCGATATCAACTTGTTTTACGTGGATTAAATATATCCAACAAAATTTTAGAGAGGTTTTTTGAAGATACAAAACTGATAGTCACTAAAGACTCAATTTTTAATTGATTGAAGGAACTAACAATTGAGCCCTATTTGATGAATATTTTTTAAAAACGGAGTTTCTAAGGATACGCGAAAATAATGATGGCGTAAAACTCGTCACGCTCTGGGATTGGTAAAAAATCAAACCCCTTTCCAGCTCGTTTAATGAAACTTGCATAATTTTCAAGATTTCCTGTGGGTATAGACGCAGTCTTTTAATAATTCAATTCACGCGCCAAAATTTTTAAACATTTAAACCAAAAAGCCAAAACATTTAAACATAACCTCTCACTATGCCCTTATTTTGGCGCGCAATTTAAATAGGGATATTATCATCAGGTATCGTAAAAGCTGACTTAATTATCTATTTGTAATACACATAGGTATAAATATATTGTATTTGTTCTCGAGCGTTCATTAACACTACAGGAGATAATTTTATTAGTACACATTTATAAGGTTTCTTATCTTGAAAATTTAAATACTGCATTCTGTTAAATTTTTGAAAGATTGTTTGAAGAATTACCTCCGATAAAATGACAGACTTTTAGATCATTAGAAGAAGTAAAACTAAATGTCATTTTACTGGGGTTTTTCCGTTTCACGTCAGATGTGTAAGAATTTTATGAATTTATTGCAAGTTTAAGGAGGAAGATAACATAATACCCAGTTGCGCACAGTGGGAACAAATATATTTAGGGAAAATTTATTCTTTTGTTGCAAATGTTCAAATTATGCTTTGGTATTGATCATTCCCCATTTTTACACTCACATTTCACGAAATAAGATAAAAATATATTTATTGTTAAAATGTAATAAATTTAGTCAGAATAAACCATATGAGGATCAAAAATATAAAAAATAAAAAATTATAAAATACGTGACACTCATGCAGCAGGAGGGGGGGGGGCTTCCCAGGAAAATAGCATGGTTTGTCACGTGGAGGGTCGGAGAGTGGTCAAATCCCTTTATCACGTGATGTAGACCTTCTTTCATAAGACGACGTTTTTGTATAAATTATTTTTTTCATAATTTATTTATAAATGTCAATTAGTTTTGGATGGTGGTGTTTTACTTCTCTTAATGTTGAAGTTGCAAATATACTTTTAGAAATTCAATTAAAATGTGTTTTACTCTATAAATTTACTGTATGAATATTATTTTTTTGGACATCTAGATCAAAACTTCCATCAATTTTTGATTTTGAATTAATATTTAACGTTTAATGTTGATGTATAATTCTCAAATGAGGGTCTTATAAGTATCACAGTTAAAAAGTCAAAAAGAAAAGCACATTTTGATACTCGAAAGAGTCCTCTTTGAAAAAAAAAATTAATGGGCTTTCGCAAAATTTCGGACATTATTTCAGAAGTAAGAAAAAGTTAATAGTCATTTTTACAGGAAAAATATTATAGCAGGTACATAGCAGAAAAATCCAGATTTGAATTGTAAGGATTGACAGTAATGACATAGGGATGAGTTCAAAAGTTTAAAAATTGTAAAAGCTATAAATGTAGGTCTTAACTGGCATTGTGTACATTTATGAATTACAAATAGAGTTGAAAAAAAAGTGCGACATGTCTTCAATATATGGGATTACGAGTATATTTATACATACTCTAAAGAGGCACCAAGATATTCACTGATATAGCCACGCTGTTCAGAAAATATTTTATTACTTATTTTCCTCCATTGCAGAAAAAATGAAGGTCGTTTATACTGTGCTCTTCATCTTAGCGACTATCCCTGATTTCATTGGTAATTATAATAATGTTATGTAATGTCTAGTGTAAATTAAAGTACACTTTTAATTGAAACATATATTTATTTTTTATCTGAGATTGATACACAAATTTTTTATAAGTAGTATTAATTCAGGGTATCATAGAAAAAGCTGAGGGTAAGAAACGTTGGAGGTTATCGTGGAATGGGGTAACAGCAAGCTGGGTAATACTCAGGTTGGGGTGAACTCACCGTGGGAACTCGGGAGATTTGGCCGATGGACTCCGTTGGAGGCAGCACGTTACAGCCAATAACGTGCTGACTCTATAAAGGTCCGTAGCTGAAATCTCCCAAGTTTCCATAGTGAGTTCATCTCAACCTCAATGACGCGATTACCTGCAACGTTTCTTACTCCCAGTTTCTTCTGTGATTGAATCTTAAAATAAAAATTGAAAACGGACATGAGTTTAGCCAAAGAAAATGTCGGTAAAGTAGATATTTATGTCTAATACATTCCCTTAAGTATTAGAAATGAGAAATTCGACCATTTATATTTCTTCTCACAGAATTAAGTTCACTCAGAATTACGGACGAACATTCTCTTGCCAGGCAGGGCGACCAGTCCCATGGTAAGTATTTATTATATTTTGTACATGCCCTTAAGTATGAGAAATTAAAAATTCATCCATTTCTATTTCCTTCTTACAGAATTGAGTTTACCTCGTAGGGTCGAAAATCCTCTTGACAGAGTAGCCGGTCAATCTTCTGGCACACATCCCGATCTTCCGCTGGTAAAGAGACTTACAGTATTTGCTTTTCCTCAAGATATTGGACTTTTAACTAAAGGAGCAAATCGGCATTTTCAAAAAATATTGAAGGGAAACATTCCTGTATTAGCACTAGGTGATTACGCAATGGCAAGAGTGCAACCCCATAGTGGTGTTATTCGTGGAGTATTTGATCAAAATCGCAAACGCGTTAAAGTAAACATGAAAACCAAAAGACTTGAGTTCATGTCTGAAGATGAACAGAAAGAATTTGTTGCAGGCAAAGAATTAGAAATTCCTGGTTCGCTTCTAATACGCGGACAGCAGAACGACCCACATGATTGGGATCCTCTTTTTTTTCACGATGAGCTGCAAAAAAATCCTCACTTTATCGGCGATGTACCACTCAATGAACCGAACTCCCCTAAACGCCCACTACATTTGAATCGTAAGACTTCACAAGGTCCACCGTACAGCCCTGCTCAACCGCATGATTTGAATCCAAATTTTACTCATAATAAACAGCGCAACCCTCACCATACACATGATTGGGATCTTAATCTTATTCCCAATTCACCAGGCAGCTCATCAACATCAATGATTTAAGTTAAGAAATGTGTAAGACTAAGATACAATATTGTTTGCGCTCTCAACCTTTCAATAACCTATCATTCAAACTTGTCAATAAAAAAATCCCTTGGTTCTGATGCCAGGATATGTATTTTTAACATTTTAATCTGACTTTGATTCGAAAAGTGATACTTTATTATGAGAAAAATATGCTATTGAATCAGAGAAATAAACGGATTTGATGTAGCTATCCAAAAGAGTTTATTTACTACCCTCTTAATATATATGATTCAGATTAAAATGAGATTAATCTGTTGAAGCGAGATGCAAACCATGACATGATTTATAAATGCGCATCACATGTCCACCTCGATTCAGAAGAATGGGATACAAATTGTAAAGAGGCACTTTCCAAAGTTTCATCCAAACCCAAACGGGTTTTGCTGTGGCAGGAGTTGTAAGAAAATAGGTTTTTGATGAAAAGAAAATATCTGTTTTATAATGCTAGAGTGAAAAAGTGTGCAATTGAGGAGAAATAGGAATAGAGTCCGACAATCTTGTTCCATAAAAGTAAAAAATTATTTGAGAAAGCATCAATTCTTTACACTTTTTTTGCAAAATTTCCCCTCATTCCATGTGTAGATTTGAAAATTCAGCCAAAGCTAGGAGAGAGCGGCGAGTGCGGCGCTCATGACATATATCAATTGATAGAATGAAAAATATAATTGATAATGCGATGGCAAAATATGTAACACGACGATCAATATCTTAGCTTTGCTTTGTTTGCAGAAAGGTTTGTTTTCCTAAATAGTGCACATGCGCCAAGTTTCCTCATCCTGCAGCGAATTTGACGCACACTTATTTTAATTTATTATAGCAAATTAAGAAGGATTAACTAACAAACATAAATTAAATTTTATTGAAAATATGTATATTTATTAATGAGCTTCATTAACGAGCATAACCTACAATTTCTAAAAGCTCATTATAGACTCTGAGCAGCATATTTCACAAAAAGTGTCATAACATTAGAGAAAAATTCTGCAATTTTGCATTGTTTGTTAGCCGCTCTGATAATAGAGGTGAGATAACCAAAACTAACTTTCCGTCCTAAACATCAAGTAACTAACATTGCTGCCTCAACTTATATATAATTTAGCATCGTGAGTACAAATATATATTCTGAAACTAACACCACTCATCGACAATGTGCCAATTTTCGTAAATACGAGTGCGCCACATTTGCCGCTGCTCCGCATTCGCCAGTTCTCCTATAGAAGTATAAGGCTATTCTTTACAATGTTTTGGGGAAATGACAATAGAAAAAAATATTTTTCTATGTTTGTGGCAGTTCATAAATATTGAAATTCTCTTGGGATACAATTAAAGCGTGATCTTATAAAAAATTTTCATTTTTGTCTCCTGATAATTTATGTAATTAGTTGAGAAATTGTTTGTCTTCTTTCACGTTCAAGACAAGTCAAGGACAAGTCTATGAATAATAGGTTAATAATTTTATGAAGCAAATGTAATGCAGGAACTGCTTTTTATCGGTACAATACGGTCAAGGGTCAAGGCGTAGTCCTTCAGAAAGGGGTACACTCAGAGTCGAATTTTCTTTTCACTGGTATTAAAAATGAGGGGGTTTCAATTTTTTGAGGAAATAAATAGGTGTAAATACCTACCTTTCCAGCATTCTTTTGGAGTAGTCTGCATTTTTTTAGTTTTCATAAAAATCGAGATTAAAATTTATGGGCTCGTAAACATTCCTTATTGGCTTTTATTCAGTTTCCTATATAGACATAATACATGCCCTAAAATAAAAATGTTAAAATGCTTAAAAAAATTAACTCTGTTCTCACGATTCCATGAGAACATTTCTAGATATGAATCGACAGGATTGTCATTATTTTCATAGGCGATGAGTTACCATAAATCACTAATAAATTGCTATAATTTACCATAAATTACTATGAATTACCGAAAATTTTCGAAAATTTTTGGATTCTCTGAATTTCGGTAAATTTCCCAAACTTGGGAAATTTCAAACGTTTCAAAATTTTTTTAAATTTTAAAAATTTTCAAGAATTTTAAAAACTCTCAAGATTTTTAATTTTTCAAACATTTTTGAGAAATTGAACACTTTTCAAAATTTCAAGAAATTTTCTAAATTCATATTAAAATGAAAATAAAGTTTCAAAAAGTCTTCCATATCGGCAGAAATCCAGCCGCTGTTCCAATTGTGTCTGAAATCATGCTTTTTTTTATAAAAAATGTCGTATGCACCAAGGGGATGGGGACTTTTTACGACTCGTGGATTTTTTCAGTACCCGTCGAAAAAGTCCTTCTTCTCCCCTTTGGTGCATAAAATACTATTTATTCCCTGAATATAAGCGACAACCGCCCTCAGCGGACATAATAAAAGCGCTATGGTGTAGGAGAATTTCATGTTTGCAGCGTTATGAAAATGCCGCCATACTTTCTTAAAGTTTTGACAATGCGTAAATTTATTATACAATAGGATGACGGATCGGCGAGATGGTCGACGTCTTGAGTGGACGGATTGACTCAGAGATGACTTGCTGGATTACTACGAAGCCAGAATTATCTCTGATCGCAGGGGTTACATGCCGCGCCTGCACACTCTGTGGCGTAAGAAAAAACCAGAGCTTTTGCACATTTCGTAACAGAGGGTTCGGAACCGCGTCGACAACCTCTTGCAAACAGAATAAGTACGCAGACAAAGAAGAACAAGCAACATTAATACCAAACGCTGAAATCAGACATCCTCCGAGAGATGATGACGATTTCAGGACAAGGAGAAACGTTAACGTGCAGGTTGCCTCTAAGCCCAAAGATCTGGCTGAAATGGATGCCGTCTTTTGTGAGGATCTCTCGGATGAGTCCGACCTCTGGACCATTACTTATTCAGTTTATGATGCAGGGAGAGCTTTGGCCGATTCAAATCGGAGGGTAAAGCCGACGATAAATCGAAAGACTAAAAGGCGCTTGCATCATCTGAGAAAAAAGATTGGGTAAACTAGACAGAACGCATCTCGTATTACGTGTGTGATTGACTTATACAGGTATAACATCTGGTGAGCCTTTTATGGTGAGGGTTCAAAAGTTCGCTCGCTAACTGAGGATCCATCATCACACATTGAACAAGTCAAAGCTGCTGACTATCAAGCAGCACATTGTTGACGAAGTACGGGTTTTATCTGACGCAAGGAGAAGAATACAGAAGAGGGAAAGATGAGCCAGGGAGAATCAAAAGTCACAGCTCACTTGAACGACAGGATTGTACGAAGAATTAAATCTGTGTGTACAGAGATTGAAGAACTACTACAGTCGTAATTATCAATAAGTTTATTATTTTATTTGCTACAGAAATAATTTGAGAAAGAGAGGAGTGTATCCCACTCTTCTTTCAATAAACTGCGATATTAACTGAAAAATTTAATTAATTGGAATAAAAATTAGTATCCCTCAAACGCGAGGGTCTTAATATATATTAATTGGTCCAACAACCACCGCAGGGTCCTCCTGGGGACGACTGAAATCCCGAAAAATGACTATGGCTCCCAGTAGAACCACAGTAAATCCTCCGAGAGCACCGATAACAAGGACAATCATTTTGACCGAATATTCTTGGTACACTCCCCGCAGCTCCCTCATAAGGTCTCGATAACTTAACCCCTGTTCTTTCTCCATGACTGTGATGTTGGCGTCGGCCAGAGCCGAGAGTTCGATCGGGAACATACACTGGAACCTCCATTCAACGGCGTTCTCGGCCATAGCCTGCGGTGACCGTGAGGCTTTTCCAAGCATTTCTATGATGTAAACAGCCAGGGCCGTATGAACCATTTCCAGTAGGCATACATAATATCAATCAACTGTGTTTTGAACAAATATAGATTTTTGTCATCATGAAGGATGGACCTTTTTCAATAATGAAGATTAATTAATGAAGAGAGAATTTTCTGTGTATATTTAAACATAAATGTGAAATATGCACGCGAGTGTTCAAACTGTCCGCTTTGTGGCTGCGGAACTGCTGAACTGCGCTAAGTTCACAGCACCTTTCTCTCGGCCCCTTGGACTCCCTCAGCACCGAATGCAGTCTACGGAAATTATGCGAAGACGGTATATAGAGGGTCGCTGAATGGAGGTTCAAGTGTAGTTCGTTTCTCTTTGTTACGGAGTACGTTGTCAGGCTTCAAGTGTACCATAGGAACATTCAGCCTGAACTGATAGTTCCAGTAAATTTTGCACAACTCGTTCTCGACAATTGACTCTCAACTGATCTTTGGGAGTGTTCGGCAGGGTAGGGTCGCGGTAAACACCATAAGAGCGACAAAGATGGTAATGAAGCACTCTTAGGGCCGCATTGTGTCTGTGGAGATTCGTCGTTCCCGCGTGAGTGGAACACCCGATACTACGTGCCGTAGGTGTCATATGCATGACACGCTCTGCACCTGTCGCTGGGAACTTTTCGACGTAAGATGCGGCTACGGTACACCAAGGTCGAAATGACACCGTCCTGACACGCGAAAATAAGACCCTCTATGCCTGTATTAAGTCCGGATGATTTAAGGAAAGCAAACGTTAATTCCATCGGCAAGGACTGACATTTCTGTGAAAGTTTCCGTGCATTTTTTTGTCGTGGAGCTGTTCGAGGAAGTTGTTGGCCTCTGCTTTCATCACTCGGGCTTTTAAAAGTGAGGCATCTAGATGGAGTAAAGCAATTCCCTCACTTCTGATGTTAAGATCCAGGCCGAGGGTCTAGGCTGCCTGCTTCGCGGCTTTCTCACCCTAAAAGACGCCTCTCTGGAAGATGCCGCTGTTAGTTGTCCCACGATGTTTTCCAGATGAGATAGTGAATCTGGCTTTCCAAAGGGGCATCAATCTCTCTGCGCATCTCACTATGGGTGGATGAACCTTCAAGCTTTTCAACAGACAGATGATAATGCTATGGAAGGTTGAATCGAAAGCTTTCTGGTAATCAATCCAGGCCGTCGACAGATTGCGATTATAGGCAGCAGCGTCTTTGCAGACGCTTCTTTCGATTAGCAGGTTTTCCAGGCAGCACGCTACGCCTCTTTTCGATCCATGTTATTCGTAGATCTCTCTCCACACAGGTTCAATTGTCCGAACAATCCTGTTGCTTAGGATAGCTCTAAAGATCTTATACAGCGTGTTCAGACAAGTTATTGGGCTGTAGTTCCTTGGGTTGGACAAGTCGCCTTTCTTCGGTAGGAGTACAGTGCGTCCTAACACCAGCCACTGTGGAATGGGCGTTTCCGACTTTAGATATGAGGTAAGGATCCGGGCCAAGTGTTGGCGGCCATTGTTCCCCGGACGTGATGAGGTTATCGCACAGCTCCTTGAAACGCATGACGTTCTCTGTGTCTTCATGCAATGGGTGTTGAACTTCGTCAATCCTTCTTCAAAAAGTCGCTCTTCTCGGACTAAGGCGACTTTCTCACAGAAACAGTGGGATCGCTGAAGAGTCGCAATGGGGCAGCAAGAAACTATTGATTCTTCCTGGCTCATCCCTCCCTCTTCAGTATTTTCCTCCTTGCGTCAGATAATACTCGTATTTTGTCAACAATGTGCTGCTTGATAGTCAGCAGCTATGACTTGTTCAATGTGTGACGGTGGATACTAAGTTCACGAGCGAACTTTTGAACCCTTATCGTACAAGGCTTACCAGATGTTATATAGTCAATTACACACTGAATACGGGAGAGGTTCTGTCCAGCTTAGCCAATCTTCCTGTTCAGCTGATGCAAGCGCCTTTTGGCCTTTCGATTTATCGCCGGCTTTACCCTACGCTTTGAATCAGCCAAAGCTCTCGCCGCATCATAAACTGAACAAGTAATGGTCCAGAGATAAGACTTCTCCGAAAGGTTCTGACGAAGGGCGTTATCCATTTTAGCCAGATCGTTTCGTAATCTCTGTTGCGAAACGTGCGAAAGCTCTAGGTGTTTCTGGCACCACAGAGTGTGCAGGCGCGTCATGTAACCCCTGCGGACAGGGATAATGCTGGCATCGTAGCAATCCAGCAAGTCATCTCTGAGTCGTTCCAGCTACGCAAGACGTCGACCGTCTCGCCGATTTGCCATTGTGTTTCCATCCAAATTATTTGCAGCACCCCGAACTCTAGGGCGATCGGCACTGTTCGACGACCCATTGTCGGGTGCTCTGCGCATTCGATCATTTTGAACCGCATTTACAATTGGGTTTGGTGTTGTCATAGATGTTCCCACGAGCAGCTACGGAAAGGGTTTGTCCACTCTTGCAGAGCCCCGCATGCCAGGGTAAGGCTGCATACTCTACGAGGTCGCCCAGTTTCATGTTTTTACTAGCACACGTTTATTTCGCTTCATATCTTTTAATATCGCATTTAGTGGAATTTTTAAAAGATTGTTTCAAGAATTACCTCCGATGAAATGACAGACTTTTAGACTCTTTTAACTAAAATAAAATGTCATTTTACTAGGTTTTTTCTGATGGACGCAGATGCGTATGAATTTTATGAAATTATTGCGAAGTATAACAAAGCAGATAACATATTACCCAGCTGCGCACAGTGGGAACAAATACATTTAGTAAGAATTTTTGCTGCTGTTGCAAATTTTTAAATTGTGCTTTAGTATTAATCATTCCCCATTTTTTACACTCACATTTCACAAAATAAAATAAATATTAATATCAATGTTTTAATTTTCGAAGGAGTGTCTAAGAAATATCACGGCCTATCATGACTGGGGCTGGGAGAAGGGAGAGGGGTACAAAAATGGCTAAAAAAAGTATCATTTATTTTGCGAATGTCCCATTTAAACCAATTTTTTACATTGTCATCAGAGAAGGTATTAGATTTGTGTAAAATTTGACCCCCGCCCCGTTTTTGTCAAATGTCCACGTTTCCAGACCCTCTGAACCTGAAAAACAGGTTTCTGTGAATGTGTCTGTCTGTCCGTCTGTATATATGTTTATATATGTACGTATGTCTATCTGTCTGTGTTCACGATATCTTTTGAAAGAATTAATTTACTAGATTGGCTTTTGGTACACTCTTTTAGTGTCGAAAACTGAAGGTCAAGTTCGTTAGCTAGCCATTTTGGATGAAAACTCAATAAGTTGGAGCATTTTCAAAATTTTTGAGACAATTTTTTTGAGATTTGAAAATTATATGTACGGCTATTCGTAGTACTCAGAAAGTCAAACAATTTATCCCTTCGACTTTTTGCGATGAAAACAAAATTATCAGAGTTATAGCATTTACAAAATTTAAAAAAACAAACGAAAATGAAAATGTTTAGCCAAACAATGCACGATATAAAAAAAAGTCAGGGGAAAAATGTTGCTTTTTGAAAGCCCTATAAGATTGTCATAACAACTTTCTGAATTCTCTTAAAAAACGAAAATTCAAATTTTGAGCCAAATAATGCGAGATACGAAAAAATGTTAAGAGATCAAAATTGTTGCTTGTACGAATACATGTAAGCTTTCTTCTAAACATTTTTTAGTAGGAGGCACAGTTTGTTTTTTAAGTATGGCAAGTGGTATTGGAATATTTCAATTTTAATTTTTGAGCCAAACGACGCGAGATAAGAAAAAAGTCAAAAGATTAGAATTTGTGCCTTTAAAACGTCAAATAAAATTGCCGTTAAACATTTCTTCATAGAAAGAATCGTAAATCATCAAGATAATTTTTTAAC
>JAUMHM010000004.1:1325232-1346434 GCA_032362435.1 Melikaiella ostensackeni
AAGCCGACGATAGATCAAAAGACCAAAAGGCGCTTGCATCAACTGAACAAGAAAATTGGCTGGGCTAGACAGAACGCATCTCGTATTCAGTGTGTTTGACTTCATAACATCTGGTAAGCCTTTTACAGTAAAGGTCCAAAAGTTCGCTCACGAACTGCGGATCCACCATCACACATTGAACAAGTCAAAGCTGCTGACGATCAAGCAGCACATTGCTCATAACGTCCGAGGGTCAATGTTCACTAATCACTGCCGAAGAGGTGAAGAAATCACTGAGGGGCACGAAGAACTTCTCCACTGCCAGACCAGATGGTATCAAGGACTTCTGGTGGAAGAAGTTAACTTCTACACACCAACATCTGGCCCGGATCTTCACCTCATATTTAAAGTCGGAGCCGCCCATTCCGCAGTGGTTGGTATGAGGACGCACTGTACTCCTACCAAAGGAAGGCGACTTGTCCAACCCAAAGAACTACAGGCCAATAACTTGTCTGGACACGCTGTATAAGATCTTTACAGCTATCATGAACGACAGGATTGTTCGGACAATCGGACCTGTGTGGAGAGAGATCTACGTACAATGTGGATCGAAAAGGGGCATAGCAGGCTGCCGGGAAAACCTGCTAATTGACAGAAGCGTTTGCAAAGACGCTGCAGCCTACAATCACAATCTGTCGATTGCCTGGATTGATTACCAGAAAGCTTCCGATTCAACCTCCCATCGACTTATCACCTGTCTGTTGGAAAGCTTGAAGGTTCATCCACACATAGGGGGATACATAGAGAGATCGATGTTCCTTTGGAAAACCAGATTTACTATCTCATCTGAAAAACATCGCGTGACAACTGACAGCGTCACCTTCCAGAGGGGCGTCTTTCAGGGTGAAACCATGAGCCCTCTTCTCTTTTGCATCACACTTTTTCCACTATCTCTCGCACTACGCAGTTCTCGTGGGTACCTCTTCGGCGAATCTAATAATCGTAAGCAGAAAGTCACTCATATATTTTATATGGATGACTTGAAGATCTATGCTTCTGAAACACAGCATCTCAAGGATGCTCTAAAGATCATCGAGAGGTACATACGAGAAAATGGTACACATGGACTTAAGATTGAACAAGTGTGCCAAGATTTATCTAAAGCGAGGACGACTTGCTAGTGTTCGAGACGTCTCACAGTAGAAAAGAAGTACTTTTTTGGGACAAAAATCAGCCGACTCCTCAGATCTTAACGGATCAAATCTTTTTTTGAAATACTCATGAAGGATCGTGTTTTAACAGACAAGTGCTCGTTTTCTTTTTTAAATTTTCATGAATTTGTTATTCAACCTTAAAATTGGAATTGGTTATATTTGCGATATTTACTTAGCCTCATTTACTGATATTTCTGCTAAAAGGTGAAGAATTAGACAACTTACTTTTGCTGAATAAAAATTTAACATGTAGGTGAAATTCCTGGATCTTTTAAATCGTTATAAACTAAATAATGCATGTAACTGTTACCTTCTTGAATTTTCGGAAGTCGAATGCATTACTTGCATTGAGTTTATTATTAAACCGTGTGAAATTAACGTTTGATTGCGAGCAAGCACAAAACAGCAATAATGATTGATAATTTAAACAAGTTTGATAAACAAATTCACTTATTTGGCATTTCTGTGCATAGCGAATTTTTCTTTTGTAAGGAATCATTTTTTTTCGCCTGAAGAATAAAATTTTCAGACAATAGACTGCCATTCACATTCGTCATTTTCATGAACAATTTTGATAGACAAAATTCATTTATTTCGCATTTCTATGCATAGAAAATTTTTCCTTTTTGCGGAATCATTTCTTCTTATGTGGAGAACAGAAATTATACACAATGGACTATCATGCAACAATGTTTATCATTGTTATGAACATTTCTTATGAACATGTTGACTTATTTGGCATTTTTATGCATAGAAAATTTTTCTCTTATGCGGAATCATTTCTTTTCATCTGAAAAATAAAACTTGTGCACAACTGGCTCCCATCAAACAACATTTGAAAGTTGCAGTCATGAAAGAGGTTTCTACTGTTAGCTTTTTTATTTATTCATGTTTTCACATTTGGGAATTTCAAATATTTTTTACTTCCTTAATTTCATTTTTTTTTCGTTCTATACTTCGAGTCTGTAAAAGTTGAAGATTCGGTTGAATATATTATTTCACTTGAATGATACGGACTGTACTTTGTTGTCTCTTGAATGCTTCTGTCATTTGTTTCCGTTTCGGCGAATACTAAAAAGTTCTACTCAGAGCAAATCGCATTGTATTGCTGTCACATATCTCTGATCTCGGTTTACTCATAACATGGAGTATAAAGTGAAAAATTTATTGTTATTCGAGATGATATGGAATGATGATGAAGTATACGGAAGGAAGAACGAATTAGACATTATCATAGACAGCATCAAATGTTTAAGCTCCTCCTCTGAAGTCCAGATAATGAAAATAATACTCAAATTGAATCGAAGAAGAATCCGAAAAGACTCAACATAGACGAGTGAATGAAACAGATCTGAATCACATTGGAGAAGAGTTAATAAGAGCAATACAATTGAATAATCATCCACATGCTTACAATGCTTCAACGAATTTAACACTAATTCAGAATGAAGTTAGTCATGTAAACAGATTATTGGCTACGGACATGGATCTAGGCCTAACGAAGGAGAGGTATGATAAATTGAGGCTCCATAATGAGTATATTCATGGTAATAATCTGTACCCTCCTTACCCCAGAATTCAAATGGCCAAAAATAATTGTCATTCGGAACATATCGAAGTATCGGAAACAGGAGCAAGTGTTGAATTCATTTCTCTTTCGGTACATATGACTAAGAGGATGCTTATGCATTTTGATGACGACGAACTTGAGAAATTGCAAACTCAAAAGCTGCTACTGATTGAGAAATGGGAAATGGAGGAAGCTTCTGCACAACAAATGACTAGACAGTTTCATTTTAGTTAGTCACTAAAGATTCTGTCGTCTGGCAAAGTGAAACACGATCCTCAGTTCATTTTTGTCGGCCCATACAGTTTCAATTGATTGAAGAAACTGATGTAGCGATAAAAGACGCGTATGAATATTATACAAACTTAGTACGGAAAGTGGAGACTTACCTTCTTGACATTGGCAATCGGTCATTTGAGGTTAGTTTTGATTTCAAATGCGCCATGATAGATTGAAAAGTTTCTAACGTACTCACAGAACAAAAAGCAGCAACGTGATGCAATACTTTTCGAGTAGGTCCAAAAGTCATGAATGATTTAAACCATGTTTTGAATCGTTTATGTAACAAAGAGTCTTACAAATTCGGATTGACTACATTACATGCTTGGATTCGCTTTTAAGAATATCTGTTACATGTTGCATATAATATGGATTTTAAAAAGAGCAGTGCAAGAAAGTCTGAAGAGAAGCAACTGAAGAAATATAGAAAAAAAGAGATTAAAAAATAATTGAAATCACAATTTTCATCACCAGAGAACATAGTAAGGCAAGAAAGTGGAACTACAAATGCGGGCAATGTTGCCTGATGTTTCCTTGAGCACGCTCAAGTTGTAGCGGAAATTACTGGTCTGGATCTGAATCTTATCAAAAGATGTCATGACATTTTACAAGTCCTTTCGTGTGGTAGAATAATCGATTACGAAAATTCAAAACATATGCCTTGGATGCGGCAAAGCTTCGCTTGAAATTGTGTCCTTGGTACAAGCTGCCACGAACTATGCATGAGGTTCTCAAACACGGGAGTGAGATCATGAGATCCTTCAAATTACCGATTGGGTGGGTCTCAGAAGAAGCCCAAGAGGCGAGGAATAAAATTTCAGGAAGGCCCGAACAGGACACAACAGAATGACCAACAAAAAATCAACGAATGCAGATATTATGCACTACCTCATGACTTCATCGGATCCGCGGATCACTTCCTTCAGGATAAAAAAAATGAAAGAAAATGAGAAACCTATCAGAAGATGCGAAAGACCTTCTCGTGAAATAATACATTGAAGTAAATCTTTGAATTTCATAGACTCATATGTAGATCAGATGAAGATGAAATTCAAAAAGTAAAAAATATTTGAAATTCCTAAAAATACAAAAAAATATATATATAAAGAAATGAAAGTAAAAAGAAGAAACGTTTTTCATGTCTGCAACCTACATGTCTGGTAGAGAGGCTTAAATATTACTATGTAACAAAGTTTCATAGCAATAGACTAAATGGCAATGACACTATAATAAGCGAATTTTTTTGTAAAAATTGTTTGTAACACTGACGAATAAGTAAACATGTTTATGAAGATTGTTTTTAACGATGAAAAATGTTGTTGTAAGGCAGTCCATTGTGTACCATTTTTGTTCTTCACATGAAAAGAAAATATTCCACTTAAAAGAAGAATTTTCGATGCATAGAAAGCACTTAAGAACGTTTTTATGGTCCTAATTATTTGCACTTGGAAAAAAAATTTAATGAAAAACTAAATTTGAAGAATTATCAACCGTGCTGTAGAAACCGTGAACAGCATTTCATTCTCGCAACCGAGTATTTTTGCTCTTAGGATCGATTAGGATCTTAATGTCAGCCCAAGACTGGTCACTTACTGTCACTGTGAACTTCGTTATGTAGGCCGTCGCACGGTCGGTAATTCTCCAAATTTTTTTTTTTCAACTGCAAATAATTATGATCATAAAAACGTTCTTAAGTACTTTTTATGTCATTTCCGAAAATTTCAACTCGATATCTCTTTTAGTGTGGATATAAGTTGTTTGAAAAAAAATTCTGACGTTGCTCCAGTTTTAATTTCTTCGAGCAAATTTTTTTACGAATTTCTACCCAAATGATGCAGGAAGACGTAAGTTACTGTTTCCTTTTGCATTTCCCAAAGTTTTAGAGCGATATTTTATTTACAGAAAGAGTGAATCCTTACCAAAATAAAGATTAAAAATTTAGCATTAGTTTAGTCACGTGACACCTGTTAGACATGCCCTTAAGAGTAGTATTAAAAACAAATTAGTACTCACAAAAATTGAAATTTGTCTAGAAAATCCATCACATTCTCGGCTCATATAAATAAATCAGATGTTTGAACAAATAAAAATTGTTTAAACAATTTAAATTTCTTTAAACATTCTAGAGTATTGTTCAGAAATAAATTAGCACATACAAATATTCACATCTGCAGAAAAATGGCGATAATTAAATACTGATGGAATATGAAATTGTTTAAACAACTCAAGTTTCTTTAAACAATTGAGAGTAGTATTAAAAACAAATTACTACACACAAAAATAGACATTTGTCTAGAAAATCCATTACATTCTCAACTCATGAATAAATCAGATGTTTAAACAATTTCAAATTGCTCGAAAAATTATTGATTATGGTCAGATTACCGACTCGTGATGATTTATGGAGAACAAATTTTTTCAAAAAGCGTTAATAAACCTCAATATTAGATCAAATTCGTGTTTGGCGCCTATGAGGTATTCCTTGGGGACCCATAAGTATACCATAAAATAACTCAACTTTAAAATTCATGACTGATATTCATTCTTTGATGAATTCTGAACAACATATTGCAAGGCGGAATAATTTGCAAGATTTTATGGCTTTAAAATTTTAGATTCACAAAGAACTACTTTTCCCCCATAAGAAACATGTGTTAAACTTTATGGTGCTTGAGGCATAGGTTAATATTAACCGATTTGCCTAAAATTTGGAGATCATTTTTTTAGGTATTCGAATAAAACCGGGGGGTGAGAGCAAGAAAATTCTGAAATTTTTTCTTCACTACGTATAAATAAGGGCCACCCTAGTGTACATGTTTCACTCATTAAGTGCGACTGTTCAAACCTGGCAGCCATCTTTCTATCTCTATCTTTCTCTCATTACACTCTTGCAACCAGGTAAGAAGTTAATTAACAAAAAATTTCACTTGAAAATGGTATGAGTTCTAACTGACGATTGGATATCAATATTTTTTGTTGGATAATTTTTTTGTAATATTCGTTATTAGTTCCAAAATGATTTATTTTTGTTTCCATTTTTTTGTTCAGCATTGCCCGTCAACTTTTTTTAAAAGTTTTTTTGGGGGGGATATGAAAATCTACGATGAGAATATTAATTATACATGAAAAGAAATGCTTTTGAAAATGTTGAAGAACTTGAAAATTTAGGTAAGGAGTTTGAAACGGAAATTGCTGAATCCAAAATTAGAAGACAAATTTTAAATATTTCTGACAGTAAAGAAGAAGCTAGAAATCAGGAAGCTGCGAAAAATGATCAAAGTAGACAAAATTGAAATGGTAAAATTTAGAGCCAAAATCAAAATAATAAACCCAATTCAGGACAAAACAGAGGTTATAACTAACGAGGAAATTTTAGAGGTCGATTCCAAAACGGTAAACTCAGAGGATTCGGTCATTCGCCTTATAATCCTCTAATTTCATTTATGCGACAATTAATGTATCCACAAGTAAGAGGTTATTTTAACAATAACCAAAATCAGAATCAGTGACTGATAGAACAGTCCGAACCAACAGTAATTTTTCTCCCCGAAGAAAATGCACAAGCGAGCGACCAAAAACCGGAACAAAATAAAAATAACCAAAAGCAGAATATCGGATATGCTAATGCTAACACAAATTAAAAGAGCAGGAGTGCACATTTAATCGCGCAGAGTGTGGAGAGCTCTAACTTTAGAGATAAAGAGCAAAGGCAATCTCGTGATAATCGTAGAAAATCTACATGTTATTTTTGCGGTAAATCAGGTCACATAAAAAGCGAATACTGGCATTTTCAAAATCAAGGAAATGGCCAGGGATCGATACGGGTGCGACAGACTCCTACTTAGACAAAGATTTCTTAGATGTGATAAATCTTTATAATTAGTAAATTAAAAAACCTGATTCAAACTCATTCCTATTAAAATAGGTCATATCACAAAAGAATTATTATTTAGAATAGTACCGAATTTAAGATCGAAGGGTATAATAGGCATGCTTAGGAGACTAGGTATAAAGATGGATTACGAAACAAATCATTGATGGCTTCAGGAATTGCCTGAGATTTGATTTACGATCAAAGCTCACCCAAAAGCAAATCCTGAACCAATTAAAGTCAAAGTGGTAGGAAAAGCAGATTTTAGAAAAGAAACACGTGAAATAGGAATGCAAACAGGTTGGCCGAGTGCACAGGCAGACATGAAACCAGTGAAGAATAAAGAAAAGAATAGGAATAACAGAGACGAGACTAAAGAGAAACAGAGAGTAGAGAGAAAGAAAATATTAGATAAAGAAGAGAAATAAAGTAATGACAATAAATGAGTTAGATTCGGTACAACAATTAGGTTGCGTAATAGTAAAGAGGAGATTGCCTAAAGTAAGCTAGACAGTACGAAATCGGTGCCACCGTCCCAATACTTTTCGCATCAGAAATATGGGAAGGTATTACGTAGCTAAGTAGAACAGAACGGAAAAATGCATAGACTTTTGAAAGAAAAGATTCCTGAAAGGGGAAAACAGTTAGAAGAAACACACTTAGTTTAACAGAAAGTTGATGTCTAGGGACATGATCTTATCAAACAAAGAGACTATCACAGCACTACCATAATAAAATAAATTATGTGTGATGAGATTGATAGGATATTAGAGGAAGGGATCAGAGAACCCTGTAATAGCGATTGGTCGAATCCCATCGTGATGATTAAGAAGCCAAATGGAAAATATTAATTTTACTTAGATTTTAGGAAAGTAAATAATGTAACGAAAAAAGAATTATATCCAGTGCCAATATTGGCGGAAATTTTAGATACATTAAGATCAGAAAAATATATTTCAAAGATAGATTTACTTTCGGCTTATAGTAAAATACAATCAGATATACCAATATGTTATAGCATATGCCAGTAGAGGCTTAAATGGAGCCGAAAGAAAATATTCAGCGTCTGAAAGAGTGCTCAGCTGTTGTTTGGACGATAAGAAAATTTCACAAAACGAAAAACATCAGTTTAATCCTCCTCATTAATTCTCTGAGTAAGAGGGAGGAACAACAAAATGGGCTGTACCCAGTTGTCATACTCATTTCTTCACGACAACCTCAACTTTAAGCACGTTTTTTAGCAGAATGAATTTTTTTATTTACATATTTCCAACATTTATCGACAGGTCTTAAACTAAAGCACTTGAAATTGCAAAAAAAAAACGACTTTCGAAAAAAGCGGGCTTTACCTAGTTGTCATTATCAGTGCCTCAATTAAATATTGAAAACATATTAACTCGTCCAACTCGCTCGATTTGTATACTATTATTCTTTTAAAAAATTATCAAGGAATGCTTGGAAAATTGTTCTCGACATGCTTTCGGAGAGTTTAAATATTCCTTGACATTTCTACGCCTTAATATTAATTTTGAATAATAAAAATTACGTAAATTAATTTCTTCACCAAAGTAACCCACTAATTTATTCGATGAACGTAAAGCCCAGTGAGACCACGACCTAAGTCTGCAGAGGGCCCAATTAATGGGTCGAAATTGTCGCTTAATAAAAAGGATGGATGAAAGGACCTGTGAGGCTGCCAAGAAACTTGTTATAAATTCTTATTTACGCCAATATTCTTTTCCGAATCAATTCCATCAGTTTTTACCAAAGCGAAGTCGGATTTAAACTTCTAAACTCGAAACTTAATACTTACGTTTAAATATTGATTTATTGATCTGAATAAAGGAGGTCATCTTACCAATTTAAATATTAATATTTTAAAATAAAAATTAAAATGTCAGCTACAGGTAGTGGAAAATTTTGAATTTAAGTAAGACTCCGTGATCATTACGGGGAAACCGGAGAACAATAGGTAGCAACTATTTCCGAGTAACATTCATATCTATCACAAATATATTCTTTGATCTCTTAGTTTTATATTTTCACAGTCTCTTTGGTTAGACTTAATAAGAAATTAATAGTTTTGGCGTATTGGAAATATTTTTCTCTCAAAAATCTCATCGTCTACAATATTCATGTTTTATACCTCTATATGAATAAACCAAAACTAAAATTGTGTTACAGAAATTATCAAATAAAGTCAGATTTTTAAATAAGACCCTTGAGTAAAAGAAAAATTGGACCTACTTTATTACTGTCACCAAGAGCTGGATATTCTTCACCACTTCTGTTAGATTTACGCCCAGTACTTTTATTAGGTATAGATCCAGCTACTTTTCCATAAGCATCTTCATCTTCCCAGTTTCTTGTGTATTTATTAGGACCACGTCTAAGGAAACATAAGATTATAAAAATGATTACTATAATTAAAGCGATTAAAAAAAAAAATGCTTTTCATCATATATTACCCATATCGCCTTCTCCTTCGTGCCCTCGGTGGACCTTCTTCATTTCTTATATCATAGCCGTAAACAGCTATTAATTCTTCATGACTTTTTGGAGCCTGTTCTTCGTCCTTATATCTATCATGATTCCATTTGTCTTCCTTATCCTTCCACACCTTTTTTTCTTTAGTTTCTCGTTCAACTTGGAGTTCGATGGCTTTTTCTCCTCCTGACACCTCTTCAGCTGTTCGATCATCGTGTTCATAAAAAGTGCCGCGTTTTGGAATGTACTGGGGATTCCGTCGATCCTCATCGTCGTCCAGTTTCTTCTGCGGCTTTTCTTCCTCTTGACCATCTCCGCTTTCTCGTAAGACACCTTCTTGTGATTCGGTCTCAGAATCACTTCCAGCGGTGTCACACTCTGAATCATGATGATCTTCAATCACTTCACTACTCTAAAAGTACAAAAATACCATACTTTTACATTCAACACTTTCAAATACAAATTTTATGAAACCAATAACAAATCAGAAAATTCACTCAGAAACTTCATAATTTCAAACTATTCACATAAATTTATTCGAAATATTTACAGTATAAAATCGTAAATTTTAATTATTGCATAAGAAAACAATCTAGAGGTCCCAAAAACATGCCCATGATTTTCGATTACTGGGGGAAAACAAATCCAGTTTTTATACTTTTTCCCAATGCCATAGTAAAAAAATGTATACCAGATGAATCTAATCTAATCTGATCAATGAAATATATGTGCAAGATATAAAATACGTGACATTAATTCGAGATTTGGAACAGGAATCGTGAAAGAAAAAAATGTGAGGTTAACTTCACATTTTCGGCATTAACTCTTGAATTAAAGTCACTTATTTTACATTTTGCAAACATATTTCATTAATTACATTCACCTGGTGTAAATTTTTTACTATGACCATGAGAAAAAGCATTTTATTCGGGTTTGTTTTTCCCGCTTTTTCCAAACAAACAGCGGAACAGAAAATACCTGATAAAATACTGAAATGGAATAGGACGGGCATAGAAATTCTTAATAACTCAAGAAATTCTTTGAAATCTTGCAAAAAAAACTTACAAAAAATTGCCGAATTTAAACAATAGAAATTGAATATATAAGTTCATTTTGGTAATTTTTGTAATTTTCAATATATTATTTAATTTATAGGCTTTTTACAAGGTTTTAAGGCCCGTTGCCAAAAAATTGTGACATTTGAACTATGAGTTTTTTTAAAATGAAACTTTAAAAAACCAACTGAAATATTTTTTTCAACTATTTCACACCCAAAATAGAACAAAAATACCAATTCCAGAGATCAAGAATCATATTTGTAATGTAGATACATTTTAAAACGAAAATCACTTTTATTATCTTCGCTTTCTGCATTCAAAGCGTTTAGGTTAAAAATTGGTAACTCGAAATTTGGTCGTTTTTTATTTAGAGTCGGGGCCGGATTTATGCATAAGCGAAATACGCAGTTGCTCAGGGCCCCGGCCTCAGAGGGGCCCCCAATCAGCCAAAAAAAAAATTTTTCCATGTAAATAAATTTTTTTTAATATTAAGCTTGAAGTATTCCATGTAATATAGAATAAAGTTTTTGAAAATTCAACACAAATAATTTAATCTTAATTTTATCCAATAATATTTGCATTTGGTAGGTTATGTCGTGATAAATTATATCTACATTAGGGGCTCCTTTTCGATCGTGCTTAGGGCCCCTTAAAGCAGAAATCCGACCCTGTTTAAAGTTGAGCACTTTGCCTTTAAAAAAATAAAGGCACCTTTAAAAGCACATTTTAAGCAGATGATTATTAATAACATTCAATAAATAGTCCTTTCTCTGATGAATTTTGTCTTAAACTTCGACCAGCTTTAACGGTCTGAACGAAACAAACAGATAACCTATAAAAAAGTTACCGCAGTGTCACAGAGTGGAACATCTAATTTCGAAATTACTTGAAAAATATTGAGAGTAGACGTAAAAAACTTGAAATGTACTACAAAAAAAATTGCGCTCTATTTGGCAGTGTATTCACGTTTTCAGTTTTCTTCTTATTGTATTAGGAATCATTCAAAAAAATTTCACTGAGTTCGGTAACACGAAAACCATACAATGCACATTTTACAACCTTACGTACAATTAACATTCTTGTGCTTATTTAAACACTTGCACAGAAATAAAACTAATGATTTTCAATTTCTTTTTTAGACTTTTCAAAGTGACTTTTTTCGAGTTCTATCCTAAAATATAAGTGTCACTGAGTGCCCCACCGATACATATTATCTGGAAGTTAACTAAAAATTCTCAGACCCAGAGTAGCTTTAGAGATTTCTCTATATAAGTACCCAGCTAGCATTTTAAAGATCCCGGTAGCCCTCATAAATTTTCTGAAGAATCATAAACTTGGTTTTGTAAGTACATAGGATGGAAATTTTCCTAAATAGCAAAGGAACTATACAGAGGATGCCTCGACCAACTCAGCATCTAGCGTGCGAACCGAGGTGTGAACCAGGTAGAAAGGATTCTTGTAATATAAGCGGCCAGATGTGAGAGTTTCAAATATAATTTTTTTTTTCAATCTCCAAATTAGAGATTCGAAAGTTAGAAAATCAGAATCTATAGATTTTTACAATTACATACATATATCTAAAATTTGCTTTGAAGAATTAAAAATATATCACATTTTGTATGTATCTCGTAAACAACCCGTAAACAATCTTTTGATTAGATTATACCCAATAATGTACGATATGGTGACCAAATAAATCTTGAAAATTACAAAAAAAATTATTTTGATTTCTGATAAATTATATCAAAGATACTATATCTAGCGAACACCAATGAATCTTCTTTCTTTCATCGACTGGGCATCTTTAACTCACCTATCAAAAATACCGCGCTCCCCCAAAGGCTACTTCAGAGTCCAACTTACGACGCAATGACACTGCGCAACCCAATTCGCGCAATTATACTTTTGCGATACAAAGCCCCGATCGATATTTGGGCGAAAACTTTCGTCGGCGCAGTTGCAAAGGAACCGCGCTGCGTCGTGCGTGGGAGACTCACAATCCGAGCAGCCTCCACCACTTCATCGTTTAATGGTGCGCCGCCGCGAGGCGAAGTCCATAAAAGAACGCATACACTCTTAGAAATATCTTGAAAATTCACCTATTTTGAACCACTTTTGTGGTTGAAATCTCGTTCAACTATGAAATAGAAAAAAAAATTTATTCAACTGTGGTCAAAAATTCATGAAGACGTATGCCAGTACACCCATGCGCAAACATACCACATCTTAGAAGAGTTTCGTGTCGTGAGATTAATAAGTGCATATAGACTGCATATAATATTGAAGGATAATAATCAGCTTTAAAGAAGAAAAACAAAATGTACGTTGGAATTATTATACCATAATGAGTTGCGTGCACATTGGCAGAATTTGTTCGATACTCGTGTTGAAACATACCCTAAAAAAGAATACAGCTTGGGGGGGGGGTCCCAGCAAATTTTGCAAATCATTACTGGGGGGAGGGGTCTAAATCATTTCTCATGTAAGTTTCCTCTTTCTAATTATTTTTTTAAAATATGCTAATTGAAACTACTTTTTGCTGTTAAAATTACTTTTTACACTCTTATACACATTACATCATTATTTCTTTCATTTATTTTTTGTGATGTGATATTCCATATTATATGCGTCCAATAAATACAGAGTCGAGAAGTTGACCATTCTCCAAATCTGGTGTACACCTTTCATGAAATCTGGTGGAATTCCTAAAAATCTTTGCAATCCTTTGAAATCCCGTGAATTCTTCTGAAAATTTGGTAGCTCCCTTAAAATTGTTTAAATCATGCTTGAAATCATTGAATCGCTTGAAATCTTCAAAATCCCATACAAATCCCTTATAAATTTTTAAAATCCATCGAAATCCCTTAAAATCTCTAAAAATCAGTAAAAATCCTTGAAATTCAGTGAAATAATTCGAAATATTACGATATCCCTTGAAATCTTCGAAATCCCTTTAAAATTCATTGAAATCTTTGAAATTCGTAGGAATCTTCCCGAATCTGTTGAAATAACTTAAAATATTTTAAAAGGCATTAAGATTCCTCGAAACCCTCAAAATCCTTTATAATATTCGGAAATCCTTTAAAATTCCGTTAAATTTTTTGAAGTCTTACGAAACCTACTAAAATCCGTGAAATCATTCAAACCGCTTTATATCCCTTAAAATCCGTTAAAATCCCGTGGAATTCTTTGAAAATCCTAAAAAATCTTTTGAAATATTTCAAAACCTTATGAAATTAAAGCAAGTTCCTTCAAATCTTCGAAATCCAGTTAAAATCCCCTGAAATCCTTCGAAATTCCGTGACTTTTTTTGAAATATTAAGAAATCTCTTAAAATCCCTTGGAATCCCTTAAAATCCATTGTAAACAGCGGAAATCGTTCTTAATTCCTCAAAGTCCCTTAAAATCCAGCGAAATCTTTCAGTATCTCTTGAAATCCCGTAAAGTCTCTTGTAATATGATTACACTCCTTAAGGTCTCTTCAAATCTTGTAAGATCCCTTGAAAAAAGGGAGGTTCTATCTAAAACTGTACTAGGTAATTTTTACAAATTCTCAAAATCTTTCAAAATCACTTAAAATCTGTGAAACCTCTCGTAATCCTTTGGAGTCATTCGAAATACCCTTAAAATTTTGTAATCGCTGAAAGGCTTTAGAAATTTCGTTAAATTCGGTAAAAATTTTATATTTGTTTGAAATACTTCGTAGTCCTTTAAAATATCTTGAAATCCCTTGAAATCCTTTCAAATCAATAGAAATCTTTCAAATTTTTTGAAATCCCTTGAAATCTTCTAAAATCTCATTTACAGTGAAAATAATTGATCAATTGAGTAAAATCATAAAATCTTAAGTAAGAAGGGGGGGGGGGGGGGTCACAAAAATCTTAGGAATCCTTACAAAGGGGGGGGGGCGGTCTAAACTTTCAAAAATAATGCTTTCATAATTAATGGACGTTCCCTAATAAGGAAATAAATAATCAGTACCAGTGTCCTGAATCTGAAGATGATTCGGATCTACTTGTTCCTAATGTCGCTCAACTTTATTTAAGTCTTGAATGTCAGTATATGATTCCCGCCAGCACACTTCTGTACATAGTACATAGTACCTAAAGTGAATAATTTTCATAAACATAGTCAGGATGTCATGAAACAAAATTTGGGAACACGTTTGCTTGAAGAAGACTATTCTTTTTAAAAAGCAATAATGTCCTGGCAACTAATTAAAAAAGAGAAAAAATTTACAAACACAATTTCTCATATGTCGCACCAGAAGAGATTCGAATCGCTCCAGACGATGCCCCTGAAGAAAAGTTTTTTCATTACGTGTCCATACAGGAAACAATTAAGCATCTATTTGAAGACAATGTTGATCGTCAGTTGGGTAACTCTGATGGAAGCATTTAGATGGAAGCACTTATGAAGAAAACTTATGCACTTGAAGATTCCGATATTGTAATAAGTATGTATTATGGAATTTCAAGACACCATTGAAAATGCAAATCCAGTTGATGCGGCTAAATCGGTATACAAACTTATAGGTGTGTACCTTAGATATGGAAATTTATTCGACTACTTTCGCTCTCATGTTAATAACATAAAACTGATTGCCTTGGTCAAAGAAAAAGATTTTGACCATGATAAAGCATACGGGAGAATCGTTCAAGACTTTAAACTAATTGAAACACGTGGAGTAAAGGAAAGCGAAGGTAAAGTCGTTAAAGAGAGACTTGTATTTTTTTCTGGCGATAACTTGGGTTATCATTCCATGGGAGGTTTTCAAGAGTATTTTTGTAGATTATTTTTAATGGCACGCGAAGAATTTTGTAGGAAATGGAATGATTCAAGCATACGAAACATGAACCTGAACATATCTCTTTTTCCCTACAAAGCTTCTAGTCAATCAATCATTGTGCTCGCACAAAACTCTAAGATTCTCGTGTAAAATATAGCTTTGATTTTATTTAACAGGGATGTTACACAACGAGCAATTTCAATAATATGATTGATTTTTGGAAATTTGTTCGGTTGGCTGTTTACTTGGTCCTAATCAGCAGATCGTGATCGATTAATTCTATCGGTTCCAATGCTAAAAGGATATCGAAACTTGCCCTAACAATTTTATTATTAAATGTAACAACTAATGCAGCCCTTGAAATTTTAATGGGTTCCTCTTAACTCAGTACGAACATGTATTTATTTACAAGAATTCGGAGGTCTTTGAATGTGAAGTAATTTGCAAGGGGAGATTCACGTGAGATGTAATTGTCTAGAGATCCATCATCAATTATTTCAAAAGATTTGAGATAGAGAATCTTATCATTCTGATTCTTTCTGATATTTGGAATCAATTAATTTTCCATTTCAGGAGATGTTGCGATCGTTCAAGTGAGATGTTATTGCGCAGAATTCGTTTTTATTAATAATGCATTGCTAAGTGATGAGTCAAACTCCCTTTACTATACCGAATTATCCTTTTATTTCCTTACAAAGACGATGATTCCCTACAGCGAGGGCCTTACAAAATAGAGTGGAAAATTGTAACGTAAACTACTGCTTGAATTAATTAAAATTTTAGAGTTAAATCTAATTCTACACTTAGCTGAATAGTGCAAAATTAATTTTGCACCGCGAGGTCTTCTTCGGTTATGAAAAAGTGCAAAGTTTTCACGGGATGAGCTTTCTATTACTCGAATTTTATTAAATTGATTTATTTCCAGAAACCATGCTAAAATAATTTGCCCTTCGATTCTGAACTCAAAGACATTCGATTTCACACAGCCAGGTTTCCATATAATAAAGTGCAAAACTGTCATGAAACCAAACGTCAATTTACTGTAATTCACTCACAAATTTTTTTTAACTACACCTGAACCTAACTACAACTGAAAGAAAAACTCGAATTAAATATTTAAGCACCATATTTAAGCTTCATAGAGTGAAGATTGCTTTTTCTATCTTTACTAGCATATTTTCTGAAGATAGCTTCTGGCTTGAAGTTTTCTGAATTTAGAAAGAACTCAAAACGTGGTGCACCCTGTGAGTTCCCGAAATGAGTAGAACTCTCCGTCTTTTCCTAATAGCTTCAAGACACGCGAGGACCCACATTATCCCTACCATTTCCTATTGGCGTGCGCAAAATTATCGATCGTTCAAAATTCGCGAAATCATTTTTACGCTGAAGTTGATATTCAAGTTCAAAGTTCACCGTTGATTCAGGGGCTCAGGTAATAGCGCGTCAGGTTTCTAAGCAGGAAATCTGGGGTTCGATCCCTGTGCCGGTACCAATGGGAATTTTTCCATGTACTTCTACCAGGGCTTTGATGGTTCGCAAACCACCTTAAACTGTAAGTCCGCTCAAGAGAGTCTAGTAATCTCCCAAGTAAAGGGCTCTATAACGAGGGGTATATCGTTCGGTGGTTTCTAGTCGATTTTAAGAGACTAGGAAAAATGTTATCGTTCGCCTTGCGAAGAGGCTCCATGTCGAGGGGTCTTTCTCGCTCGGTGTTCACTGGTTGATTTCAAGTAAAAAACACACACACTTACATCACACACCGGGACAATGCGCTGAATGTGGGCATCTTACCGATTACCTCAAAAAGGATAGCTCCGTCCACCTTACCCTGGCTAGGGAGGCCCGGATTCGGTGTACTGCCTTGAGAGTAAACACGGGTGCGGCACAATGGGCTTTCTAGCCTGATCGCCAGAAGAAAGCCCTCTCTCACCCCCGCCCATATTAAATCAATCAATCAGAGGAGTATGAAAGTAAAATTTCTCCCTGTTTTCCAGAATATTTCACTTTACTTTTATTAATTAGACCTATAATTATCGGACTAAGACTGACCGTCTCAACCACCCCTTACACAAACAGATCCTTTAAATTTAAAAATATTGATTTGCTTAATATTCAAGCTGAGGAATTCATGAGACTATTACTTTTATGAGTTCTTATGAAATATTGTCAAATAAATTTAATTAGATTAATGTTTAAAAACCATGAGCCTCAGGTCCAGATTGAAATTGCAAAAATTAAGGCCATACATCCTTGCGAAAAAATGCATTTTCATTTGAGATTCATGAACGAATTTTGATTTTCCTCACATTTATAACCGAAGATTAAGTAACAAAAAAAATTATTTTAACAGTATAGCTTTAAAATTTTTTTTTTGAAGTGGCTAGTCTGCCGACGCCGGCAACAATCAATGTTGCCGGCTGTTTTTTTCCTCTCGGGTGTGAAATTCTGAAAAACATGTAGCAATGTATTTTTATGCACTGATTACGAATATGGCCAATATGGACATGAAAATTGCAAAAAAAAAAATTTTTAATGTCAAAACTTTAAAAAACCACGTTTTTCAAAATAAAAATGTTATGTTTACAACATTTTTTTGAAATTGTGTATGGGCGGGAAGGCACTCTTGTGACTTGTCACAGAAATAATTTTAGTCAAACCCCTAAGCCTTTCCAACATCTCGCGGGGGCGGGTAGGACTGACCACAAAAATAATGCTGGTTAAACACCTACCCTTTTCCAACGTCCCGTGGGGGCGGAAGGGCACTCCTGAAACTGGTCACAGGAATAATTTTAGTCAAACCCCTAACCCTTTTCAACATCTCGTGTGGGCGAAAAGGCGCCACTTTGACTGGTGACACAAATAATGTTAGTCAAACCCCTACAACTTTCCAACATCTCGTGAGGGGCCAGAAGGCACCCCTGTGACTAGTCCTAGAAATAATGTTGGTCAAACCCCTACCCTTTTCCAACATCTCGTCGGGGCGGGAAGGCACCTGTGTAATTGGTTACAGAAATAATATTGGTCAAACACCTGCCCTCTTCCAACGTCTTGTGGAGGGGCGGGAAGGCACCCCAGTGACTCTTCACAGAAATAATATTGATCAAACCCCTGCTCTTTTCCAACGTCTCATGGAGAGAGCGGAAAAGCACCCTTGTGACTGGTTACAGAAATAATGTTGGTCAAACCCCTATCCCTTTCCAACGTCTCGTGGGGGCGGGAAGGACTGACCACAGAAATAATGCTGGTTAAACACCTACCCTTTTCCAACGTCCCGTGGGGGCGGAAAGGCACTCCTGAAACTGGTCACAGGAATAACTTTAGTCAAACCCCTAACCCTCTCCAACATCTCGTGGGGGCGGAAAGGCACCACTTTGACTGGTGACACATATAATGTTGGTCAAACAACTACAACTTTCCAACATCTCGTGGGGTCGAGAAGGCACCCCTGTGACTGGCGACACAAATAATGTTGGTCAAACCCCTACAACCTTCCAACGTCTCGTGGTGGGGCGAGAAGGCATTCCTGTGACTAGTCACAGAAATAATAGTTTATATTTATTGTACATAATTTTTGCGAATTAAACGAATAATCGATTATTTACCTAGACTCCCTGCTTTTTGAAAAAACATTTTTTTGAAATTATCGTTGTCAGTCATTTATTTTTTACCGGTACTGACAATTTTTGTTGGGTACCGGTTTTTTATACATAACCTTTTTTTAGGGGTCTTTTATACTTTTATACCACAAATTTGTAAGAATTTCGCTTAGATTTTATTATCTCTATCCGATCTATTTATTAATTTAGGAAGAACTTTGTAGCCTTTTTTAAATTTTATTAATTTATGGGTTCTACTGAACAATTATGCTCCTTTCTTACCCTTTTTTAATATATTGCCATGAACCATTTCTATTTTCCTTTTCTACTCCGTATTTGGAGGTCTTGGTGAAAATTCTAACCAATTTCCCACGTTCTATTCGGTTTTTTATTTGAATGGATTTTCAATGGCGTAAATTCTGTCACGTCCTGGTGAGTTTCATTCATGCAGAATTCTATAATGCGCACCCATTTCCACCACGAACTATGATTATCTTTAATTAGCGATGGAAAGAATCGTGAGAGCTCTCCGTGAATTCGATCCACTACATTGCATTGGGGATGCCAAATTTAAAAAAAGTAATGGTCGAATACCTTCTTTCCTTACTTTATTTGTTCATACTTCTGACGTAAATTGCGTCCCATGATCGGTAACGATTTTATGAGGTTTTCCATATTTTGGAATGTGACAATTAAAAATCTTGTTTATTGCTGCCTTCGTCATCATTCTTCTTAATAGATATAGACATACAAATTTGTTAAATGCGTCTATCGTGGACAATATAAATTTAAATCCCCCTTTTAATGATGATAGCGGTCCATAAAAATCTATCGAAAGTATTTCTCCCGGTTTACTGGGTGTGTAATTTTTCATCTCAGCGTAGATGGTTTGGCTTGTTACTTTTTTTTGGCATGAGTCACAGCTCGATAGTACACCTTCTTTGCACCAGCATGACCATAGAGTTCATGACATTGCTTAATTACATTATGGACAATGTTTTTAGTTAAACACAATTTTCTTCCACCCCCACCAATGAAATACACGAGTTCATCTTGCAGTTCAAGTCTCTTTGTTCTTTCCTCTTCCATAGCTTTAGCGCATTGTCGCAAGATTGGATCTTTTTTTTGCTCTTTTGCAAAATTTTTCAGTTTTTGACGCAATTCAGTGAAAGGTCTTTTTGAAGACAAATTTCTCTTCGTTCACGTCAAAAGGGTATCGCAATTCGGATGACGGAATACGAATCAGAGTGTCAGCTATTATATTTTTCTTTTCCTCGAAGTGTTCGATGGTAAATTTATAATCCTAAGTCGACACGACCTACGGGTTAATCTATTACTGACGCAAAATTCATAGCATTTACCTTCGTAAAGAAAAGTCGCGTATTTCATTGAATCAGGATACAATGGTGCTTGCCAAAAACTGCTTATTAAAGCCAGACTCGACACAACTTTAGTACCCGAGCACCGTTGAAATAAAACTTTCGTAGGTTTTACACATTCGTAATCGTTAGCCATTATTTCACTTAACTTTCAGTCATCTAAATAAAGTCTTATGGAACCATCCTTTTTTGATAGCACCACCAGAAGGTTTTTATACGCAATATTGGATCTCTACATAATACCCATTTCTGTTAATTTTTCGATTTCTTTCGAATTCTGTCGCGTAAAAACATAGGAACCGGATACGTTCTTGACAAGAAAGATCGCTTATTATAGATTTTCGAACTTTACTCATAAATTGAGATTTTTCCTGGCTTTCTTGAGAAAACGTTTTTAAAGCGTGAAATTGACTAGTAAGATCGCTCTTTTTCTATCTCGTCTAATAATTCTAATTCTAATTCTCGCGCTAATAATAATAATTCTAATTCTCGAGCTTCGTCTATTTCATCAGCACCAAAAAGCACATCATCTACATAAACATTATTTTCAAGAACTCATTTGGCTATAGGAAAATTAGAACCTTCATCAATTGCTAACTGCTTGATGACTCGATTAGCGATGTAAAAAGCGCAAGCTTTGCCGTACGTGGCCGTATTTGAATCTCAAGCTTCAAGCTTCTGTTCAGTAGTAGAATACCAAACTATGCGTTGATATTTTCTATCACGAGGGTGAATCAAAATCTGTCTCAACATTTTTTATACGTCGGCGGCGAAAAAAAAAGCGATGAAATGCCAGCGTAATATAATGGAGACTAGATCCGTACGAATTTTGAGCCCTATATGTGACCGGCAACGAAGAAAGGGGCCTAGTGGTTAAAAAATCGATTTCGAGTTTTGGACGGTATTAGTATGTTGAAATCGTATATTTTTACATACAATTTGTCAGAGATCGATTGACCAAACTTAGCGAAATTAGAAAGTGT
>JAUMHM010000004.1:1370284-1393358 GCA_032362435.1 Melikaiella ostensackeni
TCGGTCTATAAAAATGGCATCACTGCATTAGAGCACCGTTATGAGAAATGTATTAGTCTTGAGGGAGATTATGTTGAGAAATAAAGTGAAAAAAAAAAACAAAAAAAGTTGTTTTTCCTTATCAGGCCGGAAACTTTTCACCCCACCCTCGTAGGCAGCGTGATTTACAATTTAGCATGTTTCGTAAAAAACATTATTTCGAATAATATTGAAGCTCCTAAATCGAGAGTGCTTGAAAGCTTCGTTTAAGTGAAAAAAATGCGGGACATTAGGATCCCGGAAAATCACGTGTTCGTTTCACTGGACATTGTATCGCTTTCCACTAATGTGCCGAAAGAAGGAGCAATTGCGGCGGTTCACAGTAGATGCAATCAAATTTGCGCTAGAACAAAAATTCACTGGAAAGATTTTGAGGAAGGACTTGGATTATGTCTTGATAGCACGTACTTTAATTTTAAGGGTAAAACGTACATCCAAAAAAGAGGATTACTAATGGGTTTTCCACTTTCACCGATCTTAGCAGACGTAGTGATGGACGATTAGAAAAAGATATTTGACCAAAAATAGGATTGCAGGTACCGTTGTATCTCAGATATGTAAATGATGTTTTAGTAACGCTACCGAAAGACAAACTGGAACGCGTTCTGCAAGTTTTTAGTTCGAACGATTCTGATATTAAATTCACACTATAGTGGAAAAAAAATAGAGCGATAAACTTTCTAGAAGTTACTTTTCAAAGGAATGATAGTCAACAAATAAGTTTTAATTGGTACCGAAAGCCTACGTGGTCCGGTAGATGCTTGAATTTTGATTCAAACCACGCTCAAAAATATGAAAAGAGTTTGATTTATTATATGGTAGACAGAGGGATTCTGCTTTCCGACAAACAATTTCATCAGAACAATTTGCGACAGGTAGAGGACACACTCCATGACAACTTTTATCCGCAAGAATTTGCTAGAGAAAACATCAATCTCATATTAAATATTCTAGCACAAAAAGAACAGCGTAGAATTAATCAAATAGTTCCAAATGTGGAAATTAGGTCTTTTATGAATATTCCGTACGTAGAAGGGTTACCCGAGCGAATCGCGAGAATTTTCACGTATCACGACATAACTAGGGTGTTTAAAGACAAGAGAGACTTTACAACGGTCTTGAGACCTACGAAAGATAAACTAAATAGAATGGACAATAGCAATATTGTTTACGGCATTTAATGCAAAGGCCAAAATTGTAGAGTAGTTTATATCGGTCAAACGAAACGTCCTTCAGGAATGCGGGTGAAGGAACACAAGATGGACATAAATAACGAACCTATAAAACAGACCGCGCTTGCTAAACACAGCGTACAGAAAGATCACCTTTTTGACTTTGAAAACGCAAAAATTCTAGCCAATGAAGGCCATTATCGTAAACGTCTGGTGCTTGAAATGTGTCACACAGTTAGTAATGATCATTCGGTCAATCGGAGAACTAATGTGGAAAAACTTTCGAAAGTATACTACCCTGTTATAAAGAGATAAGAAAAATTCAAGAACAAGTGGGCCACAGACCCTCATGTTCTCAAGCGGTTCGAGTGTCAGGTTGTGAGGAGACAGTCGGCTTCAGCGTTGTCATTGCTCCTGATTTTTCAGGAGATCTACTGACTTTTGACATTGGATACTGATATACTGATTTTCCTTGAGAACTCCTGATTTTTTGTTCAGCACTCTCGAGCAAAGTTCGAATTTCAAATTCTAGTCAAGTGTGGCTTGTAACTTGACCAATGACCCAGTGTTTCTCCAATAGAACTTGACGTGAAGCGTAATTCACAAATGAAAAGGTTCCTAAAATGGCAACTTAATTCCTGATTGGGTTTGATTTCCTTTGCACGAAAAAGTCCTTCAAGAAGGCATAAGTAACCTGACGTTATTATTGGTTCATAAGTTTGATTTGATTTCGGTTGTTCGTGCGTGATTGCTCTCATTGGTTTTCATATGCCAGCCAGAGACGTGAGTCAGAGAGGATTGGAGGATGTGGATGATAAGTTCGTGCACTTCATGCATGTATTTAAGGGTTAGGGATAGGGCGTCGAAACTATTACGGTAAGTTTAATTTACAATTTCTCTTTACGATTATCACTGGCTGATTGTAACTTCAATAAACGACCGGGTCTTTTCTTATTTGGAGAGTTATGGTATAAAAATAATAAGGACGTTGTTGTGTGATAGATATATTGTACCTAACCTTAAATTTTTTTAATTTTTAAGAAAATGTCCAATTTCACAGTAAAATTTACGTTAGTCCATTAAAAAATGCAAATAAATTTCAGAAAAGATTTTTGAAACACTAAATACAATTGTTACAAAGTTCTTTAAAATCCTTGTCACTAATTATTGAAATAATAATGTTATTTTTAGCAGACATGAGTATACATACAATGTAATGATATTAAAATAAATCAAAATCTTCAAGAAGTATGATGTAAATTCAGTAATTGACTAAACTTTTTAAACAAATTTAAGTAAAGTCAACTTTAAAATTTGGTTTTGTAGGAATAATAGGAAATACAATTATACAAATTACTGTATAACTGCATTACTCATTATTCTAGCAATAACGAACATTTTCGCGTCAAGAGAATTAAAAATTTTCCCGCGAGAAAACTAAATATGGCTGCGCCAAATCTGCATTTATATAATTCTGCTTTTACATAATGAAATTATATTATTTAACAGTATTTTATTTACTCGTATTTTAATAACGATTTATCAATTTTTATAAATCTCCTGATTTTTTTCAAGTCTCGTGATAAAAAGCTCCTGACTTTTTGTCTCGACCGTTGGCAACGCTGGTCGGCTTCACTCCTGCGACCCCTTAAAAATTAAAGTATCTCTCTTTCGATTTTCTTTGAATTTAAAAAATTGTTAAACTGTACCACCTATGAGAATGCTCTTTCAGTTTTCGACGTGATCTGTAACAGAGCGGAAGTCTCCATATTTACGTTGAAAATTAACCTGCTGAAATTAAGAGAAACTGCTTGTTGAATTTCAGACTCGTTTATGCATTTGATCTCTCAAATCTTAACTTTCTTTCCAACCATAAAATTGTGTGATTGGTGCTGTGCAAAGTGTCAGTGAAGATTGTGTTTGTGGAATTACTCACTAACTTACAGCATCGCATTCACTTGACCTTCTACAGCGGAGCGATAAAAACACACAAGGAAAGAGGGAGTTGTGGAGAGAAGGAACCCGCACGTCGGAGAAATATACATAAGTCCATGCATGCATTCTTAATTGTTGTATAACAAATCCCTATGTAAAATTATCAAAATATAACATTTTTAACACATGTTTTTAATATAAAATTCGCTTTTTTCTTAAATTCTCAATCTAAAAATCGAAGAAAATTAAAAATTGAATCTACAACAGTTGAATTTGGAATTTTCTTCTATTTTCAACAGTTGACAATTCAACTGTTGAAAATTCCATTCTAAATTTTCTTCAATTTTCAACAGTTGAATTTTGTATTAAAAACAAGTGTTAAAAATGTTATATTTACATAATTTCATATGAGAATTTAATAAATAAACATTTCAATCCATAAAAAACAATTTTAAAAATCTCCGCTTGTTTCGGTAACAGGTAGCCATTGGCAAATAATATTTTTTTCTTAACCATATACACCTCATTTTGAAATTTTTTAAGGAACCCATCGAATGTTCTATTTTGATTGAGTTCTTTCTTCCTTTTTAAGCATACAGGTAGTAGTTTCCTCAGCCATACTTTTCTTCCATTTTTTATTTCTTATTCTTAAAAAACTGAAATTTGTTAGTACAATCAATTTTTTATATCACTTTACTGGAGAAAGTGACAAAAAGTAGCTTTTAATTGAAGAAAGTTGCAAAAAAGTAGCCTTGCCTAAAAAAATATTTAAAAAGTCAAAAAGTGTGGGATTTTAAAGCCTGTTTATAGAAAAACGACTCTAATACAATAAAATGTTTAATGGCAAATTGCCAGGTAAACGAACAAATTTTGATCCAATCATTAATGTAATTTCACTTATTGTCTTATTTCGTCCAAATTTAGAAATGAAATTTGTGTTAAAAGTTGTTCTTATAATAATAAAAGTATATGAAATAACATTAAAATCTGTAAAACTTCAATAACTCCTGAAATATATCCATAAAAATGAGTTTTCTTTTAAAAGTTGATGTCCCCGATTTTTATGGATGTATTCAAGGAATTATTAAAGCTTTTCCGATTTGTATATTATTGGATGTCCTTTATTATTATAGGAACAACTTTCAACACATATTGTAGTAGAACTTGAATATTTAAAAAAAAATACTTTTTGTCGAACTTTAATAAAAGTGGGTATTTTTTTTAGATTTGCTTGAAATTATTTTTTATTTTTACGAAAATTTACATAATAATTTGAAAGTAAAAATAAAAAATTAAGTTTATTCGAAAATACCTTTAGCGATTTTTTTCTTTTTATTCTGAAAAACATCGTGAGGTATCACTGAAATGATTTTCAAAGAAAAGCGAGACGTGCAAGCCCTTTTGTTTTGAACTCAATCCAAGCTCACCCACAGTGAGAAGGAAGCCCGGCAAAACTGGCCAAAATTCAAAATTAAAAAAAAAAAAATTCAGTATTTTTTCGGTATCCAGACACATTGAAATAGCTGATAATAAAGTATTGCATTGATTTATCAATGAGCCTTTGAGTTAACAATTTTTTACTATTCCATTAATCAAATATTTTACGAACTAGCAAATATTTCGACACATAAGATAAATTTTTCATTTTTACAGTATTAAGTAACATACATTCAGAGAAAAAAAAAAGAAAAAACTCATCCTTGATCCTTATTTTGTTGTGAGAATATGAATTGTAATGTCACATTTTTTGAGAAAATTAAATAACATCTACGAGGGTCGTTTGATAAGTTTGCTAAAGAAGCAAATAAAATTTTTTTTTCAAGTTTGTCTTTATTTCTCAACATCAACTCCTTGGAGGGCTACACACGTAGTCTAGCGAGATTTCAATTTTTTCATCCCTTCAGAAAAGTAAGCTCGACGTCTGCAAAATGCGCATTTACGGCATCGCTTACTTCTTCATTGGACAAGAATCTCTAACCATTGAGCCAGGTCTTCAAGTTGGGGAACAGAAAGAAGTCGCACGGAGCCAAGTCTGGAGAATAGGGTGGATCAGGAATCAATTCGAAGCCCAGTTTGTGTATTTTTGCCATTGCGATTGCGAAGGTGTGAGCCGATGCGTTGTCGTGATAAAACAGCCCTTTTTGTGCGCCAATCGTGGCCGCTTTTTTTGTAGCTCGGCTTCCAAGCGGCCCAATAATGATGCATAGTACGTTCCTGTTATAGTTTTACCTTCCTCCAAGTAATCAATGAAGATAATTCTTTGGAGATCCCAAAACACTGTGGCAATCACCCGTCACAGTCGGCAAAACAGTCTTCGCCCTCTTTGGCGCACTTTTATCAGGTATAGGCAGTACCACTGCTTTGACTGCTGCTTTGTCTTGATTGTATAGTGATGGATCCAGGTTTCGTCCCAGTCACGAATCTCGCAAAAAATCATGCGGATTTCGATTAAACGAAAATTAATCTTCTTGGTTGGAAATTCATCTTTGTAGGTTAAAAATTCAACTATTTGGTTCAAAATTCAACTTTTTTGTTAAAAATGTAATAATTTTGTTGAAAGTTCAACTACTTTGTTAAAGTCATTTTTATTAGTCGTTCAGTCAACTGTTTTATTAAAAATTCGTACTTTTGGATTGAAAATTTATTTTCTATGGTAGGAAAGTCATCTTTCTTTGGTTTGAAATCAAATTTTTGTTGAAAATTCAACTTCCTTCCAAAAATTTCGTCTCTTTGGCTTGAAAATTTAACTGTTTGCTTGAAAGTTCAACTATTTTGTTAAACATTTCTTTCTTTTACTTGAAAAATCAACTATTTGGTTTTTAATTCAACTGTTTGGTTAAAAATGATTTTTTTGTTGAAAATTCGTCTGCTTGGGTTGAAAATTCACCTTTTTCGGTTTAAAAGTCAGCTGTTTTTAAAACATTCGACTTTTTAGCTTGAAACCTTATTTCTTCTGTTGAAAATTATCTTCTTTGTTGAAAATTTATCTATTTGGTTGAGAATTTAACTATTTTGTTAAAAACTCATTTTTTTCGTTGAATTCAGCTGGTTGAAAATTCTTTCTTTTTGTTGAAAGTAATTTTTTAAACTGAGAATTTAACTATTCCATTTTTGATTTAAAACTCATACAATTCATTTTAAAATTCAAGTATTTGATTGAAAATTCATGTATTTGTTGAAGATTCATCTTTTGGTTGAAGATTAATCTTCTTGGTTGAAAATGCAGCTATTTGGTTTAAAATTTAACTATTTTGTTTAAAATTCGATTATTTTCTTGAAAATTTAACTATTTTGTTAAAGTCATCTTTGTTGGTCGTTCAGTCAATTGTTTTATTAAAAATTCGTACTTTTGGATTGAAAATTTATCTTTTATGGTAGAAAAGTCATCTTCGTTGGTTGCAAGTTCATCTGTCTTGGATGAAAATCAAGTTTTTTGCTGAAAATTCGTCTTTTAGGGTTGAATTCAACTATTTGGTTGAAAATTCATCTTTTCGATTTAAAAGTCAACTGTTTTCTAAAATATTCGACGTTTTAACTCTAACACTTATCATTTTTGTTAAAAATTCGTCTTTTTGGGTAGAATATTAGTCTTCTTTGTTGAAAATTCATCTCTTTGGTTGAAGATTGAAAAAAATCTTTTTTTTTTATTGAATTCAACTGCTTGAAAACTCTTTTTTTTTGTTGAAAAGTAATTTTTAAACTGAAAATTTAACTATTCCATTTTTGTTTGAAAACTTATGCTTTTCATTTTAAAATTTAAATATTTCTTTGAAAAATCAAATATTTGTTGAAAAATCGTCTTTTGGTAGACAATGTATCTTCTTGGTTGAAAATTCATCTTTATAGTTCAAAAATTCAGGTATTTGATTGAAAATTCAACTATTTTCTACAACATTCGACGTTAAAACTTTAACACTTACGTCTCTTGTCGGAAATTCGTCTTTTTTGGTGGAATATCAATCTTCTTTGTTGAAAAAAATTATCTATTTCTTTGAGGATTGAACTGTTTTGTAAAAATATCTTTTTTTTCGTTGAATTCAACTGGTTGAAAATTCTTTTTTTTTCTGTTGAAAAGTAATTATTTAAACTGAAAATTTAACTATTTTATTAAAGTCTCTTTGTTGATCATTCAGTCAACTGTTTTGTTAAAAAATCGTACTTTTGGATTGAATTCAATTATGTGTTCGAAAATTCATCTTTCATGGTGAAAATTCATCTTTTCGGTTTAAAAGTCAACTATTTTCTAAAACATTTGACGTTTTAGCTTTAAAACTTATCTCTTTTGTCGAAAACAAAACAATTATAATGCTAGTTTCAAAATAAAGTTTTATCACGAGGTGGCAGCAAAAATTATGTAAGGTGTTTTTCTGAAATTTACCCCCCTCCCCCTCCCCACCGTGTAAGATACCGTAATATTTACTCTGACCCCACCCCCCTCAAAATCTTACTAAGATTTTATAAACTTAGGGAAAAAATTTAATTCCTATTTATTTATCGCAGGTTTCACAGTTTTCCCCCTATTCCCCTCTTTACCCCTTTTTATCGTTTTCAACTTAAACGCGAATTGAATTAATAGAACCCAACATGAAAATCCAACTATTTTTGTTTAAAGTTTATTTTTACTGGCTGAAAAGTCTACTATTATATTTTTGGTTGAGAATTCATCTTTTTTGTTAAAAATCTTATTATTTGGTTGAAAATTGAATTATTTTGTTGAAAATTCAATCATTTTGTTAAAAAGTCATCCTTTTTTGGTTAAAAATTCAACTGTTTGGTTTGAAAATTCGATAATTTGATTGACATTTCTTTTCTTTTTAAGTGACAAATTTTTTTGGTGCGAAATTCAACTATTGTATTGAAAACTCGTCTCTCTTGGTAGAAAATTGATATTTTTAATAAAAATGCAATGATTTTGTTAGAAATTAACCTGTTTCAGTTATGGATTCAATTATTTTGTTGAAAATTCGACTTTTTGGTAAAAAATTAATCTTCATGGTTGAAAGTTGAACTATTTGTTCGATGATTTATGTATTTTGTCTGATAATTTATGTACTTTTTTGAAAATTCGTCTTTTTGGTAGAAAATTAATCTTTTTGGTCAAAAATGCGACCGTTCGATTGAAAATGATTTGGTTTTAGTTGAGGATCCAACTATTTTGTTGAAACTTCGTCTCTTTTGGTTGAAGTAAACTTTTTATAATTTAAAATTAAATGTTTTTTTTGAAATACTAACAACTACATTTCTTGTTAAAAATTCCTGTCCTTTGGTTGACATTCAATACTTGGTTGAAAGTGGAACTGCTTTGTTCAAAATTCATTTTTTCGGTTAAAAATTCAATTACTTGATTGAAAGTGGAACTATTCTGTTAAGAAATCATTTTTCTGATCATTGAAGTTGAAAATTCATCTTTTTGGTTGAAAATTGATCTTGTTTACTTTGAAAATTCAATTAATTGGTTCAAAATTCATGTACATATATTGTTGAAATTTCATCTCTTCTGATTGGAAATGGAACTACTTTGTTGAAAATTGATTTTTCTGGATGAAGATTCATCATTTAATTTCAAAATTCATGTTTTTAATTTAAAATTGTATTATTTTATAGAATATTCGTTCTTTTTGGTTAATAATTTGACTGTTTTGTAGAAAAAATGTCTTTTTGGCTTGAAAATTCAACATTTTGGATGATATTCTTTCTTCTTTATTGACTGAGAAGTCTTTCTTGGTTGCAAATGTAAATCTTTTTTTGAGAATTCATCTTTTTTGGTAGAAAATTAATCTTCTTGGTTGAAAATTTATCTTTTCGGTTGAGAATTGAACTATTTTGCTAAAAACTCATTTTTTTCGTTGAATTCAATTAGTTGAAAATTCTTTTTTTTTTGTTGAAAAGTAATTTTTTAAACGGAGAATTTAACTGTTTCATTTTTTGTTGAAAACTTATGCTTTTTATTTTGAAATTCAAATATTTGATTGAAAACGTATGTATTTGTTCAAAATTCGTCTTTTGGTAGAAAATTAATCTTTTTTGTGAAAAATTCATCTTTGTAGGTTAAAAATTCAACTATTTGGTTCAAAATTCAACTATTTTGTTAAAAATTGAATTATTTTGTTGAAAGTTTAACTATTTTGTTAAAGTCATCTTTGTTGGTCGTTCATTCAACTGTTCTTCTAAAAATACGTCCTTTTTGATTAAAAATTTATCTTTTATGAAAGAAAAGTCATCTTTTTCCGATGAAAATCAAATCTTTTGTTGAAAATTCGTCTATTTTTAATGAATTCAGCTGTTTTTGTTCTAAAATAAAAATATTTTCTGGTTAAAATATCGACTATTATATTTTTCGTTGAAAATTCGTTTTTTTTTTTTGTGAAAATTCAACTGCTTGGTTGGAAATTCGTCTTTCTGGTAGATAATTAATCATTTTGGTCAAAAATGCAACTGTTCGGTTGAAAATTATTTGGTTTTAGTTGAGGATTCAATTCAATGTTAAAATCTTCTTAAAAAAAAAAAACATTTTCTCTCCTTATTTGGTAAAATGTCAAAAAAATCGTAAAAAATTCCTTTTTTACTGAGAAAAGTGAATTTTCTCCTTCCTAATCTGGTGAATGCAGATCTGATGGTGCATCCTGGAAGAGGAGACCATTGAATTGAAAGTGGAGAGAGGGGCTAAGTGCGATTTTCCGACTATATAAAGGCAGAAAACGTGGTGCATCCTCGGTATCACGTATTTGCCTTCACCTAAGCAAGTTTTTTTATTTTTAAATTAATTGCAGTTTTCAGACTTTTATCATCATCGTCATCATGAAGACGGTGGGTCCGAAATCGGTTACGAAGAAAACGCGAGATCCGGACTTTGAATATTTTTTTTTCGCGTGACAGTGAAAGTGGAGACGATTTGTGATTTATTTCTAGATTTTGAAGCAGTTCGATATTTTTATTGCATCTTCCCTGATGGTAGAGTCAAATTAGGCGAAAAGAGGATATCTGGCAGAAAAAATTGCTAGTAGTAATTTTTAAAAAATATTTCTGGTAAGGACGTTCTAATAAAATCCTGAAACTCTTCGGTCTGCAAGTGTCGTGGAATTTTTGTTAGTAACAAAAAACTAAATGATGATATATTTCTTCAAGACGTTTGTGTGGATTGTTACTTTTGGTGAAGAAATACAGAAAAAGACATAGGAAATTATTTCTAGAGAATACAGGTTGTCTACCAATTTTCTCCCATGAAATTTCCGGTTATTTTCCGACTTTTTCTCGGTTGTAAATATCAAATCTTGTCTTACTAGAAGCACGGATAAAACACACCAAACATAACATTTTGTTATTTGTAACTTCATGCATTACAATATCTTATTATATTTAAACAAAAAAATATTTTTTTCAATTTATAGTGTCTAAAACTTAAGAACAATTATAATACAATTTCGGTGCCTTAATTATCTGCGCAGATTTGGTTAACATGACAGTTCTTATTTTTCATGAAGATATCTTTGATTCTTAGGTATAATTCTAAATTTCTTTGGTACTAGCATTTCAAAGAAACTCACAAAGATTTAAACAGATTTCGAGAGATTTCACAGAAATGTCAAAAGATTTCAACAGATTTCAGAAGATTTCTGAGATTTTGCAAAGATTTCAAAGATTTCGAAAATTGGAAAATTATTCAATTTAAAAGATTCCGGAAAGGTTTTAAAGACTCATAAATAATTCAATTATGAAGATTTCAGAAAGATTTCAAAGGTTGGTAATTAATTCTTAGATATAATTCAGAAGATTGGTAAGATTTTGCAAAAATTTCAAAGATTTAAAATCATTTCACAAAGATTTCGCAGACGTCAAACATTTCAAAAAATTTCAGAACATTTCCAAAGTTTTGCAAAGATTTCAGAGATTTCAAAGATTGGAAAAAATTTTATTCAAAAGGTTTCAGAAAGATTTCGAAGATTGGTAAATAATTCTTAGATATAATTCAGAAGATTTCCAAGTTTTTGTAAAAATTTCAAAGACTCTAAATAATTTCAAAGATTTCAAAACATTTCAGACGATTCTAGAGCTTTTGCAGATTCAAACATTTCAAATATTTCAATGAAATTCACAAAATTTTCAAAAGATTATAAATCATTTCACAAAGACTGAAAAACATTTCAAAAGCTTGTAATAATTTCACAATGATTTATAAACATTTCAATGATTTCAGAAGATTTCAAATGATTTCGCAAAGAATTCAAAAGGTTTCAAAAGATTGTAGATCATTTCGCAAAGATTTCAAAAAATTTCAGATATTTCAAAAGATTTTTAATAATTTCAAAAGATTTCAAAGATTAGATTTCAAACAATTTCACAAAGATTCATAAAAATTCACAAAGATTTCAAAAAATTTAAAAGATTTGATTTCAAACAATTACACAAAGATTTCACAAAGATTCATAAAAATTCACAAGGTTTCAGAAGATTTCAAAGATTTTATTTGAAAACATTTTAAGATATTTCAAAAAATTCCCAAGATTTCACAAAGATTTCAGACAGATTTTAAAGATTTCGCAAAGATTGGTAAGTAATTCTTAGATATAATTCAGAAGATTTTAGATTTCCAAGAATTCGCAAAGATTTTAAAGACTTCAAAAAGGTTCCAAAGATTCAAAAATTTCAGAAAGATTTGAAAGATTCCAAAAGGTTTTACAGATTTCAAAAGCTCTAGCAAAGATTCCAAACTTTTCAAAAAAATTCACAAAGACTTTAAAAGATTTCAAGAGATTGTAAATCATTTCACAATTATTTCAAAAGATTTCACAAAGATTCATAAAGATTCACAAAGATTTCCGAAGATTTCCACGATTTCCATAATTTGGCAATGTTTTCATAAGATTACAAAGATTTCAAACATATCAAAAATTTCAAAGAAATTCATAAAGATTCCAAAAAAATGCAATTCATTTCACAAAAATTTCTAAAGATTTCAAAAAATGCAAAAGATTTCAGAAGATTGTAAATCATTTTACGAAGATTTCTAAAGATTTCAAGGATTTCAAAAGATTTAAATTTCGATGTTTTTAAAAACATTCAAAAAATTATGAAAGGGTTTAAATTTAAGAAGTCGGCGCAACAAAGTAGAATTTCATAATAATTAATAATTATATATTTCAGAGAATACCATTTGTTCAAAGCTTAAATATTGTCCTCAAATGTTATAAAATTTTTGAAATTTTATAATATCTGAATACTTTTTTTATATCTATTACAATTCTTTAATTTATTTGTCAAGTTATAACGATTAATAAAAAATATCACATTTTCAAAAACTTTAAATATGATTCTCAGTTGACTCCCGGTTTTTCCGGGCTTTACTTTAATTCCCGACTTTATCCTGGTTTTTCCGGGTTTTTCGGTTAGTAGAAACCCTGGAATAAAATAAGTTTTAAAATGAGCCGTCATCGAACCCTCTGTGACTTATAGTTCAAAAGTTATGAATTTGTTAATTAAGGATATGGTTTTCTCTATTACGTCTTAGCTGTAATGAAATTTCATTGTTGTAAAAACAATTATGATCTAATTTTACTTATTAAGTCCTCAAAGTCAATAGTTCAAAGTATAAGGATACTTTTTTTGTACTCAAAATCCAAAATTGGCAGAGGAGTGGGCAACTTTTTTTTTAACAAGCATATTTTTGGAAAAAGATTTTGTTGAGTTTGCATTGGCGATTCTTCTCAAAAAAGCAGAAGTCAGATTTAAACAAATATTCTTCCATTTTTCACAACAAATTGTTATAAACTATATTTTTTCCATATCAGACTTCACTTTTGTCGAATTTATCATTTGAAAAAAAATTAATAATAATAAACACACTAATCATATTTGTTAAGTTATATGTAAACGCTTCAACTGAACTTTAAACAATCGGTAACTGAAGAAAAGAATTAAACTTCCATCATGAGCTATACATTCTGTTTCATAATATTGTTTAAAAAATATTTTTTCACAACAAAAATATTGCAGATAGAAAATTTTTGCAAAAATAATTCACATCCTTGGCTCTCGTTTATTCCCTATTTTCAGATTTTTCCGACGAGTGTAAGTGTGGACAAAAAGTATTGTTTATAACAATTTCTTGTTAAAAATGAAAAAATATTTTTTTGAATCTAATATTTTTTGAAAAAAATCACAAATGCCAACTCATCAAAAATATGATTTTTTTTTTAAATCTCCCTTACTCCTCCGAATTTCGGATTTTGAGTACCAACAAAATGTTTTCTGATACTTTGGTTTTCGTTGTAAAATATTTTGTTTAAACAATATTCTATAATAAGGCTAAATAATGATGAAAATTGTTAAAAAGTAACGAAAACAATGTTTAGCTCATGAATGATGCAAGTTTTTTTCGTTTTTTCAGCTACTGATTGTTCAAAGTTCAATTTAAAAGTTTACACATAACTTATTACGATTAGTGCATTTATTCTTAAAATTTGTTTGAAATGTTAAATTCAACAAAAGTTAAGTTTGATATGGAAGAAATATTGTTTATAACCGTTTGTTTTTGAAGATGGAAAAATATTTTTCTTAATTTGAATAATTTTTTTTTTAAGAAATCATAAATGTCAACTCAGCAGAAACTTCTTTCCAACAATATGATTGTTTAAAAAAATTCCCCACTCCTCCGCCAATTTTGGATTTTGAATACCAAAACAAATATTTTCTAATACTTTGGACCGTTGACTTCAAGGGCCTAATAAGTGAAATTAGATCACAATTGTTTTTACAACAGTGAAAATTCATTACAGATAAGACGTAACAGAGAAAACCATATCCTTAATTAACAAATTCATAACGTTTAAACTATTAGTCACAGAGGGTTGGATGATGGCTTATTTTGAAGCTTATTTTATTTTCCATAAATCATACCCCACAACAACTTCTGTATTTCTTCACTGAAAGCAACAATCCACACAAGCGTCCTGAAAAATGTATAACTTTTTCGCATTTTTTTAATAACTAGCAATTTCTTCTAGCGGAAATTCTAACTTAATTGTATGCTATAATCCAGGAAACTGGAGTGAAACTGTAGAAAAATTTTAATTAAACATAAAATTGGATGTTAAATGTATAAGAGATGGGTTATCAAAATATAAATATAATTAATGATCAGTGGGGGAAATGATTGAAATTAATTAATTAATGATTGAATAAAAAACAGTTAAAGCTGATGAACTTCATACTTCTAAAAATTATTCTAAAGAATTTTTTCTTATTTGAAGTGAGAGCGAATTATTAATATTGAATCAGTGAAAACGTGAATTTAATTATCCTTAAAATATTTTTTAGAATTTTTTAATTGATTTAGTGGCGAATATTTATTTCAATGCAAAGAAATGTACACTTGTTTAGTAGATTGCACAGTGGGACAAAAGCCCGGATAAACTGATCAAAAGTCGAAAAATCATACAATTTGTATAAAACTCATTATCCAGAGATTTTTAAGTCACAGATTCCAAATTTTGGGTCAAGAAGTTAGAATTTAAAATGGCCGAACCAATATGGTGACCAAAAATTATCAAAAAATCATCCGATTTGTATAAAAATCATTTTCTAAGGGTTTTTAGTATCACACACAAATTTTGTTTCAAAAAGTTAAAATTCAAAATGGCCGATCCAATATGGCGTACAAAATTGATAAAAAATCATCCGATGTTTATAAAACTTATTTTCTAAGGGTCTTTCGAGTCACGAACTACAAATTTGGGGTGAAAAAGTTAACATTAAAAATAACTTTAAAGTCAAAGTATATTTTGCAATCCTTTCAGTCAGAGAAATTGCCAGCTGACACAAAAAATATTTTTAATCAAACTGTTACAAGAAACATTTCTTTTGTGTCTTACAAAACCCATTGAAAGTCAATTTAAAATTTTGTATATAATGCTTGGACCATGTGATTAAAAAACCAATGCAAAGTGAATTTTATGAATGTCAAATAATTTAAACAAAATCTTCGTCGCTATTTTGTACCTTCTATTTTGAATTTTTGAATTTTTGATACAATATTTGGAATCTGTAACTGGAGAAAACCCTAGAAAATGTGCTTTATACAAATCAGATAATTTTTTATGAATTTTTGTCACCATATTAGATCCGCCGTTTTAAATTTTGACGTTTTAACCCAAAATTCGTAATCTGTGATACGAAAATCCGCTAAAAAATGAGCTTTATACAAATCGGATGATTTTTAATAAATTTTGGTCGACATATTGAGTCGGCTATTTAAATTCTAACTTTTTGACTCAAAATTTGGAATCTGTGACTCGAAAACCCCTACAAAATGAGTTTTATACAAATCGGATGATTTTTTATCAATTTTGGTCGCCATATTGAATCGGCCATTTTGAGTTCTAACTTTTTGACTGAGAATTTGGAATCGGTAACTCGAAAAATCCCTGGATAATACGTTTTACACAAATAGGATAATTTGTTTACAAATTTTGATCGCCATTTTGGATCGGCCATTTTGAATTTTAACTTTTTCATGTAATATTTGGAATCTAAGACTTTAAAAACTCATAGAAAATTTGTGGAATTTTCGCAGTTTTTCTATGCTTGCGTCTCTCGGTGAACTCCTGAGTGCCAGAACTCATGCAACTGTCTAGTATTAAATTTTTTATACATCTTTAGATTCAAAAAAAAGTGCAGAATTAAGCACAGGCAGGTTGTAGTAAACATCTTAGACTACAAATCCCTGCTTTCCTTTTTTCGATTAGAGGTGGAGCCCCGGAGAGCCCGGGCTCGGCAGTAGATGTAATTTCGTTTTCTCCAAAAATGTGACATTATAATTCATATTCTCACAACAAAATAAGAATCAAGGATGAGTTTTTTTTATTTATTTTTTTGTTCGAATACATGTTAGTTAATACTGTAAAAATGAGAAATTTATCTTATGTGTTATCGCTAGTTCGTAAGATATTTGATTAATGGAATAGTAAAATATTGTTAAAAAGATATGAAATTAAAGCACGATTTCTCGAAGACTAATTGATGAAACCATGCAAATCCTTTGTTAGCAGCTACTTCAATGTGCCTAGATACCGAAAAAATACTGGATTTATTTTTTTTTATTTTCGACTCTTGGCAAGTTTTGCCGGACTTCTGTCCCCCCGTGGCCCGTGTAAAAATATTTCGTCTTGAATTTCGTCTTGATGATGGGCAATTAAGACATTTCCAAGACTTGTTCAAGACGTCTGGGAAGTCTGGCTTATGAGACCGAGCCAGACTTTATTTATCTCTTGAACTACGAAAAAGGTTTCCATTGCCTACCTGCCCTGGAGAAGAGGGTTTTCCTTATACGGCTATAAAAGCTAATCCTTATTTATGTATAAACAATTTGGCGAATTCATTATATAATATGCATATTGAATGAATTCATTTTATTTCATTTATTGTTACTATTACACTTGTTTGGCGAAAATTCGGAAAATGTCCGTTTTTCCGTATTCCTTACGGCTTAGGAGATCCTTATAAAAAACTGCGATATCAATCTTTTTGAAGCAAATTATAGATGGCTATAGTCGTTAAGAGCCACAAATTTTGATTTTTTTACTTTTAAATAGCCATGTTAAAAATTAAACAAAAAATTAATTTAAAAATTTAAGTCTAGATTATCTGGTCCCTTTTTTATTGGCCTTTGGCCAAGATATAAAAGGAATCTTCATGTCTTGAGACAAGTTCCGTTCGCCTTGCTAAATGCATCCCACTGAGAGCTATCACCATAAACCCAAGACAGAAATTTGATGTCTAGCAAGTCTGCCTAATGAGACGGAACCAGACTTCAATGTCTTAGAGACAAAATGGAACGTCTTGGAGACAAAACCAAGACGAAATATTTTTACACGGGAAGCTCGGTCTGTTTGTTAGGTTCGTTATTTGTGTCTTTCTTGTGTTCCTTCACCCACACTCCTAAAGGTCGTTTCCTTTGACCGATGTAAACCTCTTCACAATTTTGGTCTTTGCACCAAATGCTCTGTCTACCATATTATAAATCACACTTTTTTGTATTTTTGGGCGTGGTTTGAATCGAAATTCAAGCATCTACCGGACTACGTAGGTTTTTGATACCAATTACAATTTATTTGTTCACTATCATTTCCTTGAAAAGTAACATCTAGAGAGTTTATCGCTCTGTTTTCTTCTCGCTCTAGTGTGAATTTAATATCAAAATCTTTCGAATTAAAAACTCGCAGAACGCCTTCTACTTCGTCTTCCGAGAGCGCTATTAATATATTATCCGTATATCTGAAATACAAAGTTACTTGAAACCCTATTTCTGGTAAAATATCTTTTTCTAAATCGACCATCACTATGTTCGCTAAAATTGGTGAAAGTGGGGAACCCATTGATAATCCTCTTTTTTGGAAGTACGTTTTACCCTTAAAATTGAAATCCGTGCTATCAAGACATAATCTGAGTCTTTCCTCAAAATCTCCTCAAATTCCAAGAAATTCGTCCTGAACGAAAAGTTTTCGAAACCACTTTTTAAATTTTATAAACTCTATTTTGCTGTGTACCCTCCAAAACTTAAAAATTTTATTTTTTTCTTACTCATGACTAAAGTGGTCATATACATATAAATAAAAAATACCGTATGTAAATAATCTTCACAACTTCCCCTAAAAAAGAGACTATCAATTTTTCTAATGTTTCTCATGAAAATTTGATATATGGGGAGACCGAGGCTAGAGGTTCTGATTTTTGGTTAACATTGAAATAACTTACAAAAAAAAGATATTCAATTCACTATTGATTAATTTATTGTTGAATATATTTTATTTTAGGGTTTTAAGCAGATTTTATTCATATGATCATTGTTTTTTTTTATTGGAAACCATTTATTTATAGCAGTTCGTAGCGAAACTTCTAACCTCGTTGCGGGGCTAGTTGTTACCGTCCCGGGGTAAGTTCTTACTAAAAGTTGAGAAATGGTTTTTCATTACTCGTATTAAATATTAATTATTATATATTATTATTTTTTAATATATCATCATATTATATTATTTTAATTATAATTACAATATTATTATCATTAATTTTACATATAAATCTCATACACTACCGACATACAGTTTGGGTACATTTCCTTTGACCGTTTGAAAATTCATACTTCACTTCAAAGCCGAAATCTGGACAGAAACTGAATCTAAGACTTTGCAAGCAGAATCATTTGAAACATTAAAAAATTTTACGTCGAATTCGCCTAGATTACAATTATTTTGATGAACAAGTCAAAAAATATTCATCTTCGAAGTCAATAGTTTCGTTTGGCAAAATTAAAAATTTGAAATCTTGAGTTCAACTTTTTGCCAAACCTGGGAAAGTGTTCCTAAAAATTTTAAAAAATCATACAATCAAGAGTGAATCCTACTGTATAAACCTAAATGAAGAGCGCGATTGAATGTTGTGTAATTGCTAAGTATTCATGAAAAATATTTCCTTATGCAATAAAAATTTTGGGAAGCCAAAAGTTCGAAATTCGTCGTAAACCTTCATTTGTTATATAAGGTGAAACGTCAGATTCTAATATATTCCACTGTATATCTAATTGAATCTGACGTTGCACATTATAGCAAATGAAGTTTAACGACGAATCTCGGACTTTTGGCTTCCCAAAATTTCTAGTGCATGAGTAAATATGTTTTATCAATACTCGGCAATCACATAATATTTAATCATGCTCTTGATAAAGATTTAAAGAGTAGGATTCTACTCTCGATTTTATAATTTTTCTAAATTTTTAGGAACACTTATCTAGATTTGTCAAAGAGTTGAACTCAAGATTCCAAAATGTGAATTTTGCTAAAAAAAACTTTTGACTTTGAAGCTAAATATTTTTTGATCCGTTCATCAGAATAATTTCAACTTAGACAGATTCGACGCGAAATTTTCTAATCTTTCAAGTGATTCTACTAACAGAGTCGTAGATTCAGTTTCTAAACAAATATTCGGCTTGGAACTGAAATATGAATTTCTAATTGGTCAAAGGAAATGTACCCAATCTTTCTGTCGGTGACGTATGTTAAACTTACATTAATTGATTAAAGTTTGCAACCTGAAATAAAATCAAAATTTAAATAGAATAGCTCCACATTGTTCGACAGGGCAAGTTGTTGAGGGAACAACGTGCCCCTAGGCAGGGTAACAACTTGCCCCGCACGACACATGTAACAACTTTATAAAATTTTTAGATCATGCATTGGAATGTGCTAATAAAGACCCTCACAAAATATGCTTAAACGTCATTCATTTCATAATCACGAAATGATCAATGACTCTGATCTTAAATAAGCATAATAGACCTAAAAATAACGATCGGAAAATATTTACTTATGTAGGTGGTGCGCGACTAGTCCTTGTTCGCAAACACAGGGACCGGGTGCTCGGATGTTATCAAAAGTAGCCGACATATTGGTGTGATTGTTTCAATAGTCGAGACATAATAAGAACATACCCTTATCTCTTTTCTTTTTAGCAATGAAGCCATCGGAACAACTTACCTCCAAAACTTTTAGCCCCGGCCTTTCCTCATAAATAATTCCCAAAATTATTAAGTCCTATCAACATACTTCATCAACCCTACTAACATTTAATTATTGAGTCAAAGAATTTGAAATTTCTTTGATTACAAAGACACGTAACATTTTGGTTTCTAAACACTATACCAGACAATTGAAAACAATTAGAATTATTTATTGCTGGTGATATTTATTGATTTGAAAATTATTTATTTATTTGAAAACTACTGAGTGCCAGAATAACTTCCTGAAAGTATGAGCAGAACAATCTCTTATTACGCACAACGCAATCAAATGTGAAAATTACGAAAAATGTAATTTTCAAGCCAATTACTATTTTTTATCTGATCCGACTGAACAGTAAAAGTTGTATACTATCATGATGTATAATTTATTGCACTTATTGGTTCAATATTTGGAAGTCGAAGACGTCCGAAATCGAATAATTTCAAATTCAATAACGCACAAATGAACAAATTCATGTTCCAATCATACTGTTTCTAAGTATAATTTTCAAATGAAAGCCTTAATTGTTGATGTATTTTAAAATGAATATTGTCCAAAAATTAATTATATTAAGTTGAAAGAGTTTTGGAATCATTAATTGGATTCAATCACATTCAAAAGTAAAAAATATCAAATTGTAAGCACTGAAAATTGAAAGAGCTTAGAATTGAACAATTTGAAAATGAATAAGTTACAAATTTAACAATATTTAAATGTGAATGGCTTCAAGAGTGAGCAGTGCTAAAAATGAAGTATTCATCTAATATTAAAAACAAGAATGTCAAATTCCAAAGTTTCCTGTTCAGAATATAGTTCCAATTAAAAATCCTTCCCAGTCAATAAGAATTCAAATGAAGAAGATTTGAGTATTGAAAAGAATGAAGTTGAAACTAATTTGTGGATCAGAAAATTTAAGGTTTTTGACTATGCAAGATATTAGATTTATAAGAAGAACCTAGAACATAAAAAGTATTCTGAATTAAAGAAATCCTCAGTGAGAAAATAAACGTATTACCGACCGTCACTTTTTTCGCCAATTTAAAAGTAGGAAAATTGAAATATCGTGCTTTTTTACAGATAGGTAATATAATGGGACATGTCTGTCTGGTCAATCAAATTTGCTATAATTAAAATTGATGGAAAATTAGTTTTTTTGTCTACTGGCCGTAATAATATGTCTATTAGAGAAATGGAAAAAACCTACCTCGGGTCATAAACTGTCGGGGCTGCGGTAGATTCTTTCTCGCTTCTCCAACAAATGTAATTTTACGGCCAGTTGACAAAAAAAAAACTAATTTTCCTTCAATTTTAATTAAACATTTCATTTGTCCAAAACCATTAACATCAATATATAAATTTGCCATATTTGTGCTCAATATACTTTTGAATATTTTTGATGTTCACCTCGAAGCTGTTGTATTTAAAGTTGTTTGAATATGGCGGCTGATAGTATGGTACTTTCTTTCGTTCATTACAAGTGTCTGGTGCATTTGCAATCGATCAGAGACAAAAACATTTATGATGCCATTTATTGAGATTGCGAGAAAAATTGTATCATTGTATTTCTATGTGAAATAAATAAATTATAATCTGCCATGTGAGCGAGGTGACAGTGTTTGTCGGAACAGACGTCTTATAGCAGAAAGCCACCTTAGAAAAGGATGCCGAGTACCACGTTGCAGTTGCGGTTGCTGGGAGAAGCATCCTACTGGTCTCTACAGACCAAGTCGGTAAACACACTGAAATTTTTTAATGTGATTACGTGCCAAAATATAAAAATATTTCCAATCATGTGCTGCCACCTTATAATTTAAAGATAGTTAATTTCCGAACCGTTAGGCGGTTTTTGAAATTCAATATGGCTGACTAAATGTGGCGCCGAGAGTCAGGAAGAACATAGATTAACAAATTACTTTTTAAAAGTGTCGATTTGAAATACTCCTTTTGGGCTTAAATTCTACGTTCGCATAGGTACTTTGACGGACCATATGACATATTGCGAAATTTAAAATGGTGCATCCAATATGGTGGCTGTATGTCAACGATTATGCGGCCTACAACTAAATTTCCTCAAATCGGCTTGAAAATAGTTACTCGGGGTTTTTTGAGGTCGCTGATTATGATTATGTAGTCAGGATATCGGAATCCAAGATTGCGGATCCAATATAGCGGATTGATGCCAAACAACCCAGCATTCAGTGACTCCAACTGTTAAAATTGGCTTGTAAATGATTGCTAGAAGGTTTTCGTGGTCTCTGATTGAGATTATGCAGTGAAAATATCAAAATCCAACATGGCGGATCCAATGTGGCAGCTGTGTGTCGGCGATTCAGCTCCCAGCAACACAAATTGTTCAATTCGGCTTGGAAATGATTTCTTAGGGGTTTTCGAGGTCGCTGATTGCGATTCTTCACTTGTTCCCCCTGAAGAAACAATTAAAGATCACTAAGACCAAAGTTCACTTGTTCTCTCTAAAAAAAACGACTGAGGATCGTTGAGGCAAATCCAGCTGAGAATCGCAGAGGCAGAGCATCACTTGTTCTCTCATGGAGGGCAATTGCGGATCACAGAGTCAGAGCTTCATTTGTTTCCTTTAAAGAAACAATTTAGGATCACTTAGAACGAGCTTAACTTATTCTCTGTAAAAAAACAACTGAAGATCGTTGAGGCAGAGCTCCACTTATTCCTTCGCAAGAAGCAACTGAGCACTGTAGAGGCCGACCTCTACTTTTTTCCTCTAAAAAAGACAATTGAGGAACACTCAGATCGAGCTTCACTTGTTCTCACTAGAAAAACAACTGAGGATCGTGGAGACAGAGGTCCAATCATTCACAAGTCCAATCATTTACAAGCCAATCATTTACAAGCCGATTTCAACAATTGGAGTCACTGAATGCTGAGTTCTTTGGCATAAATCCGCCATATTGAATCTGCCACACTTGAATTCCGATATTATGACTACATAATCGTAGTCGGCGACCTCGAAAACTCCCGAGTAATTATTTCCAAGCCGACTTCAGAAAATTCAGTTGCAGGCAGAATGATCGTTGACATACAGCCGCTATATTGGATCCACCATTTTAAATTTCGCAATATGTCATATGGCTCGTCAAAGTACCTATGCAAACGTAGAATTTAAGCCCAAAAGAGGTATTTCAAATTGAAACTTTCATATTTTTCTTTTTTAAAAGTAATTTGTTCATCTATGTTTTTCCTGACTCTCGACGCCATATTTAGTTGGCCATATTGAGTTTCAAAAACCACCCGCCGGTTGTGAAAACTACATAAAGTTTGTTACATTTTGAGCGTAAACACGGTTTTTTTAGTCAAACCAATTTTGGACAGCAGGGAATGTCCTGTTGTAAAATAATGCCTCATATA
>JAUMHM010000004.1:1396737-1408284 GCA_032362435.1 Melikaiella ostensackeni
GCCCCCCCCCCCCCCCCCCCCCCCGACAACGTGACGTTGTTTTTGAACATAATTTTTTTTTAACGCAGTTTTTTTTTTAATTTTTATGAAAAATTTAATTTGAAAGGTGTTAGTTTTAAGTCTCATTAGAATAATTATTATAAACCCCGTTTTTTCTTCTTAAATTTCAGATTATCCTTTTCGCGATGTTTTTCGTCGCAACTTTCGCTGCTCCCCAACAAAACCCCAACGATATTACAATCGTAAGCCAAGAAGAAAATAACAACATCGGAGTTGATGGTTACCATTATTCGTATGTACAGAGTGATGGACAAAAGAAAGAGGAAACTGGTGAACTTCAAAACCAAGGAACCGATGAGGAAACGATAGTCGTCAGAGGTTCTTTCAGTTTCATCGGGCCCGACGGGAAAACCTATAAAGTAGATTATACTGCTGACGCTGATGGCTTCCATCCAACCGTTTCCGTCGCTTGAGCTGCGAAATATTTTCCTCCAGTTTCTAATTCCAGAATTCAAATCGTTATTCAGAATGAAAGCATTAAATTAGTTCAAAAATCAAACTTTGAATTCCGGAATTGCTGAGTCCAAGAGACACGCGGTTCTAAAAATCGAAAAGATCTCCGCAAAGTCTGATCCACTCGTCTGGAAATTAAAAAATATTATTTATGTACTCTACTTGTAGATTTATTCCAAAAATGTTCTTCGGGCGAAGAGTTCAGTATTTAAGTTTGAAAGACTCTGAAAGGGCGTTTTTTTGCAGCTTCCAAATCTCGGGGCGATTCTAAATAGAATTTTCAATTATAAAGACCATTGACAATTATTTTACATGTACCGAAGAAAATAAACTCCTTAACCAAACTTAGTCTAGAAAATTATCAACCTCCCAATTTCCTTCTCTGCTTTTATTAAACGACTCTGCAATCATAGACTAAGCTCTCTCGTGCAATAAAAATAAAAATAAAATGAGTTTCCAAGCTTAAAATTGTACAGACAATCGCCTGGTACGATAACATTCCTCATTTCGTAAATCTTAAGTGATATATAAGATTTTATACATATATTAGTACAAAATATACGTAAGGTGTAAAAATTCCTTCCATATACAATAAATCTACAGCGTATAATTAGTCAATCAAAAAATCTTCGCATTGATTAATAATGTCTACTAAATCAATATCTAGAATAATAACTAATCCTTCCCTTCTCGCATTGCTTTTCGAATCTACTTTCCAGACTCTGATGAATTACAAACAAAAATCATGCATTTTAGCAGACTGGAATTACTGTATCACTTTTTGTAAAATCTCGGAAATGTCGATTTTTTTCTTCTCAAGAACCTCGAAGTTAATTACTGAATGAAAATTAGCAAAATGTTAATTTCAATCGTGAATAAAAAGTACGGATTCCATTTTGGCGAAGCAGAGACTTTAAAAATCTCCGACCCCAGTTCACCATCGGAATGTTAAGGAATTTCGGCAGTTATTCTCCACTACCGAAAAGAGATTTGGAGCGAATGTCTATGAGAAAGAGGGTTCGGATTTCGTTCCAAGGTCTGTCACTTTTTGGAGGGTAAATAGAAAACTAAAAAACGGGAAAGTTAATGGTAAGAGGTAGGAGTAATATTAAGACACGTTATAAAATCGGTAAGTACGGTCGACTTTCTAGAGGAAAATATTAAAGAGATTCAAGAAACTTAAGAGAAAGTTGAAGTCGAGGTTGAAGTTCCACCCCATGCGCGAATCAGATGTATGGTATTGTTTAATTTAGCACACCACTCGAGTCTATCTTCCTTCGTGTCGGCAGACAAAAGGTGCCTGAAAATAAAAAATATTTCAATTTTTTAATATTGCTATGTCTTGCAAAAGCGCCTGCAGCGAATAATTTATTTATTGATTCATTTAATTTTTAAAAAATGCAATAAAAAAATGGGCAAACATAATAATTTACGGTGAAAATATTTTCCTTTTTGCTTAAACTGCTTTCAATATTTTGAAAGGAAATTTTGCGTCACAAAACTCCATCTAAAGAATTAGTTACAATTCTTATAAACAATTTTTGTGTCAACACATTTAAATTTGAGGTTTTGTCAGATTTAGATGTACCTTAATCTGATACAGATATTCTTCAAAATTGTGGCATTTTCGTGTAGAAAAAATGTTTTTGTTTTCTCCTAAAAATTAATAATAATTCTTTTAATAATAATCATAATTTTGATGTAGAATGGAAAAACTGTTAAAAGAAGAAAAAGCTAAAAAAAACCTTAATTATTTTTTTAAACAGGAGCTAGCTGACATTTTTTTACATAAATTGTTTATGACAATTATTGCTGCCAATTTTTTAGAGTTTTGCGAAAAAAAATTACTCTTACAAGTATTGAAAATAATAAAAATACAGGAAACATGCCAATAATTAAAAAAATGATTGTTATAAACATATTTGCTAACACATATTCAAGTTTAGCATTTGAAAGTACTTTTCATCACTTTTCTTTTTGCAACTCTTTGAACACATTTTGATTCTGACATTTCTAGAAGTAAATGATTAAATAATTAACAATTGTTATTATTAATAACAAATTCTATAAAATAATATCTAGCTCTTTGAGTTTTTTGCAAAAATATTTTATTTTTCACGAACTCGGATCACTCTCAGCTTACAGAGAAGTTTTATCAAGAAAATAGATTATCAGTTAACAATTACGATTCTTATTAAAAGATAAATAAATGTACAGCATTGACATTTTCGAATACAAAAAATAATACAGTGGTTTCATCAAAGTTTGTGAAAAATAAAATATTTTCTGCAAAAAAACCAAAAAAATAGGTATAAATTTATAGAGTTTTTTATTAATAACACCATTTGTTAATTAATTATTAATGTACTTCTTGAAATCTCAGAATCAAAATGCTTTCAGAAAGGTATAAAGAACTGTTTAAAATGATTGAAAATATGTTTAATATTTGTTTATTTTGTTTATAACAAAAACGATTTTAATTATTAGTATATTTCCTATAATTATGATGAAGAATTGGTGTATTTGAATAATCTTTTCAGAGATAACAAATCAAATAGAAATGGCCATTTTTTCTGCTGTATTTGTTTATATATTGTTGAAAAAATAAAAAATCGGCTCATTAATGTTTCTTAAGAATTTCATGCTGAGCATTAAAAAAAAACTTTAAAATCCATTCAGATTTAAGGCCTGTAGACGATTTTGAACAGTAAGTTCTGAATTTAAACCACTATGCGCAGCTATAACGTAGAACCAGTTTAAATCATTTAAATTCAACGTCTTTCTTAATTACCTGACAGTGGTACTTGGGCCATTTCGGACCATGACGAGACTATCAGCGTCTCCGGGTTGTGAACGCCTCACTGTTTCGAGTAAAAAGGTGTTGGGTCGTGCACAAATGTTCCTGGAAACCAAACCAACATTTATGGTTGTGATTCCTTGCAAATCAAGGTTTCCGATTGGAGCTTTCTTGCGCTCATCGTCGGGGTATTTCCAGTACGATAGGGTGTCGCCTTTTAGAAGACACCATCTTCGGTGCCAAGCTCCGAATCCGGAGACGTCCTCGAACATTGTGAGGAAACCCCGATGCTCGATTGAAACTGATAATTCGCAGGAAACGTGCATTTGCAAACGACCCTCCAATGGAGAATTGTGCGGAACCTGAAAGAATTATAAAGAATAGATTCTAGAGAATTTATTAATTGTGATTTAAATTTCGCGCCATAATGACGTTCAAATTTTAGGTTATGTTTAAGTGTGGCTGTACAATTTTTCCGCGAACTTCAAACTGCAAATGTAAAATTAAAGGAGAAAAATCGTATCCTACATTGTTCAGGGTAAATTGTTGTCGATGAACTTCCCTCAAACTGAAAACGAAGAATCCCGTAGGAGAAAATGCGGGAGATCGCACAGCGAAAGGACCAGCCGGACTTTGAACCGTGGGCCTGAACAATTTGCTATCGGGTTTCAGGAACTTCTTCGGTGTTCTTCCTCCGAGCTAAAATAAAAACAGATTTCAGTATTTAAACAATTCCACACAAAACTGTCTTTCAAAAAAAAAAAGAAAGAAATAATGCGATTTGAATTTATCGCCAGAATTATGTTGAAATTTGAGGTTATGTTGAAACGTGGCTTTACGATTTTGGCGGAAAACTTAAATTTCATGTTTGATATTCTAAATTTACCTTTTTACAACCAGAAAAGGAGCTTCCGTTATTGTGAATATGATACTTGATTTCGTGAGGTAACACTTCAGCACAGGTTTCAAGCAAATAAACCTCGATTTTAATCTGAAAGTCACTGTAAAGGTTCTCGATCTTCAGGGTTGATGGAAATCTTACACAGAAATCTCCAGATTCTGCCTGAACAACTGGAGTTGAGACAACATTTTCCATGTGGCGAACAAGGCAGACGAAGTGAAGTCGTTTATCTATTTTAAAGATAAGAAATTTTATTTCAAAGGTTTCCATTTTCAAAACAAGTGTTAAGTAAAATTCTGATTACCAGCATCCAAATTACGTAAATTCTCCCGCTTAAGCGGTAACGTCATCGCAGAAATTATAAGCGATCCATTCTCTTGAATCTCTGGAGCTCCGGCGACAACAGGTTTCAAAGTTCCTTGTACTTTTAGTCTCTGCAGCTCCTGGATCGCCGCCTGTCTTCGATGTGCTGATGAAATAAATATAAACGAGAAATTAGAAACTAGATTTGCAATATTATTTTAATGTTTTTGAATTAGGATTCTTACTTGCAAGGAGAAGAAGTCTCTCTCCCTCGACCTGCTCCCTAGAACCGCTAAATTCTACCGTGGAATTGCATAAATTCAGAGCTTGACTAGCTTGGCCGATAGTGGTTTCTTGTTTACTAACTTCTTCCACAAGTCGCTTGACTTTTTCCAGCACGAAAGCCGCTTCTTGCTTTTCGTCGACGGACGGCGGACTTCCAGGAGAAACGCTGCTGTCTGGAGTTCTGGAGATTAGACGAACGGGAATTTTTGGAGTTTGGGATTGTTGGCGTCTGTAAAAACTGACGCTATGCATCAAAGGGACGCAGCTTTCGCCCTCGATTACGTAAGGCTCCTTCTTCGAAGAAGAGGCTGGGGAGTTGATTTTTATCGGGGAACAATCAGACAGTCTGAAACGTATTAAAAAATAATAGACAAAAATAGTGAATTATTACGAGTACGCAATATATTTATTTTTAAAAACTCACCCTTGAGAGTGTTTAAAACTCGTGGAACTTGCAGAAGGACTTTTGCCTCCTCGGTTTAATTTCGGAGGAGTTGGTCCTTCCTGTGCGTCTTGAATTGATAGACACTCGTCTAAATATTCGTCCATTTCTTCCAAGGCGGAAATATCTGATGTTGAACTATCCAATCCAGGGTAAATTGATCTCTGATATAAATGATAGAAGTTAGTTGTTGAATTGTTCAAGGTTCAAATTAGAAGCTTCTTCTATTAAATTATAGAAACAACTTTCAGCGAGCTTTTAGTTACCTTTTTGTTCAGAGCCGATTGTTGACTCACGGCGTGTAAAATGCTTCTTTCTAAACATGTATTACCGATATCTTCACTTTCATCTTCCTCGTCACTGTAATCCTCCGTTCCTTCATTCTAAACAAAATAAATAATAAGTTTTATATTGCTTCTAGATTTCTGGAATATTCTGAAACTTATTGATATTCTATTCCTTTAAATCAAACCAAATTCCCATACCCGAACGTAATAATCAGTCTCGGTTTCGGTTTCAGTCTCGGTGGGTTCTTCCAAAGTTACAGTTTCGGGTTCGGTACTTTCGACCGTAAATTCAGTTTCTGAATCGGTTGTGCTGGCGTCAATACCCGCGAGATCGGAGTAAAGATTTCCAAATTTGGGGGCACAAACTCTCACGCCCTTAATGTCATCCACTATTCTTGGTTCTTGCGATTGCGCCAAGCCACTCATTACTGAAAAAAATTACTCAGTTATCCGGCAAAAACTTGTAATTTGTTTGTCGGCTTAGATCAACGAACCCGTAACTAATCTCACTGGCACCACAAACGAAAAAATCGATATTTACGATACAGATATGTATATTGGACATGAAAATATCGATATCAGTGTAAAAAATAGCAATATTTTCGCCATGCACTCATGCTACTGAACATTGCCTTCATACCTCTAAATTATTGGAAAATTTCCTGCATCTAAAGGTGACGCGATAATTATTGAATTTTTTGTATTCCTTTCTTGACCTCGCGTTTTTCATTTCCCTTGTCGAAGGATTTATTCTTTTAAATTGGATACCTTACTGTACCCAGCGACAAAAATATTCTTCTGAATACGAATGAAGGCTTCGATGATCCTTAAGCGGGATTAGAATGTTGGGCCTCCTTTCTACGCAACGGAAACATCAGAACCGAAATGATCAGAATAGCAATCACAGATCACTCTTAAGAAGACAAAAATTTGACTTATCTTAAAGCTGCTCTATGATTGGTGTTCCAGACATCTTGGTTACGGTGAGACCGTTACGCGGAACGGAGGCCTTATTTTTTTAAATGTCTAGTCGAGGATTTAAAAACTAAGAACGAAAAAGGAATTCGTAGGGATTGAAAAATGCAATACAAGCCTTTTTACCAGTGGGGGGGGGGGGGAGGTTACTACAAACCCCGTGATTAAAGTAACCAATTTTAACTTAATACAAAATAGCCTGAAAAGCCCAAAATTAAGTAGTTACTCCACACAAGAAATACCCAGTCCAGGTTCCAGATTCTCGTCCCTCTGACACGGTCTCTTTACTTGCAGGGTTCACAACTCTAAGAGATTCTACACTTTAAGTTGGAATATGAACTAGAAGCTCAGAGATCAAGCCCCGGGCTTTCTAGAAAGCCCAGTATGTTGACACCTTTTTTTAAACAACTTTGTTTAACATACTTAACAGATAAAATTGAGAAGTCGATAAAGCAATAATGCATTTTTTCGAACCTTGTCTTTTGACTGGAGTATTTTTATTCGCAGAGAATCGCCTTCCCGAATCCTGTGGCAAAGGTGGAGGCGGAGGCACATAATCTTGCTGTAATCATAGAAAAATATATAATATAAATTTAAATAAAAATATTTAAAATAACAAATGCAACCTTATATACCGGAGCAGGTGTAGGTTTAACAGGACAAACGGGAGAATTTTTCGATGAACCCGATTTTCCTTCACTGCTTTCACTCGTCCTAATGGTACAACCAGCAGCAACAGTTGCCACTTCCTTACTCCGATTAAAACGATTCCTCAGAATTTCTAATTCTTTTTGCCTCTCAGTCTGGATGCTCTGCAAAATATTATTTTCAAGTTCCTGGGTGTATCCTTGCTCGTAAATACTGCGTTGTTGCGTAACTGCTCTTCCCTTCACATCAACTTTGGGTTTATAGTCTACAAATATTTAGAAATAAGTCGAAAGCTTTGAAGCAGAAAGGCCACAAGTTTTCAAAATCACCAATCAAAGTTACCTCCACTCGGTTTCTCCTTTTCCATCAACATCTTCGTAGGAACAGACATCGTGAGCGGAGCTTTGGGAATTAGAGTCTTCCCCTTGTTTCTTTCGAAAAGCGCCATCCTCTCACTAAGCGTCATCTCTGCAGGATCCTTGACCTTGAAGTGGGTGCCGTTGTTTTTTTCAAACATGGAGGCCTTGCTGAATACGGAACCTGGTGACTGTTTCATGGGACTCTTAGGAGAACCGTCACTAAAGTTAGTATCTTTCTTCTCCGGCGACTTGCTGACGTTCTCGTTGAATCTTGCAGATCCCGAAGGGCTTCCAAGGCTGCTCGTTTTGACGCTCGTGGTTCTGGTCGCGTTGCTGTTGGATTTGGTCGGGGTGTTGGGTTTCATGCTGGTGGAATTTTCCTCAGCCTTGTAGGTGGCGCCCATGATCTCCGGGGAACCCTCTTGTTTTCTTGGTGATCCTTGGGGGCTACAAAATTCCTGAGAACAACCCTTATAGTCATACACGAGGCGAGAACTGCTCTTAGTGCGACTAAAACCTTGTGCCTCCTGTAAAATAGTCAAAACTCTCTCATTTGTTCAGTGCAGATCTCTGTGATTAATTTGTGATGATCTTACTGAAGCGTCTGCCACTGGGTTATTTTTCTAAAGAGAGAGGTTTTTAAATTTGGAAAGGCGACAAGAAGTCATTTTGAAAAAAGTTTCAAATCGCTACAAAAGTGGTTGATAGGAAGCTGACTGATTTTCTTACCAGCGTTTCTAGGACCGCTTTGTCCCATTTTAGCTGTTTTGTGGGACTTCTACTATTGCTACGGGTTAGATTTCGAGTTCCACTCGTTCCTGGTTGAAGGTCAGCGTTTCTGACTTGTTCATTTAATTTAGCTTGTATCTTCTCTGCTTTAGAGACTGTTGGTTTGACCTGTTAAAAAAAATGTTTTTCACTCCGCATCATTCAAGTTTTAAATCTCATATCTAATAATTAAAAATTTGCTCATTACCAAAATCGGATGAGATAAATCATCCTCCCAATTATTAATCGTCGATGCGGGAGCCGTCAATCTGTTTAATCTGGCTCTACTTCGTACATATTTTTGTTCAGCACATTCTTCCTCAGCCAAAAATTTATCCTCTGTTCTATGAATGGGTGAGCTAAGCTCTCTATCTGTATAACAAAATTATTTTTTTCATTAATTCTTTTTATTTAAACTTTTAACTAGTAAGAAATTAAATAACAATTATATTTAGATTCAACAGACCTCGGATCGTGCGAATTTTTCGACCTTTTGAAGAAAAATGCCATTCACCGACTTTTTTCCGTTTTTCTCACTACATTGCTACTTAATTTCAATTTTTTCGACTGAAACTTTTAAAACATAAAAATTGTAGACAAAGATTGAATGATTTCTCACTGAAGCTTTATAATTAGACAATTAAAAATTATAACTATTAAAATTGACTGATTTGTAATTGAGTGAATCCCTCAAGGTTCTAATACTTTTTTTTTTTAATTGTAAGCGGCAAATTTAAAGCCTTAATAGTTTAAATTTCAAACTTGAAGTGCTTAAAATTAATATACTTCAAGTTCTGAACGTTCAAACATTAATTTTTTCCCCAATTCTATATTTTGCCTAAAAATATTGCTCAAACTACGAATAAAAGCATTATAATTTTCTCAATTTCTATATTATTTTAATAAATGAACCAATATTTTAACACTGTTTCTAGTTTATAGAGTAATCAAAGGAAAATCCGTTCGTTCGAATATTCAGAACTTCAAGGACATTCCAAATTTTATAATATGAAATTGAAAGCGTTTGCAATTATACAATTTTGAATTAAAGGCATTTAGAATTAAATAATTTAAAATTGAAGAGCTTGAAATTAAATCATTTTCAACTGAAAGTTTGAAAGCGTTCTGAATTGAATTATTTATTTTCATTATTGTTATTCCTAATAATAAATTGAATAATACTGTCCTGTATCAATAAAAAATTTCAAATTAGTATAAAAAGGATGCTGGAGATTAAAAGTTTTCTACTTTGAAAATAGTTCAAATTTCAAACCCGAAATAATTAGAGTTCGAATGGAAAAGGTATGAGTTTGGAAGGGAATGAAGTTGAAAGTAAAAAATGAAACAAATAATTTACATTTTTCGAATTTACTAACATTTCAATTTACAAAAAAAAATAATAAAACTTTGACAATATGCAAATTTGAAAACCTTTAAATTAACAAAATTTTAAAGTTAAGGCAATACGAGTTCAAAATGAATGTAACTAAACTTGTATCATTCGAAAATAATCAGAGTCGACAAGTTCAAAAATTTCAAAATATTGTACTTTTTTACCTTTAAACAGCATAAAATATGTTCTTAGAATGTATAAACAACTCCCGAAATAATGAACCTTTTTTAATATTATTAGCTCATTTTAAAAGTAAAAAGTAAAGTGTCGATAACGATTTAATAAAATTATACTATTTTTTACTTAAATGCTGCCAAAATCCGAAAATTAAAAAAAAATCGTAAAGTTGCAAACAAACTGTACAACTGAAAGAAAAAATTTATATTATGAATGCAATAATCAGTTATACTAAAGAAATAGAAAATAATTATATTAAACTAATAAAAGATTACTATAAGAAATAAAAAAATTTATTTTTTAAATTTGATGGTTTCGTGAATTTTAAATTCCGGAATTTTAAATTTCTAAAAAAAAAATTGCCGGTCAATTTTCACTTTTAGGATTTTTGATTTTCGGTCAAAAAAGTCATCTTTCTGAAGATAATTAATATATGGAAGTTCTGTGAATTGATTGGAATTATTGAAGTTTTCAAATTAAAGACAATTTGAAAGCAGTTTAAAATGTTCAAGCTCATCATAGAAATTAAATTAAATATCAGGGGCTTTGTGGATTTCAAATTTGTAATACATTGACATGAATTTTGAAAATGGTAATTAATTCATTTTCTATGCCCCTAAAAGCCTCTAATTTTGGTGGCAACCCTCTGGTATAAGAAATGGAATGAAAGTTTTATGTAAAACTTCATCCAATGGTAAAAAAAATTGCAAACCAGCTTATTTTAAGTTTACAATTTAGAAAAAAGCATCATTCAGATATTCAAAATACATCCGTAGAATGCAAAATTATCAAAATAATTTTTATGATAGAAATTTCATGCAACTAAGGCGACTTTTTTAATCCTTCTAGTAGATTCGAGACCTAAATAATTAAATCATATCTGCTGATATTATTCAAGAATTAAATGGAGCAGTTTATACTTTACGGTTCGCACAGGGTGTCTACTAATTTTCGCCCACCGAATTCCCGGTTATTTCCTGGTCGTAAGTATATTAATTATCAGCCCACATTTGGTTGAAATGACAGTTTTTTCATAAATGTATCTTTAGTTAATTATTTTTGTATTCTAATTGGTAAATAATTCTTAGAAATAATTCTAAATTTCTTTGGTATTAGCGATTAATGATTAATTATTGAAGAGTGATTACAAAAAACTATCTTTAATCTTTTATTATGATAGTTTAATTATAATAAAATACGTTTATAACATACATAGTTAATGTAAAATTCACTTAGTTTTAAATTAACTAATTTTTATAACAGTTTTTCTAATCACTTTTCAATAAATATTCAAGGATGAATCGCTTATACCAAAGAAACTGAAAATTATACCTAAGAATTATTTACCAATTAGAATACCAAAAATAATAATTAACCAATGATACATTTATAAAAAGACCGTATCTAGGTTCACCGAGAGTCGGTGAGTTTAGTCCAAATATTTTCGGTGTTCTTAGACATTTCATTATAAAAAATAACAACTATGATGTTAACTAAATCTACGCAGAAAATTAAGCATCAAAATTGTATTATATTTAACATATGTCTAAAAAATTTTCAGAATAAATATCTAAAGAGGGCCACCATCTTGTCGCGAAACGTCTGAAACAATTATAGTCTAATAATAGATTTAATGCTTTCACGATGATTCATTATGATGAAAGGAGGTATTTCGGGTTTCAATCGTGTGCAAAACTAC
>JAUMHM010000004.1:1408384-1423873 GCA_032362435.1 Melikaiella ostensackeni
CTACTAACTATTATTTTAAAAATATTACTTAATAAATGCAACAGATTTTCAATGTAATTTGTCAATTTGTAAAGTATAAATTTCAAATCCCCCTCGAAACTCGCGCGAAACTGTCAAAAGTGTCGTCTGCTATGCTCAGCTTTTTGGCATTAATATTATTTTGAGAATAACTGGAACATGTAGAACCAAAAAACTTCTTGTACAATTTCAGCATAGGGTATGTCCTAACAACTAAACCACTTTTCTTTTTAAAAAAACCTTTCCTGATGGAGATATTTGGGTCTGACCGCGTTTTACCAACTTTTACCGTCATGACCGGACATTTACCGGTCAGGTCAGGTATTACCACAGTCAGGCCGAGCAGTGCCCATCACTACCTGTAGCTGTCTGTTTAGTAACACACCGCCGTTGGCCATTACAAAAAGCGATTGGCCTGACATTGTACGGTAAAAAACCAAACTAAAATCTTCAGCTTTAGAAATTTCGCTTTTATATGATTGCTCGTGGATTGCACATGGATATTAACAGATTTTGTACCATCGGCGGATTTGCAGGCGAATTTAATTAATATAGAAAGTATCTAGTGAAAACCAGGTAGTTTAACACTTATTTAAATACTTTTGGGCATTTATTGTCACAGAAATTCGATCCATACGGCTTCTAACCTAAAAGTGTCGGAAAGCTAACCTTAAAAGACGTCTTTTTCTTTTAATTATCAAAATTTCTAACTCTCCCGCTACTATTTACTAACTTGCTCAATATAAAATTATTCCCCTACTGTCAAATTCTCATATATTTTAGTTTTATATTCAATCTTTATTCCACTTTTGGGAATTATTTCATTGGGAGGAGACCTAACTCCAAACATTGTTCAATTTAATGCAGATTTCGGTAAATTACAGTCCTAATCGGAAAATGATTTAAATGTACGAATATTAATAGAGGCATATATATATTTTGTGTTTCTTAATTCCATTTTTTGAAAAAAAATGGTTTTTTGACGTTTATTAATTTTAATCTTTAAAATGTGTTTCTTTTTCGTTTAGCCAAAATGGTGTTGTCGTGTCGATTTTACAAGGAGAAATATCCTGAGGTCGAGGATGTTGTGATGGTGAACGTCCGAAGTATAGCGGAAATGGGAGCTTATGTTCATTTATTGGAATATAATAATATCGAAGGCATGATTCTGCTTTCCGAATTGTCGAGAAGGCGTATTCGATCCATCAATAAATTGATTAGAGTAGGAAAAACTGAACCTGTGGTTGTCATTCGAGTCGACAAAGAAAAAGGTGATGCAACTTTTTGATCTATTATTATTATTTACCAGGTGTTAAATTTTTTAATTTTTAAAACAAAATTTATTTACAATAGTTTTAATCCTTTCTCAATAATAAGATCTATCTCTTATTTATCGTAAGGTTACATCGATTTGAGTAAAAGAAGAGTGTCTGCCGAGGATGTAGAAAAGTGTACAGAACGTTACGCGAAAGCCAAGGCTGTAAATTCAATTCTTAGACACGTCGCCGAATTGTTGCACTACGAAAACGATGAGCAACTCGAGGAACTTTATCAAAAGACGGCGTGGTATTTCGAGGAAAAATATAAAAAGCAAAAAGCCTCGGCCTACGATTTTTTTAAACAGTCGGTCGTGTAAGTATTTTTAAAATATTGAAAGTCTATTTCCAGAATAAGTGAATATATTTATCAACGTTTTATTTTTAGTGATCCGACCATTTTGGCCGAGTGTGGATTGGACGACAAAACGAAGGAGGTTTTGTTAAATAACATTAAGAGGAAATTGACATCGCAAGCTGTTAAAATCCGAGCGGACATCGAATGCGCCTGTTATTCGTATGAAGGAATCGACGCAGTGAAAGCGGCTCTGAGAGCCGGTTTGGCTCTCTCGACCGAAGAGCTTCCAATAAAAATTAATTTGATTGCACCTCCTCTTTATGGTAAATTTTATTTCTGAATGCTATTTTTTTTAAGTCGAAATGTCTAATAATTTATCATTCCAGTCATGACCACGAGTACGCCCGAAAAAACGGACGGACTAAAGGCCCTGAATGATGCGATAGAAGTTGTTAAGGAAAAAATAACCTCGCTAGGTGGAGTTTTTGCAATTCAAATGGCGGTAAGAATTTTTTAATTTTTGCTCCAAGCTTGTAAGTGATGTTGAATTATCGAAATTTAATTTTCCAGCCCAAGGTGGTGACAGCAACCGACGAGGCGGAACTCCAACGACAAATGGAGAAGGCAGAGATGGAGAATGCCGAAGTTGCTGGCGACGACGACGAAGAGGAGGTCGAGGGTATGGGTGATTTCAGCGGAGGTGAAGATGAAAACGAGAAGGCCGCTTCGCAAGAGGAAGAGTGAAAAACGCACTTGCAGTTTTAATCGAATCGACACGACAATTGCTGTGACGATGAAGGTCACATCCCTCGAAATTGTATTACAAAACTTTTTGCAGAAATTATATACTAATTACAAAAAAAAATCAATCGTCTTTCCTATTCTTGTTGCAGTAAATTCAATTTGGATCTTTTGTAATAAACCCTGGTAAAAATTTCGGATAGGTTTTGTGTACAATTTTCTTTCAAATTTTTAAAAGATCTGCATCCGAAGCTTTCTGCTTGTCAGAAAGGACCCCGCACAAAATGTTTAAAGAAGGCCTTTAGGTCGATTTTACTGACACTCATTTATTTTGTAGTCTATGAAACTAGAAGAAATTTCCCTAATGGACTTGGATTAATTATGACTAGTTTTGGTGTGGGGTCCTTTTGACCGGAAAATTCAAGTTAGTGCAAATAACTCGTAAATCAATTATAAATGAAATTTACAGCATTTTTTCATAAAATGTGATATTGATCTTCTCTTAGAAAATTTCGGAAAGAATTGAACGCAGATCTCAGAAAGAAATGGAAACCATTGGATAGCTTCCTTTGGAAACAACTTTCTATCAGAAATTTCTACCAGAGAATATAAATAGTAGTTTATTCAAACGAAGATGGTAGATGAGTTCCAAAGGAAATGAAAAAACAATCTGAGTTTCAAAATCTGTAGTTGAGACAACTACCTGAAATCCAATTTACTTTGATTTTTTTAGTGATTGAAAGGGAAGATAAAAGTACAAAGAAATACTCTTTTTTTCGAGATTTTATTACAAATTTAGAAGTTCCACTCAGGTCTTGGAAAACTAATCGTTGGCGATGGTGACCTCGACTTCTACACCGGGTTCGATGGAAATGCTGGTGATTTGTTTGACGATTTCGGAAGGAGAGTAAAGATCGATTACTCTTTTGTGAATTCGCATTTGGAAGCGATCCCAGGTTTTGGAACCTTCTCCACAAGGAGTTTTGCGAGTCGTGATCCTTAGGATCTTGGTCGGCATTCGCACTGGTCCCTTCACCTTAAGCTTCTGCTTCTTGGCTCCGTTAATCAGCTCCGAACACACTGGAAATTTAAAAAAAAATAGATTGAGATTCAATTCAAATTTAAAAGTACATAAACTAAGGTTTCTCATTTTCGGAGGCATCTGCATTATTAAATATCCGATGCATTCAAATAATTTCAAAGTATCCAAATTTAAAAAGTTAAAAAACTGAAAGCTTTCGAATTTAAAAGTACTAAAAATGTGAAAGTACCTTAACTTAAAAGCTTTGAACAAAATCTTCAAATATAAAAGGTTCTGAACTTCTGTGGTTTTCAAAATTTCAATCTTTACAAATTTAAAGCAACAGCGTTTTAAAAAAATAAACAAATTAAAAGGTTTCAAAACAAAACAACCTTCGAATCAGAAAATGTGAAAGCTTTCAAAATTCAAAGGAAAAATTAACAACTTGCGAATTTTGAATTCATCAAAATTCAAAAATCTTCCAAATTTTATGCCTTTTGAAATCAAAACGTTTAAATTTTAAAATATACAAAAGAAAACCTTTTACATTTCAAAATCTACAAAAATTTGAAACTAATATAAATATACGTTTTCTAAAATGACCAAACTCTAAACTGTAAAAACATGAAAATTGTAAAGCCTTTGACTTTGAAAATTTAAAAAAAAAAGGATGATTGTAAATCGAGACTCATACAAATATGAAAATATTTATTTATAAAGTTGAAAGCATTTAGATACCAAACCATAAGACCAAAATTTGCAAATAATAAAAATAAGGAGGCCCTAGATTTTCGAAAATTTTAAAGCTTTTGAATCTTGGGAACAATTAAATTTTAAAATCATCCGAATTTGGAAAAACATCCGATATTAATAGACAGAAAGTGTTAAAATATCAAAAATAACCAAATAAACTAAGACAATTTTTCTATTCAACATTAATCTAACATCACGTTTATAGCAAGTCCTAGAGAAATAAGTTTTAAAAATTGTTAAGAATACATAATCAATAAACCAGAAAATTGAATAAACTTATAGAAATACCAAAAAGTATCAAGTTCAATTATACAAAGCATAAAAATGTAGAGTTTCTAAAATTACTATAAAAAAAATGTTTAAAAATGAAATTTAAAATCACATTAATGTATAAAAATATCAAAAAATACAGAATTTAATTAATGAAAAACATATAAAAGAAAAAATCTTACCTTTTTCCAAAGATCTAACGTTCCTGGAAGTCAAGGTTATCCTGATTCGATGAACCGGCGGAACATCGGATCCAGGCTTTTCCGGGTTTTCAGGTTTCATACTTGCCTAAAATCCAAAAAAATCCTGATCAATCACTTTTCCACCAAAAATAACCCAAATTTCCACCCAACTTTTGAAAACAAGGCAACGCTTCCCAAAATCTAACCTCGAAATTCATCCGTCACTTCGAATTTAATGATAAAATCGAAATTAAACCACATAAAAACAAGTTAAGAATAAGAAAACACTGATTTTTGTCAAATTTTTCATCTTCACAAATCAAAAACACTGAATTTTACGAAATTTTCCATCCCGCTTCGAAAACGCGACACATGTGATCCACCTAACCTGAAAATATTTCCTTTTCACAGCAAATTCAGCTACAATAATTAATAATTGATTTAAGTAAGATTTCAAAAGCAGGAAAATATCTCACCATTGTTTAATTATTTCCCTGGTCGAGATGACCAATTTATCGAAGAAAAATTGATCAGCGCTGAACCAGTTTTCTCGTGGCTCGTCTCTTGCGTGCCAAAAAGAAAGAGTGAAATAGATGTCATTTCCGGCTTAGATAAAAAACGGAAAAAGGGTCAAATGAAATCTTGATTAGAGGATATTTATATTTTAAGTTAATTAATATTAAAGGAAGTCTATTTGTTTAAGTTTTAAAAATGTAAACAGATTTTTTTATATTGATATAATTAAAGATAAATTGACTTTCGGAATATTTTTCAACAATTAAAAAAATAGAAAAGATAAACATTTTGACAGATCGGAACTCGGAATCGGTGATTAAGTGTGGATTAAAAACGTTTTATAATTATATTTTTGATACGGTTGTTTACAATTCAAAACTGAATACATAAGAGAATTTTCTTAGATTTCTTTAAAACAATTTTTGTATTTTTATTCGGTACTTTCGTTTTGATTTGAAGAAGAAAAATTACATGGCATATTTTGTAGCAACTTTATAAAGAATTTTCTACTTTATATTCTTGTGAATGTGAAAGGTTTTTAGCGTGGTGAAGAAAATTCTTAATTTTTACAGCATAATTTATTTGCTAGGTACTTTTTCTGGTTGGAAATTTCCACATTTCCTTATATAACCTTAAAAATTTAACGTATATTTGACATTTAACCTCTGTCATAGTGTCGTTATTTGAAATTTCATAAGGTTTCATAACATTGCATAATTTTTCAGTTTTGCAATGCAAAATGTATTTAAAATATTAATAATTGTTTGGAATCTCTTTATCAAGTTTTTGTAAATGTATTTTATTTTTAATAAGGTTCTTCAATTTTAAAATATTAATTTATTTGCCTGCAAAATATATACATCTTTTTGATTTTCTTAATCAAATTTTTAAAGTGCTTATAAAACTTTAAATTTGAATAATATACATTGGTTTATCTTAAAATTACAAATAATTGTTAATCGAATTTTTCCTATGTTCACATTGAATTTAATTTTAATACGGAATCTCAAATTTCTCAGAAGAATTGAAATTTGAGAATAATAATTAGATGTAATTAAAAAGAATTTATTTTAATTCATATAAAAAGCTAATAATTTGCAGATATCAGAATATATTTGAAAAAATTATGTACGGTATTGTGAGTAAAAGTTCTTCGAGGATATTCAAATTTCAAAATGTCAGATATGCATCTCACTCGTAAGTTAAATCATTTCTCCTTCAATATTAAAAAAATATATATTTTTTTAAACAAAGTTACATTTTTCCTTTATTAAATTCTATTTTATTAAACAATTTACAGATGTAAAGTTTTGGTACTTGGTGGTGGATGTGGAGGCTGCACAATAGCAGCGAAATTTTCAAAGAAGTATAAAAGTAAACCAAATCATGTGATAATTGTTGAGCCCAGTGAAGTTCGTGAAATTTTTTTGTTAATTTATAATGTTTTCATAACTTATTTATGAATTTTTCTATATTATCAACAATTTTTTTAGGATCACTACTACCAGCCAATATTTACTTTAATCGGCGCAGGAGTAGGAAAACTTGAAATAGCCCGAAGGCAAATGAAAGATGTTCTTCCCAAAGACGCACAATGGCTAAAAGACTCTGTCATTGGCTTCGATCCCGAAAACTGTAAAGTGACGACCAAAAATCACACTATTCAGTACGAAATTCTTATTGTTGCCCTTGGTCTACAAACTAACTGGAACGCGGTAAAGTATTTTAAAAAAACATCTATTTTTGATGAAAGGAGGTGTTTCGGGTTTCAATTGTGTGCAATACTAGGAATCTTGCCGACGTTTCGTGAACATTGCAGTTCACGAAATGTCGGCAAGATTCGCAGTTTTGCACACGATTGAAAGCCGAAACACCTCCTTTCATCATAATGAATCATCGTGAAAGCATTAAATCTATTATATCTATTTTTATATATAATCTATAATTTTCCTTTTTAACAGATCCCAGGGTTAGCTGAAGGTCTCGAAAATCCAGATGCGCAAGTCTGTTCAATTTACGGACACAATACCGTCTCGAAAGTTTTCGAAAAAATCAAAAGGACAAAAGATGGTTGCGCTCTTTTCACTTTCCCAAATAGTCCAATTAAATGTCCAGGCGCTCCACAGAAAATTGCATACCTCGCTGAAGATTACTGGCGCAAAGTATTTAATTTTCAAATTTAAATTTACTGTTTATTTTTTAAAAATAAGCTAATTATCAAATAATTTGAATATTAAATCTATTTCAGCAAAAAAGGAGAGACGTTATAAATGTTGTTTACAACACTACCTTACCGGTGATTTTTGGCGTGAAGAAATACGCCGATTCTCTTTGGGAAGTTTGCAATAGAAGGAATATTAATGTGAATCTCCAGACGAATTTGATTGAAATCAAACCTAATAAAAAAGAAGCAGTGTTTCAGAATCTAAAAAATCCGGAAGAAAAATGGACCAGCGAGGTTTGTTTTTGAGTTTTTTTCCTATTTGAGAAAAAAAATACTAACGAAAATTTTTATTTATAGTATTCACTTTTGCACGTGAGTCCGCCAATGAGTGCGCCCGACGTTTTAAAAAATAACCCAAGTTTGACAAACGAAGCCGGCTTTTTATCCGTTTCTCCAAAAACTCTACAACACACTAAATATTCGAATATCTACGGCCTTGGGGATTGCACAAATTCTCCGAATTCTAAAACAATGGCTGCGATTGGTAAACTCTACAGCTATATATTTAATTTTCTTATCCAGAGAAATTTTGATAACATTTTTTTTTCAGCACCACAGTCGAATGTTGTCTATAAAAATATTATGTCTGCATTGGAGGGGAAAAATATGGATCATTGTTACGATGGCTACGCAGCTTGTCCTTTGGTTACTGCATATGGAAAGTGCATTCTCGCTGAGTTTGATTACAATTTGCAACCGAGGGAGACTTTGCCCTTCGATCAGGGAAAAGAATCCTACGTTGCTTATTTGATGAAGAAGGAGGCTTTTCCTTTTATTTATTGGAACCTCATGCTCAGGTGAGATTTCGAAGAAAAGGGATACTGACCACTATACTACCAAAGAATATTTTCTGAAACTTGAAAACGTCATTTTAAACGTTTGAAAAGGGGTACTGATCACTATACCACCGTAGAATATTTTGTATGTCATTTTGAAAAGGGGGAACTTCCAAATATACTACTGAAAAATATATTGTACATAATTTTGAGAAGGTGATACTGACCCCTATACTACCAAGGAATACTTTATACGTCATTTTGAAAAGGAGGCACTGCCTACTATACAACCGAAAAATATATTTTACATTATTTCGACGGCTGCTATGCTTATACACAGGAGTTACGCATTTTTAAAATGCACCGCGTGAGTTACTCAAGTCTTTTTAGCAGCCATCGATTTTAACAAAGGGGTGCTGACCACTATACTGCCGTGCAAAACAAGAAATCGCTAACTACATTTAGGATTTGCCCCCCCCCCACCCCACCGCTCGATTCGCATTCGTATCCAATATTTTTAAACGGATAACAAGTGCGAATCAGGTGACAAATCCCAAATGTAGTTAGCGCTTTCTTGTTTTACACGGCAGTATACTACCGACAAATAAATTGTACGTCATTTTGAAGAGGGGTTATTGACCACTATACTACCGAAGAATATATTATGAAACTTAAAAATGTAATTTAGAAAAGATTGAAAAGGAGTTACTGACCACTATACTGCCGAAGAATATTTTATGAAATTTAAAAAGGTCACATTGAAAAGGGGGTACTGACCACTAATACTACCGAAAAATATTTTATGAAACAAAACTATCGTTTATAAAAGTTTGGAGACAGTGCTGCCCACTATACTGCCGTCCTAATGGATGAAGTTGCTATTTTGCCGTAAGATCTGTTTTCCTACAATCATTAATGCAAGCAATGCGACAATATCAATACGGCAAAATATAGATTGCAAGTTTCTTTACCAGGACGGCAGTATAATACCAAAGAATATTTTTGAAAACTTGAAAACATTTTAAGACAACTATGAAGATGTTTTGGAAAATTTTCTCTAAAAAAAATGTTTTTTCATTTTCAAGAAATACTGAACATTATAATACCGAAGATAATTTAATTTACTGATAATTCAAATAGTCTAGGCTAAGAGTTAAAAAATTTTCTAATGTTTCAGAGGCTACTGGAACGGACCAGAAATATTCAGAAATTTGTGCCGTCCTTTTGAAAAAACGCCTGAAGCTTGAATAAAATTTCACCTTGGTCTCGAAATCGCCTCTTCCTAAAATAGCTCTCAGCGATTGAAGGGAAACTTCTCCAAGCTTGGCTTTAGCGAAACCAGAAATAAATACCGATTTATCGACAATCGATGAGTAACACTGTCGCGATAAAACATTTATATACGAATGTTCAATTTACACTCTTTCGCGTTACCTCATTAAATAAGGGGACAAGTCCAAAGGCTCGTGACCGAAATTGTTTTTCCTTTATCTTTTATTCTCTGTATAATACTGTGATATGTGTACATCAATGTCATACGGTCAAATGCAACGCGATGCAGAGCTTGCACTAATCTAAAATCGTCTCTCGGTTGGTAACACAAATTACTGCCAACAGTAAATAATTGTTGTCGGCAGTAAATTACAGTACCTCTATTCAATATACGAACCTTAGCATTACAAGTTACTCCGTTGCAACGTCGTTATCGAGTAATAACAGTGATAATGATATGTATTCTATCCAACGATAAACTATCGAGAAATCCAGACTTCCGTCTCGTTATTTCCAATTGCATCAGACTTTCGGATTTCACGAGGATGGGAGTTTGCGAAGGAATTAGAAACAACGAGAATAGAAACAATTAGATCGCTTTCCTAAGACACTACGCTTTATTGGACAGTCAATTTTGAATGACGCGTGATAATTACGCTCTCTTAAAAATGCGCTCTTACAAAATTACAACTAGATTACAATCATAACGGTTGCCATAAAAAAAGCGTAGCGTATCTGTATAATTGTGCAGAGGTGTTCTCTCCATACATAATCTACCCATTAATTCTAAATCCTAAAACGTAGAAAGGAATGATAATAATCTACGCACGGTGCGACTCTAATACTTGCAAGTATCGCAAAAAAATCGAAACTGTCCTTTAGATGAAATTTAAGTTCCCTAAATTTAAGGTTCGTAAATTATGCGATGCAGATATCTATTTTATATACACGTACCGTAATGCAAATAATGCAATGGGGTAGTATATTTGCCTACCCGAGCTGCCTCTACTCACACATCCAAACACTGTGCTCTCCACTTAATATTCATATTGTACGAAAGACGCTCACTTATTCAATGGATATAATTTTCGGGTTCACTTAGAAACGAATCGAATCCACATAAAAATCGTTGTCTAATTTTTTTTCTTTTTCTGTATAAAGGTACCAAAGATCGCATTGAACTGAACAGTCTTTGGGTCAACTACAGCGAAGATTAACACTTTCGATACGAAAAAATTCGCAGGAGATCAGTGTTAGAAAGAAATAATTAAAGTACGGTAAATTCTCTATAAAAGTCGTCAGTCATTAACAAAAACGAAACGAACGACGCGTTGCACGTGCAATAAATTAATCTTAAAAACTAAGCGTTTGTACAACGTATATATACAAATCTAATTGTTAACCATAATAAATCATACGTTAAACTAAAACATAAATTAGGGAAATTAAGAAAAATATATGAAAGTCCTATTACCTCCAAATTGAAATCGAACCCCTGACCTCATGTAACAATTTAGATGCTAAACGTCCATCATAACTATCACAGTCTTGGCGTAAATGCAGTATCAAAGATTCACGTTGCAAATAGGTACAAAAAGTACGTTTAATTGCATTTTTTGAATTTGTAATTTGGAAAAGAAAGGACAAAGTGGTCCCCAAAGGATCAGGCGGAACGTGATGGAATGACCAAAGAGAAAATGGAGAAAAACAGAGGACGTGAAGGTCGCATTGGTTTTTCCTTAATTCCGAGATGTGCCCGAGTTGGTAGAAATTGAATCTAAATTATCAATTATTAGTTGTAAATATTAAGTAGCAGGTATTAGGAAGATGCCGCGTATAAAAAACCATTCATTCTCGAATACAGCAGCAGGCATACCGTGAATTTCACCAGTTTTGAGTCTCCGCGTGTGTCCTTTTCGCTTTTTGCACAGTAAACTCTGTGTGGATGGAAAAGGAAGTGCTTGATTCCCTAGAGAACAACATCGGGCAGGGAGCAATGCCACTAGGCAAGTTGCATCCCACTTCTTCCGCCGTGATGACCCACACCGATCATTGATCCACCACCGGTGATGTCATCCCGAACGATTTTCCTTTCCTTGTAGTAAATTTCCTCACTCTCCTTGTCGCAGAGAAGCAAAACTGCACCACCGAAGAGGAAGATTGCAGCGCCCCAACCCACTCCGTAGGCCCAACCGAATTCCCACATTGGTCGATTTCCTGTTGAAATTTAGATAATTTTTAAAGTGAACATATTTAAGTGTAATGCCGTATTTACATCAGAGGCCAAAATGGTCATGGCCTAGGGCGACAAATTTTTATAGAACACGTCTCTTTTCACTTGCATTATCTATTTTTTTGCTTGTCAACTCTGCAATCGAAAAAAAGTAGCAATGAAAATTGAAAAAGGGCGGCAAATTTTTAGGGACAGATCACCTCTGTTTTTGCTCTATGGTCTTTTTTTTTGCTTTTCAACTCTGCAATCAAAAAACCTAATAATGAAAATTTAAAGATGGTGTTGAACTTGGGGGCGGCCTGATAACTAAATCCGGCTCTGTTCAAATGATAAATTTTCGTTACTTACCATAATTGAGTTCCGCAGCAAAACATACGGGATAAATCACCAAGGCTATAAGCAGCGAGACAACTGAAAGAAGGGATTTTTTGAAATTTTGTTAGGACCCTAAAATGAAATAAAACGAAATGAAACTTACGGGCAATTCCCATGCTGAAAACTGCAAATCTGTAGCATTTATGTTTATTGCGGTGGTCTTGAGTTCGGAGACCAAGTCCTGTTAAAACTGTCGCAGCGATGTCTGCCAAAATACACACGATACATAAAGCAGCAGCGGCTCTAATATATCCTAGGAAAAACAATAAAAAATCAGGAATCTTTAATTTAGGGAATTAAAAATTTGACTTTCATTTTTGGTTATCTTACCAACATCTCTGGCTTGATAACAGCCAGGCGGATCTTGAATATTAAAAGGAAGAGGAGTCGGCGCTCCTTCTTCTATACAGTGTGCAAAAAGTCCTTGTCTCCATCCCAAGGCCATCAACCAATCAGTGGAAGCAAGGCCCATTATCATCAAAAGAATCACAATCACCCCGCATATTAATGCGATTACCTGAAACAAAATCAACTTGATTAATAAAATCCTAGATTCAAACTGAAATTGAATCTAAAATTGATACTGGAATCAGTAACAGCTACCGAAATACGTTAAGCCTAAAAGAAACCGATAATGGAACTCTAAAAATAAAGATTAAAAACCCTAAAAAAAGTGAGAATTGTTTTTAGAATCAATTCACTACCTGGGCGATCTCATTATCCCCCATGTGGTCATCAGCTACAGTATACATGATCATTTTATCCCAAGAGTCCAAGTTCAAAATCCAGCTTTTTATCACAGACTAAAAATCAATCTCACGAACCCCAAACTACTCAATCATTCCCTCGCAAGTCCTCCTTTCAGGACATTCTTCTAATTGTAAAGTTGCAAAGTTGTAAACACTTTAACAGGCGGGAATCTATTAAGCCACTAAGTAAATTTCGAATTTAGAAAATTGCGAATTTAACTCAAAAAATGGAAGGAAGGTTGCAGATTTAGTTGGAGGAAGTGGTTTAGTTTTAGAAAAAAGAGAACAGTCGCGGGGATGTTAGTTTTTAATGGAAGCAGTAAGATGCACATTGGGACTTTGGCGGATCGATGAAAGGTTCGCTGGGTAGCTCATCGCACCTCTTTAAAAGATGAAGCGGCCATCTTCAGTGGCAGACCGGTTTCGTCATTGATGTGGGATTTCTATAGAAGAGGAGATCTCAGGTTTACTTTTTTGCGAGGTCATCTCTCGGCGGATCACTCAGATAGGAAATACCTTTTGTAGGTAGAAATAACCTTTAGCCTGCTTTAGCAACCCAAAAGGGAATATCGATTTTTCAAAAATTTAGTCGAGTTTCCCTTCTACGGAAAATGCTTTTGGTATTTTTACCCGTATTTATAGCAAACAACTGCACAAGAAATATTTTGAAAGTAAAACTGACTTTATTGTTAAGTAAACCGCTTTCTCATATGTTCTTCATCTTCTACATAAATTACGTAAAGTTTTTTTCTGAAATTTTGAACCACGTACCGAAGATATTAATTTTGATAAAAATACATACTACTTAAGAATATTTTACGAGACTTTAATACAAAATCGCACTGATAATAAGGGTTTCATTATATTTTTTAACTTTTCAGTTTTTGTTCTTAACCATCCATACTTGCATTCGAGCTTTTAATGATTCTTTGACTGATTTTTCAAATCTCTTTCTCTCTTTTACGTCGCTGAATTTTTCAGACCCTGAAGTAGAAATATTAAAATATAATACTCACCTTTAAAGGCCTCGTGATCGTGATCGTTTCAATTGTAGTAGTCTGGGGCATTTTGAATAAACGGATTAACTGAAATAAAAAGAAAATCATATAAAAAAAGAAGCCACACAAAAAAAAGTATAAAAAAAGTAGAATAGCCAACCCAAAGGGATTTTTGCAAAACTTGCAAAGGAATTTTAAAGGATGTTGCGGAGTGTGAAATTTGATTAAAGACACAGTAAATTCCCATAACAATTTATTCTTTACTTCTTCTACCTTTTCTATAAATATCTTATCACATCAAAGAGTAAACAGTTCGATCTCAAATAAAATTGCCCCTAGCATGCAACCCGTCCGACACTTTCATTTTCACCCAAATTTCAAAATTGAGACAAAAGTTTAAAAAAATACTACCCATTATTTTTAAACAAAGGATACTTTTTTCACTATGTTTTTATCATTCTTGGGTTTCTTATTTTCTATTTTTATAAAGCATGTAACATACAAGAATTAAGTATAAACAAGGTACTTTCTATTGTCCTCTTTTTGACACTTACAGCAGATTAAACGTCACTCACTCAAGCCACTTGACGAGGTTATGCCTAATTGTACGAAAAAAACATCGTCGACTTCTAACACTCGATTAATTCCTTTAGGAACGAATTACAAAAGAATTCCTCTCAAATGGACCACTATGATTCAAGAACTTTGACCAACTTATTGAAAAATGACGTCAACATTCGTCATGAGAAATTTTTTCATGATGAGAATCACAGGAATGTTGGGAATGACGCCAGAATTATTCTGCCATAGCCAAATCAGTATTGATCAGTATAGAGTTGCCGAGTACCTTTCAACCCATAGTTCCATTTTTGTTCACTAGAGGCGCCCTTATAACTAATTTCGGCGGGAAATTCAAACTAGTATATTGTGCTACAAGTGCGGAAAGTAGGCAGCTTCACACGGGGCAATTTTCGGAAAATTTATAAATTACCGAAAATGTCTGGAAATTTAAGGTTTCCAGAGCTTTTCGGAAGAAATCCAAAAATTTCCGGAAATTTATGGAAAATTGATAGATTTCTGGAAATGTTTCGTAATTGATGGTAATTTATCATCAATTAATGGTAACTTATCACTTCGAGTTGGTCCAATCACTATTCACTATTCACAATCAGTCGGTTAAGTGTCGACTAATAATGAAGTGAGGTTATGAAACCGGCAGTCCTGGAAAGTAATATTGAATCATAATGCGCAAGCGCAACAGCTAGGAAAGGTAACATTACTCAAAGTGCGCAAGCGCAGCAGCTAGAAAAATTAATCTTGCTCAGAGAGCGCAAGCGTAGCGCCTGAAAAAGTCATGCCTTGAAGATCGAACATTCCGTGCATGCGTTACAAAAAACATTTTCATCAGCTGTTTTGAGAAAAATTTGTGTTTTAATTTTTCAAAAAATCGAAATAGCTTCACCATTTTCTGATCTTTCTTCGTTTTTCTCATCTGTTTCGAAAGAGTGATAAGAACTTCACAAACAATAAAAAACTTAAAATCTCCAAAATCGCACAAATGGCACGGTTTTTATAGTAAAATTTGCAAAAAACTCGTTTCGCCGTTAAAATTTTTAAATATTCGAAAAAATGTCGCCTTGTTGATTAAAAAAATACGTGTTTCCTTATTCTCCACGTATAAAAACATATTTCATTGGCAAGCCAATCCTGAACATGTCACCCGCCGGCCTGCATGATTTGAAATGGA
>JAUMHM010000004.1:1447772-1472941 GCA_032362435.1 Melikaiella ostensackeni
ATGTTTTGGCAAATTAATAGTCATCCAATGGAATCTCAGTAGGGAATTTATGAGATTTAAGAAAAAATCCCAACTCTCATCATCACCTTGTTAGTGCACAGTCTTCGGCGCATTTATTTTATACATACAAAAAAAGTGTGAAAGAAGTTTTCCTTTTAAATACGTTCTTTTTCAGTTTAAAGTACTTTTACACTACTTCTTTATTTAAAAGGCTAATTTTTGACTGATTTAAAAAGGCTATTTTTTATTACTTTTTTTCATTCTTAAGATACTTTTTTCTTCAGAAAGATACTTTTTTGATACTTTTTTAGTTCCATAGAGTACTTCGAAGCCTGCCTATGTAAGATTGTTTTTATGTCCGAAAGAAAAATCTATAACAGTCAGGGAAAATGAAAAATGAGCCAGGGAAAAAGTATGGGAATTAAGAAATTGGGATTTTGTAGCAACCCTGCTCTTACATTCAGATTCTTGGAGAACAACAGACGAGACCAGGAACTTCGGGAAAGCCGGATCAGTTCCGAAAAAGGAGACACCCTCCACGAGAAGTTTCCCCCTTCGGATTCTCCTGACAGTACAGATTCCGACGACAGCAAGGATTTTTCTGGAAAACCTAGGGGTCTTGTTGGTCTTCAGAATATTGGGAACACCTGTTACATGAACGCAGCCCTCCAAGCCTTGTCAAACGTTCCGCCTTTGACGCAGTTCTTCTTGGATTGTGGTCACATGGCGACATACATCTCCAAGGACAGGAAACATGGGTTGAGCCTAAGTTATCTGAATCTGGTTCGAGATATGTGGAACCGAAAGACACGGGGATATGTTGTACCTCTCGGGGTCCTCACTGGAATTAGAACGGTCGGTAAATTTTTTCCAAGTCTGTATTACTCTTATCCTTATGTAATGTATATCTTTACATTCTTCCGCCAGGTTCATCCGATGTTTCGAGGCTACCATCAGCACGACACCCAGGAGTTTCTCCGGTGTTTCATGGACCAGCTGCACGACGAGCTGAAGGAGCACATCGAGGACGACAGAGAGAGTCTTCTTCGGTTAAAGGACTTCGGGGAACATTCTGACGAGGAGGAGGAAATGGACGGGGCGGGTTCCAGCCAATCCGATGCGGAGTATGAGACCTGCGACTCGGGAGTAAGTGAACAGAGCTCGCTTAGCGATGAGGGGGAACGCGGAACTAAAAGGAGGTACTCCAGGGTCTCGCAGTCTGATAAACTCAGGAATAAGTTTACTAACAGGAACAGTAAGAAGAGCACTGTTGATGAACCATTTTCACAACAGCAGAGATCCTCGCAGAACTCGCCAACCAAGCACTCGACTAAAAAGCAGATGAAGACGAAAAGCATCATCAGCGACACCTTCGACGGGAAGCTACTAAGCAGTGTGGAGTGTCTCACGTGTAATAGGATCTCGACCAGGGTTGAAACCTTCCAGGTTAGATTTTTCAATCTATTTTATTGAAATTTTTCTTCAGCGAAATAACATTTTTTAATTTCAGGATCTCTCGCTTCCAATTCCAAGCAGAGACCACATCGACATGCTTCACCAAGGTTCTCTAACACCGCAAAAAGCTGGACCTTGTTCGGACGTAGTCTACGTTACTCATCAATCCGGTTGGTTTGCCTCGATCTACCAATGGATATGTTCCTTTATATGGCCTCCAGTTGTCAGTCTCCACGACTGTCTCTCCGCCTTCTTCAGCGCCGATGAACTCAAAGGCGACAACATGTACAGCTGCGAAAAATGCAATAAGCTCCGCAACGGTATCAAGTTCTCTAAAGTCCTAGAACTCCCCGAAGTTCTCTGCGTCCATCTTAAAAGGTTTCGACACGAGTTGATGTTCAGCTCGAAGATCACGAACTTCGTATCATTTCCTCTAGAAGGTCTCGACATGAGGCCTTATTTGCACAAAGAGTGCGTCTCGAAAGTAACAACCTACGACCTCATCTCTGTGATTTGTCATCATGGAACAGCTGGTGGTGGACATTATACCTGCTACGGTCTGAATCCGATCGTCAGTCAGTGGTTTGAATTTGATGACCAGTGTGTTACTCAAGTTCCACCTGAGACTGTCACAAATTGCGAGGCTTATGTCTTATTTTACAAGAAGTCTTCACCGGAGATGATGCAGTTGAGGGACAAGACTGTGGAGCTGATGGAAATCTTGGCGAGGGAGCCTTCGGACTTGAACTTCTTTGTCTCGAAGCAGTGGATCAATAAGTTTAACACCTTCTCGGAACCGGGCCCAATTGACAATTCTGATTTCCTCTGCCCTCATGGTGGTGTCAACCCTGTGCGAGCGCAGTTTGTTGATAAAATCAGCATTCCGATTCCTCAGGCTGTTTGGGAGTTTCTTTACAACACGTAAGTTCGGTTTCTTGCACTTTTAATTTTTAAATATGTAATTAATAACAAACGGCACTGAAGCCAAAATAATTTTCTTTTATGAATAGGTTTGGCGGAGGTCCGGCATGCACACATCTTTATGAATGTCCGATTTGTGAGGAAAAGTACGAGTCCCTGCAAAAAAGAAGGCTCTACGAGATGGAGATGTTTCACAGGTTAAATCATAGTTCGGATAATCCGACTGCCATTTATGCCCTCGCGATGGCCTGGTTGAGACAGTGGCAGAGTTTTGTGAGGGGGAAGGAAATACAGCCTCCAGGACCGATCGACAACAGCTCGATTGTCGTAAACAAGAATGGGCAGATTGTTTTGAAACTTGGTAAGAATCTTTTAATAATAATAGGGCCTTTCAGAGTTGGACCAAATGCTGATTTAGGAGGAAGAAGTCTGCGAATAAACCAAATTTCATGACACTTTGTACTCTACCGCACATGTCCGAAATTTCAGCAAATAACAGGTCGCCATGAATAATAAAAAATGATAGAACGTGCGCCGTACGGCGCCAAAGGGGGTGGCGACATCTGCTCTGAGTTTCTGGTATGAAACGCAATTAGAAAATGTTGTCAAAATTGTCGTGGAACTTTCTATTTAGAGAATTTGATGTTCGTGATTATAAATCGGAAGTCAAAGGTACAAAAACCAAAATAGTGGATCCAATTTGGCGTTTAACGGAGCTAAATATATGGGACATGGGTGACCATTTTTTCCATTGGTACCAACTCTTTTTCTTTTCATTCCCAGGTTCCGATTACGGACAAATTCCAGAAGAACTCTGGCAATTTTTCCTTGGCACCTACGGCGGTGGTCCGGAATTAATGCTGCATTGTCAGCGTCCAGTTCCCCAGCCAACATCAGCTCATGAGTTTGTGGACTCAACTCTAAAGCGCACAGAGGCTAAATCCAACAAAGTAAACGTGACTAAAAGCGCAGAGACAATTTCCCAACAAGACAGTGCAATTGAAAGTTTAGCTTCCGAAAATGATTTCCATCAGTGGCTTCGAGATGCATCCGTCAAGCCCTGATAAAAAAGAGCCAGTCTCTTTATCCGGTTTTTAACTTCAAAAAACTGGATATATAAACAATTTTATCAAAAAAATCGAAGCTAAAGTCTCAAATTGATTATGGAAATTTGTCTCGAATTTGAAAAGTATTCTATCCAGTAGAAATGAAATAAGACCTTTGTACAAAGTTTCAGCGAAGATTTATATTTTGCGGGTGTCTTATTTTGGTCTTTTCGTACAAAATTGAAGTTTCTATCTGTGATGGGCTTAGATAAGTCAGCGAAATTTTCGTTTTGCTCTGTTCTCAGAAATGTGTTTTTGTACAAAAGTTATTCCGAATCATTGGCATTTAAGAGTTTGCTCATTAAAATGGGAAACTCAAGACTGACGATTCGCAATTGATTTTATTTAGTAGCATTTCTATGATTTTATTCCTTCTGAAAAAAAAGATAAAAAAGAACCAAAAATGCCAAAACTATTCATTAAGATGGTTCGTTTGATTGAAACAACGAATCACCAAGAATCTGCATTTGGAATTAATTCTCTGATTAATTCTAAATAAAATTCCACGTGTAATATAAAGAGGAAAAATTTAAAGGAATTGATTCCATTTGTGATTTTTGGTAAGAATATCATTCCTTCGTGCTATTACGTTAATTAAATTCTACTTTAAGTTGTAAATGTGTATTCTATTTATCTGTTGGAGTAAATAATTATTTACTTAAGTTATAAACTTAAGTTTCGAGAATTATATTATACTCTTCATAAAGAAAATATTTTCTGGTCTTGCAGACCCACGATGTTATTTTTTTTTAATTTTATGATAGGACGTGGAATCTAATTTATAAAAATTAGTTTTGAATTCTGAAAATAGTCACTTTTCTATCATCTTTTTAGGGGAGAGTAATTGGATATTTGGACGTGGGAATAGAGGAAAAATTGAAAATAAATTGTAAAATATTTACAAGGTGAAAGCGAAGTGTAAGATAGTTAGATAATAAAAGCAATGGTTTCTTTATTTATTAAGATAAATATCGTCTCTTATTTCAGAATTAGTTTCTTATTTGTGAAATCCAAGATGGCGGAGACTCGTCAGCTGATTCATTTAATAGTTTTTCTTTAAAATAAAACCGTAGTTTGTGGACTTGAAGATTTTTTTTATTTATAGAAAAGGAGAATTAATTAGTAAAATGTAGTTAAAATTGGTGATATATATATATTTCTTCATTTTCGTAATATGGAAGCCCCTTACAACTGTAACGCATATTCTATTCAACTTTAATGTAACATCTAGGATCGATTTTGAGACGCTATGAAACACATTAATTGGAGTGAAACTGGAAGACATTCAAGTCGTTTCAAAAAATTGAAATTTTCGCAAAAACAATATTTTACATTCCTTCTATTTTGTATCCTTATATTTTTATTTCACCTGTTCAACATTTCCATAGGAATTATTCTCTTTGATAACAACTGAAGGATTAGTTTCGTTTCTATTACTCAGAGGTACATTAGTTTTTAATTTCGGACAAGTAAACATTTATAAAATGAATGTACCTGAAGTTCTGAAAATAAAAATGTTTTTAAATTCTCGATATTTCATAATTTTCAAAGATATGTTTTGTTTCTTCTTTTTCCCAATGCAAAGTTGTATAAAAAGCGTACGACTCTTGCAAATAATATTAATAATCAAATTAAAATTCACAATTAATTTAAAATCTAAAAAATTTAACTAAAGAGTATAATTATTTCTAATTCATCTAATTTCTTCGAAAAAAGCAGGTTTTATTTTTTTTTCATGCACAATATCTTTCAATCTTTTTCCCTTATTTATTGATAGATATGTACTTATATAGCATCTGACGTGTATATCGTAACATTACAGTATAATATATTTATTTTTCGTTCTGGAAGACATCATTGGAAGACGCAGACTTTACAATAATTAACGCAGCACCTGTGCGGAAAGCTCCTGGGAATTTTTTATTGATATTTTATTGACATCAATTTTTGAAAAAAGAAATAATCCAAAATCAATGAATTATTTATTAATATCGATATAGTGGAGCAATCCGCACTTTAGAATAGCTGTACAAGCTACTTCTCTTAGCCTTGATATGAGATCTAAATTTTCTTGTATTGTCTGAATGCAAACATTGGAAGACATTCGATATTAATTAAACTACTTAGTCGTACTCAATTGTACATTATTGTTTTTCACGATATTTATAATATTTATATACGCCAGCAGATCGCCAGGAAATCCTCTAATAAAAATTCCTAGACCCTTTTTAAAATCCTCCCATTAAAAAAAAATCAAAATTAAAATAGCAACGATTATTGTCTCCATCGAAAATTGATGGCTCGAATATTTTTCCTTTTTCTCAGATTTTGGTGGCATTTCTTATTCTTCGTGATTTTTTTTCCTCGCTGGATCTGGACGATCAACTCTCACATAAAAATTAGGAGTTCTTCAATACAATTATAAAATCCAGAACCTACGTAACAATAGTTAACTTGTACAGTTTCTTGTCGTTTCTCTTTTTTTCTCTAACAATGGAAGACATTGATCCTTAAAATTAAATGTATTGATATTGTCACCGTTCACTGCTCTCTAAATATTCTATGCACTCCGAGATCTCTAAAAGCCTCTGTAATTTTCTGAATCAGCTTTTCCAATCCATTTATTACGAGACGGATGAATGTTATTTCAGACCTCAATTTTTACTTTTCACATAATTATATTTGTGCCATTGAGTGGATTACGATCCAGTTTAAACATCTCGTAAATTTGGATTCTGTGGGTTTTTATTACAAAAAGAAAATGCGAGGTGGATCAGCTGACGTATCAAGCAGCCATCTTGGATCTTAAACCCAAGATGGCAGCAATCCCTTCTATCAGCTGATCAACCTCAAACTTTCTAATCAACATTTTGATCGAAAAGTAAAAATAAAGCTTTGAATGGTGAAATTAATTAATTACTCAGCCCCTTTAAAATGGTAAACCGATCTCAAACGCTTCTATCAGAGCACTTCCTGAATCATAAACCCCGATTACCCCGAAAAGAACCCCTAGAAAAATGACAAAACAGTCATAGGCTGCGGTGCCCATGTCCATCGAATTCCTCTTAAGTTTTAAATGAAAGTAGCAGGGCCAAATAAAGGACAACATTGTGCCTGTGAATGAGCCAATAAATCCCATTAAAATACCAAAATGGGGGATGAAAACAGCCATGAGAATCGTAAAAAGAATGACACCAATCCTCCAGGCCAAACCCCAAACCTTCAGTTCTCGATCGACGGTCCAAATCGTCGGGAAAATAGTTTTGGGCCTGCCTCTGAAAAATGCTCTTTCCAGCAACTCACAGGCTGCATAATAGGGCAGAGGATATGAAAGAATAGCCTTAACGACGAGGCAGGTATTTACCAGACCTTTGAAGCCACTTGAATGAAGGTTGTTCGTGATTTCCTGCTGCGTATCGTCCTAAAATTATTTGATTAACTTAATAAATTATTTGCAATAATTTTGTTAGTGCGATTAGATTCTTGCCATCAAGTCATTTGTATTAAAATAAAAAATTTGAATTTATCCTAATAAGATGAGATTTCATGAGGAAATGAAAGTCTTAGGTGGATCAGCTGATTGAGAAAGTCTCCGCCATTTTGGTAGATAAGATCAAATATGTCGGATTCATCATCTGATCCACCCGAAACTTTATTTACTTGAATCTAAATTAATACCTGGAAGGTCAAAAAGCAGATCCACCCAAAAAGAGATTTAAAAGCAGCAGCAGCGATGTGACTCCAATTCAACATCCACTCAAATTTGGACCGGTCGATCAGGTTGCCTTCCAAAGTTGGTAGGAAAATTTGAGAAGTATAACTGAAGACAATAACTCCCAGGGAAATCGGGAATTTCTTCATATCGATGCTCCACCTGACCTTGGACCATCCCCAGTCACGAATTTCCAACAGACAATAACCAACGATGATTGCATTAATGAACAAGTGGGATATGGTGCACCAAAAACTCAAAGTTGAAACGTGGTGCAAGGATTTTAGAAATCCCAGGGGGATGAGAAAAATCCCTATGAGCATCATCCAACTTCTCGTGTCCAAAGCCCCTTCCTGGAAAGTTCCAACCATCAAGTCCCCGCAAACGACAACGTAGAGGATGCAGGTCATCAAAAGTTCGATTATTTGGGCAATATTAACTGCCCTCGCACCCCAACGAGGACCAAAACACTCTTTTGCTATTGCCACATAGGAGTCTCGAACCCTAACTCGTTGGCCTGTTGCCATGTCCAATTCGTAGAGACACTCTACCAAGATCTTACCTGAAAAAAAGGGATTTTGATTATTTCACTTTTATAAAGATGAATTAGATTTGTGCCACTGAGTAGATTCTTTTAGAGTTAGAATTTTGGTTATTTCTTGATTAAATTCGATTTTAGAAAGAAAGAAAAATTCGAGGTGAATCAAGTTCTAGAGAAAGTGTGGGCCACATTAAACTTTGTAGTATAAGATCTCTGCTATTGCGCAGTTTATGTTCGAGTCGAAAGATTGATTTTATTCTAACTACATAGGTCAATATTAATGATGAAAAAGAAATTTTATGTGATTGATATAACCTCCGCCATTTTTTATTTTGTGGGCACTTACCGGTGTAGCAACAGATGTGGGCGACTCCAATCATGGCTGCGATTGCCCAATAACCGCCGCGAAGTACGGCAAATGGAAGGGAAACGATGAACATTCCCTGGAAGATTGAAGTTCATGATTTCTTGTGAATAAATAAATAAATTCATTAATTAAAATAAAATTACAAATTATTTTTTACTAACCTGTATGGCATTGGTTACATTATATGCAGCCTGCCATTCATTGATCTTCACCCCTGAACCACCAAATTCACCACCACCACCTTCGTCATATTCACTGAAACCTCCGCTACTGGCACTTCCGGTTCTAACTTTCTCGCTGCAAGTTAGATTCAAAAAGTTAATATTTATATTCTTTATCAAAGTTCACACTGTAGGATACAATTTCAGCAAGAATCGGGAATTTATAAAGCGTTTGTTCAATTTGATAGGCTGAGCAAATTTCGAGGTGGAAGAATTTTGAGGTTAAGTATGTTAAATTACCCGCTTCTTTGGTAGCTGAAGGAGTCCTCGGCGACGCCTTGTTCTCCAAAAGCTTCTTCGCCATTCATGGTGGTCATTTCCGTGTTGTCACCCTCGTTAAACGACCGGAAGTCACGTGGAGGTTCTCGTGGTTGGCTCCCACTCCCAGTCCCTCGAATTATTTCCATACATGGACTATTTTCAGGCCATTTTGCCTTTATTGTCTCCCATGCAACATTTAATGTTGCAGACATTGAAGGAACGAAGACTCCTCGAAAGTACGCCATTTTGAATCTAGAAAATTTCAGATATCATGTCTTCAAATTGTTGTTAATCATTTTAAAAGAGGCAGTTAGATTTGAGCCATTGAGAAGATTCTATTAAAATTTGAAATATCATTTAAGGACGTTTTTGAAAGTTTTTATAAGGAAAAGAAAAATCGAAGTGATTTTCTCCGACATTTTGGATTTTTAAATCCAAAAAGTTAAGATGGATTCTCACAATATTTTTTAGAATAAAATCGTGCATCTTTCTTTAGAGTGCTTTTTTAATTAGAAGCGTTAATTAAATTGGATTGATCATAAAATAATTATTGTATTAAATTATTATAAAATTAACTGAATAAATTTTGATAATGTTAATTTAATAAAAAAAATTTAATTGCGAAACTAATTATTATAAAGTTATGTTAATGACGAAAACAATGACACCAATTATAAAAGTCATTGATTAATTTTTATAAAAATAACATGTCAAATGAAATAAAATTCAATAATTCCCAATCAAAAATGGCCTTCGCCTTTCAATTTCTTGAAAGGATCCCTTAAGAAAGAAAATGAATGTAAAAATTGAAATGTAATTACCAGATATCTCGTTGAACTTGCAGGTGAGTACTTCTGATTTTTTCTTGAGTTCCACTTACTTTTTGTGTCGCGTAAAGTGCTAAAAACTGAAGATTTGAGTTGAGGCACTTGCGCGAATGAACTTCATGGGACGATAGAATTGAAAATAATTGATGAGATATTTAAAATATTAAAGACACTTGGCGAGTATTTATAATTATAAACGTGGGCTAAATAGCGTCATGGTTATCTAATTTCTACGGTAAATTGTCCAAATCGGCAAATTTTAATCGCGGCATTGACTAGGGTGGGTGGTGGTTTCAGGGGTTGAGATCAGAATGGCCAGCATCCCTCGAGCGCCGATCAATGCGTCGACCCACGAGAGATCCTTCCTCATTCTGCCCCTGCGCATTTCTTTTTCCACCTCCCAAAACGCATGCGTCTATTTTCAAATCAGACATTTGAATTTTACTTTTTAAAAAATGTAGATCGAATCCGATTTTTGGTGTACAGTAGATTGCAAGATTGCAACATTGCACAGAAGAAACAAAAGATAAAGTTTACGCATTCATTCCAGGTGAAAGATTCGCTGCAACAAAAATTAATCTTGCCGGTTAAACTTCACATGAAACGGAGATAATTTCAGGATTTTGAATTCGCTTGGGTAATATTTCGTCTTCTTACGCTTCAATTTTTATTCGAAAAGTAGCGAGAGTGGTGCTGCCAGCGCTATCTACCGTCATTCAAGTTCATTAATTTGGAGAAAAATGGCTATTCACAGCTGTCAGTTGCTTTTTGCTAAGTGGTAAAATAAGTTCTAGCGCGTTTACAATAGTCTTTATCTATTTCTGAGGAGATTGATACACAATAACAATATTTTATTTCTCTTTTTTGTTACCGATTCTACGTTCTACCCTTTTGCTCACTAGGGTGGTCCAAATTTTTTTTTAAATTTTCATGCTCTCACCCCCCAAATTTGTTCAAATCCACAAAAAAATAAATTCGTATTTTTTCTTATAATGATATTTAGAGGTTCCGCAAGCCCCATGAAGTTTAACACGTATTTCCCATAAAAAAAAGACGTTTTTGTACATTTTATTCAGAATCATCAATATTAGGTGTATCGAGTTGACCCTCTAAATTTCTCTTCACAATCAGCCATAGAATACGAATCAAAAATTACTTTTTCAATTCCACCCCCATAAGTTTGTTTTATAGGGTCCCAAAAAATCCCCATAAGTGAAAAATTGGATCGTGCGAGTTTTTGGCGCTAGTTATTATTTTTTGCGGTTTGTTTTAGTAAAAAATGTTTCTAATACATGAAATATTAATTTCTGCTGATAATTAGATGTTTAAATGAATTGTTTAAACAATTTATTATTATTTATAGCAATTTCTCTTATAATAGGGTTAGAAAGTCGCAATTTTTTTCGCATTTTTCAACTTTTCAGTTAAAATAAGGCACTAATCAACGTAGGTTAACAAAAACAATTGTTTTGACAATGTATAATTTTTCATAACAATATTTGCTTAGAATAATGCTAGAAAGTTACGGATTTTCCTGAAATTTTCCACGTTTTGTCAACTTTTCTATTAGAGTGAGGTAAAATTAATTTAAGTTAACACACATAATTGTTTGAACAATTCATTATTATTTTTAATAATATTCTCTTTGAATAATATTAGAAATTTGCGGGTTTTTCTGACACTTTCAACTTTTTGTCCACTTTTTGCCTACAGTGGGGTAATAAATAATGCAATTTAACAAACATAATTGTTCAAACAATTTATTATTACTTAGAACTATCTTCTCCTATAGAAATGCTAGATCGTTGCGGTTCTTTCTGAAATTTTTAAATCTTTGTTCACTTTTCAGTTAGAGTGAGGTAATAATTAATTGAAGTTAACAAATGTGATTACTAAAGCAGTTTATTATTATTTTTAATGATATTCTCTTTAAATAATGCTAGAAAGTTGCGGTTATTTCTGAAATTTTCAACTTTTGGTCCACTTTTTACCTACGCTGATGTAATAATTAATGCAATTTAACGAACATTATTGTTAAATCAATTTATTATTGCTTAAAGCTTAGAACAATTATGTTTGTTAAATTGCATTAATTATTACCTCACTCTAAGTGAAAAGTGGACAAAAAGTTGAAAATTTCAGAAAGAACCGCAACTTTTTAGCATCTTTAAAGCATTTGAATGTCGCAAATGTGTCTGCGTCATCTTTACCACACGGACATACGACGTCTTCGCGACGTCGTAAAGATGTCACAAAGATGTGGTAAAGACGTCCTTCAATTTTTTGCCCACTGGACAAAAGCCGAAAAGTTGAAAAATTCGGAAAACTGCAACTTGCTAACTCCATTTTAAGAGAAAATTTCTATGAACAATAATTAATTGTTTAAACTATTTACACAAACATTCAATTTAATGGGTATTAACTTGAATTAACTATTACCTTAATCTAATTCAAAAGTGAAAAATGTCAGACAAAACCTCAAATTTTTAGCATTATTTTAAGAAAATATTGTTATGAATAATAATATATTGTTTAAGCAATTATTTTTATCAACTTGACTTAATTATTACCTGATTCTAATTGAAAAGTGGACAAAAAGTGAAAAGTTTCAGAAAAAACGTCAACTTTCTAGCATTATTCTAAGAGAATATTGTTATTCATAATAATCAATTGTTTGAACAATTGTTTTGTTTACTTGAATTGATTATTGCCTCGCTTTAACTGAAAAGCTAAAATAATCGGAAAAATCCGCGACTTTCTAACACTATTCTAAGAGAAAATTGCTATAAACAATAATCAGTTGTTTAAACAACTCATTTAAGCATTTAATTATCAGTAGAAATAAATATTTCATGCATTGGAAACAATTTTCACTAAATGCAACCGCAAAAAGGTAATAAATAGCGCCAAAAACTCGCAAAACCCAATTTTTCATTTATAGGGGTTTATCGGGACCCTATAAAACAGACTTTTGGAGATGAAATTCAGAAACTAATTTTTGATTCGTATTCTATGGCTAATTGTGAAAATAAATGTTAAAGGTCAACTCAATACACCTAATATTGATGATTCTGAATGAAATTTACAAAAACGTCTTTTTTTCTCATGGGAAATACGTGTTGAACTTCATGGGACTTACGGAACCACTAAATGCAATTAAAAAAATATATATATACGCATTTATTTTTTGATGGATTCAAACAAATTCGCGGGGTGAGAGCATGGAAATAAAAATAAAAAAATGTCAATGCATTTTTGGACTACCCTATTGCTCACTCCAGCCCACAGCGGGCAAAAAAAACGTCAGTGGACAATTTGATTTTTATAAGACAATTATTATCCGAATTGAATGTTTTTTTTTAAATTAAGCCTCATAACATTTTGCATTGAACTGTCATGGCGGATTTTTGACGAATTTTTTTTTATAGAATAACGAAAATAAAAAAATAAAATGTTGACTTTTGAAGTGTACTGGTTTTTAACAAATTCTTGGATTCATTCAAAAATACCTGAAAAACATGAAGCAACTATCCAAAAAGACGTCCAATAGCAGCGCAAATGTTTTAAAATTGATTGAATTTGTTGTAAAGAAATAAGTGAATGAAAATGGTTTCGTGGGCATCGGCAGCGATTCGTCACTTGATGCGCACTAAATTTGAACAATTTATAGACAAAAAGAGTTTTTCAGTTGAATTAATAAAGGTTCATAAATAATTTCTTATTTTATAAGCAAGTTTTATAAACAGTTATTCATATCTGTTATTTAAGATAGAATAAATAAAGTTTTTTTTACGAAATCGACCATATATTACCCGAAAATAAAACGTAAGAATCATATTTGGTCAACCAATAAAAATGGATAATTGTTCAAACAATATTAATTAACAAATGCATAATTTGGCTATTTTTGGACGTACAAACTTGGTTCTTTCGACGCAATTAAGTGTAAATAATCAACTTCTCAATTTTTAAAGATATTGCGATGACAATAAATAATTTTTATTGTAAACAATAATTGCTTAAACAAGTTTTCATTATGTTATGTATTTATAAATAAAATTCCACTTTTTTCACAGACTTAACAGCCATTTATTTAGCAATGATCTCTTGCTATGAATTGCTAGCATTTGATAATTGTCTAAACCAACTTAATGAACAAATGCATTATTTGGCTATTTTTCAGAATTTAAACTTTGTTCTTTTAGCTTCATCAACTGTCAATAACAAATTTTTTAACTTTTTTTAGATACTTCGATAACTATACGATAATCGCTAAATAAATAATATAAATAGTGAATCGTTACTGAAGTATATAAAAAAAGTTTTAAAATTTGTTATTAACAGTTGATTGCGTTAACGGAATAAAGTTTGAATGCTGAAAAGTAGCCAAATAATGCATTTGTTAGTTAAGTTTGTTTAAACAATTCTCTAATGTTGGCAATTCATAGCAAGAAGTCATTGCTAAATAACTGGCTGTCAAGTCCGTGAAAAAAGTGGAATTTTATTCATAAATACATAACATGATAAATATTTGATTGAACAGTTGGTTTACAATAAAAAAATTTTTTTTTCATCAAAACATCCTTCAAAACTTAGAAGTTAGTTATTGACAGTTGATTGCGTCGAAAGAACCAAGTTTGTACATCCAAGAATAGTCAAATAGTGCATTTGTTAGTTAATATTGTTTAAACAATTATCCATTCTTATTGGATGATTAAATATGATCCTTAAGTTTCATTTCCAGGTACATAATATATGGTCCATGTCGTAGGAAAAAAAATACTTATTCCATCTTAAATACCAGATATGGATAATTGTTTATAAAACTTACTTATGAAATACGAAATTATTTATGCACTTTCATTAATTCAACTAAAAACTTTTTTTGTCTATAAATTGTTCAAATTTAGTGCGAATCAAGTGACGAATCGCTGCCAATCCCCACAAAACCATCTTCATTCACTTATTTGTTTGTAACAAATTCAATAAGTTTTCAAACATTTGCGATTTTTAACCGTTCCAAAATTAATCGGCAACATTGTCATTGTTTTCAACACTAATTATTTTCAACTGTTGAAAATTTGCGTAGTGGTAATTTTGCCCTTAAGTAATAACAGAAAAAGTTTTGTAACCTGTTTCTACTCGTATAAGTTGAATGTATGTGGGACCTTCAAATGGTTCATCTCCGAAGCCTTTTTGCCATGTCTCTAACATGATTTTTAGCATTTCGCAGCGTTTTTTATTGGAATGTCCTTGATTTTCAAATTCTAAGCAGTATGCTCTGAAACTATTGTCACATCTACGCGACTACTATTCTTACTACTATTATTACTACTATTATTACTACTATTATTATTGTCACGTCCACGCGACTACTATTATTACTAACATGGACCAAGTCAAGTGCCTGGTGAGTTAAAGATGTTAAGAATTCAATACGATGTTTGAAATCTCTTGCGATGATGTTGTAGTAGGTACAAAATTAGGTGCATGGTGTAGTTCGAAGTCTTTCGTTTAATGCTGTTGTCTTTATGTAGCGGCCGAGAGTGTTGAAGGGGACATTAATCGCCTCTGGATGCTTTTTTAGAGCTACTATTGTTATTATAAAAAATTATGTCTCAAACTTAAGATGGTTGTAACCCAACATGTCTGATGAGAATGATATGCATAATTTGACATATTAGGTTAGTCAAATACTCTGTATTACGATTTTAACTATGATTGTCAATATTAGTATGCATGATCTAGACCTCAGTAGTCATACATTTATGTTACCATATTATAATTGTAATTGTTATGATTGTGACTCGTCACCTATTACTTGACACGCGACCAGCGGCAACCCAGGGTATCTTGGGGATCATATCCTTCTAGCAGTCCTTCCACCCGCAAGCGCACAGTAGGTAGAACGAGAAAAAGCCATGTGTAGGCAACAAGCAAAGCAACTACCATGTTTAGGATATAAGGAGCGGGTCCAGGACCTTATGACGAGTCTGAAAAGCGAGTCTGAGAAGCGGGTTTGAAAACTTAGTCTGCAGCGAGTCTGAATCAAATCACGTCGGAAAAACTCTACTGTGAAGTATCGAGTTGTATATCATGTTGCAATTCCACTGTTGAAGTCTCCGCCAACTGTGCAGTTGAAGTTAATCACAAAGTCTAATTGAATCATGAAGTAATTGTAATCGAGTGGTAGAGTTTGTGAGAGATTGAGTCTTCTAATATAATTAATCAACATTCACCATCCGTACCAGAGAGTAACGTCATGGTCTGGCATCCGATCGATGTAGGAAAATCGATCTTCAGCCTGGGGACTACGGTTTTAGATTTTCCTCGCCAACATCATCATTTAAGAGCCTTTAACATCACCTACAACAATTAAAGTATTACTTTGAACATCATCTGGTGAATCTCATTCTAAAGAATTATTAGTCAAGTCTTTCCAAATGCCCATAAACACAACGGCTTCCTTTCTTTAAAGGTTGGACTAAGAAGGAGGACCGGAATACTGGTATCGCTGTCTCAACTCAGTCGAGTCACGTCACAAAACTGACCTCAATTTCTAAACTTACGTAATTCTTGTTAATAAATTGATTACAAGTGGTAAATCTTATTTTAAACTCATTTGGTTTGTCCTCGTCCCAAGATTGGTTTTCGTATGAAACTCAGTTAAATCGAGTAACATTTAGGGAAAATTAATTTTGTGATCAACTTCAGTTATTCAGACACCAGACTCATTAGGTAAGACATCATACTACAATGTTCCAGCTAAAATTGTAGGTACTTAATAAGTTTCCAGCTCAAACCCATCTTCACAATAAGAGCGTTAGAACTTTGTCTTCAGGTTTTCCTAAAAATAGAATAACATTGCATTATCTTGTTTTAACATGCTTAAAAGTATGTGAATGAAGCTTTATTATCCTTGAAACTAAAGTTTAGATCTCTATGTTTATTTTCCATCCATATTTGTTGTAAACAAGTTTTTTTGTAATGCACAATTGAAATCATTATTTTGTCGCGAGTAAAAATTCTGATTCATCTCCGAAACCTCGTTTTCTAGAGAACAACAAAATAATTTTAAATACTATGACAATGATACATCATAAAAAGTGTTTGTATATTCAAAGATGTTGTAGAAGAATTGTTTAATGTAATCGCGTTGTTTACAACATTAAAAAATTTATGCACTTGGTGATCTCCGAAGCCTTTTTTCGCTGCGACTCAGAGATTTTATTTTGTTTGCAATTACAGTATTTTTAACCATAATATAAATAAGTATTCTGTTTTAATCTCGTGATAGATTATTCGTATAACTTAAATATTTAAAAAGTAAGTAAAAAATGCCCTCATAGACATTTCTCTTGGCATTACTCTATAGTGACAAAATTTGTAATTTTATAGCAATCGGTTTGCGTCCAAGTAAATAATGGAAAAAGAGTGTAATTTCTTTAAGAGCCTGATGTTTATTCGAAAAAGATTTTCAATAACGTTGAAGAGGTTGAAGTTGTGAACTAATCCAAACTCTGTATGCAGGATACATTAAATTGATGAAAACATCTGGGTATCCTTGATGTGAAGTCTCTTCAGCCCATGAAAGAACGCCTATCAGCTGACCATTCACAACCAAAGGTCCACCAGAATCACCTTCACCACAATTTTTTTCTCTATTTCCATGAAGAGTACAAATATTTTTATTTGTCAAATTTGCACGCTGATAGAAAGTTCGACACAACTTCATACTGATAATAGGCACAGTGATTGACCTTAATATGAAAGGATATTCTATTCTCCCCCTGCAATTAAGGACAGGAGAAATTTTTAAAAATGTGGAAATTTAAAAAAAATGATGCGTGCGTCCTAAACTGCACTCAGAAAAAATATTCTTTGATTCGAAGAAAATTTCTTGGAATCAAAGAAAAATATTTATTAGCTCTCAGTCAAAGAAATTTCTTTTGATTCGTAGAAATATCTTTGGTTTAAAGAAGTGGTTTTCTGTTCCAAAGAAAAGTTTGCTTTAATTTGAGATGATTTTCTTAATCTTTAAGTTATTTTTGTTCAAATTAAAATAACGTTATGTTTAAGAAACGTTTTCTTTAATTCAAGACAAATATTTTTCTGAGTGTACAACCCAAGACAGACTTATGTGTAAACATCTTCGATAAACATTAAGTTAAACTAAAATCTTACATAAATCAAAGAATAAATAAATCTTCGTGAAATCTTCGAAAGATTTTTGAATAATTCACACACATTTCAAAGATTACAAATATTTTACAAATATTTCAAGAAATCTTTTGCGATTTCAAAAGATTTCAGAAAAATTTCAAAAGGTGGATTCCACTTAGGGCTCACATAAACCAGACCTTCACATCATCGATTTTTTTAAAACTTTGGCTACTTATTTGGTTGGTGCAGAAAATATAGATTGCCAAAGATTTCACTCAAAAAAATTTTTTTCTGGATGTTATTGCACTTTTTCTATTTTGAACACTTTTTAAGTCTCTGAAACACGAATTGCACTAGTTCAGTAAAGGCTGTATCGCTTACTTTGGTTTTAATCAAATTATCTGAAACTATTTTTTTTAGTGTAAAAAACTCCGGGAAACTCCAATTTTGAGTTCTCAATTGACTCTAACAGCTCCTTCATGCTTATTTTTCATATTTCTTAAATATAAATTTTGATTTTTTTAAAAACACGATTCCCAAGATAGGCCTACCCTTATTTTTTCATACTTCATTATTTAATACTTCAAAATGTTCTTTTAGAGGAAAAATTTAGAAACCTTTGTGCTTTACATAAATTCTCTCAACAAAAAATTTTTTGGAAAAAAATGAAAATTTTTATTTTTGTTTAAAATGTAATTTTTTTGCTATTTAATTCTATTTTTCTTGAATTATCGAGTATAAGTTTTTTAAACGTTCTTACTGCAAAAAAATATAATCGATTATATTAGTTTTATAATTGATTTTATAGATTTTCGATATTATCAATATGTAATTGAGGGGCATTTTAATGAGTCTAGGCTCTATTAGTTTGATAAAAATGATTTTTTGTGTCATCACGTTATTCTATCACGTTATTCAATAAGATCTTATATAATATTTTATATATCTCTCTATATAATAAGAGGATCGGATTATTTTTTAATTTTCGCTTAGTTTGATTTATTTTATAAGGCAAAAAAATTAGTTTCGAAACTGAATACGCACAATAGCCTAAGTTGCACCTTTTTATTCAACAAATTTTTCAAAAAGAAAATTCAGAATTGGATGTGATTTTTAGGTCCCCTATTTGAGTTTTGTCTTTTTATTGATTTTTTGTTGTTTTTATTTTCTCAATGGCTTGAAAATGCATGTACTAAATTTGTATACATTTAGAATTATCTCCTTTCACATTGCCATCATTGTACATAAAAATGGATAATTCTATGCATATAGAAATTGAGTACATGCATTTTGAAGACATTGAGAAAATTAAATCAACAAAAAATCAATAAAATGACAAAAATTCAAAAAGGGGACCTCTAAATCATATCCGATTTCAAATTTTTCTTCTTTTTTAATTTTTTGACTAAAAAAGTACAACTTAGGCTAGTATGCGCACTCAGCTTCAAAAATAATTATATTTGGTCTTATAAACTAAATCACCCTAAGCGAAAATTCAAAAATAAGCCGATCCTATTATAGTTGTATTAATAAGGAGATATTATAAAATTATTTTTTCCTTGCAAGTGTATCAGAAAATTATTATTAATAATTATTTTCATATAAAGGTTTACTGAATAACGTGATGAAGTAGAGAAAAAATCATTATTATCAAAATAATAGAGTCTAGACTCATTAAAATGCCCCTTAATTAGTGATAACATCGAAAATCTGTAAAATCAATTGTAAAAGCGATATAATCGATTAATTTTTTTTGCAATCGGAAGATCTTAAAAACATATTTTCGATACAAAAAGAAAAAAAATCAAATGGTAAAAAAATCTCATTTTAAACAAAAATTTAAAAAAGGATTTCATTTTTTTGTAAAAATTTTTTTTAGAGAATTCATGTAAAGCACAAAAGCTTTTTTTTATTTTTTCCCTAAAAGGACATATTTAAGTAAAGTATAAAATGAAGAAGTATGAAGAAAATCAGGGTAGGTATTTTTTGGGAATTGTGTGTCTTCAAAGAAATCAATTTTTTTTTAAAACATGAAAAATAAGCATGAAGGAGCTGTTGCAATCAATTGGGACCGCAAAATTTGAATTCCCTGGGAGTTTTTACCCTAAGAAAAGAGTTTCACTTAATTTGATTAAGAACGAACTAAGTGTTGTAGCCATTAGTGAAAATGTAACTATTCCTAACTATTCATCTATTTGGTATAAGATTCGTGTATTTTGTGGAAAATTCGTCTTTGTTGTTATGAAATCAATCTTCTTGGTTGAAACTTCATCTTTTTTTGTTAAAAATACAACTGTTTGGTTGATAATTATTCTGTTTTTCATATGAATCTGAAAATCATATTTTCGTCTTGAAAGTTCAACTGTTTTGTAGATAGTTCGTCTTTTTGGCTTCAAAATTAAACAATTTCATTAAAAATTCATGTATGTATTTCGTTGAAAGTTCGTCTTTTTTGGTAGAACATTAATCTTCTTGGTAGAAAATTCATCGTGTTGGCTGAAAATTCATGTATTTTGTTGTGATTTCGTCTTTTCGGGCAGAAGATTAATCTTCTTTGTTAAAAAATCATCTATTTGGGTGGGGATTGAACTATTTTGTTAAGAATTTTTTTTTCGTTAAATTTAACTTGTTGAAAAATTTCTTTCGTTGAAAGGTAATTTTTCAACTGAAAATTAAATTATTACATTTTTATTTGAAAACTTATGTTTTTTTAATTGAAAATTCAACTATTTGTTTGAAAGTTCGTGTATTTTGTTGAAAATTCGTCTTTGTTGTTATAAAGTCAATCCTCTTGGTTGAAACTTCATCTTTTTTTGTTAGAGAGCAACTGTTTGATTGATAATTATTCTGTTTTTTATATTAATCTTAAAATCATATTTTTGGGTTGGAAATTCAACTTTCGTGTAGATAACTCGTCTATTTGGCTTCAAAATTCAACAATTTTGTTTAAAATTCATGTATTTTGTCGAAAGTTCGTCTTTTTTGGTAGAACATAAATCTTCTTGGTAGAAATTTCATCGTTTTGGTTGAGAATTTAACTATGTAGTTAAATATTCACCTTTTTTGGTCAGATATTCAACTAATTGGTAGAAAATTCATGTATTTTGTTGAAATTTCGTCTTTTCGGGCATTTTTAGTTGAAAACTTATACTTTTTAGTTAAAAATTTAACAATTTGGTAGAAACTTCATCTTTTTTATTAAAAATGCAAGTTTCGATTGATTATTATCCTGTTTTTCATATTAATCTGAAAATCACATTTTCGGGTTAAAAATTCAACTGTCTTGTAGATAACTCGTCTTTTTGGCTTCAAAAATTCAAAAATTTTGTTAAAAATTAATCTATTTTGCTGAAACTTCGTCTTTTTCGGTAGAACATTAATCTTTTTGGTAGAAAATTGAACTATGTGGTTGAAAGTTGAACTACTTTGTTAAAAATTCATTTTTTAAAAGATTGACCTCTTTTGTTGAAAATCTAACTACATATATTCCGATCTTTGTTGAAAACTTATAATCTATAGGTTGAAAATTCTACTATTTGGTACAAAATTCATGTATTATGATGAAATTTAGTCTCTTCGGGCAGAAAATTAATTTTCCTTGTTAAAAATTTACCTATTTCATTGAAAATTCATGCATTTTGTTGAAAATTCGTCTTTTGGCAGAATAGTAATCTTCTGAGTTGAAAATTCATCTTTGTTGGTTCAAAAATTCTGCTATTTGGTTAAAAATTCGCACATTTACTCTTTCGTCACCCACCCAGAGCATCTAACTCTCCATATCGAGGTCTAAGATGTTTACACATAAAAAAATGTGTGATCTTACCCTCTTATTCGGTGACATCCCCAGCCACTAATGGTGCCACGACTATTTGGTGGTAAATTTCCATTGCAGAGTGTTATTCTTTGATTCCGTGATGTTTCCAAATTAATAGGTGGAGAAATAACAAGCAAGGCAAGATCATTTAATAACTGATACCTTTCATACTGTGGATGTATTATTTTCCTTATGACATTGTGACGAATTCCACGATCAAAAATTGCTGAATTAGATAAAATGATGTAGGTCCCATTATCAGAAATGCAATGTGCGGCAGTTAAAATGATAGTAGGGTCTAATATACTACCCCCACAATAATTAATTTCATTTCTTAAAATGTTGACAATATAGGGAACTTCTTGAAGCGAGACTGGTCTATCACCATTTGGGCTTCTATCAACTATACGTTTCTTACGGATCTGAATATTTGATGATCTTCCTATACTCATTTCTAATAAAGTTTCGATTTCTTGATAAAAAGCGCCACATAGAATGAAGAGAACTAGGAAAATTTTGTTTTTCATTTCACACAGGAAATTAAACACACAGATGAGAGAGTTTTGTGGTGTCAAAATTAACTGATAAAGAGCTCTTCCAGTCTTTGGTATAAAGCTGAGGGAAATAAGCAGAGATTTTGTTTACAGTGTATAGCAATCTTTATTATATTTGATGAGAAGATAATTGCATGTACACATATTAAGCCTAAAACAGCATGAAATTTCATGAAGAATAATAAATTTAATTGAATTATGGACTCACAATGTGAAATCAGAGGAATTTATGCACGGAGAAAAATGAGATTGAAGAGTTGGATATGCAGTGCCAGAATCGTGTGATGATTACAAAATTCCAGGAATAGATGCATAAGACACGAGAAGGAATGTGAAAGTACATGGAGAAAAATACGATTGGAAATCTCGGTCTTCAATGTCACCAATTCAGATCTCATTCTCAAACTGGTCTACTTTTCCAGATCCAGGATGCGATTGCAATAAATCATTGATGCGCAAATATTACCATACCATGAGTAAAGCGTACACGAACTTTATGCCACGATTCACACGCAAGCCTTAAAAGTGAGGGCCAAATGGCTTGAGCAAGTTGGTAAACGCTCAGCGAGCACTCCAGTACAGCACAGGAGTCATTCTCATACCAAGTGCAAGGTACGCAGGGATGAAGACGACCAAAGATAGGATGGTGGCTGCCAATGTAAAGTTCGAAACTTAGGGTGAAGGCCACTTAAAAGCAAAACGATATTTTGCAACGAAAAAAAAAATTATTTTTGGAATTATGATTACATATTCATTTTTTAATTTTATTAATACACAGTCACTTATACATATGTCCCTTGCCATATTATTAGATTCATGCTGCAAATCTATTTTTACTTTATATTTCTTGTTGTTATTATGAACTTTTTGTAGATATGTTGGTAGAACTTGAGTTTTTGAATTTCGCGGGCACTTTTATCGTTTTGGCAACACTGATCATGTTGGTAATCGATTGCTCACATCGATTATCGCGAAAAAGACATATGACCTAAAAAACAGAGTTTCAGTTTTACAGTGCAATTCAACAATTTAACGTGTTTCAATAGCGTTAACTCTTTTCCATTTTATCAGGTGAGTTTATTGTTGACAAAACAACATGTCGAAGTATATATTTACACGTTTTGAAGCAATATTATGTTAAAAAAACAATTTCAGAATGGGAAAAGTGTCTGATTTGTCGCCAATAAAAGTTGGTCGAATTTCCGGCATGCTGGAAGCACGAAACATATCACGATACCAAAAAGCGCAAATTGTTGGTGTTTCTCAAAGTTCTGTAAAACGAGTAAAACAAAAAATAGACCTCGGTGAAGATCTGAGAGCCAAACGTAAAGGTGCGTGCGGTCGTCGGAGAATCACGACAGAGAGAAGTGACCGAAAAATTCGCAATATTTGTGTTAAAAATCGAAAACTGCCGATAAAAATTCTCGCAAAAAAAGTTCTTGAAGCCGGCATTGAAGTTTCGCAAAGAACAGTGCAGCGGAGGTTAGCAGAAGAGGGTCTTATTCGACGTAGATCAGCACGCAAACCAAGCCTTACACCTGCTATGATATCAAAGCGATACCAATGGGCACGAAAATACAAGGATTTCACGACTGATGACTGGAAGAAGGTAAATAAATGCTATATAACTATATTCAAGTTGTTCTTGTACTGTAGATATTGTTTAATCTAAATTCTATGACATTTTTCAGGTATGTTTTTCGGACGAGTCGATTTTCCAAGTATTGGTCGACAAATCGCAGTTTGTACGGCGAAGGACAAATGAGAAATATAAGCCAGACTGCATTGTGCCGACCATTAAACATCCTCCTTCGGTAATGGTATGGTCAGTTATCAGTTATAAGGGACCAGGGGCCTTATACGTTGTAGTAGGTACAATGAATGCCGAAAAATACCAGAAAGTTTTGGAAACCCAGCTGCTTCCTCAAGTGAAAAAATGGTTCAAGAAACGAGAAAAGCCAATTTTTATGCATGATGGTGCGCCTTGCCATCGTGCACAAAAAATCACAAAATTTTTAGCTGAAAAAAAGTAGATATTCTCGACTGGCCAGGAAATTCGCCTGACATGAACCCCATCGAGAACGTCTGGGAGTTTTTGAAATCTGAGGTTAGGATGAAAGCCCCTACAACCAAGCAAGAGTTGATCAATATACTTAATGACACTTGGAAACATAACCCAGAGATCAAAATAAAAATTCAAAACTGTATAAGCAGTATGCCACGTCGTGTTGAAACTGTGTTGGCTGCGAAAGGTGGTCATACAAAATACTGATTTTCGCAAAAAAATGTATTTTCATGTGAAAAGATTTCATTTTTATGTAAATTTCTAATTTTCTATGTGACATTTGTTGTATTTATAATAAATTTTGATGTTTCATCATGAAATAGCTTTGTAAATGTCTACTGACGAGTTATAAGCCAGGAAAACTTCATTTTTAAGCATGAGTCTAATATGGCAAGGGACTGTAGTATCATCTGAGAACATAGAGGTTTCCGCTTGCGCCAGTTCGTTGTTGACTCTGGCTGAAAAAACGATCAAATGATTCTGAGATGCTTTCTTCATTGAACCATCCGCTCAGTAATACAGCTTAGACTGAACTGAACGACAAACGGAGAGGGAGATTCATTTGTCATAACCAATATGGCGAGTGTTCAGTCTAAGTTGAATTAAAGATCAACTAAGAGACCAGGCTAGGCCTTGATCAATACAGATTCATTTTTGCTAAGTTTCATCAAATAAAACTTCAATAGTCCTTCCTAAAAGTTTGATAATTTTCCAAGAATGGTGAAATAATATTTCTGTATTTTCCTCAGATTTCGAAAACATTGTTTTTCATTTTCTTTTTCACCCTGTGTGGAAATCTTGGTATAGGCCTATGTGGGCCCAAGCCTGGCAAAACTAGGTACTTGCCCGGTGATCAAGCCTGTGTCAAGCTCGAATGATACACTTCATCCATCCAGGGCCTCTGCTGGTTGCCAGGCTGGATCGTCAAGCCTGGCCCAGACTTGACTCGAAGTTATTATCGATTCCTATAGTAATTTTATCTTTGGACAGGTTTTTTTGTTTCATATCAAATTCCTCAAATCTGAAAGCATCTTTCATTTTTTGTGATTAGCGAGGTGCATGAGACATAATTTTTTATGCGTAAACAGTGTACTTTGACAATACAGGGTTTGTCCTGAAAGTGATAGGACTGAGTCGATTTAAAAAAATTTATTGAGCCAGT
>JAUMHM010000004.1:1516922-1547848 GCA_032362435.1 Melikaiella ostensackeni
AGCTTTTTCGAGATGGCCTGGTTGCTGGTTGCCGAGGCCCACACCGGAGCCGCGTAAAGCAGCTTCGAGTGGAACACAGATACCACCAATCTTCTCTTCGCTTCCCTGGGTCCACCAATGTTGGACATAAGCCGAGCTCTAGTGAGAGTTGTCGTCGCGTCGCGTTATCCTGAAGTCTACCTAAAACCTGGTCTACAATCGCCGCAAATAGCTCGTTGCGGCGCCGCAAGACTCGGCGATGCGATGCGGCAGCGCAACGCAAGGTAATAGCCGTCTACAGTGGTCGTGAGCGACGCTGTTGCGGCAGCCAATCAGAGCTTAGTATCAAATAAACTGTTTTTTCGTCGTGCTTTGACCATCAAATATTTTTCGCCTCTACAATGGATCCCTCTGACCCGCAATTTGCTCTTTTGTAGTTTTTTGGTTTGATTTTAAATGCCGCGATAGTGTGTGTGCAAGTTCACGTGGAAAAAAAGAAAAACACAAGAAGATGGTGGGTTCGGCCAGGGAACCAAAGACGAAAGAGGGAAGGACATTATGATAACGTCTTCGACGACGCGTTCTGCCGACAATTTATTTTTCGTTACTGACATGTTGTCAGAATAATAATCCACCAAACGAACAAAACAATCCACAGACAAATGCAAAACAAAATCACTCGAAATGATCGACTGATCTTAGATTCGGTTAAATATCTGGGAGTAATCGTAGATAATAAGCGTCTTTTTAGATGTGCAGAAGAGCCTTTGGGCCGCCTGGCAAGAGCAGATAGATGAACTTGGGGGACTAAACACACTGGGCTCGCAAGTGACATCAGTATACTGTCAATTCTAGAAATGAGTTAGGACTAAATAACAAAATGCTTCAACTTCACCAGGGCTTTCCGCGTCGTCATCCCAAACAGGGATTTGTGGAAAGCAAATGGTAACCCGCTTTCTCCCAGGGAAAATCTGGTACACAGATGACTCCATAGTAGAAGCTAAGCGACATTAACTGCAATTAAAAAAGCCTAACATGACACCAGAGCTGATTTGGGAATGCAAAAAGGCATTAAACCGACTGGCAGAAAAGAATAACGTCTCTGATAAAAATTTCGTAAAAGAAATTATGGATAGTTTTGTGTACGATTTTCTTTGCGATTGTTTCCGAGGTCTGCATCCGAAGCTTTCTCTTCCTATCAGAAATTTTGGTTAATTTTGACCGAAAAATTCAAGTTAGTGCAAATAGCTCGTAAATCAATTATAAATGAAATTAACAGCATTTTTGCTTCAAATGTTACATTAATTATTTATCAGAAGTTTTCAGAAAAAATCGGATGCAAATTTTGGAAAGGTTTGGAAAGAAATGGAAACGATTGGATAGCTTCGAAACGAACTTTGTATCAAAACTTTCTACCAGGGGTGACCCAATTATGGATTCCTGGTCACACAGGGATCAGAGGCAACTAAAAATCGAACCAGCTGGCGAAGAATGGTGCAGCAAGTGAATACATAGGGCTCGGAACTGGTACTGGGACTAGCATCTTGCTGCATCGGGATGGCCATCAAAAACTGGATCGGGGCGAAGCACCGGGAGCACTGGGAACATACCCAGGAGTGCCAGGGAAATCCTGATGTTACCCAAGAAAGATCTAAGGATAATGGTTCAGGTGCTCGCAGGGCATAACCACTTGAACTATCACAAACACAAAATGGGACTAAATCCCACGACAGAGTGCAGGAAATGCAGCAGGGAAGACGAGACATCCCTGCATGTCACATGGCATGGCACTAGCAAGACTCAGGCAACAAACCCTTGGGGCCTATTTCATGGAACCTGAGGAAATTACAACGCAAACAGTGGTCGACATCCTGGGCTTCATCAAGAGGTCTGCATCCGACCACTAGGAGCGAACTATTAAGGGTGTGGCACAATGGGCTTTGTAGCCTGAGCGCCAAGGGGCGCCCTTATCGCACCCCCCCCCCCTCCCCGTCATAATTTGAACAAGACTGTTTTGTTCAGTTTTTGTGTGTCTTATAACTTAAAAAAAAATTAATCGGTTTAACAATAAATTTCATTTGTGTGAATATAATTTGTAAATCCATAGGATTTTATGCTAGAAATAAGAAAATTGAGGTTGCTATATATTGTTTATTATTTTATGTATTTTTCTATACGTATAGCGTTTGATTAAATTTTGTACGTTAAAAAAACAAACATTAATAATCGCAGTTCTTTATCTGCAACTTTTACTCAGTATTTCCAAAGCAGTAATCTAAATTAAATTAATAAATTTGAGCCCTGCATTATGTATATGTACATATAAGTGTAGAATTAAAAAAATTTCATGTCACTATTTTTCTACTATTTTTCAAAATTTATGCCACTATTGACACTATATTTTATCTCTGAAGTTAATTCGAGCTCTGTGTTTGATTAACGGAAAGAATACTTGCTTTTAAATTCTAGGTACGGCCACGAATGTTTGACGATGAAGCTTTTGGAACACGGAGCCTCGCCCTCGTCGAGAAATTCTTTGCAGCAGACGCCTTTACATTTTAGTTGTTTAAAAGGTCGCATCGAAGTAAGAAAATTCTATATCTTAATTTAAAATCTACAAAATATCCTTTTTCGAATTATTATCTCTGTGTAATATTATTTTTTTTTATTCCAGGTTTGTAGAAAATTGCTGCAGGTGGATATTCGGCATATTGACGCTAAAGATGCGAGTGGAAGAACGCCTTTGCATTTAGCAGCTTTCAAGGTAAGAAAAGCATTTAAAATTAAATACTTTTAGATTAAAATATACAAATTTGTTTGTTTTCTAGTTTAAATTTAAAAAAAATTGTTTCATTCACAAATAAAGGCCTTAATTGTTAAGGAATTTTTATCACTTTTTAAATTAAAATAATTTTCAGGGTTCAGTTAACTGTCTGGACCTTTTGCTTTCGAGTGGATCTGATTTTCGAAAGACTGACGACGAGGATAGATGGCCCCTTCATTATGCTGCAAGTCAAGGTCACTATCTCTGTATTTTCACTCTTGTGAGTTTCGGTAGCGATCCAAACGCAAAAGACACAAAGGGAGTGACTCCTCTGCATTTTGCCGCTGCGGCTACCCATCCAGCTGAATCCTGTGCTCAGTAAGTTTTTATTTAAAATAAGAAACGAGATAAAAGTAAAATAATGAACTGAGTTTGGAAGAATTCTATGATTTAAATTTTCCAGATGTGTCCAGTACTTAATCGACCATAAAGCAGATCCTTTTTTGCGGGACAACAATAATTTTTCTGCAATTCATTATGCAACTGTGGGTGGAAATCAACAGACAATCCAAATTCTTTTGCAAGCTTATCAGCGATCTGGCTCATCGTATTTACTGAATGAAGTTCTTCTTTCGCCTTCACTCACACCTTTACATTTGTCGGTAAGTGTTATATCATAAATTGATTATTTTTTACCGCCTTTTAATTTTAGTTACACTCATACCCCATTAGTATGCCTCCTCTTTGTGTGCCTTAGAAACTTGAAAGTTTGGAATCTTTGAAAAATCTTAAACTTCAATTTTTGAATACCACAGTGTCTGAAAGCTTTAATCTCAAGAAACATGAAAATTTTGAAGCTTTAATCTTTGAAAAATCTTAAGCTTCAATCTTCAAAATATCTTAACCCTTAGTTTTTGAATATTACAGAGTTTCAAAGCTTCAATATCTAGAAACTTGAAAATTTGAAATTTTTGAAAAGTCTTAATCTTCAATTCTTGAATACTTCGTAGTTTGAAAGCTTTAATTTCTAAAAAATTGAAAAGTTGGTACATTCAATCTATAGAAACTTAGAAGTGTTGAAGTTTTAATCTTTGGTCGCTTTAAAATTTGGAAGCTTCTGTCTTTAGAAACTTGAAAATTTGGAATCTTTGAGAAGTATTAAACTTCAATTTTTGAATGCTACAGAGTATGAAAGCTTCAATCTTTAGAAAATTGAAAAATTGGAATCTTTAATCTTTGAAAAGACTTGAATTTCAATTTTTGAATGCTACAGTGTTTGAAAGTTTCATTCTTAAGAAACTTGAAAATTTTGAAGCTTTAGTCTTTGAGATGTCTTAAACTTCAATCTTCAAAATGTCTTAAACCTCAGTTTTTGAACATTACAGAGTTTGAAAGTTTTAATCTTTAGTCATTCTAAAATTTAAAAGCTTCTTCTTTGGAAATTTCCGTCTTTAGAAATTTGAAAATTTTGAAGCTTCAATCTTCGAAAAGTCTTAAACTTCAGTCTTTAAAATGTCTTAAATTTCATTTTTTTATATTACAGAGCTTGAAAGCTTCAATCTTTAGAAACTTGCAAATTTGGAAGTGTTAATCCTTAAAATCTTTCAGATTTGGCAGCAGTGAGTTTCAAATCTTTAGAATTTCAAAAATTTTGGAGCTCTATTCTTTGGAAAGTCTTCAGCTGCAATTTTTGAATACTATAGACTTTGAAAGCTTTAATCTTTAAACCTTTAAAATATTGAAGCTTTAATTTTTGAAAAGGACCTAACAAGGTAAGCGTACAAAATCTGCCACCGCACGTATTAAGTTGAAATTTCTGTCATAGGTTCGTAACCATGTGAAGTAAAACTTCTCCCAATGATAACCCTGAAAATGCATTTTTGTGGGAGTTATGAAGAGTGAAAGAAAAATCAAAAAAGTGTTTTTTCTTAAAAACGGCTTGACGGATTTTGATGAACAAAATATATGCTGTAGACACTAATGAGAATATGAAAAAATAAAATTGAAAACATTTTTGACAAAAATTACAGGTAAAAAATTTTTGAATTTTTCAAATTTTTTTGAGGTTAAGTTTCAGAGTGACCACACCCATATTTTGCAGAACCATTCTTTAGAATATCCTTGATAACATATATTTTTGTAGAATTTTTTGAAGTGATGCAACAATGTGAAAAAAATAAATAAAAATCGCATATGCAACTCTGCGCAGCGATACGGTGCACTGCTCCTGGCACAATGTGGTCAAAACCAGGAATTTAGCGTTCATAATCCTCTACCGGCTCTATTTCTTAACGGATTTTAAAGTTTTTTTTAGAAATGCTCAGTATTAAATGCTTAAGATCCCCGAACTCTTCAATTTTTCAGTTCAATTTTGTGTGCAACAATATATAAACAAATATAGTGACAAACAAATTCCTTAGCATATCATTTTGTTGTAGAAAAAAAATATTTTGTCTCAAAATCGTTGTAATTTATTATTAGAATGGTATTAGTAACAAAAAATTGTCATAATTCGAAAATTTATAAACAATTTATAAAGTCATAAACAATTTTGTAACTTATTAAGTCCATGGGCAGACCAATTGTCGTGTAGTAGAAAAGTCAATGTTGGTCTGCGAACATTTAATTAAAAGACAATTTTTCATGAAAACGAATTTAAACTTTCGATTGTTTAAACGATTTGTTTAAAAATTTGAGTTACGAAAAAACTAATAGCGCCATTTGATTTTACATAAAAAATTATCGAATGGTGCTATTATTTGTTTCGTAACTCACATTTTTAAACAAATTGTTCAAACAATCGAAAGTTTACATTTTGTCATCAAAAATCGTCTTCTAATGAAATTTAAATTATTACAATTTTTCCTTACTAATAACATTCTAATAATAAATTACAATGATTTTAATCCAGAATAATTTTCTTCTACAACAAACTGATGTACTGAAAATTTTATTTAAATAAATTGTTTATATTAATTAACTTGTACATTCGAATAATTATTTATGGAGCTTACTTAAACAATTTTCTCTTAGATAAACAATCCTATTCTTAATAATATTGCTAATTTTGTCACTATAATTGTTTACACATTGTTGCACACAAAATTAATTTCAAAATCGATAAGTTCGAGGATCTTAAAAATGTAATACTGAGCATTTATAAGAAATGAAACTTAGAAATCCGTCAAAAAATAGAGCCGCTAGAGGATTATGAACACTAAATTCCTGATTGTGACCACTGTGGGCCGGAAGCAGTTCACCGTAACGCTGCGCAGTGTTGCATACGCGATTTTTATTTTTTATTTTTTCACATTGTTGCACCACTTTGAAAATTAAAAAAAAATACGTGTTATAAAGGATATTCTAAGGAATTTTTCTGTAAAATACGGGTGTGGTCATTCTAGAACTTAACCTCAAAAAATTTTTTGAAAAATTCAAAATTTTTTTTACCTGTAATTTTTGTCAAACAATTAAATTTTTTTAATAGTCCCATTAGTGTTTACAGCATATATTTTGTTTCTCAAAATCGGTTGAGCCGTTTTCGAGAAAAAAACAGTTTCTTATTTTTCCTTCCCCCTCCATAACTCCCACAAAAATTCATTTTCATGGTTGTCATTGGGAGAAACTTTACTTCACATGGATGCGAACTTATGACAGAAATTTCAGCTTTATACGTGCGGGGGCAGATTTTGTATGCTTAACAGGCTAGGCCCTTTGGTATCATTGACAAGTCTTAAACTTCAATCTTTAGAAACTTGAAAATTTGAAAGCTTCACTCTTTAAAAAGTCTTAAACTTCAATCTTTAAAACGTCTTAAAACTCAGTTTTTTAATTTACAGAGTTTTAAAGCTTCAATCTTTAGATACTTGAAAATTTGGAATCTCTGAAAAGCCTCATTCTTCAATTTTATGAATCCTTCATTGTTTGAAAGTTTCAATCTTTAGAAACTTGAAAATTTCGAAGTGTCAGTCTTTGAAATCTTTCAAATTTGGCAGCATTGGGTTTGAAATCTTTAGAATTTTTAAAATTGTGAAGCTTTAATCTTAAAAAGGTCCTAAACTGAAATTTTTTAATACTACAGACTTTGAAAGCTTCGTTATTTAGAAACTTATAAATTTGGAAGAGCTAATCCTTGAAATCTTCGAAATTTGGTAGCATTGGTAGCATTTGGTAGCATTGAAGTTTTTAAAGATTGAAGCTTATAAAATTTGAGGTCTTCAAGCTTTGAAGCTTTTAATTTTGAAATGTTTAAATATTGAAGTTCTTAAATGTTCAAGTTTTCAATGATTAAAGCTTACAAACTTTTCTAAACTTCAATCTTTGAAAATGTCAATATTTCAATACAAATTGTATTATAAATTGATTATTTTTGTCCATCTTCTAATTTTAAATACTCAATAAAAAGGCTTATCACGGACATCGAGACATCATTCACTTACTACTTCGATTTTATCCGGACATAAATATCAAAGAAGAAAAAGGAAAAACGCCCTTATACTTGGCAAAAAGAAGAGGCCATGGTGACTGTGTAGAACTTTTACAAGATCGCAAAACTTTGGATGTAGAAGAAAATTCCACGGATCCAAAAAGTCCGACTATTTGTTACTCCGCTCACTGTGAAATGAATTCCCTAATTGATATTCTCGTAGAAAAAACGACACGGACTCAAGAAACAAATGGGGAAACTGATGTTCAATTAAAAAGACATTACGAAAAGTGAGTAGATTTTTCTATTTTTCATCAATTTTAAATTGAATTCGAATTTTAGTAGGACTTAAAATTTGTCATTGTTGCAGATAACGAGGAATTTTTTATCGTCGGAGATTTTTCTATCTTTAAGGGAAAAGCACCAAAAGCTGGTTGTATTTTTCATTTAGTTCTAAAAAAATTGATATTAGTTAATTTTTCGTGCCAAATATTTCAGAATTCCTAAGATCTGGTTTGGATGATGCAGGATTTAGAAATTAATCTTTCAATACTCAAAGTTATTGTAAGGCTTCGTCATTTAGAAATTCAAAGAGTAGAAAACAGCGTTTAAAATTTCCGAGGATTTTCGATTCGAAAATTCAATTTGAAGGACATTAGAAAAGTTTATTCCACACATGCATGTAATAGTATGTTGTGTGATGAGAGAGGTAAGTTGGTCTTTACTAACGAGTGTGAAGTTTGATGCACGAGGCGCAGGCGCGCCGTAGCCGAGGGCAGCAAACTTCCACGAGTTACTGAAGACCAATACCTTCCGCGTTGCACATGATATTTTATTTCACATATGTATGAAAATGTCATTACTATGTCTGTATAGCGAGAAGAAAGTTCACGTTTGTATGCGCATTAATCTGTATTAGCGAAAGTACATCATTAGTTAACCATTTATCCCGTCCGAAAGCGCTGATTCTCATGGAACAGCTGACTTTTTAGCGGGACGAAAATTTTTTCGGCCCGGTCTCTAGGGAAGAAATTAATAGAATTCGCGATATGCGCATGCGCTAAGATTGCTTTGACACTCGTGGGTTGTAAACGTCAACTTTCTTCTCGCTCTACAGGCATAGTAAAGTGACATTTTCATGCATGTGTGAAATACATGCCACTTTTCTATGCCTGTAGAACGAGAAGAAAGTTTCGAGTAACAACCCACGAGCGTCATAGCAGTCCTCGCGCATGCGCACATTGGAAATTCTATTACTTTCTTACCCAGTGACCGGGTTGAAAGAACTTTCTCTTCGCTAAGAAGTCAGCTGTTCCACGAAAAGCAGTGCTATCGAACAGGATGAATGTAGGAATTTGTGTTCAAAATAGTTTATTCAAATAGAAAAAATATACATTAGTGGAATTATGTCTCATTCGTTTCAGACTCACGCTTAGACTATCGTCGCTTCGCTTACGCCCTCTTACGATTAACAGTGGAAGTCAAGTCCCGCGGAATACAAATATTTTGAATTACAACTCTACAATCGGCCATTCTGAATTATCATACGTCTCGTATGATCGCTATTATATTTATCCTCTTCATGGCTTCATGAACACCGCACAGGTACTTATACTTTTAGGCTCTTTGGTTAATCCTACGCTTTTTACATCATAAGTATCATTAGACTTTGCACGTTCAACCCTATACGGACCGTAAAATTTCGCTTTCATTTTTCGAGCGGGTCCTAATTAAGTGCGTTTGATCGCGACCAGATTTCCTTCCTGATACTAAGTAGCTTTATGCCGCCTGAGATTGTAACTGTGACGGTTTTCTTCCTGGACCTTCATGATTTGTCCCTTCGCCTTCTTCCGGAGATCTTCCCGGTTTTCTTCAACCTTTCCACTTGAACATTCGCTTGTGGAAGTCCTGTCGTCACGGTTAAGTGTTTAGTTCCTTCCTCTTCACAATAAGAATTAAACTCGTCTGAGGTAAAAGCTGATCCTTTATCTGAAATGATCAATGACGGATTACCAAAGATGACCTTTTGACTCTTCAATATCTGGGTCACTTCCTTTGCTTCCGTAGATTTCCTTGGATAAAGCCAGGTGAACTTCGTGAACCCATCGATGACAGCCAAAACATGATGATTTCGTTTACTCGTAATCTCCAATGCTCCTAGGTGGCCAATGTGATACGTATGCAGCGATACGCTATCCTTTGTTGAAGGGTGCAGGTAATCCTCCTGCTTTCCCTGTTTCTTGTTCCCAAGGATGAATTTTACACAGTTTGCGATGATTTTTTCTATCTTTTGTTTGAGATTCGGAATATAATATTCCTGCTTGATAAGTTCTTTGGTTCTCTTGGTAGCAAAGTGACCTCGTTCATGAGTAGTTCCGATTATCTAACTTTGCGTCGACTCTGGAATGACAAGCACGTCTCGGCCTTCCTGCTGCGAATACAGTAGACCATTCTGGAAAAAGTAGTTTTGGTAGGGCTTTTCCTTCATATTCTCGAAAATCCAGCCGATTTCGTTGTCCTCATTTTGAGCCCTTTTGATCCGTGGAACGATGTCCTACACTATGGCACACATGACTGGATGACGACTCAAGGCATCTACATATTTGATCCTGTTGTCCGATCAATGCTTAATTTTGTATTTAAAAAATTCTAATTCCATAGCCCATCCTGCTATTGTGCGAAAGATCTTCCTTATCCATGGTCCTCTGGAATGCCTGGCAATCTGGTATTATTTTAAACTCTATGCTTAGAAGATACACTCGAAACTTACGTAGTGCCACCACTACTGCTAGCATCTCCAACTCGTAGCTAGAATGTTGCTTTTCAACTGGTGTCGTCTTTCGGCTCATGTAATATACCGGATGTAGCTGGCAATCTTCTGGGGATCTTTGAATAAATATGGCTCCATAGCCTTCTCTGCTCGCATCCGCATGGAGCTCAGTTTCATACTTCGGGTTATAAATCAATAAAACTGGTTCGTCTGACAGAACGTTCTTTTATTTTTGGAAAGCACTGGTCTCTTCTTATTCGAAACGAAATGGTTTATCCTTCTGTAACAGGTGTGTCAAAGATCTGGATATTAATGCATAGTCTTTGATGTACTTACGGAAATAACCAGTGAGCCCAAGGAAACTCTGAATGTCCTTGACACATTTAGGCTCTGGGAACTTCTGGACAGCCTTGATTTTGTCCGGCGATGGATAGAGCTTTCCTTCCTTCACGGTATGCCCCAAGAACTCTACTTGGGCCTGCATAATTTGAGCTTTCTTTTTGTTAATCTCCAATCCATACTTGGTGGAAACTTCCAAAACCTTGTTTAAACGCAATAAACCCCATTCTTGATCAACCGCTGGAATTACCAGATCGTCAACGAACATAAACATTGTTCCTTCTCTGATTAAATCACGAAATATCGTTCTCAAAAATCTTTGAAAAACAGCTGGACAGTTGCTCAACCCGAAAGACATCTTTTTAAATTGATATTATCTTTTTGAGTCACAAACGCTGTATACTTTCTGCTCCCTTTCTCAACAGGTACGTGATGAAACCTATTTTTCAAATCAATAACACTAAATATTCGTGCACCTTGGAGTTGGTTTAACACGTCTAAGACAAGTGGTAAGGGAAATCTATCCCGCTCAATTTTCCGATTCATCTTTCTATAATCAATACACACTCGCGGACTACCGTCTTTTCTTTTTGCGACTACCAAACGACTGGCATATTCTGATAAGCATGGTTCAATTTCGTCATTTTCTAACCACGTCTTTATTTAATTGTCAACAATTTCGCGTTCTAATGGCGCTTAGTGCTATTAGAGTGAGTGTACCGAGGATTTCTTATCATCACTAGACTTACCGGGTTTATCCTTGGTACACTCTTTGGCAATGTGCCCGAATTTATTACACGTGAAGCACTCCCTACCCAAGCTTTTGGACTTGCAATCCTTAGACTCGTGCCCCTTTGTATCACAGTTAAAACAACGCACACTTGCTGTATTCGTAGAAGAACTCTTCTTCTGGTCACCGTTCGCTTCTGTCTTCACTGATGAACTACTCCCCTTACTGGTCTTCTTATCTCGTTCTTGATTCATTCTTCTTATATCCTCGTACGTTCTCAGCTTGTCCTTGAACTCCTTCAAGTTCTTTGCTCCAAACAGACAAACTTTGTTGCTGGTGTCATCCGAGATTTCATCGATGATATAATGTATTAGTGCATTTTCTTTAATTTGGCCTCGAGCTGCCATTTCTTTCATAATGAGAAAACACTCTTGAATAGATTCTCCTTTCTTCATTTTTCTCTTTACGAGCATTTCGTGTAACTGTGCACTATCAATTTTTAATCCAAATTCATCTTGAAGAGCACTCTTTAATTTTTACCACGACGTCAACTTCTTTTCACTCTGTATAAAAAGCTTGGCTAAACCCGTGTGGGATTTCTCAGCGTGAATTAATTTATGCAGACCGTCCCATTGGTATGAAGCTGGTATGTCCTCCAAATCAGATATCCACGTTCTATCTCTCTCAGCGTCGTCACCGCCATTGTCGTCACCACATGTTTCGTCATCGTCTTCATCGTCTTCTTCATCAGAAACTGCTTGTGAAGAATTCAGATCCATCAGACTAGTGCATACCCGTCGTATTAATTCATCCTGAGAGTCTCCATTTTTTGAAATGTGTCTCTGAAAACGTCGAACGTAGACTGATGATAACTTGAGCGATCAATAACACCGACTATTTTCACTATCGGCAAACAAATTTTCAATTTTCAGTGTCGGTAAAGCAAATCACGTATCGACCCGTTCTGCTTTTCTCACACGCGTCTAAACGGCTTTCATTCTTTTTTTTCTTTTGAACACGCACAGATCCATATGAATCACACACCGTCACCAGAATTTCATAAAATAATCCACTAGAGGCCTTTGAATCACTTTATCCGTCAAAAACTGTAAAATACACTTGTAATCCGTCTTCTTGGATCTCTGCAGCAATTCTTTATCCCGTCGAACGACCTCGAACGACAATTTCACGTTTCATGATCGCTGAATTTTCGTCACGTACTACAATTCGTGCTATCTTTTTCCGCGAAGCTTGAAGGGAATTATGCGTCGTCTACTCGTCTTTAGAATCGAGAAAAGCGTCTCTCTTACACGATTTTACGTCATTGCGTTCTCGAAGATCCTCGCAAAAAACAACACGAGGTGCGAATCGTTTCAGCGTCGTTTTACGTCGTTTCGTCTTGAAATATTTTGAGCCTATTTTTACAGAAATATCGCGTCACGAATACTTCCCCGAACGAGAGTCCGCGGCTCTTTATCGCGGCCGAGCCCCAAAGCAGGGCCGGCCCAAGGAAGATTGGCGCCCTAGGCGAACGAAAATTTTGCGCCCCCCCCTCCACCGTCCATTTTATGAATGATTATTGAATGATCGCAAAAACTTTTGATAAGAAATAGTGATGATGTGGATGTCGAACATTATTTGCTCCTAAAAAGTACTTTGCAGCCGCAAGATCCAGGTTGCGCGCTGATTAGAAATAAAGTGCGTTCGTAAAAGCATAGTACGTCGTGCGTGAGACATAGCAATAACGCACGCTTTGCATTATGGATACATATATTTTTTTTTATCTCGTGTCACGTGTTGGCGCCCCCCAGGTTTGTCGCCCTAGGCGGTCGCCTACTTCGCCTCTATGGTAGAGCCGGCCCTGCCCCAAAATTTGTAGGAATTTGTGTTCAAAACAGTTTATTCATATAGAAAAAATGTACATTAGTGGAATTACGTCTTATTCGTTTCAGACTCACGCTTAGACTATCGTTGCTCGCGAATCGCTTCGCTTACGCCCTCTTACGGTTTACAGTGGAAGTCAAGTCCCGCGAAATACAAATATTTTGAATTACAACTCTACATGAATGCTTAACTAATGATGTACTGCCGGTAATACAGATTGATATGCATGCAAATTGCAAACGTCAACTTTCTTCTCGCTCTACAGACACAGAAGTGACATTCTCATACACATGCGAAATAAAATATCGTGTGCTACGCCGGAGGAATTGGTCTTTACTAACTTACCTCCCCGTCGCACAAGATACTATTAAAACTAGTAATTTTAAGCTTGGAAAATTTCCAAATTGAAAAAATTTATATAGGTTCTGTTTCATGCTGAGTTACTGATCGTTGGTAGTGCATCCCGCCGGGAATCTAGTTCTCTAATGTTCATCGAAATTCAGACGATATATCGGAGATGCGCCTTACCGACCGAACTTTTAGCCGTTATATCTTCCTATCTGGAATACCTTGCCGATCAGGCGGAGTGTCCATTTGTAGAAACAAGCCTGCATTACCGACAGACAGTAATAGCGACTTCAGGTTTCTTTCGGTCGGTAACTTAGCATGGGGCAAAACCTTGCTCGGCGGATAAGTGACCTCGTACTCTCTTTGCTGTGCTACTCTCAAAAACTCAAAAAGAATCTCATTTTTTATCACCGCCAGCAAAAATGACAAGAAAAAATTCAAAAAAGCACAAGCATGACAATATAAGTAAGAAATAAACAAATGAAGAATGAAAATGTGTGTAAAAATATTGCATAATTGACTGCCAGAATGAGAAATTGTGAGTGTGTAATTGTAAATAAAATTCGAAAATCGACGATCAAGGTTCATTTCTTCAAATAGAGATTTTTTAAAGCTGAATATTGAGAATGAACTGAATTAAATTCTGTAATTTAAAAAAATGCAGAAAATGAATTGAAGTCAAATTTGAGGGGAGGAAACTTGATTTTTAATTCGAAATTTCATCAAGTGTAAGAAACAAAAGACTCTGCTGAATCGATACTCTCTGCAGTGAATACTTGAAATTTCTGATGGTACAAAATTTGCTGCAGTTTTTTTTTTGCAAATAAGCATATACCTAGTTCACTGATGTAGTTGAAAAATAGTAGAGCTTATTTATTTTGCATTTTTAAAAAGAAATAATCAGATAATCCCCTACTTGAAAATGCTCTCGCTAAAATAAATAACCAGTGTACTGTATAATTTATTATTCAATCTAGACTGTATTCGATTTAGGAAATATTTAATTTAGGGAATATCCAATTAAAATAGGAAGAATTTAATTTAGGAACTGTGGAATTAGTGATCTGAAAATTCCAGGATGAAAATCTTCACATTTTAGACACTTTCAAGTTTTAAGTTAGTGAACTTAAAAACTGAAGTTCGATAGCTTATAAACCAATTTAATTTAGAAATAATTTAATTAAGAAAATGATAAATTCACTTGAGAAAAATATTGAATATACCAATTATATTTAATTCTATTAACTTAAGAAACATTTATTTCTAGTACCAATCTTAAAAATCGGTGCTTGAATTCTTAAGGTCAGTAACTAAAAGTTCTAAAACGAAAGTCGATACTTAAATTACCATAGAATTTAGATTAAGAAATATTTATCATTTATATTGTCATCTTCATAATATAAAGTGAAGAGATTTCAGATTAATACATATAATATATTTTATTCGTTTTGTATTTAGGAATGGTAATATCTCTAGTTGGTTGGTGTAAATTGTTAAGTGAATTTACACTTTCTCGCACTTTAAAGCGAATAATATAATTATCAATTATATTTAATCGAAGATATGCAAAAGTATCGATAGCTATTTTCATAGAAATTTACAGAAGAGCCTTAACTGCCCGAATGAATAGGCTGCTTATTTTCAAGACCTTTTGTTATTTTTAGTGTCTGATTAAATCTCCGAAATCAAATTCAGACTTGGATTTTAAAAATGGTCTTGAAAATCCCAGTGTGTGATAAGTACGAAATGCGATGCGATTAGAAATAAATTTAGGACAGAAAACTTTTTGAATAATGTTTCAAGTTTATTGATTTTTTAATTGTACTTGATTATTTTTACAATTTTATTGCTTGCTTTTAACTTCAAAATTTGATAGGTTCAAATTTTGAAATAGAAAAAGTTGCAGGCCTTGTTATTTGAAACTAAAAAAAAAATAATTTTAAAGTTGCAAAGCTTCAGTCACTAAAAACTAAAACATATTTAATGTTTAAATACTTCAAAATTTGAAGCTTAAATTTTTGTAACTTTCCATATTTAGAAACCTCAAAACTCAGTTTTTCATTTTTTTTTCTATGATGGAGAGGATTTAGAATAAACAAAGTTAAAAAAATCGTTATATTATAATGAAAATCAGGGCGTCAATTGTAAGCGTATAATTTATTTCTCGATGAAAGATTATTGTAATAAGAGGCACGATGTGAGAGGTTGTATTATATTGTAATTATATACATTCGTACGTAAATAAAACAGAATGTTAAAAATTTTTTGAAAAGTCTTAAACTTCAGTTTTTGAATACTTCACAGTTTAAAAGCTTCAATCCTTAGAAAATTCAAGATTTGGAACATTCAGTCTTTATAAACTTGATACTTTGGAAGCCTTAATCTTTAAAAAGTCTTCAAACTTCAATGTTTGAAATGTCTTAAATTTCATTTTTTGAATATTACATACTTTGAAAGCTTCTACCTTTAGAAACTTAAAAAGTCTTAAAATTTAATTTTTCAATACCACATAGCTTGAAAGCTTCCATCTCTAGAAACTTGAAAGTTAGGAAGCTTCTATCTTTAAAAAATTGAAAAATTGTAAGCTCCAATCTTTAAGCTTTAAACTTTAGAAGCTTAAAAATTTGAAAGCTCAATCTTTGAAAAGTCTTAAACTTCAATTTTTGAATGCTATACAGTTTGAAAGCTTCAATCATAAGAAACTTAACAATTTTGAAGCTTCAATCTTTATAAACTTGAAAATTTGGAAGCTTCAATCATTGGAAACTTCACATTTTGAAAGCTGTCATTCAATCTTTAGAAACTTGGAAATTTTGAAGATTTAATCTTTAAAAAGTCTTAAACTACAATCTTTAAAATTTCTTAAACTTCAGTTTTTGAATATTATAGAATTTTTACGCCTTAGTCTTTAAAAATTTGAAAATTTGAAAGTTTCGATTTTTAGAAACTTGAAAAATGGAAAACTTCAATCTTCAGAAGCTTGAAAATTTTGAAGCTTCTAATTCCAAAACGTAGAAACTTCAAACTTGAAAATAGGTTTTGCGAAATTCTTTTTTGAAAAGAATTTCATGCAACTTCGGTTTCGACATTTTGATACTTGACGTGATTTAAATGAAAAATAGTAAATATCAAAGTTGTCGAACTCCAAAATTAAAAACTTCAAAATAGGGAAAATTTGCAGAGCTTCAAAGTTTCGAAAGTTAAAAATTTAAAAGTTTAAAACCTGTAAACACTCGGAAAATTGGAAATATTAGAGCTTTGAAATTTTAATCTTTGGAAACTTCAAAATTTTGTAGAATTTTCTGTAAAATTGAAAATTTCGAATTTTCAATATTCACAAGTTTATAAATATTTAGTTGGGAAAATTTTAAATCGAAGAATTTTAAAACTTCAGTCTTTGAAAAATAAAAAATTGTACGTTTCAACTTTGAGAAACATTCGAAATCCAAAGATTTACAACTCGAAAGCTTCAATCTTTGAAAAGTTTGAAACTTCAATTTAGTTTCTTCAAAATTTAAGAACATCAGTCTTTTAACATTCTAAACTCTTTGAAGTTTTGATAACTTAAATCCAGAAATGTTTTGAAACTGTTAATTAAAAAATTGAAATTTTCAAAACCTTAAAATCTGAAATTTTATTCATGAAGATGCTTTAAAACCATGAAAAATTGAAAACTTCAGCAGTTGAAAACTTTAAAAATTATAAGATTGAAAGTTTGATGACTTCAAATTTGAAAATATCTTTTTCTTTGAAACTCCAGTTCCTGATTCAAAAGTTGGATCTTCAAAAATAACAGAGGAAGATAAAAAACTTTATCTAAATTGAAGAAGTGATTATGAATTAAAGGAAGGAATATACATTTGAAAAGGAAATGCAGAAATTAAACTCTAGAAAAACCCATTCTTTTTCTATAAATAAAACACACTTTATTCGTCGATCATGCAAGGCATTCTAAACTCCTAAATGCACATTCGTTACAAAAAAAATCACTTGCAAACTTTTTTCACTGTACATATTTACAAAGAGATCGACTTAGATGACTATATTTATTTATATATTACAGAATTATAGGAATGTTTCTAATACTGGATGGTGTCCTGCACTTCAAAATATTTATTAATTAAAACTTAATTTTCTTGATTTTGATTTGTATGCAAATAAATATCCCTAATAAAGCAAAAGATATTTATAAATAAAATGTCCATTGCTTTCTTTCAAAAAATATGTTTTTTTGCCAAAACTATTTTGGGTCCCTGGAAAGGGATTGGGAAATTAAAATTTTCAATCCTCTAAGTTTTTATTCACTTTTTAGAGTTTTTTTCGATTTAGAGATAAATTTTTTCGACAGCAATGCAACTAATTTCGTATCTCGGATCATTTCCAAAATTATTTTCGGATCGGTGATCTTTTTCGATATTGTCGAGGGTCAAATTGAGACAGAAATTGTCGTAGGCGTAGACATTGGCTATCATATTAGAATACTTGTCCTCTGATATGATCGAATAATTTTTCAATGTCACGTTCTTGGGTTCAGTGACGATTGACGATTTCGATTTCGAGGAGGACTCGCTCAAAAATCCAGTTTCTATTTGTTCTAGGCTACGACCTCGCGTTTCTGGAAGTGTTGTCACCGCGAAGACAGCACCTTAAACATTAAAAATTAATAATTTTTAATTTAGTTTGATTTGACTTTTTAATTTTTAATTAATTTATTAATTTAAATTTTATTTCTAATTTCGAATCTTGATCCTATTTTAGAATATCTACAAACTTCCGGATTTGGAAATTGTGTTCCGTGAAAACTTCCAAAGTTTTAAACTTCAGTCTTTGAGAACCTACCAATTATGATATGTTCTTCCCTTTTTTAAATTTTAAATGGGAACGCTTTACAGTTCAAAAATTATAATTTTTGTATTCTGCAAAATTTGGAAGCTTTAATCATTCAAACCTTGCAAATAACGAAGCTTCATTACTCTGAACTTTTCAAAAATGGAAGTTTTTATAAATTGAAGCTTAAAAATGTTAGTTATTTCAAATTCATTTCAAAGTATTTGGAAATATTATCTTTGGAATCTTCAAAATCGTTAGCTTCAATCGTAAGAAATTTAAAAAATTAAAACATTAACAATGTTTATAAATTTCAGTTTCAGTTTTTGCAAACTTCAATTTTATCATTAATAATCTTCAGAGACTTAGAAAATGGTAGTTTCAATCTTTGGAAATTTAAATTCTCAAAATTTTCAATAGCATACTCTTCATTCTGGAAAATTGTATTTACATATATCTTCATTCTCTGAACTCCTGAAATATGGAAACTTCATTTGAAAACTCAACCAAATTTGCAAACAGCTTCATAAATAAAATATTTTTCATTTCGGAAGCTTTGTAGTTTTGAAAAATAATTACTTGAGAACTTCAATTCCACATCATTGATTAATATTACCCGGATCGATAACCCAAACATCTTGTATTATATTGAAGCTTAATAATGCTAAAGTTGAAAATTTTGACGTTTCCAGACGCAGAAGTGTTCATTTAAATAAGCTTCAAATTTGCCTCTTCCAAATTTTGCGGTTTCCATTTTTTTCCACTTTTGAACATTGAAGTGTTCCATTAAACTTCAAAATTTCTTTGCTTCAGTTTTATAAAACATAGTATTTCTGTGCTGCAATATTTGGAAATATAGACATGGAAATTTCATGATGTAGAAACTAAAATCTTTGAAAACTTTAAATTTTCAAGATTAAACATTTAAAAATCTGGAAACTTCAATGTTTTTAAACTGAAAGAAAATTGAAACTGCAATCATTGGAAGCGTCAATCTTATTTTAAAAGTTTATTTGGAATATTTTAACTTATTTTCTTCAGTTTAAAGAAGCTGTTATTTCTGGAAAATTGTAATTTCAATTTCTTAAATTTCTGATATCCTTAATTCAATGTGGAAACTTTATTCAGAAACTCAATCAAATTTGAATACAGTTTCATAAATCAAGTGTTTTCAAATTCAGAAGCTTCATAATTTTGAAAAATAATTATTTGAAAACTTCGATTTTCGAATCAGTAAAAAATTGAAGTTTGGCAATTATACTTTCTAGAACTTCAACGGTTTCCAGATTTTATCTGACATGCAAACTTCATCAGAAAGATAGGTATTTATCTTCGGGTTTTGAAAACTTCAAAATCTAGAATGTCCATTCTTCTAATTAACAAGTTGAAGTTTTTACCTAATAAACCAGCGATACTGAAGGTCCACATAGTCGCTTCGAGTCCCAAAACAGAACTCATGTCAGGATAAGTTTTTACGACAGCAAAGGTCAAAAGTTGAGCAATGCTGGTCGTCAGACCTCCAAAAACTCCCCTAAGTCTCAGAGGGTAAAGTTCAGAGGTCATGACCCACGGCAAAGTGAGATACCCTATCATCGAAAAACCCACATGACTTGCGACACAAGTCAGTGGAATCAAAGATGGCAGGTAAAATCTGTAAAAATAAAACTACATTATTTTCGTTCTAAGCTTTAAACTTCCTCGGGAACTTCAGAGTTTTAAAACTTCAATTATATCGAAAACGTCCAAGTATACTTCCAAGTCTGCAAGATCTTATCTTTGGAAAGCTAGGATTTACTTAAGAGTTTGGAAACTTCATTGCCTGCAAATTTCAGTCTTGAAGAGGAAGAAGAGGAGGAAGAGGAAAGGGACGAGGAACAGGAGAAGAAGGAGATCACGGAGGAGATTAAGGAGGAGGACATGGAGGAGGACGAGGAGGAGGTCAAGAAGGTGGTGGACTTGGAAGGCGAGGCGGAGGACAAAGAGAAGGATGACGAGGAGGAGGGTGAGCAGGAGAAAGATGAGGAGAATAAAAAGTTGAAAACTTCAAAAGTGTTTACCGAACAGATAAGGCGACTCCAAGGGCAGAAATGGCCATTCCAAGTCCGCTGACGCAAGCCAAGGTTTTTCTACCAAAACTTCTTGCTAAAGCTGCTCCAAGAATTGAAGCTAATAACCTGACAGCTCCGATTCCAACGCTTCCGAGATATTCATCAATACTGACTCCAATATCCTTGAGCACAGTGACAGCGTAGAAAAGTATAACGTAAATTCCAGAAAGTTGCTGAAGAGCAAAAAAAAGGAAGAGTATAACAAATGGTTTCCAGACTTTGGAGTTGTCCATGGATTTGAAGATATTTCTTCGAGAGTGGTTTTTTTTTGCATTTGCTACTGATAATTCCCGATGCTCTACGTCTGCTGACAAACCTGGTCCTCGAAGCCAGAGAAGGGATTCTTTTGCTTCTTCTATTCGACCTCTACCTGCTAGCCATGCTGGAGTCTCCGGCAGTATCCTGTGGTAAAAATATTTTTTTATGTAAGGGAAAACTTCAATTGAAGCTTCAATTTTTGGAAGCTGAGAACAATGAAGATTATGAATTTCGGAAACTTTCAATTGTGAAGAGTGCAATGGTTGTGAACATCGAAGATTGGAAAGCTTCAATTATTTTGAACGTGACAAAATTGAAGTTTTAGAGTTTTAAAAGTTCTAAATTTAGAATGATTCGAATTTTAAAGCTTTCACTGTTTGCAAAATTCATATTTTTGAAACTTCAACGTTTGGATATGTTCAAATCAAAAGGCTTTAATTCTGGAAGATTTGGAATCGTTAAAAATTGAAAGAAAAGTTTAGAAATTTTTTCTAATGCTGAAGAACTTCAATATTTAAAAATTATAGAATCTTCTAGTTCGAAGTTTTATTCTTTTAAAAGATATCAATTCAGTGGCTTCAATATCTGAAAGCTTCAGAAATGGGAACTTCAATCTTAAAAAACTTAAATTTAAGGAATTGCAGTGTTTTATAACTTCAAGATTTGGAAGCCTCAATGTTTGAAAACTTCAAAAATGCAATCCCTCATTATTTAAAATTTTAAAGGCTTCAGTGTTACAAACCTTCAAAATCTGAAAGTTTCAATCTATAAAAACTTCAAACTTCAATATTGAAGAACTTAAATATTCAGAAATAAGTGAATTTTTAAGTTGAAGTTAACTATTTGAAAAATTTAACAATTTGGTAGCTTCAAAATCCGGAAGCTTCAAAAATAGAAACTTCAATCTTAAAAAACTTTAATTTAAGATCCACAGTCTTTTGAAACTCATCAAACAAATTTTTTAAATAATAATTTTACCTCGTTAGTGCCAAGGACAAAATGGCTGGTCCCACACTTATGGCAGCTGTTTTTTGCCACGTGGTCATTGCTCCTAAGCTATATGCCATCAGCACTCCAAATGAAACTAGAACAGGTCCTAAGCTTGCGAGCCAAGCTCTCTGATGAGGGGCTGCAGCCTATTGAAAAAAAATATTTTCAGCCTGTAACTTGATCTTTGAATTTAAATATTTCTAAAATTTCTAATTTTCAAATTCGTAATCTTCAGTCGCTTGAGAGCTTCAATATTTCAAATTTGGAAACCTCTTTTGAAAACTTCAGTTGTAAGGTTTGAATTTTCCCAACTTAAATGCTTCCCTTGGTAGTTCAAAATCTGTAAACTTCCCAATTTGGAACTATTAAAACTTCGAAGTTTCCAAAAACGGAAGATTTCACGGAAAGAAGAAATCAAAATTAAAAGTCCTCACTGAAGTTTCTTAATTCGGGATCGTCGTTTGGAAACTTTAATCTCCCGCTTCTCAATTCAGAGTTGAAGTTTAAAGACATTGCAATTCGAAAACTTCACTAACTGAAAGCTTTCAAGCTGAGGAAATTTTTTTCTTTTCAAGTTTCAAAGTTTGAAAAATGTTTAAATTAGAAACTTTGATCTCTGAAAGCTTCAAAGATGAAAAAAAAATATTGAAGAAATATTCTTAAATTTTAAAGCATTAAATTGAAGTTTGAAAAATACCAACCTCACTGACATAAAGGTAAAGCCCATTGGCCATTCCAGTTCCAATTCCACTAATGAATCTTCCAGCATAAAGAAGAGGAACACTAGTAGAAAAAGCAATTACAAGCCAACCAGCTACATGTGGCAAAGTTGCAAGAACAATTGCTGATCTTCTTCCATAAAATTCAGCCATTACCCCTGCGACTAAAGCTCCCAGGGGATTTGAAATTACTCCTAAAGATGCAATCCATGAACATTCTGACACTGTCGCAAAATTTGTTTCTAAAAGTTTTGGTATTAAAACTGCACTGAATCCTTGTGAAAGTCCCACTGAAATTTGACCTGAGTGGGCTGCCAATCCAGCTATTACCTGATCAAAAAATGTTTTTGTTAGTATCTTTATTCTTGTAATAGAGTTCTTACTTTTATACTTCACAATCTAAAACTTCAGTGTTTGTTAGATCAATTAATCTAGAATCATTAAATTTGGAAAACTCATTTCAAAAACTTCAATCGATGCAAACTTGAGAATTAAACAACAATTTCAATGGAAGCTTCAAAGTTTATGAACTTTAGTCCTCGAAATCTTTTAACTTTTAGAAATTTAAAAATTGGAGCTTCAAAGTTTTTTGTTTTTGTATTGAAGTAATTTATAACCCCAAAAAAAAGGAATATTCCTGATGACTTATTTTACAATTTTAGTATCTTATTCTAGATTTGCTTCCATTTACTTCTTCTTCTTCTTCTTTATTTGTTTATTCTCTCTCTCTCTCTCTCTTTTAAGGGTTTAAGAGTCTTTACAGAACCATTACATGTTTTCTTATCGACAATCCTTATATACTACCTTACCAACTAGTTCTTACATATCGTCTTAATCACTATTCTTAATCCTAGATGCTTGCTCAGTGCTCACTCTCTCTTCTAACGCTTTCAGTTCCCTTTTCCTTTTCCCCTCATTCTCCCCTCTGCCTCTTCTATATGCTTTCCAATTTACTCCAAACCTTCTCTTTTCCCCCTTTCCATAATTCATCCCATTCTTCAAATTTCCGTCTCACTTTTCTTACCTCCTCCTTTACGCCCCCCCTGCCCTTGCCCATCTAGAATCTTCAAATTTGGAAAACTTATTTTTAAAACTTCAATCTATGCAAACTTAAAAATTAAACAAAAATTTCAATGGAAGCTTTAATGCTTATGAACTTTAGACTTCGCAATCTTCTAACTTTTGGAAATTTGAAAATTGAAGCTTCAAAGTTTTTTTATATTTAAGTAATTTCTAACCTAAAAGCAGGAATATTCGCGATGACTGGATTTACAGTTTTCGTATCTTATTCTAGATTTGCTCCGCTTCACTTAAAATTCTAATTTCTTAGAGAATCTGTGGTTATAGATTAGGTAGTTAGTCAGAAAATTTCTTTGAAAATTTGAATATTTAAAACTTCAATATTTGAAGGCTTCAGTATTTGAATAGTTAAAATCTTGACAGGTTCTAAATTTACCTATAAATTTGAAATTTCCCAATTTAAGAGTAGCCAAGTAATAAAGTTTTCCAAAAATGAAGTTTATAATTCAAAAAGTTTTTAAACTTCAGCTTTCAGATTTGAAAATGTGTATGTTTCCACAGATTAAAGTTGCAAAAAATGGAATTTTTCTCATTTTGTTATTTCAAAAATCATAAATAATTGACAAATGAAGTTCAAAAATAAAAAATAGGAAAAAATGGACAAATAAGAAAGCGTATCAAATAATGAGTGAGCGATTGATTGAATAATTAATGATCGATTAATCGATTAATCGATCGATAAAATAAATACAGTAAATGTTGTTCTCCAGACAAATATTCTTCGCTATACAAATTGCAATTTGCAATATGTCCTTCGATATGGAGAGGAAAAGGGAAAACGATTGTTCTAGAAGTGCGATGGACGAAGATAATTGGCGACTTGCATAAATTAAACAAATCTGCAGAAACGTTTAACTCGAATCGATTGATTCGACCTTGGGATAAGAATTGAACTTTTTGAAATCGTCACTCCTCAAAGCTGAAGAACGGCCTTTGATACAAAAAAACTATCTTAATTTGTATTTTTAATTTAAAAACCGTAATTATTGTATTTTAAATATCTTCACGTTTACTCTTCAATTATTAATTTCTTCGAAAGTTTTCAAAATAATCAGTACAATTTTCAAAAGACTGAAGGTAACAAAGTCTGAAGTTTCGAAGTTGTCAATGATTGAAATTTTCAAAAGCTAAAACATTAACTTTTTATTTTTATTATTAAAGATAATTGCTCAAAATTGATACTTTTCAGTTCTGATGTTTTAAAAAATTTATGTTTATAAAAATCGAATTTTCATTTTTCTATTGCAAACTGAAACATTTGAAATTTTATGACACTTTTAAAAATGCAAAGAATTTAAAGTATTGAACTTATAAATTCTTAAACGACTTGAAAAAATATAAATTAGGTTAATTAAAATAATAAATTAGGATATCTAAATTAAATATAGAATAAAAAATAAAATACTTTTTAAGAAAGTGGTTAAAAATCAATATTCTTTCTGGAGCTAAAGGAAGGTTTGAGTATTATGCTTTCTTCTTATTTTGTCACTTTAACAGTCTGACTAAACACGACTTGATCTACCGCACGTGAAATAATTTAAAAAAAAAAAAAAATTCTTTTCATTTCCCTTCTCAAAAAATATTTTTCAAAATTTGAAACATTTTTCATCATTTTTAATTAAACTAGCATCATTGATCGCTCACTAAGCGCGTGTAGTTTTTCGGTTAGAGGGAAAAAAAATTTTAATACAAAATAAAAATTTCGAAAAACTATTACTTCATTTACTAAAAGTTTTTAAACACTTCAGTTCGAGCTTAAATTATATTTTATGCATTTTACACCAATGAAAATGAGGTTAAACGGCAGTCACTTGCCATTCGAGGAAATAATTATTATCATCAGTTTGTTTTTACGGTTATATAAATATAATTTTTCTAAGATTCTTTAGAAAGTTCAAAAAGATTTTTCAAGATTTTATATGATTCGGAAAAGAATTTAGAAAATTGTAAAGAAAATCTTTTTATTTTACAGGGATTTACCAAATTTTAGATAAAATTAAAGTCAGTTTGAAAGATATGTAGGTTTTTCAGAAGTTTGGAAGAAATTTGAAAATATTTTATAAATTTTCGGAAATCTTTTCATGTTTCAAAATACTTTTAATCTCTTAAAAACTTCTAAAATTCTTAAATATCTTCTTAGCTGACTCAAATTGACTTCAAAAATCTTTAGTTTGTTTAAAATTGTATGAGACCTTTCTCAAATATTAAATGATTTTTGGAATTTTTCAAAGCTTCTAAATGCCTTTTAAAGCTTCTAAATGCCTTTTAAAATGATTCGAATTTTTCTTTAAATTTTTTTCAAAATCCTGCAAAATAAAAGAAATTGCCTTAAAATCTTCCAGATTCTTTTTTGACAATTTTTTAAATGTCTTTAAATGTTTTGAAATTCTTTTGAATATTCTTCTAAAATTAATTTTTCAAAATAAAAAATCATTAAAAATTTCCCCAGGAATCTTCAGAAGTTTTTTTTATTCTCTAGAAAGCTTTCAAAATTCTTAAAAAGCTTCTAAATTTTATGTTCATATTCTTCAAAAATCGATATTTTGTTTAAAATTTTTGAAATCTTTTCAAATTTTTAATTATTTTTAAAAAATTTTCAAAACTTTTTAATATATTTTAAAATGATTCGAATTTTTCTCAAACATTTTTCAAAATCCTGCAAAATAAAAAAAAATACCTAAAAATCTTCCAGACTCTTTTTTGACAATTTTGGAAAACATTTAAAATAGTTTGGAATTTTTTTATATAATCTCTTAAAATTAATTTTTCAAAATAAAAAATCATATAAAATTTTCCCAAGAATCTTAAGAAAATTTAGTTATTCTCTTGAAACCTTTCAAAAAAATTCTAAGTATCTCTTAAACTTACTCGAATTTTTTTTTTGAAAATTTTTTAATGTTGCAAAATTGAAAAATTTTTCTTTAAAATCTTCTACATTCTTTTTCGACATTTTTGGGAATCATCTGAAATATTTTGAAATATTTTTTAATTTTCTGTTTAAATTCATTCCTCAAAATAAAAAAATCATTTCAATTTTTCCTCGATTTTTTTTTATTCGCTAAAAACCTTTCAAAATTTGTAAAAAGCTCCGTTTTTCGCAATCTTCCAAAATATAAATTTTCTTTTCAAATTGTTTGAATGCTTTTCAAGTTTTAAATTTTTCTCGAATTTTTCAAAACTCCTGAATATCTTTTGAAAAAATTCAAAATTTTAAAATTGTTTCAATCTTGCAAAATTAAAAAAAAAATCTTAAAATCTTCCAGATTTTTTTTTGACAATTATTTTGGAAATATTTTTTTCCTTAAAATTACTTTTTCAAAATAAAAAAATCATCTTAAATTATCCTAGCAGTGTTAAGAAAAAATTTTTGTTCTCTTTAACCCTTTGAAAATTCTTAAAAGGCTTTTTTTCAAAATCTTCAAAAATCTACATTTTGTTTTAAGTTCTTTCAAATTTTTAAATTATACTTGAATCTTTTCGCTACTTCTAAGCCTTCTAAATATCTTTTAAAATGATCCAAATTTTTCATAAAATTAAAAAAAATTCTGCCTGATTAAAAAAAAGTACCTTCAAATCTTCAAGATTCTTTTTCGATAACCTTGGAATTCTTTTGAAATGTTTTGAAATCATTTAGAATTTACTCATAAAATTCATTTTTCGAAAAGAAAATCATTTGAAATTTTTCCATGAATCTTGAGAAAATGTTGTTATTCTCTTGAAACCTTTAAAAATTCTTAAAATGATTTTTTTCAAAATCATCAAAAATCTACATTTTTCTTAAGTTTTTTGAATTTTGTCAAGTTTTAAATTATTTTTGAATTTTATCAAAACTTCTAAATATCTCTTAAATTTACTCGAACTTTTTCGAAAATTTTTTAATGTTGCAAAGTTGAAAAATTTTCCTTTAAAATCTTCTACATTCTTTTTCGAAATTTCAAAAAATCATTTGAAATATTTTAAAATCTTCTACAATTTTCTGTTTAAATCCATTTTTCAAAATAAAAAATCATTTCAATTCTTCTCAGAAATTTTTTTTATTCGCTGCAAAACTTTCGAAATTTGTCAAAAGCTCCGTTTTTCGAAATCTGCCTAAACCTACATTTTGTTTTGAAATTGTTTGAAATATTTTCGAACTTTGAACTATTTTCGAATCTTTTTAGAACTTCTAAAACTTTTAAATATTTTTTTAAATAATGCAACGTTTCCCTAAATTTGTATAAAATCCTGCAAAATTAAAAAAAATTTTTTTTTTTTTTTTAAATCGCCGAAAATAAATTTTGAAAATTTGTTATGAAAATGAAATGCTCCTTACACCTTTCGAGTCATCTGTGCGAAAAGCTTTCCACCAGTATTTGAGCCGCTTTATCATCGTGATTCAAAAAGGGTCGATCATGAGCTGAAATGGAGAAAAAAATTCGGAATTAAAGACTTAATAAAAAAAGTTGAATGAAGTGAGAAAAAAAATTTCAAACTTGTGCTGATAAATAAACAGCGGCGTGAATATTCTCTAAACAAGAAAATTATCTCTAGAGTGACGTTTCAGATAATCACGTCTTACGGAATTTTATCAGGATCAAAGGATTTTTACAAAGGAAAAAATCTTTGTTGCATTAATTAGTTACATTAATTTATTAATTTTTATTGTTAAATTTGATCAAGCGAGATTAACAGGATTTTATTTAATTAATTTCAATAAAAATTAAACATAACACAATTTTTTGTTTGTTTAAGAATAAAGACAAAGTTGAGATTCTTCTTTATACTTCCATAAAACTAAAAATAATTTTTTTATCTTACTGTGTAAGTGAATGATTCCGGAATGAAATGTCGATTAATCATTGCAGTTAAAGACACAAAATATTTGAAGAATACGAATCTTGCTTTATGACTCACAACTTATAAAAGTGAATTCATTAGTCTTTGTCAGCGACTTTTCTTTTTCTTCGTGGAAATGCCTACTTTCACGATTCAGTGAAGATTAATTTTTCAAAATAATTTCCATTTGACTATCTTATTTTACGTCTATTTTCATTTACTTCAGCTGATTAGAGTTTTTTTTTCCATTTCAGACTATTATTATCAACATTTTGGCATTTGGACACTCATTCTTTTTCTGAACTTGTTTTTTGACCGAAAGTCTTTCAGCTGAAAATATTTTCACACATTCTATTCTAGTCCATGGACAAAGAGTGATAATTGGCATCAGCGATAAAAACAGGAAAATTTAAATTGAAAAAAGTTAATGAATATGAAGGTATAGATTTTTTTATTATAAGGCACTTGTTAATTGAAGGTACTTTTAAATTGAAGGTTCTTCTTAATTAAAGGTACTGTTTGATTGAAAGTACTTTTTAATTGAATATACTGCTTAACTGAAAGTACTCTTTAATAGAAAGTACTGTCTAATTAAAAGTACCGTTTAAATGAAGGTACTTTTTAATTGGAGGCACTTTTTACTTGAAGGTTCTTTCTAATTGAAGATACTGTCTAATTAAAAGTACTGTTTAATTGAAAGTACTTTTTAATCGAAGGTACTGTTTACTTGAGATCACTGTCTAATTGAAAAGAACGTTCAATTGAAAATACTTTTTAATTGAAAGTACTTTTCAAATTGAAGGTACTGTCTAATTTTAGGTACTGTCTAATTGAAAGTACTGTCTAATTAGAAGGACTGTTCAATATAAAGTACTTTTTTTCTTAAACGTACATTTTGATTGAAGGTTCTTCTTAATTGAAGGTTCTTTTAAATTGAAGGTACTGTCTCATTGGAAGTACTGTCTGATTGAAAGTACTGTTGAATTGAAATTAATTTTTAGTTGAAGGTACTTCTTGATTTAAGATACTGTTTAATTGAAAGTACTTTTGATTGAAAGTGCTTTTGGTCAAAGTGCTTTTTAAACGAAAGTGCTTTTAATAGAAAGTACTTTTTTATTGAAAATACTTTTTAATTTGAAAGTATTTTTAATTGCAGTTGCTTTTTAATTGAAGGTACTTTTGAATTGAATGTCCTTTTTAATCGAAGGTACTGTCTGATTGAAAGTACTGTTTAACTGAAAGTACTTTTTAATTGAAAGTCCTTTTTGATCGAAGGTACTGTTGAATTGAAAGTACTGTCTAATTGAAAGGACTCTTTGATTGAAAATACTTTTTAATTGGAGGTGCTTTTTACTTGAAGGTTCTTTTTAATTAAAGATACTGTCTAATTAAAAGTACTATTTAATTGAAAGTACTTTTAAATTTAAGGTACTGTTTAATTATGAGCACTGTCTAATTGAAAAGACTGTTCAATTGAAAGTACTGTTTAATTGACAGTACTTTTTATTTCAAGGTACTTTTCATTTGGAGGTAATTTTTAATCGAAGGTACTGTTTGATTGAAAGTACTACCTAATTGAAAATGACTGTTTAATTTAAAGTACTTTTTAATTGAAGGAACTCTTTAATCAAAAATACTTTTCTATCTCCAAAAGAATCAATGTATCCCAAGTACTTTTCTGTTTTAAAAATTAATTTGCGAACAAAAGTACTTTTTGACAAAAAGTAACTTTTGACCATACGTATTTTTAGCTAAAGTACATTTTTCACCAAATTATCTCTTCACCTACAGTACCTTTTTGTCCAAAAGTATTTTTTTTATCCAGAGTACTTCTTGAACCAAAAGTAATTTTCACGGACGTAACTTTTTGGCTAATAGTATTTTTGGCCTAGGATAGAAGCAAATAAATTTGTATTCTAAATTTGTATTATTTTACATGAAATTTTTATAATTTCATAAAATGAATAAGAGTGGTGAATGATATAAAGCAACAAAGTATTGCAAATGACAAATATTTTTTCCTCCCTCTTTTTCTTTCACCCTAATGAGTCTAAAAGATTTCAGTTCATGAAGCAAACTCTAAACTGTTGACGGTTAAACCACTAAGGTGTAAAATTACACTTGACAATTGTCAGAGTAATTTTTTTTCTATTTTCTTGCATCACTTGTTCTTGCGAAAGTAGAAAACCAGATCAGTTTGTCAATTCTCTTTTTACCAGGAAAGAAGTTTCTATTTGTTTTATTCTATTTACTGTTCAGATGCCAAATTTTGGATGAAAAAAGCTTCAGGCGTAGGCACTTAAGGCAAAAAAAAGATTGACAAAAAATCTAGGTCGAGAAACTCTAAATTTTTTTTTAGTTTGATATTCTCCGTGAAAAAGTACTTTTACGACAAAAAAATACTTAAGTGCAAGAAAAAATAATTAGGAAATAATGTTTGTAGGAAAAGTACTTTTTTATCGTAAGCGTGATTTTTTTAGACATTTGAAGTTCGGCACGCAAAGTTACTTTTCATAAATAGTATATTGTGCGACAAGTTGAAAAAGCGAGATTTAAGACGAGTGTGAAGTTAGCCACCCTCGCTCAGCTCGGGTGGCTAAGGGTGGCTAACTTCACACTCGTCTTAAATCTCTCGCTTTTTCAATATGTGGGACACGATACTTTTTCTGTAATTTGTTTAAAAAGTGCTAGTTTTTTTAACCTGTTTTTTGGTTAAAAAGGAGGCGATTTGTTGTTGATTGACGCAACAATAACAATGGCAATTGTCAAAACCATGGCAATAATATGGCCGTAACAGTAAGTTGGTAGCACCGTTTGGTCAGGAAGGTTAGGAGTGGTGGAATTAGATACAACGCAATAGTTGTGAGTTCACCTTCACTTACTGAAGCA
>JAUMHM010000004.1:1551577-1573482 GCA_032362435.1 Melikaiella ostensackeni
GCAATTGTCAAAACCATGGCAATAATATGGCCGTAACAGTAAGTTGGTAGCAATGTTTGGTCAAGAAGGTTAGGAGTAGTGGAATTAGATACAACGCAGCTGTTCAGCTCCACTTCAGGGTTCGTTCAGTATTTCGCACTTTATTTACTTTTTTCACTGTGCGTCACGTTTCGCTGCGTCCATCTACTTTATTCACTGTGTCCGTCTACTTTTTTCAATGTTGCCCGGAAAGGTCGACACGATATTTTGTATAAAATACTAAGTACTTTTGAAAAATAGTAATTGGTGAATTTAGGACTTATGGGTCAGACGTACTCAAATATAAAAAGGGTACTTCGGAAAAACAAATACTATAAAATAGAAAGACTTTTGGGAAAAAAGTTAACTTAAACAAAGTGAGTCCCTTTAAGAAAAGAAAGTACGTTTGAACCAATTAAATAAAACCTGAAAAGTACTGTTTCAATAAAAATGAAAAAAATTTATAAATCACTTTTCTAACTGACAACATAAAAAATTAAATGAAAATACGAAAACCTCATAAAAAAATGATAAAACAAAAAACACACCTGGTTGAAAATGATGAAGGAAAAGTACTTTTTCACTTGAAGCTTTCTTTTTAGATATTTGAAGCACTTTACATAAAAGTACTTTATGTGAAAAAGTACTTTTGTTCAAAATTGTGTCCAAGCATATATGTTTCCAAAATATTCTAAATATCCCTTAGGTATTGTTGCACAATAACTTTCTTGTGAAAAGTATTTTTGAGGGTAAGGTACTTCTTGTAGTGATTACTTAAATGAACTAAAGAAATTTTTTGAAATTATGTTTAATTTTTTGACAAAATAGTGCTACACAAGAAAGAAGTAGTTTTCGGGAAAACATTGCTTGGGTTCAAATAAGTACTTCCGAAAAAAAGTACTTTGGGGAAGAGTAGTGTCTTTGGACAAAAAATATCCTGATCAAGAAATACTTTGGGCAATTTGTACTTTTAGGACAAAATAGTGTTTTTGCGATTAAACAAAGTACTATTAAGGTCTAAAAATCATGTGAATAGAAAAAATACTTTCAAACAAGAAGCAGTTACTAATAATTAGTTAATTAGTTAATTAGTTAATCAGTTACTAAAGCAGTTACTACTAATACTTTTTGACTAGAAAATAATACTTTTAGGCAAAAAAGTTAATTTGAAAAAAAAGAGTACATCTGAGAAAAGAAAGTACTTTTGTAACATTTGAATAAAACTTGAAATGTACTATTTTAATAAAAAATGAAGAGAAAAATGTGTAAGACAGTTTTGTAATTGACAATATAAAAAATTTAATGAAAATACCCAAACCCTTAAAAATAAAAATAATAAAAACAAAAATATACTTGGTTGAAAATGATAATTAAATAGTACTTTTCCACTATAAGCTTTCATTTCAGGATCTGAAGCAATTAAGCAAAAGTACTTTCTTTGCCCAAATTACTTTTTGTGCAAAAGTACTTGCGTACAAAATTTTGTTCAAGCGTACATGTTTTCAAAGTATTCTAATTTGCCCCAAGGTACTGTTGCTCTATACATTTTTTTGAAGAGTACTTTTAAGGGTAAAGTACTTTTTGCAGCAACTACTTAACTGATCAAGAGAAATTTTTTGGAATTAAGTGTAATTTTTTGCAAAATGGTGCTTTACAAGAAGAAAGTACTGTTTGGGAAAACAATGTTTGGGGTCAAATAAGTACTTTAAAACAAAATAGTCATTTGGAACGAAGTAGTGTTTTTGCATAAAAATTATCGTGATCAAGAAATACTTTGAGCTAATACTATTTTTTGGACAACATAGTGTTTTTTCTATTAAAAAAGTATTTTTAAGCTTTAAAAATCATGGAAAAAAAATACTTTCAGATAGGAATTAGTTTTTGTCAACTAATACTTTTCGTCTAGAAAATAATACTTTTGGGGGAAAAGTTAATTTGAACAAAATAAGTCCCTCCGAAAAAGGAAAGTACTTTTGAACCAATTAAATAAAACTTGAAAAGTGCTATTTTAATAAAAAATGAAGAAAAAAATGTATAAAACAGTTTTGTAATTGACAATATGAAAAATTTAATGGAAATACCCAAACCCTTAAAAAAAGAAAATAAAATAAAAAATATACATGGTTGAAAATGATAATTAAATGGTACTTTTCCACTGTAAGCTTTTATTCAAGGACCTGAAGGAATTAAGCAAACTTACTTTCTTCAAAAAAGTACTTTTTTTGAAAAAGTACTTTTTGCGCAAATTTACTTGTATTAAAAATTCTGTTCAAACGTACATGGTTCTAAAGTATTCTAAATTTCACCAATGTATTGTTTCTCAATACATTTTTTGTGAAGAGTACTTTTAAGAATAAAGTACTTTTTGTAGTGACTACTTAACTGAACAAAAGAAATTTTTTGAAATTAAGTGTAATTTTTTGACAAAATGGTGCTTTGCAAGAAGGAAGTACTTTTTGACAAAACATTGCTTGGGGTTAAATAATTACTTTAAAAAAATAGTAACTTGGGACAGAGCAGTGTTTTTGGACAAAGAATATCGATAAAAAGTAGTTTTTCTCAACTAATATCTTTCGTCTAGAAAATAATACTTTTGGGGAAAAAATTAATTTGAAAAAATGAGCCCCTCTGAAAAAGAAAGTACTTTTGAACCAATTGAATAAAACTTGAAAAGTACTATTTCAATAAAAAATGAATAAAATGTATAACAAACTTTTGTAACTGACGATATAAAAAATTTTATGAAAATACCTAAACCCTTATAAATAAAAATGATGAAACCAAAAACACACCTGGTTGAAAATGATAAAATCCTTTTCCTCTTTCGGGAAATTTTTTTTTCGAGCCAGTCACTAATCAACTGGATGATTTAATAAGAGGTAACATTCAAATTCCGGCAGATGCGATTAGATAATCCACTGGAAAAAGTAGTATCACAGACTGCTATTATACTTCCTGTGTAATCAGGAACATTTAGAAAATCCATATCAAAAAGCACTTTATTGCTTTTCATTTAAAAGAAAGACAATTTTCAAAAAGTTCCCGATTTTTGGATTTGGTGAATGTAGTTTCTTATTTTTTACTCAGTTTCAATTTACTGCCTTTTTCACTTCGTTTTCTTTCACTGTTATTTTCCTTCCTAATTTTTTATTTAATTTTTTATTCTAATATCACCTTTTTTACTACTTTCTCAGATTTAGTAAATAACACTTTTTTGTATGTTTTTTTCCTCAGCACCAATTTTCCAAGTCCACTTTCACTTAAACTTTTTAAAAATTATTTCTCACACTTTTTAAAATTCAGGTTTCAATTTTGACACTGGAAACATGGTGAGCCCGTAAAATCACTTTTTTTAAATTGCATTTTTGAACCCTATTTTTCAAAAATACGTTTAAAACCGGAATTTTTTTCGGAACACGTGTTGGCGCTGTAACTGAAAGTTTGGGTCGCAGATTTACCGCAACGTTTTTTCATTTGGCACTGAGAGAATTTCGCGTGCAACTCTGCATTTATACTGACAGAATCGAGATAGCCGCTTGAGTTTTATTCGCGAAAGGAAGGGGGAGGAAGTTTAAAAATTAAATAATGATCAACTCTTTCTTAAACTTTTCCATTTATTTGCATTTTTTACATTAACATTTCATCCATACACATTTTTTTCCCGCATTTTCATTACGTGAAGTTATTTTATTAAATCTTACACTTGAAAATTTGAAAATTAACTCTATAAACAATCCCCTTTTATAAGAAAAATCATAGGAAACCTTATGCGAATTGAGAAACAATTGTGTTTCTTAAACACTCTTGCGCGGTTAAATTAAAACTTTCAATTATTAAAAAAAAGAATTTTAATATAAAATGATAAAGTTTCGAAGAAGACTTAAAATTTCTCAAAAATTTGGGTTCTGTTAGTTAGTTTCATCGTAAATTGGCATTTTTAAACAAAAATCATCATCAAGATTCTCAGTTTTTCATCAATTTTAGGTTATGTTAGCGTATTATACCAGAAATGGGTATTTTTAATAAAAAATTATTAGATTTTAAACATTCAAAATGTTTCAGTAATTTATGTTCTTCGGTTATGTTAGCGTTTTCACCAGAAAACGACACAATTGGTGTTTATAAAAAAATCCTTGTAGCCCGAAAAAGCTTTGCAATTTTTAACAGTTTCAGGTTATATTGACGTTTCCCATAGAAAATCGGTTATTTTGAACAAAAATCATTAGATTTCGAAGAAGATTTACTATTCTGATCAGTTTTTTGTTATATTTTAGTGTTTTTCGTCGGATTTTATTAGTATTTTTAATAAAACATTATTAGATTTCAAATAATATTTACCATTATTCAACAACTTAAGGTTATGTAGACGTGTTTCACCTGATTTGGATTGTGTTAGTGTTTTTCGTTAGCAATAAAAATTTTTATTGAAAAATCATATTGCAAAGAAGATTCATAATTCTTGAACAATTTCAGGTTACGTGGGCGTCTTACATCGAAACTTTGTATTTTCAAACAATAATCACCATAATTTTAGCGAGACGTCGAATCTTTTAACAATTTTGGATTATGTTAGTGTTTTTCGTCGAAAATTCATGCTTTTGATAAAAAAATGATATTTCAAAGAAGAATCACAACTTTTTAACAATTGTAGGCTATGTTTGTGTTTTACACCGGAAATCGGTATTTTCAGTCAAAAATCATCAAATTTCAAAGAAGATTTACAATTTTGGAACAATTTTAGGTTATGTCAACATTTTTCACCGAATATCAGTTATTTGAACAAAATTCAACTATTTTGTTGAAGATTCATAATTTTAGTAGAAAATTCACTTTTTTGGTTGATAATTTAACTATTTTGTTGAAAACTCGTTTTTGTCTTGGTTGAAAATTCATTTCTTTAACTGGAAATTTAACTACTCCATTTTTAGTTGAAAATGTATCTTTCTTAGTTAAAAATTTAACTATTCGGTTAACAATTCAACTATTCGGTTGAAAATTCATCTTTTTTGGTGAAAAATTAACCTTGTTAGTTATAAATGCAACTGTTTGGTTGGAAATTGACCTTTTTTGGTTGATGATTCAACTATTTTGTTGAAGATTCATCATTTTAGTTGTAAAGTCACTTTCTTGGTTGATAATTTAACTATTTTGTTGAAAACTCGTTTTTTCCTTGGTTGAAAATTAATTTTTTCATTTGGAAATTTAACTATTCCATTTTTGGTTGAAAATTGATCTTTTTTAGTTCAAAGTTGCAAGGTTGCAAATTTATGTGTTTCGTTGAAAATTTGTCTTTTTTGGTAGAAAATTAACCTTTTGAGTTAAAAATGCAACTGTTTGGTTGAAAATTAACCTTTTTTGGTTAAGGATTCAAATATTTTGTTGAAAATTCGTCTTTTTGGTTAAAAATTCAATTATTTTGTTGGGAATTCATTTTTTTGTTAAGAATTAATTTTTTTAACTGAAAATCTATCTCTTTCACTTGAAAATTCAACTATTTGGTTGAATATTCATGTATTTTTTGAAAATTCGTTTTTGTTTTGGTTGAATATTGATCTCTTTGGTTGAAAATTTAACTTTGGTTCAAATTTTTTTCTTTCTTCACTTAAAAATCTTTCTTAGTTGAAAATTCAACTGTTTCGTAAAAAATTCAACTATTTTGTAGAAGATTTAACAATTTGGTTGAATTTTTTTTCTTAATTGAAAAATCTTTCATGGAAAAAAATTCAACTATTTGGCTACAAATTAATGTGTTGTGTTAAAAATTCATCTTTTTGGTTTGAAAATTCATCGCTTCTGGTCAAAATTTCCTCTCTGTTAGGTAAAAATTACTAATGTTTAGTTGAAAACCAATCTGTTTTGGTTACGGATTCAATTTTGTTGAAAATTCAAATATTTTGTTGGAAACTAATATTTTTGTTGAAAAATCCTATTTTTGGGTTAAAAATTTAACTGCTTCTCAGAAAATTGAACAATATGTTTCATTTTTTTTTTGTTGACTCAAAAATCTTCCTAGTTTGAAAATTCAATTTTTTTTTTTGAAAATTCGTCTCCTGGTTGAAATTGCAACTGTTTATTCGAAAATTAATCTGTTCTGGTTGAGGATTCAACCAATTTGTTGAAAATTCGTTTTTTTTTTTTGTTGAATTCGAATGTTTTGTTTTTATTTCAAATTAAAATCTGGGTTGGTTAAAACATTAACTATTATATTTCGTTCAGAATTCATCTCTTTTAGTTAAAAATTCAAGTTCTTGGTTGAATGTTGAACTACTTTGTTAAAAATTCTTTTTTTGGTTGAAGATTGATCTCTTTGGTTGAAAATTTAACTATTTGCTTTTAAATTTAATTTTTTTCTGTTAAAAGTTCAACAATTTTGTTTTTTTTTTAAAACAATTTTTAAACAATTTTTAAAAAGTCTTCCTTTTTGTTTGAAAATTCAACTGTTTTGTAGAAAATTGAACAAATTTGGTTAAAAATTTTTTTCTTTTTGACTTAAAAACCTTTCTTGGTTTAAAATTCAACTATTTTGTAGAAAATTGAACAACTTGGTTGAATTTTTTTTCTTCCTTGACTGGAAAAACTTTTATGGAAAAAATTCAACTATTTTGTTACAAATTTATGTGTTTTGTTGGAAATTTGTCTTTATAGTTTGAAAATACCTGACTTTGGGAAAAATTACTGTAAAAATTTCCAGAATTGTCAACTTCAATTCTAGAAAACTTTCAAACTTAGAAACTTAGAAAACTTAGAAAACTTAAAAAACTAGAAAACTTAAAAAACTAGAAAACTTAGAAACTTACAAACTTAGAAAAACTTCAAACTATTAAAAATAATTTTTTCTTTAATTTTTATAACGATCATTTCAATTATAACGATTTTATAATTACCATTATAAAAGATTTTAAAAAACACGTAAATCTGGATTGGTGAAAGTCAGACTAGTTTTCGTTAAGTCAGTATTAAATGTAGCAAATTTAACTAATTGCCAAATGAGCCTCAAAATTCAATATTCATAATTTTATCTACCAACTGAGTGATTTCAAAAAATTACTTACAATAATAAATTAATAATTATAAGAATTTCCCAAATGAAGGAATTTCTCAAGAGAATTGAATGATTGCTAATCTAAATTTCAAAAAAGATTGAGAATGTCACAGGTGGATCTGATTTAAAAAAAAAGTGTACGTGAGACACGTGGGTCGTTATACCTTAATGAGAAATAATTATTTCCAATTATTTTTAATTAGAAGGAGGTCGAAGAATTATCGAGAAGTAAAGTTATTCTCTCATATAACTCATATAGTCTTTACTCTTTATGAATTTTAGAATCTTTAATTCCGCCAGAGGCTACCTGCAAATTGTGTTCCAGCAAATGACGGCAATAAGTGCACTTAAAATAAAATAAAATAAAAGGCGATTGATGATGGTGATGATAATGACTGTGATAAAAAGTAGCGGGAGATTTTCGTCCTCGACCTGCACCAATGGAAAAACAATAACAATAAAACGCTTAGAGTTTAACTACTTTTCAAATGTTTACTGTATTTAGTCATTATTCACGCTAGACTCTATATTTGACTGATTCATCAGTAAAAAACATTGCTGATTTGATTTGGTGACCCACCTTTTATTGAGTAATCACTAAATATGACTGATTAATGAGTCAAATTTACTGACAATGGTTTACTGAAAAAATCAGTCAAATTGAGCGACTAATCACTAAAAAAACACTGCATAATCAGCTAGAAATTTTACAAATTTGATTAGGTGACTCACTTCTCACTGAATGACTGACTTTATTCAGTGACTTTACTTAGTAAAATTCACTAAATGATCAGTCATATTCCAAAACTAATTAGTGAGAATCTTTACTGTTTACGCTCAGCCATTCAATTCTCACTGAATATCCAATCAATTTCACTGATTCACTGATTAATCAGTAGAACACCAATGATTAATCAGTCAAATTCAGTATAAATTCGAACAAATCACTGACTTAATTTGTAGTGATCCACTGCTAACTTTAAAGACAGTAAAATTCACTGCCTGATCAGGGAAATCCGCTATTGAATAATCAATTAAGTCCACTAAATAATCAGTCAAATTCAATTGATAATTAGACAAATTTATTGATTCGACTCAGTCACATTTAATTGAAACGATCAATGAAATCAGTAAAACCCCACTGACTAGTCATTGAAATTCACTTAACGTTCAGTCATTCTCATTAATTAATCAGTAAATATTTTCAATGACCAATCAAGGCTTTTTATCATATTTGCAGAGAACTTGACTGTTTTTTAGCGAATTTCACTGGCGGGTTTCACTGATTAATCAGTTATTTGACCATTTATTCAGAGAATTTTAATAACCATTGTGTATATTTTAATAATTATTAAGTAAATTTAACTAGTCATTCAATATGGTCTTCACTGACTATTTACAATGAAAAGTGAATCAGTGAATTTCAATCAGCTAATTTCACATTATGATCAGTCAAATTTACAAAATAATCTCTTACACTCGCTTTACTACCTTTCTATATTGCTTTTATTGCTTTTAGAAGCCAACCATTCAGTACATACTCTTTCAGAACTTCCCAAAGTTTAGATCTATTCAGCTTATCAAAAGCAGTACCGCACACTTCAGATGCACTCTTGAAGATGCTATCCATGCACCCTCCACATCTTTATTGCCTAATTCCGTCTTCCAGTATTCTTTATGATGTCCTAAATATTTATGCGGCTTTTCATGGTGTAAAACTTATACTCCTGGTTTCTGCCGATTATCTATTCTAACTCGCCTCTGCTTCAACTTATTATTAATTTTTCTTCTCATCCACCTTTGACCTAGTTTCTCATTTTGAACATCTCGTAACCCTTGTATCCCTTACAAACCCTCTCGTTCTCTCATCCGCTGGAACAAAGTCAATCAGCCTGTGGCTTTCGCCTCTGCACCAAGTATACATGTGAATCATTTTATGTCTGAATCAAGTATTTATAATAAACAAGCCTTTTTCGAAGCATAAGCTAATCAATTTATCCCCGTTACCGTTCGTTTTTGGGTTTCCGAAATACCCAGTACCCTGCCGGTACCTTCGAGTTGCACACCAACCCAGGCATTCATATCTCTGAGTAAAATCATTCTTTCGCCAGGATCGCAAGTACCTGTAATATCGTTGAACGAGTCCCAGAAGGTATATTTTACATCCCAACTTTCACCATAAACTGGAGCGTAGCATGTTATAATAAATAGTCTTCTGATTCACACTTTCATTCTAACCCACACTAGTCTTCTTTGTTTCCGGCACACATGAAATATCTAGCTTCTCTACGCGCATTGTTTTCCGTAATTCCTTTTCCTCAAGATCATTTCCACCTCTAGCATTCCAAACACCGAGTCCATTCATCGCCTGAAACTTTTTTGAGGGCATACCTTTCGTCAACAGAAGTGTCAATCCTATCCGAGGCTACATTAATATTTGTGTTATTCATTGTTAAATGTATACACCCAACTAAAACTTGATGCGAGAAATTTATTCCATAAGTATAAAATCATGTCCAAACTAAGCAGCTGAATCTTCATAAAGTGGAGTGTCCATTCATAACGTCAGCCCCACCAAACTTCGGTCATTCAAAGGAAAGTATGAAAACCGAGCTAGAACCAAAGGAGCTATGGTCGGTTTATGTTGTACACTGAGGAGGGCACCAGTCTCTTGCGTCTTGTTCTCTAAGATGGGAAAAAATCATTCACTGTTCCAGAAATGTGTTAAGAATTCTCAATCTTGAATAAAAACTGAACAAGTTCAGAAACTTTCCTAAATTTTTACTTTGAAAAATCAATTTTTAACTCTTACAAATTTCCAAAGCCTTCCGCGATTTCGAAAACATCCCATAAATTTTCAAAACTCTGCATAAATTTTCAAAAGCAATTCCCAAAAGCGAATGTATGAAAACCAAGCCAGAACCAGAAGAGTTATGATCGGTTTGTGTTGTACACTGAGGAGGGCACCAGTCTCTTCCAGTTTGGTCTCTAAGATAGGAAAAGACCATTCACTGTTCCAGAAATGTGATGAGAATTCTCAATCTTGAATAAAAACTTAACAAGCTCAGAAAATTTCCTGAATTTTCACATTAAAAATCAATTTTTAATTACACTTACAAATTTCCAAAGCCTTCCACAATTTTGAGAACTTTCCATAAATTTTCGAAACTCTGCATAAATTTCTAAAAACAATTTCCACAAGCGAAAGTGTGAAAACCAAGCCAGTACCAAGGGGGTATGGTCGGTTTGTGCCTTGCACTGAGGAGGGCACCCGTCTCTTGCATTTTGTCATTTAAGACGAGAAAAGACCATTTACAATACCAGAAATGTGATAAACATTCTCAATCTTGAATAAAATCTCAACAAGCTCAGAAACTTTCCTAAATTTTCACTTTAAAAATCAATTTTTGAAAACTCTTACAAATTTCTAAAGCCTTCCACAAGTTCGAAAACTTTCCATAAATTTTTAAAACTCTGCATAAATTTTCAAAAGCAATTTCCAAAAGCGAATGTATGAAAACCAAGCCAGGACCAGAGGAGTTATGGCTTGTGTTGTACACTGAGGAGGGCACCAGTCTCTTGCAGATTGGTCTCTAAGATGAGAAAAGACCATTCACTGTTCCAGAAATGTGATTAGAATTCTTAATCTTGAATGAAAACTTAACAAGCTCAGAAACTTTCCTAAATTTTCACATTGAAAAATCAATTTTTTACTAAATGTTACTTCTACTAATAGTTTACTGAAAATTTCAAAACTCTGCATAAATTTTCAAAAGCAATTTCCAAAAGCGAATGTATGAAAACCAAACCAGAACCAGAGGAGTTATGATCGGTTTGTGTTGTGCACTGAGAAGGGCACCAGTTTCTTGCAGTTTGATCTCTAAGATGGGAAAAGACCATTCACTGTTGGAGAAATGTGATGACAGAAACTTTCCCAAATTTTCACATTGAAAAATCAATTTTTTACTCTTACAAGTTTCCAAAGCCTTTCACGATTTCGAAAACATTCCATAAATTTTCAAAACTCTGCATAAATTTTCAAAAGCAATTTCCAAAAGAGAATGTATGAAAACGAAGCCAGAACCAGAGGAGTTATGATTGTTTGTGTTGTGCACTGAGGTGGGCACCAGTTTCTTGCAGTTAGATCTCTAAGATGGGAAAAGACCATTCACTGTTCCCGAAATGTGATGAGAATTCTCAATCTTGAATAAAAACTTACAAAGCTCAGAAACTTTCCTCAATTTTCACTTTAAAAATCAATTTTCAAAAACTCTTACAAATTTCCAAAGCCTTCCACAATTTTGAAAACTTTCCAAAAACTTTCAAAACTCTGCATAAATTTCCGAAGCAATTTCCAAAAGCAAAAGTATGAAAACCAAGCGTGAACCAAAGGGGGTATGGTCAGTTTGTGTTGTGCACTGAGGAGGGCACCAGTCTCTTGCGTTTTGTTCTCTAAGATGGGAAAAGACCATTCACTGTTTCAGAAATGTGATAAGAATTCTCAATCTTGAATAAAAACTCAACAAGCTCAAAAATTTTCCTAAATTTTCACTTTGAAAAATCAATTCTTAAAAACTCTTAAAAACTTCCAAAGTTTTTCAAAACTCCATAAATTTATGTAGAGAATATTGAAGAATCACTATAAAATATTAAAAAATAAGCACGTCGAAGAAACTGATATAATTTTTCAAAAGTATTATTTTTTGAAAGGCGATGCGAAGCGTCTTAGACCACGATTTTTCTAAGACTGTTTAGGAAAAAATACTCGAGGTGTAATATGATGCCTTTACGAAGCTTGTCTTTGTCTAACTGACCGAACTTTTAAAATGTGCTGCGTAAATTTGTAAAACCTGTTCTCTTTAAAAAAAAACAGTAAAATTCACCGAAAAATATATTAAACCGACCCCACTGAACAATTATACATTTCAGCAGATGAATTAGCAGTTAAATTCACTAATTAATCGGTAAAATCTGTTACTTGTTTAATTATTTGCCCTCTTCTGACTAGAGGATAATCATTTTAATTGACTGTTAAGTCAGTGAAACCTATTCTAAATTTTATTATTTATAATGACTGCTCACTAGTCAGTAAAAATTACTGATTTGATTTAATGACCCACTTCTCACTGATCCAACCGAAGCGGAAAAGTTATGCATAGTGGAAAAAATTATGTATAATTTTCATTTGTTTAATTCAAATAATGTATGAATCAAATTGAAATTATACATATTTTTTTCTAATACGCATAAATTTTCCACCTGGGAAATTTAGAGCATGAAAATCTCGTTTGGATGCAAATTCTCTCTATATTAGAAAAATAGTAACACATGTTGTTTAAACTGTGCAGTAATAGGTATAAAATTGAATAAGAACGAAGCTTTTGCCTTCAGTTATACGTATCGAATTATGCAAAATTTAGAGTTTTTACCTCGTTTATTTCCAGTTAGTACTTGACATACTAAAAACGATAAGCTGCCTCCTGGGAATATAAGAATATACTCGTAATAGTGTGATTTACGTTTTTTTTCATGTGGGTTCTTATCTATTCAGGAAAATTTTTTTTGGCATTGACATTGCACTTCTACTTTTTTAAATGGCCGTAAAAAAGTGATAAGTAACTATAACAATAAAATTTTAGCAAAAAATTCCATATTAATGTAAAAAACATAATAAAATAGGGTGGCCACTGGATCGGGAAATCGGGAGTTTTCTGAAACCCGGAGAAAGCTGGAAATGGCAGTGAATTTAGTGAATTGAATTGAAAATTTAGTGAAGTGAATCACTTGAAATATTACAAATTTCATATCGAATAATATAATGCCCATTAAAAATAAGTTCGGTTTCAACTTTTTTTAATGTTAAGTTTAATTGTTAACTTTTTTAAATATGAAATGATCCAGTTTACAATACGTAATTTTGAAATCTGTTGCTTCAAAATTGTTTTATTTTAGGTCTCCTCTTTTAAGTGTACATTTTCAGTTTAAAGAGCTTTAAAATGCATTTTTGAAGAATAAATCAATTAAAAATTAAAAGCTTCTGAAATTAAAAATTGATAAATAACGTTTTAAGTTAATCAACTGTAAATATAAATCAATTAATTATTTTTAAAATTGAACTGTAGATCGAGTATTACAAATTAAACAATAATTGATATTACAAAACGATTCTGAATCTATTGGGAATTAAACAATTTACATATTTTTAAGGTCAAAAATTGAATTGATTTAATTATGAGTAGAAAGCCCGAAGCAAGAAAAATAAAAAAACATTCATTCAATTATAAAAACAGAGGAAATACGGAGATTCTTCATGAAAATGGGGGCATAAATTCTTTAAATGAAATTAATGTAGGTCATATTAAATGCAATTTCAAACGCTTTAAATTCCAAGTCGTTCAAGTTAAAATATTGCAATTCCCACAAAATAGATGAATTTTAGTTGAAATTGTTGAATCTTTAACTAAAAAAGATCAATTTTCAACTAAAAATGAAATAGTTAATAATTCATTAAACAAAATGAATGTTTAACCGAAAAGAACGAATTTAAAAAAAAAATAGTTAAATTTTCAACCAAAGAGAGGAATTTCATTTAAAATTATGAATCATTGAATAAATATGTGAATTATTAATAAAGGAGTTCAACTTCTAACCAAGTAATTGAATTTTCAACCAAAAAAGAATTCTCAGTCAAGGGAAGAAAAATTTCAACCAAATTTTTTAATTTTCAAGCCAAAAAGACAAATTTTCCACCAAATATTAAAATTTTTAACCAAAGAGATGAATCTTCAACCGAAAGAATGAATTTTTAATAAAATAGTTTAATTTTTAACCAAAGAGAAGAATTTTCATCCAGAAAAATGAATTTTTGATCAATTGGTTCAACCGTTCAACTGTCAACCAAGTAATAGAATTTTCAACCAAAAAAAATTTAATTTTAAATCAAAAATAGTTTCTTCTACCAAAAAGGACGAATTTTCAACAAAATAGTTGAATCCTTAACCAAAACAGATTAATTATCGACCAAGTAGATGCATTTTTAACCAAAAAGGATAAAATTTCTACCTAAGGACATAAACTTTTAAACAAAAAAAAATGAATTTTCAACAAGAAAATATGAATTTCCAAAGAAAAAAAATAATTTTCAACCAAATGGTTGAATTTTTAAGCCAAAAAACGAATCTTTTAGAAAAAAGATGAACTTCCAACCCAATAATACAGATTTTCAACAAAAAAGGCCATTTTCAACCAAATTGATCATTTTCGACCAAAACAGTTAATATTTGAACCCAAAAAGATGAATTCCCAACAAAAAAATTTAATCTTCGACCAAAAGGAATGATTTTTTTACAAAAATTGTTGAATTTTCAACAAAATAATTAAATTTGCAACTCAGTATTAAAATTTTCAACCAAAAATATAGTATGAAGCTTGCGATAAATAAGTAGGAATTTGATAATTTATAGACTAAAGAATAATAGTACAAATAAACATTGAAGTTTTTTCTTAATACTTTTAAAATATAAGCTTTAATAAACGATTTTATTCAATCTCAAATACAAAACAGTTGACTTTCAAATCCAAAAAGATAAATTTTCAACAAAAAAGTTTATTTTCAACCAATAAAGATAAATTTTCAACCAAATAGTTGAATTTTCAACTGAATAGTTGAATTTTCAACGGTACAGTTGAGTTTTCAACTGAATAGTTGGTTTTTCAACTGAATAGTCGATTTTTTGAACAAAAAAGACGAATTTTTCAGAATAAAGTAAAATTTTCTACCCGAAAAGTTGAGTTTTCAATAAAAAAGTTCATTTTCATTTAAGAAAGATGAATTTTCTGCCAAAAAAGAATGATTTTCAATCCAAGAGGATACATTTTCTATCCAGAAAAACGAATGTTAAACAAAACAGTTGAATTTTCGACCAAAAGCAGATGACTTTTTAACAAAATAGTTGATTCTTTAACAAGATAATTAAATTTTTAACAAAATAGTCGAATTTTCAACAGAAAAGTTTATTTTCAACCAAGAAAAATGAATTTTCAATCCAAAAGGACTAACTTTTTATCCAAAAAGAAAATTGTTCACAAAATAGTTGGATTTTCGATAAAAAATGATATTTTAACAAATATGTAGTAGAATTTTCAACCAAATAATAGAGCTTTCAACTTATAAAGATGAATTCTCGACGAAGAATGCAATAATTGATGCGAGCCAAAATAGATGTTAATTTTAAAGCAAAACCCGTTTAATTCAACCAAAAAAGAAAAATTTTGTACAAGATAGTTGAGTCCTTAACCAGAACAGATTAATTTTTAACCAAAAAAGACGATATTTCAACAAAAATGTTAAATTGTCAACCAAGAAATATTTGTCAGTCAAGAAAGAAAAAGAATTTCAATCAAATTGTTGAGTTCTCAAGCCAAAAAGACGAATTTTCTACAAAACAGTTGACTTTCAACTCTAAAAGATTAATTTTCTACAAAAACGTTAATTATAAGCCAAACAAGGTAAATTGTTACCCAAATAGTTGAATTTTCAATCAATTAGTTGATTTTTCAAACAAAAAGACGAATTTTTCAGAAGACAGTTGTATTTTCTACCCAAAAAGTTGAATTTTCAACAAAAATTTTCATTTTCAATTAAGAAAAATGAATTTCCAATCCTTAAGGAGGAATCCCCTATCCAAAAAGATGAATGTTTAACAAAACAGTTGAATTTTCGACCAAAAAAGATGAATTTTCCACAAAATATTTTAATTTCCTACAAAATAATTAAATTTTAAACAAAATAGTATAATTTTTAACCAATCAGATAAATTTTCAACAAAATGCTCAAATTTTCATATAAAAAAGATTAAACTGCAAACAGATAGTTTCATTTTAAGCCAAAGAGTTGAATTTCCAAGCAAATAGTTGATTTTTCAAGCAAAAAAAAAAAAACAAATTTTTAAGAATATAGTTGAATTTTCAACGAAAAAGTTCATTTCCAACCAAGAAAGATGAACTTTCTACCGAAAAAGATTAATTTTAAATCCACAAGAATGAACTTTCTATCCAAAAAGAAGAACGTTCCCAAAAACAGTTAAATTTTTGACCAACAAGGATGACTTTTTAACAAAATAGTTGAATTTTCAACCAAATGATAGAGTTTTTAACTTATAAAGAGGAACTCTCGGCGAAGAATGTAATAGTTGATATTTCAACAACAAAAAATTCAATTTAAATAAAAAATAGTTGCATCAACCAAAAGAAACGAATTTTCAACAAAATAGTTGAATCCTCAGTCAAAAAAGATTAAATTTCTACCTTGAGACAAAATTTTTTTAATTAAAAAGACGAATTTCCAACCAGGAAACATGAATTTCCAACCCAATAAAAAATGTCAACCAAATAATTGAATATTTCATCAAAATAGTCGCATTTTCAACAAAAAAAGTTGAATTTTCAATCAAGAAAGATTTTGTAGTTAATAAGAAAAAGAATTTTAACCAAATTATTGAATTTTCAAGCCAAAAAGACGAATTTTCTAGAAAAGAGTTGAATTTCCAACAAAGAAGTTAATTTTTAATCAAATTGTTCCTTTTCCGCCAAAAATGATGATTTTTTAACAAAATTCTTGAATTTTCTACAAAATAACTAAATTTGCAACCAAATACTAAAATTTTTAACCAAAAATATAATATAAAGCCTGCGATAAATAAGTAGGCATTTCGATAATTTATAGATTGAAGAATAATAGTTTAAATAAACACTGAAGTTCATTTTTAATACTTTTAAAATATTAGCTTTGATAAACGCTTTTATTCAATTTCGAATTCTATTCAATTATTGTTTCAGTCAGAAATTTTTGATTTTTAACTCATTCCATTAAAAGAATTTTAATTTTAAAAAAATAACAATTTTTAATATTTAGCAATATTTTATTGTTTATTCAAAATGAGTTTATTAATCATATATTCAAAACTAAACAATTTTAAACTGAATTCCTTGAAACAGAAAGCCTCGAATCGTTCAAATTTCATAGCGCTAAATTTTACTTTGAACGCTACAATTTTAATTTATGCATTTTTTTTTAAATTTTCAATTTGTATGTTGAAGTGTTGAATTTTTATGCTTCAATAACAACTGAACAATTATTGATTTCAAGCGACTTAAAATTGCAATAATTTAACTTCAAATTTAAAGTGTTCAGTTAAACAAAAATTTTAATTTATATTTTTCAACCGGAAGTCTTTGAAATTTGATATTTAAAATTTTGCAGATTAACGGAAATTAATTTTAAAATTGTTCAATCAAAAAGTATTGAAAGCTTCCATTTCACACGTGAAAATTATTGAGCGTTTGATTAAAAAAAAATTATGAATTGAATATTTTTTAAGCTTCAATTTTAAAAGTTTAAAATGCAAAAGAGTTCCCCGAGTGTTTTAACTCGCAGCCCAATGTTGATTATTTTAAATGGAAAAATTTACAGCCTCAAGAGTTCGAATTTTCAAATTTCAATGACCGCGAAAAATTTTCGAAACCCGCAAAAAAGACGGGAAATGACCGGGAATTTATTTCCTTGTTTAAAACGACTACCCTGTGAAACTTAAACATTTTTTCAAAGTGATACTAATAATAATAATATTATTGGCAAAATAAATAAAAGTTGAAATTTCTTCAATTTTGCAAAATGAACTTTTAGCAAGGTGACATTACACTGTAAACATTAGAAATTGTCATATAACACCTATACGGAAAAAAAGTACTGGAAAATTTAGTGGAGTAGTGCTAGATTTTTGGATAGGCCATCATTTTGATAAAGTCTCTTATACTTTTTATAAAGGTTGTGATTATGAAAAATTTTTTTGTATTTTTAAAGACTTGAATTGTATAATTTCGTAAATTAGAAACAATGCACTAGAGTACGGGTTGGAGAAACTGTCTCTGAGAGTCAGAGAAACAGTCTTTAACTGTCCGCAAGAATTCGCAGAGGCGCCGGCACGGTGACAAATTTGCATTGGTATGAGTCAATTTAACATTTTGCAAAATTATCTTTCTGCTTGAAGTTGTTTCCCATTGCATGGAAATTCTTTAGTTCAAATTTGAATAAAGATTTTTATTATGTTGGACGTATTAAAATAATTATTACCTGATGTTGGGGTCTTTTAAATTTAGATAAAATATTTTAAAAAGTGTTCACATTAAAATTAAAAGATTCTTTTTGTTAGAAATAATGAAAAGCAAGTTGGCTTTTTATATTAATTAAAACTAAATGAAAATATCTCTTGCCTTTTTCCAAAGAGTTCTGAACTTAGAATTTTATTCTTCAATTGAATTGAATTGAATGAATCGCAATATTTTCATGCAGGTTTTAAATTGCTTATATTAGACAATTTGAAATGAGAAGTGCGAGAAATTTAATAATTTTATCTTGAAAATGTTTCAAATCAAATAATATAAAATTAAAATTTTCATAATTAGGTATTTTCAAATTAAAACCTGTAAAAATGAGCAATTTCTATGCTATCAATTGTAAATGTAAGTTATTCAAATATGAACATTTTTTATTAAAGATTTTAAAAATGTAACTAATGAAAATTCAACAATATTTGACAGTAAAAAAATGCGATTGTCAATCTGAAAGTCTCAAATTTTATGATTTTTAATCGTAATCGTAATTTTAAGTAATTTATAATTATTTGAATATATGACTGAACATAATATATTCTACAAAATTGAAAAAAAAATTTAATGGTCTAATTTCACACCCTAATTAAAAAATTATTTAGTTTTTAACTAAGGTACAAATTTTTAAATTTTGATCGCATCATAGTTTTAATTGTTTCGTTTCAAGTGTTCCCAATTAGAAATAAGGAAATAATTTTTGTCTGAATGTTACACACTTTTTTTAAGACCCACTATGAAGATCAATTTCACTAACAAAGTTAATTAAATCAAAATTCAGAAAGGACACTGCACAACATGCATGGAACAATGACTTTCGATGGATTTAACTGATTCTCATTTATTTTGTAGTTTATGGAAGTAGAAGAAATTTTCAAAAAGACTTGCACCAATTATGATTTTTTTTTCTGTGAGGACCTTTAGAGCATTTTCAAAATTGGAAAGAAATTGTTTAAGACTTTGAAAATATTTGTCAAAGGCGTCCTGTCCCGCGACTATTATAAAAATAAGAATTATTTATAACAATTGTATTGTGATTATTAAATATTTATATTTAATAATAAATTAATAAGTTAAAGAATCATATTTAAATATCATAAAGACATCTATGAGGTTCAATACCCAATCGATATTGTCAAGGCCCCACAATGGATAAATATAACATCGTCAAGTCCAGCTGTAAAGGGCAGATTTAACGAAACTACGCAGTAGTCTAAAAGAGGCGGTGTGAATCAATTTTCGCAAAACATGGGAAATCGTATTTCTGTAACACGAAAACGACAAATATCGGCGAACCCCCGACTTTCAATATTCTGTACTTCAAAAAGTCTCTCATAAGAAAATGACGCTTAGTTTCTCCTAATGAACATCTGCAGATTTCGCATTTCTCTAAACATAGACATATCCACAATTTCCAATCCTAGACATATCCACGATTTTCAATCCTAATGGCATACTCTGACACATACAAACTACCACCACATGTAAGAACTTCTCACCCCTTGGCATCATGGAAGGGATTTACAACGCATACAAATCATCAATCAATCAATACAAAATATCGAAACTATTCTATAACTAAAACATTTCCTCTATAACAAACGGACGCTTAGTTTCCCCTAATGAACACCTGTAGATTTCTGATTTCTCTAAACATAGCCATATTCACGATTTTCATTTCTACTGGAATGATTTGACACATACAAACTACCATCACATCTAAAAACTTCTCACCCCCTTGGCGTCTTGGAAGGGTTTTACAACGCATACGAATCATCAATCAATCAATCAATACGAAATATCGAAACCATTCTATAATTAGAACAGTCCCCCTATAACAAGCGACGCTTATTTTTTCCTAATGAACACCTGTAGATTTGGCATTTCTCTAAACATAGCCATAATCACGATTTCCAATCCTAATGGTATACTTTGACACATAAAAACTACCACCACATCTAAAAACTTCTCACCCCCTTGGTATCTTGGAAAGGATTTACAACGCATACGAATCATCAATGTATCAATCAATACGAAATATCGAAACCATTCTATAATTAGAACATTCCCTCTATAACAAACGGACGCTTAGTTTTTTCCTAATGAACACCTGTAGATTTGGCATTTCTCTAAACATAGCCATATTCACGATTTCCAATCCTAATGGTATACTTCGACACATACAAACTACCACCACATCTAAGAACTTCTCACCCTTTTGTTATCTTGGAAGGGATTTACAACACTGTAAACCCCAGGAATAAATTTTATCTTCAAATTGGATGAAAACGCTGCAGCACATTTATCCACGCAAAAAGGTAAAAGTTATCTGTCGAAAGTTAAAAATTTGTCTGACGAAAATATTTATGTCACATGCGTCACATTTGTCTAGTGACACACCGATGTCAATAACCTCCTTATTGAAAAAATGCTGCAGCGTTTTTATCCATCTTGAAGATAGAATTCATTTCTGGGGTTTGCTGTGAACGCATACGAATCATCAATCAATCAATTAGTACAATATATCGAAACCATTTTATAATTAGAACAGTCCCTCTATAACAAACGGACGCTTAGTTTTCCCTAATGAACACCTGCAGATTTCGCATTTCTCTAAACATATATAGTACATATCCACGATTTTCAGTCCTAATAGAAAAACTAAAAGAAAACACTTACACACGACCACCACATCTAAGGACTTCTCATCCCCTCGGCATCTTGGAAGGGATTGACAATGCATACGAATCATCAACCAATCAATCAATACGAAATATCGAAACCATTCTATAATTAGAACAGTTTCCATATAACAAACGGACGCTTAGTTTTCCTTGATGAACACCGGCAGATTTCGCATTTCTCTAAACATATAGTTATCCACGATTTCCAATACTCATGGGATATGTTGACTTATACAAATCACCACCACATCTAAGAACTTCTCATCCCCTAGGCGCTTTGGGAAGGGATAACATGCTTTAGGTAACTGCGTCATCTCCCTAGTATGGACATATCTACGATCGTTGTTATTGATTGGCAATCCCAATTCACACAGGTTTACCATTACAACTAAAACTACATACTCCCCTGGCTGGGGAGATAGTATGCTTCAACTACTGCGCGATTTTTCAAATAAGGATATATCTAAAATCCTCAACGTCAATTGGACATTTGGATTTTTCCCACTTTGCCAGATGAGCAAACTTGAACGCTGATTGGAACCCCTACTTTTGATACCATTCAACCCAATGGATACTCGAAGAGGGGTTCTGTGTATGAATACTGCGGATTTTGAAGCAGCAGTCAGTCAGAACAATACCATCACCAGTCAGACAACACCATCACTACTATCTGTATCATAAATCCTGGCCCCTCTACAAATCATTGAATATCTCTATAAAAAGAAAATCGCTTATAAAAAGGAAAAACATCTTGTCAATCCTCCAATTAAAGTGAAGGATGCTAACTCAGCTTCTAATCAACCTGGAAGGCTCTACTGAGGCTTAAAATTTTCCAAAAAAGTCAACGAATTCGATGGTGGGTTTTTAAAAACAGTTCATTACATTAATAACACGCTATCGCACATTATGGTTTTCCGATTTTTTCTGGGACTGGAGGCACAAAAGACTCGCAGCGGGTTCCAGGGTATCGATGTCCTGCTTGATCCTTCGCCTCA
>JAUMHM010000004.1:1573582-1586281 GCA_032362435.1 Melikaiella ostensackeni
CTCCGTCTTGCCGCGTTGCATTCGCTACGTAAGCCCGACAGTGTGTCGTTCCACCAGTACATGGAGTTCTTGACTCTCTTGTGCCTCCGGCGTGGCATCGAGTGGTCGCATGCAGCAATTACTTTCCGCTTTGCCGTCCGCACCGAGTCCTCCATCTTCTTCGCGGGACCAACCCAACCAAGCTCATCAGTAAGCATGGTTTCCTCGAGAAAATCCCATAGTTTGTCCCTGCTGAGTCGCGTAGTGTTCCAAGAATCGCGGTTTCTTCTGCCGCCCCTTCTTTCCACTAATTTTTTGCGCCTCTCCTTTATGCTAAACTCAATGCACTGGTGATCGCTCAAGTTTGTCTCTTCGAGAACCCGCCAGTCGCTTATCTCTGACGCTAGCCGGGGTGACGTTATCGTGAGATCAATAATCGATCTCGCGTTTCCCCGTCTGAAGGTGTTTGCTTGGCCCCGATTCACTACAACCAGGTCGTATTCGGCGGCCATTTCGCTCACCAGTATTCCCCTTCGGTCCATTCGGGTTTCTCCCCACACCGACGACTTACTATTGAAGTCACCGGCAATGAGTACTGGCCCGACGGCTTCCCTAAGGCTTTCCTCCAAAGCGAGAATCTGTGTAGCGAAAACATCAAAACGGTCGTTTGGGGAGAATTAGCAGCTGTAAACACGCACACCCACCATCTCTACCCAAACAAACCCCTTGTCGATCTCCAAATGGTCCCCGATAGATAAATCGGGGTGGCACACAAGGATTTCTGCCCTCCCCGATGCGTCCTGGAACCAGGTTGAGTTGTCGGGCTTCTTGTATTGGTCGCTAACGAGCAGCACATATGCCCCCCTCTCCCTGGCTGTCTGCATCAGGAGGTTCTGGGCATCCCTTCCACTCCCCAGGTTGAGTTATAGGAACTTTATCTTCTACCGCTCAACCTATTGAGTTCCTCTAGGAACACTGGACAGGTGCCCGCGGCGTGGCCGACTTCCTACGCGCCCTTATCTGTGCATGTTAGGCACTTCGACGGACTCATGCAGTCCTTGGCCACATGGTTTGCGGTACCACACCTCCAGCAGGAATCTTTCCTGTCGGGGTTTTTGCAGCCTCGCAACACACGGCCGTAGCCGAGGCACCGGAAGCACTGGGCAAACTCAGCGTGCTCTCGGATGTGGCAGTTTACCCATCCGACCTTTATTCTTCCTATCCGAAGCAGACTTTCGGCGTCTGCTTCGGTCAGCTGGACCACTGCAGCCCTCGACCCGCCGAAGCGAGGGAAGAGCCTGCAGAGCCCCTCGTGGTCGGCGGCCAGCACCCGTCCCAGGCCCCATGCCCCTCCACCACGACAAGGTCTTGCAACCCCTAGGAGGGGAATAATAATATTATTAATTTGATTTTCAATATTTGCAATTGAAGAGTCTGCGATATTAATTGTGTAAAATAGAAAATCATGTAATTTCGAATGTTTTTTTTAATTGTTCAATTTTGAAGATTTGAAATTGAAGTTTACTCAGTTTCATAGATTTGCGATTCAATTAATCAATTTTAATGAAATTTAATTGAAGATTCATTAATTTGGAATGCTTAGAGTTAAAAATGATGTAATTTTGAGTGCTTATTTGGAATAGTTCAAGTTTAAAGATCTGAATTTGAAAATTATTTATTTTGAAGGAGTAAGTTTCAATTTGATTCAATTCTATAGATTTGCCAATTAAAATTCATCAATTTTAAAGATGTTAAATTGAAATTTTTTCGATTTTTTATATTTGAAATTTAAAACTCGTCAATTTTCATGATTTTCAATCGAAGATTCATTAATTTGGAATGTTTAGAGTTCAAAATTATGTAATTTTGAAGGTTTTTCTCGAATAAATAGATCAATTTCAATGATTTACAATGCGAAATTCTTTCATTTTTAATATTTGCAATTGAAGAGTCTTGAATATTTGATGGGTAAAGTAGAAAATGATGCAATTTTGAATATTTTTTTTAATCGTTCAATTTTGAAGACTTTAAATTGAAAATTATTCAGTTTTGAAGATTTCAACTCGAAATTTATTCAATTTTATAGATTTACTATTTAAAGTTCATCAATTTTCATGAATTTCAATGGAAGATTCATTAATTTAAAATGTATGCAGTTCAAAATGATGTAATTTTGAATGCTTTTTTTGGAATAGCTCAAGTTTGAAGATCTAAAATTAAAAATTATTCAATTTTGAAGACATAAAATTGAAATTTAATCAATTTTATATTTTTTCAATTTAATTCATCAATTTTAATGATTTTCAATTGAAGATTCATTAATTTAAAATGTTTACAGTTCAAAACGATGTTATCTTGAATGCTTTCTTGGAATATTTTCATTTTCAACATTTAAAATTGAAAATCATGCAATTTTGAATATTTTAAATCGAATCATTCAATTTTATAAATTTGCAATTGTAAATTCTTCAATTGTGAAGATTAAAAATAAAGAATTTCTATTTAACCGAAACAACTTCAAGTGAAAACAGAATTTTTTAAGTTATTAATTGTATATTATATTTTTATATTTGTTTATAATAGAATATTATTTTATTATAAATCCTTCTATTTGGATCTACAATTTTTTTATAAGTATAATAATAAACTAAATTTTCAGAATTTAGATTTTTAGTCTGAAATAATAATTCCTCATCAGTAGTAAAAACTACGATAGGCGAGACGGTGATAATATAAGCTTTTCAATCTCTCGACGCAAAAAAAAAAACTTTAAAGATCCATTTTCAGTTTTATTATTTTGATATTATTTTGATTTTGAATTTTGAATTCGACTGTTTTGGATTAAAAATTATTTTGTTGAAAATTCGTCTTTTTGGTTTAAACATTCATCTCTTCTGGTAAAAATTACATTCTTCTTTTGTGAAAAATACAACTGTTAGATTAAAAATTAATCTTTTCAAGTTGATTCAACTATTTTGTTCAATACTCATCATTTTAGTATAAAATTCATTCTTTTAACTAAAAATTCATCTTTTTTCTAAAAATTTATCTTTATCAGTTGAAAATTTAACTATATGGTTAAAAATTCATGTATTTGGTTGAAAATTCAACTATTTGGTTGTAAATTCAATCGTTTTGTTGAAAACTCAAAATTTTGTTAAAAAGTCATCCTTTTTTGTTGAAAATTCGACTGTTTTGTCGGAAATTCGTTAGTTTGATTTCAAAATTCATCTCTTATGGTAGAAACTTAATTCTTTTTTGGTGAAAAATACAACTGTACGATATAAATTTATTCTGTTTCAATTGAAGATTCAACTTTTTTGTTCAACATTCATCATTTTAGTAGAAAATTCATTTCTTTGGTTAAAAATTAAAATATTTTGTTGAAAACTAGTTTCCTTTTAGTTGAGAATTGATTCTTCCAACTAAAAGTTAATTTTTTTAAATTGACAATTCAACTGTTTGGTTAAAAATTCATGTATTTTGTTGAAAATTTGATTTTTGGTTTGAAAATTCGTCTCTTTTGGATAAATCTTCGTTTTTCGTGGTAAAAAATACAACTTTTTGGTTAAAAATTAATCTGTTTTGGTTGAGGATTCGAAAAATTGGTTGAAAATTCGTCTCTGTGGTTAAATTTAACTGTTTTTTGTTTAAAATTATTTTGTTGAAAATTCGTCTATTTGGTTTGAAAATTCATCTATTTTGGTAGAAATTTCATTCCTTTTTGGTAGAAACTACAACTGTTTGGTTAAAAATTCATCTGTTTTGGTTGAGGATTCAACTAATTGGTTAAAAATTCGTCTTTTTGGTTGATTTCAACTGTTTTTTGTTTAAAATTATTTTGTTGAAAATTCGTTTTTTTAGTTTAAAAATTCATCTTTTTTGGTAAAAATTTCATTCCTTTTTAGTGAAAAATACAATTGTTTGGTTGAAAATTAAAATGTTTCATTTGAAGATTCAACTATTTTGTTCCACATTCATCATTTTAGTTGAAAATTTATTGGTTCCGTTAAAAGTTTAACTATTTTGTTGAAAATTCGTTTTTTTCTTGGTTGAAAATTCATATCTTCAACTGAAGATTTGATTGTTCTATTTTTGGTACAAAATTTATCTCTTTTACTTAACAATTCAACTATTCGGTTGAAAATTCATGTATTTTGTTGAAAATTCGACTTTTTTGCAGAAAATTAATCCTCTTGGCTGATAATTCAACTATTTGGTGGAGAATACGAGTATATATGTTTTTTTTAAGTTCGTCTTTTTTGGAAGAAAATTAATCTTTTTGGTTCAAAATGCAACTGTTTGGTTGAAAATAAATCTGTTTTGTTTGGAGATTCAACTATTTTTTTAAAATTCATCCTTTTTGGTTGAATTCAACTGATTTGGATTTAAAATTAAAATCTGTTTTGGTTCAATTATCAAGTATTACATTTTACGTTGAGAATTCATCTTTTTTGGTTGAAAATTCAACTGCTCGGTTGAAAGTTGAACTACTTTGTTAAAAATTCTTTTTTTTTGTGAAAATTAATCTCTTTGGTTGGAAATTCAACTATAATGTTGAAATTCATTTTTCTTTTGGTTGGAAAATAATTCTTTTTACTGAAAATTTATCTTTTTCAGTTGAAGATTCAACTATTCGGGTCAAAATTCATGTATTTTGTTGAAAATATGTCTTTTCTGGTAGAGAGTTAATTTTCTTGGTTGAAAATTTAATTGATTGGTAATAAATTCGATTATTTTGCTAAAAAAATTAACAATTTTGTTAAAGAGTCAACCTTTTTTATTAAAAATTTGTCTTTTTCGGTTGAAAATTCAAGTGTTTGGTAGAAAATTGAACAATTTGGTTAACACTTTTTTTCTCTCTTGACTCGAAATTCTTTCGTTGTTAAAAATTCAACACTTTGATTGAAAATTTGTCTTTTTGATTTGAAAATTGCCGACATTAGAATAATTAAAAATTAGCTGAAATAGTATAAAAAGTGCTCAAACTCAAGTTGAAAGTTTTTATTTCATTAGGAATAATGAAAAGAAAACTCGATTTTCTATTAATTATAACGAAATGAATTTCTTTATTTTCCTTTATTCAGCTATCTATGACTGTGGAAATTAATTTTTGTGAATTAAATTTTTAATTTCATCACTCAGTAATAAAAAAATTTTAAAACAAAATAATTTGGAAACCCAGCAACTTTATGTTGAACGAACGAGAGGACAACATGAGGAAGCCACGTACTTTATCATTATAGATTTTTTGATTAAATAATTGTAAAATTTTTAGTGGTATAATTTTGAAATTATCAATATAGTATATTTCTTGTGTATATTTTTTAATGAAAATTGAAGGAATTTATAAAAATCATAATCTGGATTTCCAATGACATTAAAGTGGCTGGTGCAGAAATATAGAAATGAGGGTCAAGAACAAACTAGCCTTTTGAGGTTTCGGTTTTACCAAGAACATTCATCAGTGAAAGAAAGCCGCGTTTAGAACACTGTTGATTTTTATCGCAAAAGTCCGTAGATATTATCTCATTTCAAGGAATTTTCGCAATTTCCGATACTTAAGAAAATAATGGAATCTCACAACAATAATGTTAAGGAAACGGTTTTTGTTCATTTTTAATTATTTAATACATTTTTCTCCAAACTTTAATTAATATATCAACTATTTTTCTTGAAAACTTGAAAACTTCGAACATTCTTCAGCGTTTCATATTTGCAAAGTTATAATATTCTTAAGATTGTCAAATTTAAAAACGTTCCAAATTTAGAAGCGTTTCTCTGGATAAGTTCAAAGCTTTTTTTTAGAAACGTTCGTAATTTTTAAGCGTTTCAAATATATGAGCATTTCCATTTTGTAAAAAAAATACTAATTCAATTCGAGTTTAAAGTTTGGGTGGCTTCGAAATTCGCGAACTCTCAAAATTTAGAAGCGTTCCAAATATAGAAGCGATAAAAATTGAAGAACGTCCAAATTTCATACGTTCTAATTACGGAAGCGTTTAAAATTTCAAAGAATTTTGAAAACGTTTCAAGTTTAGAAAAGTTTCAATTTTGGAATCGTTCAAAATTAGGCATCTTAATTCATTGATCGTTTCAACTAGAGAAGCGTTCCAACAAACGATTCAATTTCTAAAACTTACCCAGTTTCGATGCGATAAAAAATTCAGAAACTTTCCTAATTCAATTAAATTGTATTCTAAATTTGGGTCGACTGAAGTTTGGAAGCGTTTCAAGTTTAGAAAAGTTTCAACTTTGGAAACGTTCCAAATTTAAAAACGTTTCTTTGGATAAGTTTAAAATCTAAAAGCGCATTTTTAGAAACATTCGTAACTTAGAAGAGTTTCAAATATATAAGCGCTTTCATTTTGGAAAACTTACTAATTCATTTTAAGCTTAAAGTTTTGTCCGTCTCGAAATTAGCTAACTTTCAAAATTTGGAAGCGTTACAAATTTAGGAGCAATATAAAATTAAAGAGCGCCGAAATTTTAGAAGCGTTTCAAATTTTGGTTCGTTCCGATTACGGAAGCGTTTAAAATTTCAAAGAAAGAAGCAGCTTGATTTTTTGAACGTTTCGATTTGAGAAGCATTCCAATAAACGTTCCAATTCTGAAAACTTTCACAGTTTCAAAGCTTTAAAAAATTTAGAAACATTCCTAATTCGATTCAAGTTTATTTTAAATTTAGATCATCCAGAGTCTGGAAGCGTTCCATATTTAGAAACGTTTCAATTTGGGAAACGATTTCAATTTAGAAGCGTTTCAATTTTGATAACGTCCTAAATCAAAACACGTTTCTTTGGGTAAGTTCAAAATTCATAAGCATTTTCTTTAAAAACTCACTAACTCAATTTAACTTTAAAACTTGGTCCGCCTCGAAATTCGCCAGCTTTCAAAATTTGGAAGCGTTTCAAATGTAGGCGCAATAAGGAATTAAAGAACGCTCAATCTTTGCAAGCGTTTCAAATTTCGATACGTTCTAATTACGGAAGCGTTTAGAACTTCAAAGAATTTTGGAAACGTTTGAAATTTATAAGAGTTTCAATTTTGGAAACGTTCTCAGTTTAGAAGGGTTTCAATACGTTCCAAATTTAAAAACGTTTCTTTGGGTAAGTTTGAAATTCAGAAGCGTTTATTTAGAAACGTTCGTAATTTTGAAGCGTTTCAAATATATAAGCGTTTTCATTTTGGAAAACTTACTAATTCAATTTAAGCTTGAGATTTGGACCGTCTCGAAATTCGCAAACTTTCACAATTTGGAAGGGTTTCAAATTTAGGAGCAATATAAAATTAAAGAGCGCTTAAATTTTGGAAGTGTTTCGAATTTTGGTTCGTTCCAATTATGGGAGCGTTCAAAATTTCAAAGAATTTTGGAAACGTTTCAAATTTATAAGAGTTTAAATTTTGAAACGTTCCAAATTAAGAAGCGTCTTCATTTTTTGAACGTTTCGATTTGAGAAGCATTCCAATAAACGTTTCAATTTCAAAAACTTTTACTGTTTCGAAGCGTTGAAAAATTTAGGAACGTTCCCAATTCAATTCAACTTTATTTTAAATTTGGATCATTCAGAGTTTGGAAGCATTCCAAATTTAGAAATTTTTCAATTTTGGAAACGTTCTCAGTTTAAAAGCATTTCTTTGGATAAGTAAGAATTCAGAAGCGTCTTTTAGAAACATACTTATTAAATTTAAGTTTAAAATTTGATCCGCCTCGAAATTCGCAAACTTTCAAAATTTGGAAGCGTTTCAAATTTAGGAGCAATAAAAAATTAAAGAACATCCAATGTTTGGAAGCGTTTCAAATTTTAATACTTTCTAATCACGGAAGCGTTTGGAATGTCAAAGAATTTTGAAAACGTTTCAAGTGTAGAAGATTTTCCATTTTGGAATCGTTTAAAATTAAGCAACTCAATTCGTTAAACGTTTCAACTAGAGAAGCGATCCAACAAACGACTCAATTTCTAAAACTTTCCGAATTTCGATGCGTTAAAAAATTTAAAAACTCTGCTAATTAAATTGAATTATATTCTAAATATGGATCGACAAAAGTTTGGAAGCATTTCAATTTTGAAAACGTTCTGAATTTAAAAGCATTTCTTTGGATAAGTTTCAAATTTAGAAGCCTTTTTGTAACAAGGTTGCTAATTTTGAAGCGTTTCAAATATATAATCGTTTTCACTTTGGAAAACTTACTAATTCAATTAGAGTTTAAAATTTATTCGGTCTTTAAGTTCGCGAACTTTCAAAAATTGGAAGCGTTTCGAATTTAAGAGTGATACAAAATTAAAGAACGTCCAAAGTTTGAAAGCGTTCCAGATTTTGATACGTTCTACTTGGGGATACATTTAAAATTTCAAAGAATTTTGGTCACATTTCAAATTCAGAAGAAAATCAATTTTGGAATCGTTTGAAATTAAGAATCATCTTAATTTTTTGTACGTTTCAACTTGAGAAGCGTTACAATAAACATTTCAATTTTGAAAACTTCCTCAGTTTCAAAGCGTTCAAAAATTTAGAAGCTTTCCTAATTTAATTGAATTTTATTCTAAATTTGGGTCGTCCAAAATTCAAAATTTCAAAGAATTTTTTTGAAAGACGTATAACGTAAACATACCTTCGAAAAATCGAAAAGTGAAAACCTAGACTTACTTTCGAAAGACTGGAAAGTGACAACCTAGACCTACTTACAAAAGATCAAAAGTGTAAATTGGTAGTATCTTCTATAAGAGCCAAATATCTAATTAGACAATACCTCCCCCTTAAGATTGAGCTTTTACATTTTTAAACATTATTTAGAAGTCCAGTAAACACTCTGAACTTTTCGTCGAGTTGCAATTTCTTCAGGTTCTAACTCCTGTACTATCTCTGGGTTCATTTGGTAAATCGTAGAAGCTGCATTTCCAAAGCTATAGTTATTATAACAATTTCCAAAACATTTTCTTATCATTTCTATTATTTCTTGTGGGAATCCTAATTTATAACTCAACATGAATAACACAATTCCAATACAGGTTTACCCTACATATTCTAAGGTCTCATACCATTTTTCTATCCATGTTTGAGTTCGTTGATGCGATCCGATCTTATCTAGGATCGTTTCTAAGTTTTCTAGACTAAATTTTGCATTTCTTAAATCCTCATTACTAATTTGTAATGGTAGAGGTCTCAATTTATTTTCTAAATATCGTATTTTATTGTAGTTTTTCGGCACCTCTACAGTTACATTAATTATCTTATTATAGCTTTTAACAGAGTTTCATTTTATGTTCGCATTACCTATCCACATATTACAATTTCCTGTTATTAAACTTGTCTTGTTAATCATTCGTTGTCCTAATTGTTTATTACATTTTAAATCAATTCGTGTTTTTTCGAAGGCTAAAATTATATAACCCTTATTTATTTTTATAATGGTGTTCTTATGTAATTTAATTGGTGAAAGGTCACATTTTTTTATTTTATCACCTTTAATAAACTTGAGTCGCAGTTTTCATTATTTTGAATTAAATAATCGGATTGATTTCGTTCGCAAATTCTATATTCATTTAAGGTTTTGCATCCGTCTAAAGTATTTTTATCCGTTGTTACATAAGTATTTCTAAAATTTATCAAATAATCATGCTCTGGTATGACACCTTTGAAATTCTGTCCTTGTGAAAAGGAATAGGAGGAAAATGTTTGATTTGTCCTTCTTCTTTTTCTAATACTGGTATTCTGAGGATATACTCGAACAGTCCTTTGATGAACTCCGCTCCATTGTCAGTTAAGATCTCCAACGGTTTTCCGTTCACTTTCAAATAATCTTCCTAAAAATTCTTTATTATTTCTTTACTCGTTTTGTTTTTCAAGACACTCTTGTCAAATATTCTTGTATTACCATGATATATTTAAATTCATTTATCGTTTCCTATTAAATCAATCGATATCTTGTCTCCTGGTTTTTCTGGTATATCGGGTTTTTTATAATATTCTTGTTGGCGTTTCGCTTCCTTGTATCATTGACAAGCTTCACATCTTTTCATATATTCTTCAACATCCTTTGTTATGTTTTCCCAGTTAGTGAATCTCCTAATTTTCTGTACCGTAATGTCCTTTCCGCAATGTCCTCCCATGATTCATTCGTGAGCCTCTTTGATGATTTCTTCTTTATTAATTTCTTTTCTTCTTAATTAATTCAAACAAACTTTTAAGTTTTTCTCAATTTCATACAATTTTTTAGTTATTCTTTTTGCCTTGATACCTTCATAGTTGATTCTTATTATTGTTTCATTTTGTGTTTCTTTTATTAAGAATTCCTTTAATTTTCGTTGCTCCGTACTCATTTTTCATTCTAATTTCATATCTAGCTACTACTGCTGTTGAAGAACTTTTCTCTCCATCAGAATTTGCAATCATTGTTGCCATCTTTGTAGAGCTTTCTTCTTCCTCAGGACTTGTTATCGCTGTTGCCATCTTTGAAGAGCTTTTCTCTTCCTCGGGACTTGTTATCGTTGTTGCTATCTTTGAAGAGCTTTTCTCTACCTCAGGACTTTTTATCGCTGTTGCCATCTTTGAAGAGATTTTCTCTTCCTCAGGACTTGTTTCATTCTTGTTTTCAACTAAAGCTTCACTTATCCTTTTGAATTCTACAGTCGCGTCTTTGTTTAAAGTTTTCATTGTAATCTCAAATACTTGTTTCTTGACATTATCTCAATTTCCGTACACTTTGATTCTCCATTTTTCTTTATTTTTAATTATTGGTTCAAGTACTGCTATATAGTCTCGTTTCAAATAGTTTGTTGGTACATTCACATATCCTGGTATGAAACATCTTACTAATCCGATTATCTTGAGTTCTTCACCCTTTCCTTTTTACTATTCTTTTTGAGTAATGCTGTCTCTTCTTCATTTGTCATGAATGCCCTAGGTATTCTAGATAATGCATCAGCATTTGTGTTCAAAATTCCCTTTTTGTGAATTACTTCAAAATTATATTCTTCTAATTTCATTCTCCATCGCATCAATCTGCTCGTTGGATTTTTTACATTGAATAACCACATTAAAGGTTTATGATCTCTGACAATCTTAAATTTCAGTCCAAATAGAAAGTGTCTAAAATTCTTTACTGCCCATACGATAGCTAATAATTCTTTTTCTGATGAGCTGTAATTTTCTTCTGCTTTATTTAAGGTTTTCGAGGCAAAAGCTATTGATCGGTTTCTTCCTATATTTCCTTGATTAAGTACTACTCTAATTCCTTCATTGGACGCATCTGTTGTCAAAATGAATTCTTCATTTCAATTCGGATTCTGCAATACTGGTGATTTTATTTATTTTCTTTTAACTCATTGAAAGCGTTTTCTTCGTATTGTGTCCAATTAAAATCTTTATTTTTCTTTAATAATTTAGTCAACGGTTTAGCGGTTTTTGAAAAATCCGGTATAAATTTTCTGTAATATCCGACGAGTCTCAAGAACTGTTGATTTTCTTTCGGGTTCCTTGGTTTCGAATAATTTTTTAACTTTTCTGTCCGTTCGGGATTTGTTTTGATTCCGTCTTTAGTTATAACGTGTTCTAGGTGAGAAAGTTCTGGTCTTAAATATTAGCATTTATCTGGCTGTAATTTTAACCCAATTTATCTTAATCTTTGAAAGAATGTTCTCAAATTGTCATTATGTTTCTTTCAAGTGTGTCCATAGATTATTATGTCATCTATATAATCGAAGAATCCTTGCACAATTAATCCTTTTAACCCGTTATTAATCATTCTTTGGAAAGTCGACGATGCATTCATCAACCCAAACGGCATTCTGTTAATGTTAAATTCGTAATGCCCATCTTGTGTACTGAAAGCTGTTTTTTCTTTATCCTCTTCTGACATACCGATTTGATTAAATCCAGCTGCTAGATCAAAACATGAAAAGTATTTTGAATTTCCTAATTGTTCGATGATTTCGTCAATATTCGGGAGTGGTTATTTATCTAAAATCATTTTTTCATTTAATTTTCTATAGTCAACAACTGGTCTCCATTTGATCTTTCCAGAAGCATCGAGTCTCTTCTTTACTAATAAAATAGGTGAACTGTACGGTGAAGTTAATTCTCTAACAATTCCTTTTGCTAACATTTTTTTTACTTGTCTAATCATTTCTTCTTGTTGTATGGATGGATACTTGCAATTCCTTACATTCACTGGGACGTTGTCTTCTGTTCGAATTCTGTGTTGCGTTAAGTTTTTTAAAGGTGCAGGGTCATTTCCTAAGGGAAATAAATCATGAAACTCTAAAATAAGGTTTTTAATTTCTTCTTTTCCTTTTTTTAATATGGTCCAGTCTCGTTTCTTTCTAATAATTCGATTTTTTTCCTGCGTTAGTTGTATCATGAAACATCTTATCTCATATGCAATATCTATCCATCTTTCTTTTAGCGCTTCATAAAGATTGTCCATTTCTGCTGTATTTTCTGGTAAAATTGGTTTATTATTTCTTCCGAATTGTTGTGGATGCGAGTTTTTTGGTCCAATTTTCATTGTAGGGTGGCTACAAGGGTTTGGTTTCAAAATTCCATGACTTTTCCAGGTTTTCCAGGTCTAATTTTGAAAAAATTCCAGGTCCACTTTAAAAAAAAAATCAGTCTAGTTAAGTTTAGCGCTCCGCATGCTCGCACTTGCACACAACTCTAGAGGAAAACAAAAACAGAGCGCCCGACCCAACCAAATCTAAGCGACTATGTAGATGACAC